>CM051460.1:332194415-333401081 GCA_028095005.1 Rhynchospora pubera
CCAGCCACACGAACCTTGATACATGTTTTGGAACTAATTACCGACCGAGTTTAAAAGCAACAATCAAGCAATACATATATTTAAGATATGATAATAATAAAATAACAATTGCATTAACAAATACATTCATGTAAATCCATATATAAATACACTTCATGCAATGCAATGAGCTCAGCAATTCATTCGATAATCAAAACAATCACAACCATCAAGTAACAATGCAAATGCCGACTCAGTTTGGTATTGTTCAATTGCAAGTCTGGTTTATAGATATCACGAGTCATTTGGTTCCTCCCCAGAAGCAGGGATCAGAACCTACTCCTCCCCAGGCACAGGGATCAGAGTAAAAATTCAGATTCAATTCAGACAAATCGAACATCCAACAAGTACCTCAAGACGTAACACTGTAGACCTCGGATTAAGCTTAACCACACCGATTGACACGCCGGGTAGCGAACCCGCGTACAAACGAAACCAGTGCCATTCAACCGTACAAGAGTACTTAACTATCCATACCATTTCCATTCACATCAATCGGATAACCATTCAATATGCATACATAACATTTATATCATATTAACAAAATGGTAAAATGCAAATATGCTTGCAATTCAATCAATTCAAATATGCTATGCAAGTAATAAGCTCTAACAATAAATCAAGGTAGGTGTGGAATCCGCACCTGTAAACAAAAGTAGACACAAACAATCAACAAGCAATCCTAGTTACCACCAGCGGTATCGGCATCATCGAGTCCCGATACGTCCGTATCTAAATCTACATAATAAAACTATTCTAAGTACTTACTCAAATAAATTACACAATCAATAAGCAAAAGCAAAGCAAGACAAACAAGGTACAATCTCAAATTATGACTCATTATGTGGTCAGGTTAGGATTTACCACGACTTAGACACAAACGATGATTGTACAAGTAAAATTAAGACCTAACCCATGATTTTCTAATCTCTAAGGTATCAAGGACTCTTATGAGGTTGTAGAGCTCTTCAAGAGCTTTCCAACGGGTTTTGAATCACCTAAAACGGACTCCGGATGACAAAGTTATGGCCAAAAGAAAATCTGTTGTCAGAGGGAACAATCCGGACCGAATTGCAACTAATCCGGACCGAATTTCAGAAGCTGTAATTTTCAGAGGAACCAATCCGGACCGAATTGCAACTAATTCGGACCGAATTCCAGTCTCTGGGCTGAAAAACTGAACAAGGACAGAATTTGTGGTTAAACTTGAGAATTATTTGCATATTTTCTTAACATAATACACATAATTAGATGGATTAATTTCAGCATTACTTAGTCACCATGATTAACCATTTATACCCTTGGAACTAACCCAAATTTATTTGAACAAAATTAAAGAATAATCAATTAAGAGATTAAAGCTGAAATTTATTTTTCAACCAACTTATAAAGCTAAAATGCTCAAAACTTCACCAAATTAAAGCAAACTCAAAATGAATATACTACAGTGTACTACTAACTATTATCACTAAGAAATTTCAGTTCTATACTTGATTTTTAACTATATTTTCAGAAATTCGTTTTAGAACAAATACTCCTTTTTGCATGCAACCAAAACTCATCCTAATTTAACCTAATTTTCACAATGTACCATGCATGCAACCATTTCTCACTTTGAAATCCAGTTTAGTGCACAAATCATTCAAACATCTCCTCAAAAGTTCAGAAATTTGTTTCAACTTGAAGCTTAGTTCATGCATGACCAAAACCTAAAAAAAATTAAATAAAATACTAATTGTACTTAGTATTACCTTGCATGCAACTAAACCTAACATAAAATGCTATTTTAAGCCCTTATTTAAACAAAAACTTCAGAAAAAACACTTGAGAACCGAAATGAGTTGGAGAAAAACGAAATCTTACAATAATGGTGCTCAAATTCGAAATTTATTGGCTTGCATGTACTCTCCTCGCTCTCATCTTCCTATTTCCGATTTTTCCTGAATTTTTGGACTGTTTTAGCTATTTTTTATGGAGGGCTTTAGAGAGTTTTGAGCTTGAAGAGAAAGAGGGGAAAAATTTCTGTAGAGGAGAAAATGAAAGGGGGAGAGAGAGAGAAATGGGCTGTGGTATTGGGTATTCTTTATTTGAAATAAAGTGGAGGTGTTTAGTGTACCCCAACATATCCCCAAGATGCACTAGATGCAATGCTCAACAGAAATTTAATTAAAACATGACAATAACAAGTCCAAGTAATGCATAGTTCAATTAACTATACAACTAAATTTATTTTGGATTACTAACTTTTAAAATGCACTCAAGAAATATAGAAAAACAACACATAAACAAGAATTGAACCCATATTTCAAACAAGCAATTAAAACATAAAAGAAAAAGTTTAGCAAAAATTCTAAGGACTTAAAATACGAAATACTAGGTATTACAACAATCCAAACTCTTCACAAAGTTACACACTTCCCAATACTTCTTTCCACTTCTTTCCTTTTTCTCACATCTATCCCGTTTGGATGAGGTGTGGGAAGAAGGGAAGAAGCAAAGAAGTGGAAAGAAGTATTGGGAAGTGTGTAACTTTATGAAGAGTTTGGATTGTTTATAATAAATTTATTCTCTTCTTCCCTTCTTTTCTTCTTCCCACTCCTCATCCAAACGGAGGTAGATAACTCGGAGAACTTTTCTGTTTCAAAAACCAATGTTTTTAATACCATACCGGATATCAAATCGGCCAAGCGAAGGGTACGGAATTTTACCGGTTGTATCGGTTTCAAAAACCGAATGACGTCATATAATATAATTATCTAAAATATAGAAAAATACGTTAAACATACAAACATATATTCCTAAACCATAATGATGTTCAAATTAAAAATACAATATTCTTATATTATCAACTAGGTACCTATGTACGAGCCCCGTGAAATGTATATATATATATGTTTTTTTTTTTTTTTGATGAACCCGTAGGTAAAAAATTCATTCACCCCTTTAAAAAAAATACATATCGCAAGGCAAGAAAATAGGAAAAATATTGCCTACATAAGAAATACTATTCAATCTAGTAAAGATACTTGTAATAATAATCATTCAAAGGTACAATCGTTTCAGCTTTCTTTTTACCAAAAAAGAAAATTGAAAAGATGAAGGGTACTTGACAAACTTGAGCGGTTGAGCCAGTATAAAAAATGAGAAGGATGGAGGCGGAGGATAAAAAAGCCAGGATAAGTAACTTTTTTCTTGAGAAACGAAAATGAAGGAACCTATCAGCGCAAAGGAAACTGATCAGAACCGATACACCGGTTTTTCCCATTTTTCCGGTTTTTGACCGGTATTTTCCGAATTTTGACTAACGGATTTTTTGGATCTTACCCTACCGGATCTTGACCTGTATCCAGTTTTACCGGAAATTTCCGATAGCCGGTAGGGTATTAAAAACATTGTAAAAAACATATGCAATCCAACTATTCAGCTTTCACTGAAAATCTACATAATATTAGTTTGTTTAAATTCAAATAGAAAGAGAAAGTTTAATATGCACTATAGTGCATAGGGCATTCCATGCACCGCGAATTTTTTCGGAGGTATTTTTTTGTAAATTGACAAATCTAATTCAACCGATCTAATCTACATATTGAAATCTCATAGAAAACCAAATTTTACAATTTTTTAGATTTTATTATTATTTTTTCGAATTTTTTAAAACATGTCATTTTTGGAAAATTTCAAATAGTACAACATTCCATAAATAATATGTTTTAAAAAATTCGAAAAAATAGTAATAAAATCTAAAAAATTATAAATTTTAGTTTGGTATGAGATTTCAATATGTAGATTAGATTTGTCAATTTAGAAAAATATTCTCGAAATAGTCTGTGGTGCACGGAATGCTCTATGCACTATGGTGCATTTTAAACTTTCTCCAAATAGAAAACGTTGTCCTGTTGTACTCCATGTTATTAAAGGGGTCGTTTGGATCACTTAGGAATAAGAGGAATAGTCTATTCCTAGGCAGAAAATATTGAGAAGTGTGTAACTTTGTGAAGAGTTTGAATGATTAGGAATAAATTTATGCCTAGGAAGAGACTATTCCTCTTATTCCTAAGTGATCCAAACGGCCCCAAAAGTTATAAATTATCCGTGCCATTATCAATAAAAGAGTTAAAATCCATCAACAGTTAATATCATGAACAATCATGATAGATAAAAAGGTAAAATTGAAATAAAAAAAATGTATAGACATATATAATACCATCATGCATAAGCACTGATCAAAATTTGCAAATATTTAATCCGTCATCAAGTAATTTAAACTTGTAAGAAGCAATTTTTCGTCTAGTGGCAAAACACTATACATTTCAAATGATATTTAATTTTGACTATAAGTTTCGAAATCCAGTTGAGAATTCTTTAAGAACATTTAATTTAAAAAAACATAAGTTGGAAAACTTAAACCCAATTTATATTAGAAAAAGAAAATTTAAACTTTTTTCTACAGTATTAATTTAAAGACTCCTAATGCATTATTATATTATTCTTCATTTCCGCAATATTTGATAGCCAGGTTCTGTGTATGTCCAAGCGTCCAAAAATATTCATAGAGCTGTTAGTTGATGTTGAAGCTTTTTGGATAGATTGTGCCGTCAACGTAAGTTCGTTGAAGAGGAATCATACCTCAATAATAAATCAAAATCCACACATTAAACTTCATGAAATAAGATCTATATACATATATAGATCATTTTATACAATTGCATTATACATGAATCCGGATCTGCCATTACAAAAATCTGGCTAATCAGATCCTTAAGTTTCTTCTAAATGCTTTTCCTTGACAGCCACAGCTGTCAAGTTATCTCAAAAAAAAAAATCTTCTAAATCCTACCTTCCCAAGGATAGTGGATCAAAATGTTTTTTACACGGGATTTCATTTCATTTCAATTCAATTGATTTCACATGATTCGTTAGATCTAATTACATAGGAATTCCAACCAAATGACGTCAAATCTTTTCATTTTGATCACGAATTTTCCAACAAAATGAAATGAAATCCGATGTTAAAAAATTGAAATTTTGGTCAGGCCCAAAAGCAATTTTGTAAAGGCTACTCTACCATACATACAAGACAATTGCAAGAGATAAAAAGAGAGGGAAGAAAGTAGGGAGCGGAGATAGTCCTATGAGCAATTGTCACAGGTAACCACCCTCCAAAGCCTGATAGTCCGCCTCTTGATCTTGTTAAACTTCTTTATGATAAACAACATAAATGATTGAGATGTGTTAACTGCTTGAATTTTGACATTTGAAATAAAATTGGCACTTTGTTTTATGACCAAATTATGTTCTTGTGCCCCAGAATAGGAGTCATTTGTTTCACAATTCTTGCGAAGATAGAAGCTTCGGCCACCCACTTCACCAATTTTGTCATTCTTGTTCAAACCTGGTTATAGAGTCTGAATTGTAAGCTTGAACAGATGTAGTTTAATAGCAAATTATGCAATTTGAATGTCGAGGATCAAAACTATCACTACTGAAAAGCCAAAACCTCTTTAGAGTTAAAAACTGTCAATGCCAAATTGTTAAACCTCTTTAGGGCTGAATTATTTATTTATTTTTTAATAATTTTGACAAATAAATTCTAACTCCTTTATCACTTTTATAAAGCATCAAATTCATCTAATTTACTCAGAATAAGAAAGGGAAACAGTGCTCTAAATTTTTATCTCTTGAATTCTAAACCTACGCTTCTATTTTTGAAGGTCAGACCTATGCTTCTATTTGAAATAGGATTTATTCCATAGATACATAAAAAGTACCAACTCCAATATATTGCTAAATATAATTCTGGTAATCTTTTAAATGTAATTGAATGAGAGTTGAGAAGGAATAAATTCCCTGGGATCAAATCATCAAATTAGAAACAGCATAAGCTTAGACAGTACACAGGTATTATGTCTATGCCAATCAAATCATCAAAGGCAAAAATGCAATAATAAAGAAGATAGGTGTACTCTCCTTAATACCATTTTTTTCCCCTTTGATATCACTTCATCTTAGTTCTTTTTTTTTGTTCAGTTTTCTATTTCTGTTTCATTTTCATAAACTTATGTTCTAAATCTTCTTCTTTTTTTTTCCTATAAAATAAGCAATTAGCATTTAGCCTTCAATTTCTGTTGTCATGTAGTACTTTAGTATGTCTGTAGTTTGTGTTTACAGCAATTTAGGAAAATTGCTTCTATAGTTTGTGGACCATTTATCTAATAAGCAAATTCACTACACTATCAATCACCACCTACTGTTTTATATCAATAGAAAAGGAAAATAAGTAAATTAAGACATACTTTCAAGGGAGAAATGAGAGTGGTGTAGCTGGAATGAGCCAGTGATATTTGGATCGAGCGGTGGGCTCCGTCCCTCACTTCTGTACCTCAGGAGAACAGCTTTGATTGCTTCCTCCACACTTGCCCCCAGCCTAACCAAGGCCTTGACAGGCCCCACACTCCCCTCCACAGTCACACTCACAAGCACCTTCCTTTCCTCCTGTTCAAATTTGAATTCTGACCTTTTAGGATAATTTGTTATTTTAAGGCGACTAACACAATGGTTCTGAATATAAGTTGAAAGTTAAAACATGGTTCAGGGTAGGTTGACTTTTCCAGAACCAAATTAATAAACGTTAGTAGTACGGCTATTATCCTATTACTAAATTTAAGAGATTTGTCAGAAAATTTACTATATACTGCAGAAAGAAAGCCCACTTTTAGTTGATGACACTAAAATTGTACCAAATTAGAAAACTAACGCCATATTGACACTTCACACAAGTAGTACGGTCATATTTATAATAGAAATTATGCAAATTTTATCTCTTCATCCACTATTTTACCTCTGAAGGATCGAGCTGTCGGGGCAAAACTCCCACCTGGGGAGAGAATTCAAATATATCTTGGCAGCTAAAGAATGTAGGATTGATAAACAGAGGCGGAGGATCCTCCTTATCGGATTTCGACACGACATCATCGGGTACCAACTGAACGATCCATAACACTGGTTCGGAAGCACAACGTGGCAGAATCTTACTGGTTCGTTTCTTTCTCGGTTGCTGAGAGCGTCGGGTCAAAGAGACACGGACAGGATGATCAATCGGCGATCCCCTTTTGGTGAAGGAACGACGCCGCCTGAGGCTTGCTTCGGACATGGTTAATTGTTCGAGAGGTTTCTCTTTTGGCGAAGTTAATGAGGCGAGATGGGAGAAAAAGTGTTGAGTTGAGTTGAAGAAGGGGAAAGAGTTTTGGAGAATATTTTATAGAAAGGAATGGAGAAGCCAAGCGGAAGGTAAAGTAAAAGAGACGGGAAGTTGGAGTTGTCAGTAGCATTAATCGAAGAAATTATCGTGTAACGGATCATTATTTTACGTTAAACATACTTCATACGACCCTTTGTATATTTGCAATAGTAATAATGCCACATAGGAGTTGTGACTCGGTGTTTTTGAGAGTGAGAGGTTGCGTAGGTCGGACTGGTCGGTGCAGAATCCGTATTTGTGTGGACCAGTTATATAACTCCTGTATCGTGGGCTCGTGGCGTGCAACTGACCCCCCTAGGAATTACAACTGGGTCCCGCAAACAGTTTGTTTCTCAAATTTAATTGTCTCTATTATGGTCCACATCGGATCCAGATTTTATAGTTTCAGGAGGATGCTACAGCCTAATTTTTTCTTTTTCAAATTTCAAATTACCAATGAAAATGGACTGTTTCCTGAGAGTTGCTAGTGTCAAACATATAGGACACGTACACTTTTCCAACGCGATGAAATTTTAATTTTTAAAATTAGAATGACCGATCCAAACTGCTCAAATTGTTCTGTGTTATAAAATCTTCATGGAGACCAAATTTTATATTTGTTCAAATTTTTTTATTATTTTTTTGGAATTTTTCAATATGCTCAATCTAAAAAGTTCTGAACCCTTCAATTTTGAAAATTCGAAAAAAATAGTTAGAAAATATGAAAAAATATAAAATTTGATTATCAAAGATATTTTAATATAGAGATCATATTGAGCGGTTTGGATCGACCGTTTGAAATTTTAATGTGCTACGTTTGGATCGTGTTTGACGTCCTATATGTTTGATTCTAGCATTACTCCTGTTTCCTTACAAAAAGTTTCCTTATTCGTCAAAATTAGAAATTCTCCTTTCAGTTTTCATTTTGAAAAAGTACTGCTATTCACGTCGTACTATTATGAATTATTTGTGCCTGATAATTAAAATAGATAAGATGATATTATAATTTAACATAATATTATAAAATACGCAAAAAAGATATTTATTGGTCTTAAATATTATATATTATCAGTAAAAAAATTTGTATAAAACATGACAGAAATTGATTCGTAATAATTATATTATTTCAATTACTAGTTACTTTACGAGATCACAAATATTTTTTTTTACTCATTTTCTATTTATTTTATTTTCGTTTGAAGAACAATAAAAAGAGCAATGGTCATGTTTGACAGGAAGTTGACTCTTTCTCTACCGTCTTAAATTCAATTCCCATTAGTTAGAGTACTTAAATGATGACTAGAATTCAAGTTTGAAAAATACTAGTGGACATTCGCGCGTTGCGCGATTTATTTTTTTAGGTGATGTTTATCGATCAATAAAAAATAATAAATTGGTGTCGCGCATTGTAAATACGAAGAAAAAAATTATTCATATTACAATGATAGTATAGTTGTTATATTGATGGTGTAATTATAATTAGATATAATGTTTAATTGAGCAGTTGGATTCCTTCTGCAAGGGAAAAAAAGGAAAAAACCATTCATACTAATTATTTTTTAAAAAAATTCATCAAAATATAAAAACAATCTAAAATATTTGAAAACCATAAAACGAAAAAAAATTCATCAATAATTTTGTGAGTACACATTTAAAATTCACTGAAAAATTTAATTCGAAAGGAAAAAAAGTTATTCAAAAGCTAAATATATTTTTCAAACCATACAAATAAAATATGATGTTGCTTGTAAAATTATCTTTTCTGAACGTTAATAACAAAAAAAATTATTCCCAAAAATTGTGTCTATTTTTTTCAAGCATGCACAGAAAATTTTATGGTAAAATAAATTTTCTAAGGGCTTGAAATAACAAAAAAAAAACAACATATAATTTGTAAGTTTCTAGAAATGGAGGCCTCAATTTCTAAATAAAATGGAGAGCTAAAAAATACATGTGGAGTGATTGGCCGGTTTTTTTTTTTTGGAGATGTTTAGTCTCTACTCTCCATGCATGTGCATGTGCAGGGAACAAAGACTTAGGAACCGAATTTTCTGTGGTGATTTATTTTTCAAATACGGTTGATTCTTGGTTTAACTACCGCAGAAAATCCTGAAACTTTATAAGCGCGTGGCCCACCCACATGGCGCGTGGCCCACCCACATGGCCGATTTTGGCAGAAGATTTTCTGTGACAGTCCTCATTTGTATGTGTTTGGAATTTACTTGTAATACCACATAAAATCCCATAAATGAGAGAGCCTTTTGCACACGTGAAAGCTAGTGGTTGATCACAGAAAAAAAAAATCAAGTGGGGCCCACCTGTCAGTCACACTGTTCTTGAATAGTGCTAACTACAGTGAGTTAGTGGAACGCCTATTTATATATGTATATAGCGGGGTTTCGCGCGTTGCGCGATCTATTTTTCTTTCAAATTGATTGTGTACTGTTTGTGTGCAATATTCAGCCAGTATATAGAGATCATAAATCGCTAATTTCGAACAACAACAACAATAATAATAATAATAATATCCTTATTGAATTAATAATAATACCGTCATCACTATAGGGACATTTTCTCCTTTATATGATAAAATACAACACCAATCAATACGGACTGAGATATCAAATGTGACTGGACTATGTTAATGTCTTCTTGTTTATTTTTCATATGAAGCCACTTTGTTTCATTTGGAAGCTCTTCAATATGTCCACAAATCTGAAATATTTGTTCATGAGAATACATCACAATCAGACGTCATGAAACGATCATTGCATTTAAGATTTTCAGTAACTTATAACCTAAACAATACAATTTGAAGACCCAACAACGAATAGTAGAATGAAAGAATCAACAGAGAAATACTACTGACCTGAGACAAAAGGAGAAGTCAGTTGAAGCAGGCAATAATAAATAAAATGTATGACCATCGCTTTTCCATTTATTTTTAACCAAGGATGCTACCTACAAAATAAGAAAGTTAATTAGGTCAAAATAGAATTGAAGCTAAGTTAGGCACCAGTATACATATAAAGGCAAATGCACACTTTAACTTACATTTAAATTAGTATATTATACGCATGATGGGAATAAAGTATTTTATGTAGTGAAAAATACAAAAGTAGAGGTATAAATTTGAAAATTCAAAGAAAAATTCCCATTTCTTAGTCTACAAAAATCTCATATTGAGATAACTCCTTCAATTGAAACATCAAGAGTCATAACTGTGAGCATCCCTGTGATAATAAATGAAAACTCTGACTTCTTTTTTTTTAGAATTAGACAATAATGATATATAAGCAAAAGTCATGGCAATAACAATCAGACAATATGCTGGGAACAATGCATGAATAAACAATCTCTTGGTGGCGCTTAATATAACGTAAAGTGTTACCTTCAATGAACTATAGCAATATGATTATTAATACCCGTATAATTACTTACAAAAATTAAATCAAAACAATAAGATAAATTTTTTTTGAATGATAAGAAATACCTCTTCATATGCTCCATACTAAAAAACAGAAAATCGTGTGGCCATTGAAAGAAACAAAGAGTAAGAAGTTAACTCCACTTACTTTGTTTGGGATGTCTTAAGAGCATAAATTAGCAAGCTTGTGTAATAATTGAACCAATACGCCAAAACCTGTACAAACAGAAATCATTATCAAATTAGTACCAAAATATGCCAAAGTTTGGTGTAGTATACATATAAAGTAATGCAATAATCTGGGCAAAATTAAGATGTGTCCATTCTGCCTGCATAATCAAGAAGAAAGGAAAAACTTTTTTTTTTAGAAAATTTTGACGGTGGCTTCCAAGTAGAAGAAAGAAAAAGCTAAAAAAAATTATCTCTATATTTTCTCATAACTGAGTCCTGAAAAAGAATCACACCTAAATTACACATATAAGTCCTAAATACTTTAGTTTTTTTTTAAAAAAAAATAAGGTGGAGGATATCCCTTTCACCAGTTTTCGATTAGGAAAGCAAAGTCCCTATAAGACATATATCCAAATCCATTCCTCAGCAAAGAAACCCCCTTTTCTAAGGCTAACACATATATGCACTACATACAACCTATTTGACATGCTTAATTTACATTCAAAGTCATTAAATCCGAAATCTATATATATATAGATATATCCATGCTATACCAAAACAACCAAATTTTCATGCAGAAACCTCCAACAAAATCAATATTAAATGTTACAAATATCGGTGGAAAGCAAAGGTCCTACTCACTCTTGCAGAAAGTTTAACCATAGAACCTTCAAAGGCTTTTGTTCATCAAATTGGTAGGCTTCTTTGTCGATAGGATTCCTTTCTTCGGACAATTTCAGCTAATTCCTGAATCAAATATTCCAAAAAAGTAGTCTTGGTGAGAAATAATTGTAGCAATATAAATTCACTTTTACTTTCTTGGTAACACCTAAACCTGAAGTATGTGCCTGGTCTTTTTTATGGGTCTACCAAAATAATCAAGATGATGATCTACTTGAACTACACATATATATATAATAGACAACTACACTGTGAACACAATCTCCAGGTTTACATAAGCTCAAGTTAATGTATATCTTAAGGAGTTCAAAACTGAATGAAGATGCAAATTAAATCATATCTGAAAATGAGATCGTTAGCTTGATTTGTACTGTTGTTAATGCACTGCTATTGATATCAACAACAATTTTGCCAGACATCATCATTTTATGGATTGTTGTCAAAAGGTACCTTAGTGAAACTTTGCCATCGAATCTGTTGATTATTTTCTTCCCTTAAATCGAATCACACAGTTCTCATTGCGAGAACCCATATTTGTATTGTAAAATCCATAAGTTAAAATATCTTACAAATCGCTTGGCAAACGACAATGTATACATGTTGAGACTCAACAGAGAAAATAGTCATAAGCCAATCAGCACTTCAGCAGTTAAGAAATAAATCAAGTAAATCTACCGCTAAAAATTCTTTGTTTTTCTCTTTATGCACCTGATGATGGGCATCATCTCAATAGGCATCTCAGTACGCACCCATGATGGAATGCATAACTGAAACTATCCATTTAATTGGTATCGTTGTTTACATATATATAAATGTCATATTTAATATTCTTTTATGATAAGTAGAAAGTTACCTGCACACAACAATTAAAAGATGTGTTTTCTAACTCAGGGCAAATTGTTGCGCCAAAAAACATCATGTAGTTGTGTTTTACTGCAACAGAACTCCAATTGATGGCGCTTAATAGTATCTATTTTGTGGAAAGAAAACATCCATTATTTTCATCTCTATTTTAGGGAAAAATTAACGACACCATAATGGTTAGCGAAAAGAAATCTTAAAATTAGGAAAGAAATAATCAGGTTGCCAAAAAATAAGGTGGAATCTGAATTGAAGTAAGAATTTTCATTATTAGAGAATTTAGTTATCCTAACTACTATAGAAAATAACACAAATCTAAGAGAAAGAAACTACAAAAAAGTACAATCATCTTGAGGAAGGATAGCAATACTTAAAGGAGAAAGCTCTCAGAACAAAAGAAAGGAAGACATTGATTGTCAACAAAAAATCACCATATTTTCATTAAATGAGAATAAGAATGAAATAAATTAATGTGAGAGAGTGCAAAACATCACCATAAAGTAGTTCTAATGATAGAGTTCTTTGTATAACAAATATTAAATAGACAGAGGAACATCAATACTTACATTTAACCTGAGCGTCCTCAAAAGTAGTTCTTCAGCCTTAATCTCGATCTGGCAAAGGAGTACCTGAAATCAGTATTCATTTTGTGTTACAACATTGATTAGTGGATAATTATTTGGTAAGAAAATTATAAACACATGAAGAAAAAGTTGTGCTTGTTCAATATAGACAGCAAATAATCGATGCATCCCTTTGGATAATGCCTTCAATCCATAAGCGAATCAGCACACACCTAACTTCATATAGCACCTGATTAAATAGGAGAAATGAATAAGGAAAAATAAAATCAATTCGCAATCATAAAAAAAAAATAAAAATAAAACAACAAAGAAGAGTATCTTTAAGGCACGAAACATATGGTGTTTCTAAAGTAAAAAAAAAAAACCCAAATCCAACTATTATTCTCAGTTGCTCAAACTTTTTAGAACAAACTGGCTAATCCTAAACCTAGACTGTTCAACACGCCAAAACCCAACCATCACATCACAGCTCATTGAAGCACTCTTCCTTGTGCTCTGCAAATTCATAAAAACAGCTTAATAGTTTTGTGCACCAGTCAAACAAAATTCCAACTGCTTTCAAATTGGAAAAAAAATCAGCTATTTAAGCTTTTTGAGATATTTTTGCACGATTTTTATCTCCCAAGCCCAATTTATTTCTTTAATTGATACTCACCAGCAATAGATTAAGCAATGCAAAATAATACAAAACTTTAGAACCAACACCAAATAAAAAAAGCACAAATATGCACAAAATAAACGGAAACAAAGCTCAACTACGAATAGAAAAAGGAGAGAAGGGAGAGGAGTTTTCAAGCTGACCAGCAAACTTAGATTCGATTGACCTCTAATAGAAAGCCTTTTGTTTTGATCTCCATGAAGAAAACCTAAATACGATGCGCGAGAGAGAGAGAGGAGAAAGGCTGAAAAGAAAAGAGAGAGAGAGAGAGAGACTCCAGACCTTCGAACAGGAGAAGAAAGCCTATTTTTCATAAACATAGCACATCTCTTTGTCCTCCGTACAGGAATCGCAGAGGACAACCTCTTTACCCAGTCCTTCCAAAGCACCTGTGAGAGAGAAAGGAAGAGACAGAGCAAGAGGGTTGGTAGGAACTCTCCAGAAGAAAGACGTGGCCATGTGGCCCATGTGGCCATGTGCAACAATCAGATATTTTTTAACCATCCGATGAAACCAATAGGTAGTGTGCACGTGGCAGAGATAAAATATTTAAAACCGAGTCTGTCAAACGGGGTCCACCTGTCAGCCACACTGTTCTTGAATAGTGCTAACTACAGTGAAACAACTGTAGTGAGTGGAACGCCTATTGATATATGTTTGGATGTATTGCTGAATGCTTGCCATTCATCGCTCATGTTTGATGAAATGTTTGAGAAGAAACCAACTTTTTTTTTCTTTAAGATAAATCGAGGATCAAGTCTTCCAACTTATTTTTTAAATTAAATGTTTATAAAATATCTCATAGTTGGATTGCGAACCTATGACCTCTCAATTGAGATGCAAAACCAACTTTTTTTTTTTAGTTCTCTTTGGATTATTATTCTTGTTTACTGGTGATTTGTGCCACTGGTCTTTCTATCCTTAATGGTCTTTATTATGCAATCTGATTATCTCCCAATTTAATGAAACCATCTTCAAAGAAATTCCAAAATGGTTTAGCTTCTGCATATCTCTTGCTTGCTTCTTTTGATTTAAGTCCATAGTTAGCATTGAAAATCCTCTCCTTCGGTTAAAACTATATGTGACTTTTTATTGATAAATGAAAACACAGCACGCAATTATCATAATGAAAGTTTCAAAAAGACAAGAACTAAATGGCAAAAGTTAAGTATGGCTTGTTAGAGGAGTCAGGTGTCCAGGTGATAGCACAAATTATCATTTGCATCCTCCTCCCTCACTGTGTATTTACATTTGACTTCTGGATACATTTCTTGATTTGTTGAATTTACACTTGATTTATAATTTTATGAATGGTCTTGAAATCTAGCAAGCACAGAGATTTGCTTCACCGATGGTTTTAAAATTATAAGCACGATTTTGTCTTGGTTTAATGAATTCAAAATTTACGAGCATCAAATAATGAAAAGGGAGAAAAAAAAAACCAAAACAATGCTTTTCACCAATAAAACTAACATTTTTATTTTTAAATTTCAAAATTATCATATCATTAAAAAAAATCTTTATTGATCAATCAACTTGTATTTATATTATAATATAATATTGCATCACTACTGCAATACATAATTCTGATCAATGAAATTTCAATGAATACTTTTATAATTAACAACTCATATATTTATAAAAATGATTTTATTATCCATATTAATTTTTAAATTTTACAATAAACATATTTTTTACGAAATAAAATCTGCTACAAATTTTAACTTACAAGTTACAACAGAACAATTAAGTTGGTGCGCTTCGTAAGGCTGGGTACACACTCAGATCTTTTTTTTTTGAATCAAACAGATTCCCAAGAAGGGAATCCTTGAGAGAAAATTTATTAAAGAACAAAGGTACACCCAGAGTTAAAGCCAACACCCAACAAAATGATGTTGAAACCGCAAAAAGAAAAAACACTAAAGCCAACAACAGAGTAACACTAAGTACACACGAAAGATCAAGCTAGACAAAACACTAGTTTCCTAGCAGATCTTCATCGTCGTCATACGTGCTAGCTATTCTTGTGTTATGGCCATCCCCCAACTCCTGACTCACATCATCAACAGAGTGTTGCGCTTCCTGATCGGCAGCTGGATTAAACACACCAAGATCGTTAGCGGGGACTACAATTACCTGGGCATTCCTCAGCTGCTCGGCAAAAGCTGCAGGTCCTCCTGTCCAGAAATGAAAAAGAGCCAGAATAGTTGTATAAGTATTAATTGGTGCTGTAATTGCCGACCCTTGAAAAATAGCTTTGTTCCTCTCTAACCAAACTGACCAAATAGCAGCTGCTAGGATGGTTATAGTATTAGTTCTATCTGAGCTATGAAGAGAGGTACAATGCTTCCAAAGAGAAGGAAAAGAATGAAAATGCAAAGGAGGACCATTAACCCTAACAGAATTGAAAAAAGTCCAGAATCTAGCAATATAAGGACAGTGTAAGAAAACATGATCTACAGTTTCTTGGGCCCCACAAAAAACACAACTCGAGTCCCCCATCCACCCTCGACGCAAAAGGTTATCTCTAGTAAGAATTTTATTATGTAAGACCAGCCAAGTAAAAAGTTTGATTTTTAAAGGAATTTTGATAGGCCAAATGGTGTCATGCTTTCTAATAGACACCCCTCCAAAATTAAAAAAATTGTAAACTGATGAAACTGAAAACCCCTTAGATTCCCAGTGCCAGATGAACTGATCATCTTCATCAGTTAGTAAAAAACTATTAAGTAAGTGAAGTAAATCTAGTTTCTCTTTTCTCATCTCATTGGAAACCCCTCTTTTTAGAGGCAAATTAATTCTGTTATGTCTCCAAACATTAGCTAAGAGAATATTTTCATTTTTACATTTAGCAAAAAGATTAGGAAAAAGTGTATACATCGGCAGATCTGAAGCCCACTTATCATACCAAAATTTAGTAGACTTGCCATTGCCAATATTAACACTGTATCCTATTCTCAACAAACTAGAAAGATTATTAACATCAGTCCAAAAGGAAGACATTACGGATTTTGCTATTCTACCATATTTAACTAGAAGTATGTCCTTCCAAGGCCCTGTATGATCTGAAGAGAGAAACCTCCATCTCCATTTGCTCAACAGGGATTTGTTCATATCGCTAAGATCCAAAATACCCCAGCCGCCATGCTCTTTTTTAAGAGTTATAGTTTTCCAATTAACAAGGGCAATTTTGGACTTATCTTCAGCTCCCGACCAAAGAAAAGATCTCCTAATTCTGTCAATAGAAGCTATGACCCAAGAAGGGCACTTAAAAGCAGAAAAGATGTACAGAGGTAAAGCTGATAGGACAGAATTTAGCAGAGTTAATCTGCCTCCGAGAGAAAGCATTTTTCCTTTCCAAGAAGGCAGTTTAGCTTGAATCTTTGCTATAAGAGTCTGCCAGCTACTTCTAGTAGGCCTTTTCCAGTGAAGAGGAAGGCCTAAATAATGAAAAGGCAAAGATCCTATTTTGCAATGAAGAAGATCAGCTAAGGAGGTTGCTAGAGAATTAGAAATATTCAAAGGAATTAATTCCGATTTTGCATAGTTGATTCGCAATCCAGAAATGCCTTCAAAGGCTTTTAGGATCCATTGCAACTTGTCAACCATGATGGAGTCAGCTTTTAAGAACAAAAGGGTATCATCAGCATATTGCAAATGCAACAACTTATGACCCGATCTAAGGGGATGGCCAAGTCCTTTAAAGTGACCAGCTAAAATTCCTTTTTGAAGCAGTTTTGTAAGCCCTTCTGCTGCAAAAATAAATAAGTAGGGAGAGATAGGATCACCTTGTTTGAGCCCCCTAAAGCATTCAAACCAAGTGCCTCTGTTTCCATTAAAAATCACAGAAGCATGGCCCCCTTTTAAAATTTGCTCTACCCAACTAATCCACTTATCAGAGAAACCCCTTTGCCTAAAAGAATAAAAAAGAAAGTTCCAATCTACATAATCAAAAGCTTTTTCAAAATCCAATTTCAGAAGAATGCCTTTCTCTTTGGTTTGATGAACTGAATGGAGAGTCTCATGAGCAGCAACTACTCCATCCAAGATGTATCTTCCTTTGAGAAAAGCTAACTGAGTTGGAGAAATAAGTCTTTGAAGAACAAAAGCTAGCCTAGAAGCTAATGTTAGAGTTATGTCCTAGAAGTCAATAATTTAATGACTTAATTATTAGTTTATGTTTTTTTGGATGATATTTTATCATCTGTTCCTAGGTTTATTATTGACAGATCATTCAGGTTGAGGATCTGAATTGTAGATCTCTGTGGATCATTCTTTAGAATGACAATAATAAATCTAAACGGTCCATAATCTTGATAATTAACAAGGAACATTAATTATCTTATAAGATTAGTATGCAAGTTAAGTGATGATTAAGTTCTACTAATCATAGGTAAAGAGTTACCAACTTAATTGCATATGTGTATGTTATGGAACATAGCACAGGACTTGACCCATCGAAATAAACATATGGATTGTGTTATGTGTCATTGTTTATTTCGTTGTGATTTTGGTTCTAAGTTTGAGATGTTTATCTTTTCCACATGAGAATAGGTTCAATAAATATCGTCTACCGCTGATTCCCGATAAGGGCTGCTATACGGACTTTATTTATGTTCTCTTGAATTGTGCGGGGAAAAGTTAATCATCAAGAAAACCGTATGTCCCTCATTAATTCACTTAGTGAGTGACGATATCTGTTTGGGCCCCTTGATGGAGTTGGATCGTATGCGCGCAACTAAGCGATCAACTCTAGATCAAGAAACGTATAATCTGCAAGAATGACACATTCCTATCTTGGATTATACGATGATATCGTGTGACATAAGAATCAAAATAGAGAAACATATTTATTCTCTTATGCAGGATTGAAATATTGTAGCAGTACACTATTTATGTGAATTGGGAATCATAACGTGTTGCTAGATACCACTTATGATTATTGAAATTAAATAACGATTTAATTCCATGGCCAACATAGCATAAATCCTCAAAGGGTCACACAAATAGGACATTAATCACACAGTGCATTATTTATTTATTCACAGCAGTAAGTTCTGTGGAAATATGATAAGATTGATTAATTAATTATATACCGTTGCGAACCGTTATAATTAATTAAGTCAATGGATCATATAGAAATAAATTAATGCATTAACTAATCCTAAAACAATTATTAATGAGTTAATAATTAATTTAGTTCAACACTTATTAATATAAATGGTTATATTGATGAATTGGGCCGTTATTTAAATAGCAAATATATAGCCCAATTAAAGAGCAAAGTTGAGGGACCTTAATTATATGAATTAATGGTCCAAATGAAGGGGTTAAATGGCCCATAAAGGCCCATTTCGTGGCTGCCCATTATGGTGGTAGGTGGGATGACATAGTTGTAATTATGCAAGAGGTCAATTAGGTTTTGTGCTCTATATAAGGACCACTTATGAGAGCCTCCACCAAGCTTTCTCTCTCCTCTCATTTCCTCCCATGAGGCCGCCACTTTTTCACCCTCTCCTTCTCTCTTTTGCTCATGTGTTGAGCTATTTTCTCTCCACTAAATCAAGGTTGTTGATTGATGCAAGAGAGAAAACCATAGGGATTAGGCTTGTTCTTTGGGTACGCTAGCACGTACCTTGTAGAACGTGATTAATCCTCCTTGGTGGACTCGAGGGCGGTTACGAGACGTGGTGGAGACGGTGGAGAAGGCACGCCATCGATTCCCATGCCTTGGTCGAGCCCCGCGAATACGATTTCGCGGGAGGTATCGATTTCTCCTCTTTCTCTTTGTGTCTATTGCTTAAAGTACTAGATCTCGTGTTGCTTGTGTTTTAATTGGATTAATTAATAGTAATTAGCCACAAAATTAAAATTGGGCAATTTCCTAATAGTGGTATCAGAGCACATGGTCGTACTTAAGCTATTTTGACACTTAATTAAGAGAAATTGGCTAATTAACGGATTAGTAGAGATGATGCGTTTGTTTGCTGTCTGGAAATGGTATTTTCTGTGTTGTTTCGCGTTTTTCGCTTTGATAAGTTCTCTATAAGTTTTTTCCATCTACATGAAAGTTGTAGATCTTTGGATTGTGATTCTTTTGGCGTTGGATTCACATTTTTCTGAATTAGTATAGATTTATTGTGAATAAAACGGCGACAGTGCGCAGAACCAGTTTCTGCTCGCACTGTCCTGTTTGAATGGCTTGAAAGATTTATATTTTGAATCTAAGTACCAGTGTTCTATGGCTAGAAATAAAGAGGACTTGAATCTCTTTCTGAGCATGTATAAATTGTTGCATGACTCGGATTAATTTGTGGGTTTTCAAGTATGAAAAGGAAGATCTTGTCAGATCCAGTTTGTTGAGCAAATCGATTGTTCTAATAAACTGTACCAACTGAGAACTCCTTTAAAAATTCTGTTTAAATGGAGTTGTTCTATTTTGAGTTAGAATTCCAGGAAAATTAGTTTCATAATTTTTCAGGGAAGTTTGGACCTTCAACTTGGTTAAAACATTTCGATCGACAGTTTGTTCCAGTACAGAATTTGTTGATTGTTTAGTATGTAACTCGATTTTTTTGAACTGAACTTGGTTATTTTCTTTTCATAGATGGATAGCCTATAGTATAAACTAGTTTTTCTATGTATATTGTATATATAAAAACTGGATAGAAGGTGGTCTAACAGACCAAATGGTTGAGAGGATAAGCTGAAAATCTTATAACGGTGTTTCGTGCACTTGTAAGAGATTTGTCATTTTTGATTCTCCCAGATGGTTTAATATCTCTTCTTGAAATTTTTACTGGTAATCACAACTATGATAAGGAGCTTAAGTAATTTATTTGAGAATTTTTGGAGACCGAAAACTGTTGTTTTTGTTGGATTCCATTAGTTACGTTTTTTGGTAAATTACTGTTTTTCTAAGTATTCAAACTAGTTGAAATTAATTAGAAAACTCCTTGTTTGATCTCCTTTCAGTTATGGGATGTTGAAAGAACTTTCTAAATGAATTTAAACAAGTTTGGTTGTTTAAAATTGAGAATTTGTACACGGAATTTACTTATAGCAAACGATACGCAAAGATGCTTGAAAATCGTTAATTGGAAACAAAGTTCTTGTATGTGCTAACTTTGTTTTGTAGGTGGATAGTGGGTTTAGTATGGCTCAAGACTCAATGCCTTGTGGTTGTATTTGAATGCATGTGTGAATGTTTGTAATGCGGCCTTTGGTGCCATTAATTAATTAATTTGTTGATTAATTTTAATGTAACTTGTGAGGCTTGCATGCCCCTAAGACTAGGATGGGAATAGGATGTTTTCACATGTATTTTGTACCTTTATTTTATAGGATTTAGATCCTTATAGAATTTAGTGGGAGGGACAAGAATTAGATTAGTTTTGCTCCATGGACGATGTGGCGAAACTAATGCAAGCGGGAGCCATACAAACCCACAACTATGAGATGCTTATATGTGATTGCTATGAATTGTCATAGGCTAGGTATGGGTGTATGCTTACACGACCACCAAACAAGTGTCATATGATTGATAGTCCCAACTAAAACATGATTAAGTTAAATCGCCCTCCTTCTCTCTATCCCCTTCTAACGTGTATGATCGTTCATTGATGCATTCTCGCCGACGCGGGACATCGTGTTCCATCATCTGTGTCGGGGTGTAAATCGGATTTACTAGGAACAAATAGAGAAAGGTTACTTAACGATGTTTTCTAATCGGATTGGACATCGGGGCAAAGTTTGTGGATGTACATGTGATATTTCACAAACCAAGAATCATATGGAATGATTGGTTGGAGAACCTACTCTATCTAGTTGTTTTTGGTGTCACGCCGACGCTAGCACCATCTCAACGAAAATAGGGATCTTGGAAAACCTACTACATTAGGGACATTAAATAATTGTAGTGGGAGTTTTATTTGTTATAAATAAAACAATTGCATAAACTAAATGACCGTAAATTGATTTTGTTATAGATGTTTAAATTGTTTATTTTGTTGCGATCAATCTTTGAAAATTAACAAACTCGTTTCTAAAAGTATTCACTTAAAGAAGTAATACCGATTCCTAAGACACGATCATAGTGAAGAGAAATTTGAGTATGTCAATTCCCAAAACTTTCCTCAAACTACCCGAACGTAGCAACGCGATGATTGATTGACTTTTGGCGAAAAGTTATTCAATAAAGCGTATGCTTAATATCCTCATTTGAAATTTCTAGACCTTTGAATTAGCGAATTCATATGGACTAAAATTAACTCGTATGTTCTCATCCGCTTACTCAAGAAAATGTTCTTGGAGAAAGTAGATATTAACTCCGTCATTTATGATTGAGTATAAAGAATATGAGTTGACCAAGAGATTATTCTTTTAAAAGAAGTTATATGAATGTTTCATTAGCTCACAAATCGAAAGATTGAAGTAGCTAATTGATGACTAGAGATATTAATCTCCGATATCAAGGATTGTTGATATTGTCATACGATCTCTTTGGAATCATGAAGGATATAATGTTACCTTTTTTCGCACGCTTGTTAATGCAAAAAGGTGATTGATTAAGTATTCAAGAAATACTTCACCAATGTATGAGTTGAAATTTCGAGACTCTCATTGATGACCATGTGTCACATGAGATGTTTCATTTGCCGTTTATGGGAGGCATTTGAAAGGTTGTCCGAAATACCATAATTGTGACGATTAGAAATATTCTAATCCTAAAGTGTATTTGTCGTTCAAATTATCTCACTATCTTTAATTCACACTAGTAACTTGATACTAGTTCATATGCTCGCATTTAAAGAAATGTGTTAGCAATGAAGAATAAAAGAATGTTCGAGAGATGCAAAGTTAACTCCGTATAGGAAATGACTTATTCATTTAAGTCATTACCATTGAATACGTAGAGTTATCTTTATTAAGAGTTTGTTTAGGAATTTAAGGTTGCATACCTTAATTCTAAAAACCTCTCAAAAATATCTCCATTTCATATTCCATGATGGATGATTATGTTTTGTAAAAGACAAGATCTTTTATTATGGATTTGTTTATATGATTTCATGCATCTTGACTGAATTTGCTTGAAATAGATAAACAATTTTTGAATGACAAATAGAATGTGTAAGACTTGACATAAAGTATTTGACTTTCATGTTATATATACCGCTTAGTCACATAAGTAAACGAGAATCGCATTACGAGAGTCTACGTAACGTAGAGCTCGTAATTCAATTCGATTCCAATCGATTGATATGCGAATCATGTTTGTTAAATGACAAAAGCACCTTGAACCTATGAAGGTTTAAGGACAAGTGAATTAATTAGGACTTATACATATCGATGTATAAAGACCTATAAGTACTTGTGCAATGAAAGGTTGTTGATACTTTACTACTTAACCAACGATCATTGTAGATATTAACATATCTATTTGATAAGGTATAAGTATGAACCTTTTGACTAGTTCAAAGGAGTTCAAGTGTAAAGTTAAAAAAGACCGTTCAAGGAAAAAGAAAAGTCTTACAATTAATCATGGTAAGTAGTTAAGTCATATGATTTGAAATATTATCTAAAGAGTATGAAAGTAGTTTCATAACTCGCTCCATGAGGAATAATATGTCCAAGAATGGAGGTATCGAACAATATTTTGTATAGTTCGATCGATAATAAATCAAATGGACTTATTCAACTCGTATTAGGGAATTATGTTTGAGGACAATATTGTTTACACTGAATGGTGTTCCATTAAAGTCTATTGAAGAAGATATCTTACGAGATTTTGATCTCTAAGTATAATACTTCTCAAGATTTGGTGTTGAGAAGCTTATTTCAAGTATTGTCGACTTGTAAGCTTAAACCAAATAAGACACTGTAATATTTGTAGGATGCTTTATATTAAAAGGCACTACTTCCACGAATATGATAAGAACAAAGTAGTTGTTGCTAATCATAATGTAGTCTTGATGAATTGAAATTCTCAAGAAGAAGTAGTGAGAGTAAAGTGAGCATTAAAATAATTTATGCATCACTACAAGAAGTACTCTTATGGGAAACTTGTCACTCCATACATGGTACTTAGTGGGAGTTGAGCGAAACGTCATTCACAAGTTGTTTTGAAAGAAGTTTAATAGTACGCTCCTTCCAATGAGGACTCAACCATCTCACGAGTTGATGATGTTCGAGAAACTCATGGAATATATGAGGAGTCAAGAACTCGTTCAACAAATCGTTGTAGAAGAAGTTCATGAACCTCAAGTACCAATCCTACAAAAGATCAACGAGAGTTGATTGCCTAAGCCGTTTGGTGCATTGGCTTCACGACATTCTCAAACTTAGCATATGAGAATCCGTTGATAAACAAGAAAAAACGATGGAACGATCCGATTCCACATATATGGTTTGAATTCATATGATCTTTAAATAAAATCCATGTATAACAACAAGGTATAGACCTTTGTTGATGTTCATGAAGGAGCAATCCATCAAGAACGTTTTAGATCTTCAAAAGGAAAGATCGACATGGATAACAAATCGACTATGTACAAAGCGCGGCTTCTCGCTTGTAGCTATGTCTAAGTCGATGACTAATCGACTATGTACAAAGCGCGGCTTCTCGCTTGTAGCTATGTCTAAGTCGATGACTAGTTGACTACGTACAAAGCACAACCTCTTGCTTGTGGCTATGTAAAAGTCAATAAAGATCATTCTAGCAATAGTTGTATTTCATATATATTGATATATGGAAAAACACATAAAACCGCCTTCTTCGTATGAATGAAGGATGATGTTGTGCATTTGACACAAATCGAGGTTTTATGTATTGCTAAAAACATACGCATGCTTCAAGGATCCATAAATGGATTAAAGCAAGTGTTGTGGAGATTGGAATAAAAGTTTTAACAATGAAGTCAAGGAGTTGAACTTCGTCAAAAGTATCTTGTATAAACAAGATATTCAGTGGGAACATAATTGTATTACTTGTATTGTTCAAAGATAACAATTCATTAATTGGGAATAACATTAAGAAAATGAATATTGTCAAGATCTCTTTGGAGAATGCTTTCTCAAATGAGAACTTGGGCGAAATCACCTGATCCTAGGAAACAAATCTTTGAAGATAGATTATGATGGATGTCAGGTTTGAACAAATATGCATATATTGACGAAGTGTTCTAGAAACACGAAAGTTACACTCCAAGAAAGGATGTCTAACTGTACGTCACATGGCATGACTTGAGTGTTTTAACTCGGTCTATTGCAACTCAATTCAAGAAAGTGCATGAAATAGTTCAAGCATTCT
The DNA here is from genome assembly GCA_028095005.1 of Rhynchospora pubera. Classification (NCBI taxonomy): domain Eukaryota; kingdom Viridiplantae; phylum Streptophyta; class Magnoliopsida; order Poales; family Cyperaceae; genus Rhynchospora; species Rhynchospora pubera. Next base: position 332,219,382 of record CM051460.1, read on the forward strand.
TTCATTATGAGTTTCATTGTGTACGTCATATTTATGCATATGCCCCGATGTGTAGTATCCAAAGGATATGACAAAGAGTTGTCAAATGGATACAAGAGAGACACATTAGGACGATAGTCAAGGATATCCTCGAGTACCTTATGAGAAAGAGTGATATAATGTTTCATCTCTTGAGATGAAAGAGAGCTCGTGTAAGTTAATTACACTAATGCTAGTTTTTCGAAAGATTGATATAATCACAGTTGAAATACATATTTTGCTAAAAGGTGGTGTTGTAAGTTTAGAAGGTATTCTAAATGGAATATTACAACCGTTTCCGTCACCAAAGCAAAATACATAGCAACTTGTGAAGCAATAAAAGAAGTTTATTTCGGATCGATTTCTTAGTTGAGTTATTATGGTTCTAAGCATCTCGAACCATAACTTACTCCTAAAGAGCACAATGTTACATTGGAGATTCAAATATGATCTATAACGATATCACTTGATATCATATGATGGTGATCAAGAATATATATAGGAGTATATATATATATATGGTCAAACAATTTTTGGATAGGTTCGCGAACACAGCGAACACTCTAGCACGACCTCTACCTTGAGCAGTATACGAGATGCAGTTATGCATCCATACGTGGTGGACGTATGAGTAACTAGCTATAAGCGTATTATTTATTTTGAGGTCCGAGACATGTATATATGTAGATATATGACATTGTTCTCAATTCTTCGTTGGCTAGAAGTCACTACTGATTGACTCTAGGCCAAGTGGGAGATTGTTAGAGTTATGTCCTAGAAGTCAATAATTTAATGACTTAATTATTAGTTTATGTTTTTTGGATGATATTTTATCATTTGTTCCTAGGTTTATTATTGACAGATCATTCAGGTTGAGGATCTGAATTGTAGATCTCTGTGGATCATTCTTTAGAATGACAATAATAAATCTAAACGGTCCATAATCTTGACAATTAACAAGGAACATTAATTATCTTATAAGATTAGTATGCAAGTTAAGTGATGATTAAGTTCTACTAATCATAGGTAAAGAGTTACCAACTTAATTGCATATGTGTATGTTATGGAACATAGCACAGGACTTGACCCATCGAAATAAACATATGGATTGTGTTATGTGTCATTGTTTATTTCGTTGTGATTTTGGTTCTAAGTTTGAGATGTTTATCTTTTCCACATGAGAATAGGTTCAATAAATATCGTCTACCGCTGATTCCCGATAAGGGCTGCTATACGGACTTTATTTATGTTCTCTTGAATTGTGCGGGGAAAAGTTAATCATCAAGAAAACCGTATGTCCCTCATTAATTCACTTAGTGAGTGACGATATCTGTTTGGGCCCCTTGATGGAGTTGGATCGTATGCGCGCAACTAAGCGATCAACTCTAGATCAAGAAACGTATAATCTGCAAGAATGACACATTCCTATCTTGGATTATACGATGATATCGTGTGACATAAGAATCAAAATAGAGAAACATATTTATTCTCTTATGCAGGATTGAAATATTGTAGCAGTACACTATTTATATGAATTGGGAATCATAACGTGTTGCTAGATACCACTTATGATTATTGAAATTAAATAACGATTTAATTCCATGGCCAACATAGCATAAATCCTCAAAGGGTCACACAAATAGGACATTAATCACACAGTGCATTATTTATTTATTCACAGCAGTAAGTTCTGTGGAAATATGATAAGATTGATTAATTAATTATATACCGTTGCGAACCGTTATAATTAATTAAGTCAATGGATCATATAGAAATAAATTAATGCATTAACTAATCCTAAAACAATTATTAATGAGTTAATAATTAATTTAGTTCAACACTTATTAATATAAATGGTTATATTGATGAATTGGGCCGTTATTTAAATAGCAAATATATAGCCCAATTAAAGAGCAAAGTTGAGGGACCTTAATTATATGAATTAATGGTCCAAATGAAGGGGTTAAATGGCCCATAAAGGCCCATTTCGTGGCTGCCCATTATGGTGGTAGGTGGGATGGCATAGTTGTAATTATGCAAGAGGTCAATTAGGTTTTGTGCTCTATATAAGGACCACTTATGAGAGCCTCCACCAAGCTTTCTCTCTCCTCTCATTTCCTCCCATGAGGCCGCCACTTTTTCACCCTCTCTTTCTCTCTTTTGCTCATGTGTTGAGCTATTTTCTCTCCACTAAATCAAGGTTGTTGATTGATGCAAGAGAGAAAACCATAGGGATTAGGCTTGTTCTTTGGGTACGCTAGCACGTACCTTGTAGAACGTGATTAATCCTCCTTGGTGGACTCGAGGGCGGTTACGAGACGTGGTGGAGACGGTGGAGAAGGCACGCCATCGATTCCCATGCCTTGGTCGAGCCCCGCGAATACGATTTCGCGGGAGGTATCGATTTCTCCTCTTTCTCTTTGTGTCTATTGCTTAAAGTACTAGATCTCGTGTTGCTTGTGTTTTAATTGGATTAATTAATAGTAATTAGTCACAAAATTAAAATTGGGCAATTTCCTAACAGCTAAGACTTTAGTGAAAATTTTAAAACTGCAATTAAGTAAACTGATTGGCCTAAATTGCTGGACTCTGGCAGCATCTTTGACTTTTGGAATAGACAAATCAAAGCTCTATTAAGAACTGCCAAGTTAAAAGAGCCGCTATGAAAATCCTGAAACATCGTAAGTAAATCATACTTGACAACATCCCAAAATTTTTGATAGAAAATGATGGAGAAACCATCAGGGCCTGGAGATTTCTCAGCCCCAAGAGAAAAAACTGCTTGATGAATTTCATCTAAAGTAAAGGGGGCAGTCAAAATAGTATTCTCTTCATGGGAAATACACTCTTCTGCATCCCAAGAATTGCTAGACAGAGAACCCCAAATGACACTGGACTGACCCAAAATAGATTGGAAATAACAAGTAACATGATTACTAATGATTGACTGATCAGTGCAATCCAGACCATCGATATTAATGGAGGTAATCTGATTTTTAGCTCTTCTATGAGAAGCTATCTTATGAAAAAATCTAGTATTTTGATCACCTTCTTTTAACCATTTAATCTTTGATCTTTGCTTCCACTTAATCTCTTCACCCTTATAAATTGTGAAGAGACTATGCTTAGTAGCAAGCAAATCAGCAATTTCAAAATCATTTAGGGGTCTAGAGTCTAAAAGAGAGTCAAAATCTAGAATCTTATTTTGTAAATAAGTTTTCGTAACCCTCTCTTCTCTCCTAATGTTGCCAGCCCAACCTTTAAATTTTCTTTGAAGGTTAGAAATTTTACTAGACCAACTACTGGCTTTGTCAGAAAGTAAAGGAGACTCATTCCACCACGATGGAAGTAATCTACTAAGCTCTTCAGATTGCAGCCAACTACTCTCAAATCTAAACCACTTAGTTGGTTTGTTGAAATCAAAGCCAGAGTCCAAAGTGATAGGACAATGGTCAGAGAAACATCTAGGAAAAGAGATTGATTTAGAATTTGGAAAAATGTCAAGCCAGTCTTGATTGACAAAGAATCTGTCAAGGCAAGCCATTTGTCTAAGAGAGGGGCTTCTAATCCAAGTAAAAAGTCTATCAGAGCATCTAAAGTCAATTAGGTCAAACCTATTGATCCAATAGTTAAACTTGAAAATATTAGGGACATCAAAAGAAATCCCACATCTTTCTCTCCTAGACCTGATACAATTAAAATCACCTACTACTAACCAAGCCCCTTGAGCAGCAAAGCCAATGGAGTCTAATTCATTCCAAAAATCAGCTTTGAGGTTGGAAAGAACAAGTCCATACACGTTTGTACAGAGAAGTTCTTTTTTTAGAGCTTTATGAAAAAGATTAACAGAAATAGAGAAAGTATTTTGAAGACAGCCTAACAAGTTAAAAATACTTCCATTGAAACCTATTAAAAGGCCTCCAGAAGTACCGAAGGAGGGTAAAAAATTCCAAGTAAGGTCTGATGAAATAGAAGAGAGAAACCTTAAGGAGAAGGAGTCCTTTTTAGTCTCTTGAATACAAACCACATCAAAGTGATCTCTTAGTATCAATTCTTTTAAAAATCTCCTCTTCTCAGCAGACCCTAGCCCTCTAGCATTCCATGAGAAAATCTTCATAGGAAAACGAAAGAGGGCCCTTCTACAAATTTACTACTAGCCTTAAACTTACGTAAAACACTATCTAAGAAAGAAACAACATGAGAGTAATCCAATTTCCTAAGCTTATTAATTAAATTTATCCTATCTTGCAAAGTGAAACCTAAGGAAATATTGCAATCATCAAATAAGTCTACAATCTGAGAGTCAGTTAACCTAGTAAAAGGAAAAACTGAGTTAAGAGAGAAACTAAAATCACCTGAGATAGCTTTCTTTTCATCCTTCCTAGGTTGCTTTTTGAGTGCATGTCTGAAGGACCGTAAGGGAGAGGCTGGGGATTTGGATGACTCAGCTCTAGATCTTTTCCTATTGCTGGTACCAGTGTCATCTGAGTCATTCTCCATCCTATTTCCCAAACCCTCCTTGAAATGCCTAGCAGCCATGGTTCTGAGAATTTTCACTTCCTCCCTCAGATCTGCTAACTCATTGATGTTTCCAGCAGAGGCATAATTGGCCATCACTTCCTTATTCTTTGCAGGTTGCATAGGCTTTACAATGGTCTTCTTATTCTTCTTGTTTCTCTTTCTTTTAGGTTTCTGAACAGGAGCTAGAGAGACAGTACCAGAAGAAGAGCCAGGGTGTAAACCCTGAGGAAAACCAGCTAAACCACCAAAGCCACCTGAATTTGGACCCCCTGAAAATGGGGCCCCTGAAATTGGAGCCACACCAGGGACAGAAGGAGGACCCCCTGAAATAGAAGGAGGACCCCCTGGAATAGAAGAAGGAACTCCTTGAAGTTTTGGAGGGATAGGATTGAGGATCTCAAAAGAGTTTTCTATTCTAATCTCAAAAGGGGGATGCATACGAGCTGCATTGACTCCCCAATCTATCATCAATAAACAGATTCGCTACATTCCTTCCATCTGTGGAGCCGTTTGGATCGCTCAAGAAGTTGGAGAATTTGGAGAAGTTGTAATTTTTAGGAATAAATTTATTGGGAAGTGTGTAATTTTGTGAAGAATTTAGATTGTTTATAATAAATTTATGATAAAAAGATGAAATTTTTCCAAAATTCCATGGATCCAAACGGCCCCTGTGATCTTTGCAACCAAATTATAGTAAGTTACACACACACACCCATGAACCATCAAATTGCACAAATCCAGCACCATTCGATACCTTGCAATTTCCAATTTTCCAATCAATCTCCAGACTCCAAACGCCACAGTACAACTCCCATGGCCGAATCCCAATCCTTCGCCAGGACTCCCGATTGGTCGATTCTGCCTCCCGAGCTGCTCCAAATAATCGCCAAGAAGCTCCCTGACATCTCCGATTTCGTCAAGTTTCGTGCCGTCTGCACCACTTGGCGCTCATCCGCTTGCATCTCCGATCCTCCTCCCCAGCTACCTTGGTTTCTCGAGGAGCAAGATCTCCTTGGGCTTGAAGGCGATCTTCGCTTCTACTCTCTCTTCTCTGGTAAAATTCATACTGTCCCTTCTCCAAATTTGTCCAATAACTGGCTCAGGGGCCGCGCGCATGACTACATAATTTTGTACAATGCGCCTCTTTGCCAGTTCTCTCTTCTTAATCCATTGACTGGCAGGAAGGTTGTTCTCCCCTTCCTGGATATTGCTGGGCCCCATCCGGTTTGGGTTGGTCCTGACCCGATCGAGAGTGGAGAGGTCGTGGTTTTGTCGGGGAATTCAGCTGATTTTAAGACCGGTATTCTGGCGTTGTATCAGCCAGTAGAAAGGGAGTGGGTGGTGATTGAAGAATCTTGCTCGTTTCATCGTCGTGATGCATACTTCAATGGAATGTATTATGCTAATGAGGAGGAAACTGGGGATACAAAAGTCATCAGCACTGTCACTCGGAAAGTGCTACATGTCGTACCACCACCTCCTGAGGATGAGAATGAGGGCGATCCTATAACGGGCGTGACGTATTTGGTGCAGTCAAGTGGTGATATATTGCGGGTGGTTTTGCATGATAATGAATTGATAGAGGTGGCTGACTGCCGCTTTTATATTTATCGATTGGATCTTCGAAGTGGGAGTGGAGGGAACCCTCGTTGGGTCAAGATTTCTAGCATTGGTGACCAGATACTATTCTTGGACGACGATAACGGTTTCTCTCTAAGTTGCAATGATTTCAGTGGATTCAGAGGAAATTCCATTTACTTCATTAAGTGGCACTCGCAAGACATCTATGATCCGCCATTGAGTTTGCTCTGTAGATATGACATAGCGGAAGCCAGAGCCGAGCCTTTAAATTTCCCTTTTACAAAGGTTGGAACTTGGATTGTTCCTAGCTTAAGATAGCTCAATGCTGTGAAATTAATAAAGGACACATATAGAGTTTTAGTTGTGTTCCTAATCTTGAGTAAAGGAGAGCACATTACTTTTAGTACGGATTGGCTTGGCCAGCATAATGTTACTTTATATCTCATTTTCTGGTACATTTTTTTGGGTTTAATTATGTGAATGCCGAAACACTATTTTGGTTGAATTCTCTAGTTTGCTTATATGTTGTTAGTTTAGTATTTAGTGATAAATTAATTATTAGTTATTGCTGCATGGTAATTTTAATTGTTCATCCAAAATGTGGCCATATATTTTCTCAGAATAATGGGATTTACCTGTGATCTCATATCTCGGGGACAAAATGACTATATTGTTTGCACTAATTTTTGCAAAAAATGAAGGTCGTACTTTTGGCATGCATGGCACCAATTGAAAAAATAAATATCTTTTGTTGAAGTATGACTGTTTCTTCAAAAAAAAAAATAATAATAATAAATAAATAGGTGTGACTGAATGCTCACCATACATAGTGCGAAATTTTCAATTCTGTAGCAGTGATCATAATAGTGGGGGAATCCTTCTCTGTTTCATTGTATACATTCTGTTCTTTTTTGACATGAATTTAAGTTGTAGTCTGTCATTTGGTGCGTTTGGATCGTTGGAAGAAAGAAGAAGAAGAAGGAAGAAGAAGAAAAAAAATTATAAACAATCCAAACTCTTCACAAAGTTACACACTTCCCAATACTTCTTCCCTTCTTCCCACACCTATCCAAACGCACCCATATTCATTAGTGATAGTTGACATTCAATTTCTGTGCAATTTAGTCTTATGCAGCTGTGCCTCTCTCAAAACATGTACATAGCTTGCTTTATTTGTTTTCTTGGAGGAGAATCAACAATTTCTTTTATGTTCCAAACTTCCAATTAAACCTTTCAAATGCAGAATGAAAATAACCTTGTACCACTCTCCTTCATCTGTACTTTAGATGCCCAATTGGAAGAGAACCACTACCACTGCCACTGCCAATCATGCTAGCTGTCAGAGAAGCTGATCAGCGCTTCCTGGAGAAATTCTCCATATTTTCTCAAAAATATCCAGAATCTTGGATTTCATAATTCATACTCCTGTACGTGAACCCACCCAAGCTGATTAATTTTCATTTCCTCTTCACCAAAAATTGACTCGCCCTAACTGACTAACAGAAATTTAATCTTTCCTACTAGATCCTATTCGAGTACAAGCAACCCAAAACAAGTTTGACCCTAAGGCTTTGCTCCAGAATTAGGAGGAAGAAGGAAAGGGAAAGAAAGCAAGGACAATGTCAATAAACCCCAAATTTGGGGGTGAATCAAGTTTTCTCTCTTTTCATTGTTTTTACACATTGTGTCTCCCAGTTCTCCCCCGTTCACCTCCATTACTCCTGAAATTTTATTGATTGGGAGCATGCTAATCTCAGATTTGGTCAGTTTACTCTCTCCCCATTCCCCTCCTCTACTCCTTTCCGGAGCAAGGCCTAAGCTAGATTGTAAGCCTGTACACTCCCTGATCTCAAACACGAATCTGCCAAGAACCCTGATAATTTTGTTGGCATAACAGTGCCTAAACGCCTAAATTAAAGATTGCCATTTTTTTGACACAAATTAGTGATAAGTATATTTAAAAATATAAAGTATGGAAAAAAATAGTAAAAAAAAATGCGAATTTTCTTTGCTATGAGATTTTGATATCGGTTAAATTAGTTTTGTCAATTTGTTAAATCACCGACGAATATAGTTTTGATGTACGGAACTCTCTATGCATCATGAATTCATGATGCATAATAGATTTACTCATATTATAAATTACACAAAAAATATATTTATTGGTCTTTAATATAAACTATTTGTAAAAAAATTGTATAAAACATTATGGTAGTTAATTCGTTATGATTACAAACACTGTATAATTTAATTAAGAGGTAGACTAAAATCAGTCGAGACTAACGGATGAGACCGTCAGCTACAATGAAATCTCAATTTTTGAAATTCTAACAGTCAATTCGAACCATTCAACGTGTTTTCCATATTGAAATTTTGTTAAAGAAGAAATTTTATTTTTTTTCTGAATTTTTTTGTATTTTTTGGCATTTTAGAAAATTCTTAATCTAAATAATTTTGGACCCTTCAATAACAATGATTTTTAAAATCTAAAAAAAATAGTAAAAAATTCAGAAAAATGTAAAATTTTGGTCTCCAATGAGATTTCAATATAGAGAATAGATTGAACGGTTCAGATTAGCCATTAGAACCTCAAAAATTGAGATATAATCGCAGCAGACGGGTCCATCCGTTAGTCGTGGCTGATTTTAGTCAAACCTCAAAAGGTTAATTAAGAGAAATTATATATAATTTATAAATAATCAATTATTAGTTATTTTATGAGATCACAAAATAGCTTTTTTACTCATTGACTTTTTATTTTATTATTGTTTGAAGAACCGTGGTAATTTTTTACAGAACCTGACTTTCTTAATTGAGTTTTAAGAAGTTAATTCATCAAACATGTCTTAAATTCAGATTAGTTAGACTACTTAAACGATACTTAAATGATGCTTTGGATTCAATTTTACGAAATAAATTGTTGATGTAGACTCCCTGGAGCGTCTTAGATGTTAAAGAAAATGAAACTCACTCTCATTTCAACTATTTTTTAGCTCTTAGACTCCCTGCAATTAACTATTCTGTCACTCTCATTTCAACTATTTTTTAGCTCTCTTTGGATTATTATTCTAGAAATGTTTGATAATATAAAATAGATAAAATGATATTTAATATAACATAATAGAATATACACAAAAAAAAATATACATTTATTTAAAAATAAACTGTCAGTAAAACAAATTGCATAAAACTGTATAGAAATTAATTTGTAGTAATTATGAATATTGCATAACTAAAAAATAAGAAATATCAGATACAATTTATTATCAATTAATTGTTAATTTATGTGCTCGCGAAGTAACTTTTTACTCGTTTTCTTTTTATTTTTTTTGAAAACAGTTAAAAATAACAAAAACTTTTTTGCTCATTTGGTACGGTTAGGTTTACTGAGTCTGAGGGAATTGCTTTGCTCACTTCATATTAGAGATTCACTCCTACAGCCACAAATGACCAAAATACCCTCCATACTCTTTCATCTTTTTTTCCTTCCTTCGATGGAGAAGCAATGACATTTTAGTCAATATGGGAGTGAATATCTGAGCAAAGCAATTCTTCTAGGTTTCATAGCCGCCGCGGTGACGACTGAGATCCCAATCTTTCCTCAATAAACAGATTCACTACCTTCCTTCCATCTCTGCATCCCACACCATTACTCCTGTCCCTAAACACCGCACTACAACTCCCATGGACGGATCCCGACCTCTCCCTAGAACCCCCGATTGGTCGATGCTTCCTCCCGAGCTGCTCCAAACAATCGCCAGGAAGCTCCCTGACATCTCCGATTTCGTCAAGTTTCGCGCCGTCTGCACCACGTGGCGCTCCTCGGCACGGGTCTCCGATCTTCCTCCCCAGTTACCTTGGTTCGTCGAGGTCAAGGGCGCAGGTTACATCATCGAGAACTTTACAAGCAACCTTCGTTTCTACTCTCTCTTCTCTGGTAAAATCCATACTATTCCTTCCCCAAATTCCTCAGGAAATTGGCTCAGGGGTCCCGCGCATGACTACATAGTTTTGTACAATAAGGCGAGTCGCCAGATCTCTCTTCTCAATCCTTTGACTGGTAGAAAGGTGGGTCTCTCCTGCCTGGATTTTGTTATGCCCCATCCTGTTTGGGTTGGTCCTGACCCGATTGAGAGTGGAGAGCCTGTGGTTTTGTGTGGGAAATCAGCTGATTTTGAGACCGGTTTTCTGGCATTGTATCAGCCGGTCGAAAGGGAGTGGGTGGTGATTGAAGAGCCTTGCTTATGCTCCTTGGGTTGCTGTTACTTCAATGGAATGCTTTATGTTAAGGAAATGGTAACTGAAACTGGGGATACAAAAGTCATCGACACTGTCACTCGAAAGGTGGTACATGTCGTACCGCCACCTCGTGAGGATGATTACGAGTGTGATGCTATAATGCGCAGGATGTACTTGGTGCAGTCAGGTGGTGATATATTGCAGGTGGTTTGGCACTATAGTGAATTGTTAGAGATGGCTGACTGCCACTTTCATATTCATCGATTGGATCTTCGAAGTGGGAATGGAGGGAAGCCTCGTTGGGTCAAGATATCTAGCATCGGTGACCAGATACTATTCTTAGACCAATATAATGGTTTTTCTCTGAGTTGCAGAGGTTTCAGTGGATTCAGAGGAAATTCCATTTACTTCATTAAGAGGCACCGAGACATCCATGATCAGTCATTGAGTTTGCTCTGCAGGTATGATATAGAGGAAGCCAGAGCTGAGCCTTTAAATTGCCCTTTTGTAGATGATGGAACTTGGATTGTTCCAAGCTTAAGATAGCTCAATGTTGTGAAATTCATAAAGCACACATATTGAGTTTAGTACTTTAGTCGTGTTCCTAATCTTCAGGTTAGAGGAGAACACATTACTTTTAGTATGGATTGGCTTGGCCAGCAGAATGTTACTTTGTATCTCATTCCTAATCTTCATGTCTAGTTGTGGGTTTAAGCATGTGAATGCTGAAGAATTATTTAGTTGAATTCTCTAGTTATACTTAAATGTTATTAATTTAGTATTTAGTGACAAATTGATTATTAGTTATCACTGCATGGTACTTTCAATTATCATCCAAAATGTGGCTATGTATTTTCTCAGAATAATGGGATCTACCTGTGATCTCAGATCTCAGGGCAAAATGACTATATTGCTTCTACTAATTTTTCTGAAAAATGAAGGTTGTTGTTTTGGCATGCATGTCTCCAATTGAAAGTAAAATAAATATCCTTTGTTGAAGTGTGACTGAATGCTCATCATATACAGGTGCAAAATTTTCACTTCTGTACCGGTGATCATAATAGTGGGGCAATCCTTCTCTGTTTCATTATATAGTATATACTTAACTTCTTGTTCTTTTTTGATATGAAATTAAGTTGTAGTCTTCCATCAGTGATAGTTGACGTATAATTTCTGTACAATTAATGTTGATATATCCTTTAGTGTTATGCGGCTGTGCTTCTCTCAAAATATGTACATAACTTGCTTTATTTGTTTTCTTGGAGGAGAATCAACAATTCCTTTATATGTTCCAATTAAACCTTTCAAAGGCAGAATTGAAATACCGTTGTACCACTCTCCTCCGTCTGAACTTAGATGCCTAGTTGGAAGAGAACCATTACCACCAAGCTTGGTTCCAATACTGAGTCATAGTCATAAAAGCGGCCTGGCAGGGCCAGGTCGCTGTCAGAGAAGCTGGTCAGGAGAAATTCTCCGTATTTTCTCAAAAAGATCCCTGTATTGTACCTCAGGAAGCAAGAATCTTGGCCATAGTTGCAGCAAGCAAGAATCTTACGTGGAACTTTTTACCAGCAGGTTGTGGTCTTGTGGAGGCACCCCTTTTGAGTTCTGTTGTTCACTTACCTTCCCTATCGCCCTACTAGTTTGTTTTTGGGCAGGGTGAGACTCTGTGAAGGATGCTTTCTTTCAAGGTTAGATAGGGAAATGCAAGGAATTTTTAAGAGACTTTGATCGAAACTCATATGTATCTGTTTTTCTTTTTAATGAATTCTGCCTAATGGCCATTAATAAAAAAAAAATTCCTCTTCACCAAAATTTAACTTGCTCTAACTGACTAACAGAAATTTAATCTTTCCTACTTGATCCTATTCGAGTACAAGCAACCCAAAACAACTTTGATCCTAAGCTAGATTGTAAGCGTGTACACTCCCTGATCTCAAACACGAATCTGCCAAAAACCCTGATAAATTTGTTGGCATAACAGTGCCTAAATGCCTAAATTGAAGATTGCCAGTCTTTGATACTAATTTAGTGGTAAGAATATTCTAAAATATAAAGTATGAAAAAAAAGTAAAAGAAAATAAAAAATTATGAATTTTTTTGGCTATGAGATTTCAATATTGGTTAATTAGTTTTGTCAATTTGCATAATCACCGACCAATATAGTTATTATGCACGTAACCCTATATGCATCATCATGATGCATAATAGATTTACTCATATTATAAAATACACAAAAAAATATTTATTGGTCTTATAAAAATATAAACTATTAGTAAAGAAAACTGCATAAAGCATTATAGAAATTAATTCGTAATGATTATAAACATTATATAATTAAATTAATTAAGAAATATTATATATAATTTGTTAATAATCAATTATTATTTATTTTATGAGATCACAAAATAGTTTTTTTTACTCATTTTCTTTTTATTTTATTATATTTGTTTAAAGAACAGTGGTCATTTTGACGGGAACCTGACTTTCTTATTTGAGTTTTAAGAAGAAGTTAATTCATCAAACATGTCTTAAATTCAGATTAGTTAGACTATTTAAATGATGCTTAGGATTCAATTTTACGAAAAAAAATTGTTGATGTAGACTCCCTGGAGCGTCTTTTAAGAAAATGAAACCCACTTATGCAATTAACTATTCTGTCACTGTCATTTCAAATATATTTTTTTTAGCTCTCTTTGGATTATTATTCTTCAAATGTTTGATAATACTAGCAAAACGATGCCCTCAATACGTGGGCAAATAAAAAAAATAAAATGTTGATATTATTTTTTGTTATATATAAAATGTTACATGCTAGGCAATAAAGATATGGTAAAATCAATAATTTAGTCTTTCCTTTTAACAAATAGCTAATTTGGTAGTAACTTATTTTTTTTAAGAAAAGTCTAACATTGATCTAGACCACTGATCAAATCAAATTACATAAATCAATGGTCCATAATTGATATAGAAATTCTTTACACCATTTTATATGACAAGTTTACACCTTTTATATGGATGATTTATAAGTAGTATAGATATAAATATAGATAAAATAGATAAAATGATATTTAATATAACATAATAGCTTAAAATACACAAAAAATATACATTTATTTAAAAATAAATTATTAGTAAAAAAATTGCATAAAACTGTATTGAAATGAATTTGTAGTAATTATGAATATTACATAACTAGAAAATAAGAAATATCAGATATAATTTATCATCAATTATAATTGTTACTTTATGTGATCACGAAGTAACTTTTTACTCTTTTTTTTTTTTACTTTTTGAGAACAATTTAAAATTAGTTAAATAACAGAAGTTTTTTTTTTTTTTTTGCTCATTTGGTATGGTTAGGTTTCCTGACGGAATTGCTTTGCTCCAATCCAGCAAACGCCGTACTACAGCTTGCATGGCCAGATCCCAATCCATCGCCAGATCTCCTGATTGGTCGGTCCTTCCTCCTGAGCTGCTCCAAATAATCGCCCGGAAGCTCCCTGACATCTCCGATTTTCGTCAGGTTTAGCACCGTCTGCACCACGTGGCGCTCCTCGGCCTGCGTTTCCCATCCTCCTCCCCAGTTACCTTGGTTCCTCGAGGACGCAGGCAACCTTCGTTTCTACTGTCTCTTCTCTGGTAAAATCCATACTATACCTTCCCCAAATTGCTCAGGAAACTGGCTCATGGGTCCCGCGCATGACTACATAATTTTGTACAATGCAAGTAGTTGCCACTTGCCAGATCTCTCTTCTCAATACTTTGACTGGTAGAAAGGTGGTTCTTCCTTTCCTGGATATTGGTATGCCCTGTGCCCCCGTCCTGTTTGGGTTGGTCCTGACCCGATTAAGAGTGGAGAGCCCGTGGTTTTGAGGGGGAATTCAGCTGATTTTAAGACCGGTATTCTGGCATTGTATCACCCAATAGAAAGGGAGTGGGTGGTGATTGAAGAATCTTTCTCGTTGCATTATCCTGTCGCATACTTCAATGGAATGTATTATGTTTATAATAAGAAAACTGGGGTTACAAAAGTCATTGACACTGTCACTCGAAAGGCGGTACATGACGTGACGTACTTGCTGCAGTCAGGTGGTGATATATTGTGGGTGGTTTTGCACAATAATGTATTGTTAGAGGCTGACTGCCACTTTCATATTCATCGATTGAATCTTCAAAGTGGGAATGGAGAGGAGCCTTGTTGGGTCAAGATTTCTAGCATTGGTGACCAGATACTATTCTTGGACGGCCATAACGGTTTTTCCCTAAGTTGCAAAGATTTTAGTGGATTCAAAGGGTATTCCATTTACTTCATTAAGTGGCACTCCCAAGACATCTATGATCTGGCATTGAGGTTGGTCTGCAGGTATGATGTAGAGGAAGCCAGAGTCGAGCCTTTAAATTGCCCTTTAACAAACGGTGGAACTTGGATTGTTCCTAGCTTAAGATAGCTCAATGTTGTGAAATTAATAAAGCACGCATATTGAGTTTCAATTGTGATCCTAACAAGCTTTTAAAAAATTCCGTTTTTTCCGTTTTTTTCGTTTTATCGCCGTTTTATCAAGATTTTTGTTCACACCGCACAACGATTTTATCCGTTATATCACCGTTTTTTCGGTTTTATCACCGATAAACGCTAAATTACCACCCAACTGCTAAACTGCACAAATCGCATTTTAAAACCTTGGATCCTAATCTTCAGGTTAAAGGAGAGCACATTACTTTTAGTATGGATTAGCTTGGCCAGAACATTGTTGCTTTTGTATCTCATTTTCTGGTAAATTTTTTTTTCTTTTTGGTGGTTTAAGCATGGGGATGCTGAAATATTATTTGTTTGAATTCTCTAGTAATATTTATTAGTAGGTATCACTGCATGGTAATTTTAATTGTCATCCAAGTTGCGGCTATTTATTTTCTCATAATAATGGGATTTACCTGTGATGTGATCTCACATCTCGGGAGTTGAATCGGAACGAAATGACTATACTGCTTCTCCTAATTTTTGCAAAAAATGAAGGTTGTACTTTTGGCATGCATGACACCAATTGTGAGTAAAATTAATATCCTTTGTTGAAGTTTGACTAAATGCTCGCCACATACAGGTGCAAAATTTTCACTTGTAGCTATGATCATATAACAGTGGGGACAATACTTCTCTGTTTCATTCTATACATAACTCTTTGTTCTTTTTTGACATTGAATTAAGTCATTAACTAATAAGAAAGTTGTAGTCTGTCATTAACTAATAAGAAAGTTGAATTAAGTTGATGCTCAATTTCTGTACGATTGATGTTGATATACCCTTTATCTTATCCTGTACATCATCGTTGCTTTATTTGTTTTCTTGGAGGAGAATCATCAATTCCTTTATATGTTCTAAAACCCTCGAAATGCAGAATTGAAATACCCTTGTACTGTTTTACCACTCTTCTTCCTCTGAACGTTAGATTCCCGATCGGAAGACAACCACTACCACCAAAATTGGTTTCAAAGCTGGGTCATTGTGGTGGAAGTGGCCTGACCGTCAGGCCGCTACGAATCTTACTAGCTGTCAGAGAAGCTGATTAGCTGATCAGCAGAACCAGGAGAAATTCTCTATATTTTCCTCAAAAGGATCCCTGTATCTTGGATTTCGTAAACCTGGACCTGAACCTACCCAAGCTGATTGATTTTCATTTCTTCTTCACCAAAACTTGACT
Organism: Rhynchospora pubera; assembly: GCA_028095005.1. Classification (NCBI taxonomy): domain Eukaryota; kingdom Viridiplantae; phylum Streptophyta; class Magnoliopsida; order Poales; family Cyperaceae; genus Rhynchospora; species Rhynchospora pubera. Next base: position 332,235,440 of record CM051460.1, read on the forward strand.
CGCCTAAACTCACTGACAGAAATTTAATCTTTCCTACTTGATCCTAGTTGAGTACAAGCAACCCAAAACAAGTTTGATCCTAAGCTAGATTGTAAGCCTGTATACTCCCTGATCTCAAAGACGAATCTGCCAAAAACCCTGATAAATTTGTTGGCATGGCACTGCCTAAATACCTAAATGCCTAAACCTATTAATTATGTTGGTAGAACAGTGTCAGGTAACCCAAATCCCGAGCCTTGTTTCCAGGAATTGGAATGCAATCTCTTTCAAGTTGCAAACCTGACCAAATATAATATGAACCTGAAATGAAATTTCACAATAAAACTATCATCATTCAGGAAAAATATACAGAAGCCTGTCATCAGATTTGTGGTTGCATTATGAAAACCAAAATACAGAGGTGAACAATGAACACAACACATCAGCATGTAGAAATCTTAAGAACACCGAAGGACTTGCTCTTGTGTATGTAAATTCACAAGGTAGCTAGCAGTCCATTGCATCAACATAAACCACACCATTTTGGATCAGTAGAAATGACATGATTACAGTAAATTAGGAAAACAAAATACCAATACATTGCATAAGCAGAAACCACACCTTTTTGGGATTAAAGGCTATGATACAGCAGGGATGAGCTGTCAACAACTGTTGGGGGACCGACATTGCCCCAAAACGAACTCAGATGAGGCAAGCTAGGGATAGGGCTTGATTTGCTGGTTAGCATGACATTGATTTCCCTCATGTTCGGCCTCATTTGAGGTTCTTCTAGAAGGCATAGCAGTGCTATGTGTATGCATCTTCTTATTTCTCCTTCCGAGCAGGGTTCTTTAAGTCTTGCATCTTTTAATTCTAGTAATCTTCCTTCATTCAAGTATTGAAGTACCTAAATGATTGTGCAAAGTCAAAGCTGATTTGTTAGAGGGGGAGGGAGAGGTAGAGGTAGAGAGAGATAGATAGAGAGAAAGAGAGAGAGGGAGGCATTTACAAGACTAATAAGACCAGTAGGATGAGAGGTGTTTCTTTCGCCGCTGATTGTTTCCAGAATAACCATTCCAAAGCTGTATACATCAGCCTTAGTTGACAGCATTCCGTTTTGTAGTTCTGGTGCCATGTATCCTCTGTAAACATCAAGAAATATTCGAAGTCAATGTTTCTTGCATATTTAATAGGTCTGTTCTCCGGAATTAATCTACTCAATCCCTTTTGATATCAACAACTATAATTGTTATGCATAACAAGTTCCTTTTTATTCTCTGTTTTTTTTTCTTTTTCTTTTTAGAGGTTCAATTCTCAGCATTCATCAAAATTGCTACTTAGTTATTTACAAAAAGTTGTAACAAAATTGAAATATAGACAGAAAGTCGTTCACTGACAAAGTCCCGACAATAGAGGTGTTCGGAAAAAAAGAGCGCTCTTCTTCATAAAGCCTTGCAAGGCCAAAATCAGAGATTTTAGGGACCATTTTTCTGTCTAGTAGAATGTTTCCGGGCTTCACATCCCGATGAATCACGATATCGCCGTTATCCTCATGGAGGTAAAGAAGACCGGAACTAATTCCTTGTAATATTTTGTATCTCTGTTCCCAGTTTAGCTCTGAGGCCCCTTCTGGAAGTCCTGTGCCAATGTTAAATCTTCTTTGTTATTTATCATAGTAATGCTCACATCATATCTTTTATGTGTGAAATAAAATCTAACTCTTAACCAATTAACTCAAGTTTTCAACTATTGTACGTTATTTAGCAATCGGCTTTATTCTTTTCCATACAATAGTGATCCTTATACCAAACTATATACATGACTAGATCTACAGATTAGAAAGTAAAGAGTTGGATTAAAAAAAGGTAATGAATGATTAAAGGAAACCCATAGTGATCTTGCAGTTATTTCATATTCATAATCAACAAATTGAAAAGAAAACAAATGAAATTTTGTATAACATACTGAACAACATTCGATCAAGGCTATTGTTTTGCATAAATTCGTAACATAGCATTATCTCTTGTTGTTGTACGCAAAATCCCTTTAATTTAACAAGATTCCTGTGCTTGAGCTTTGCAAGTAGATAAAGCTCATTTTTAAGCTGTTCTTTTCCCTTGCTTGCATGTTTCGAAAGTCTTTTAACTGCAATTTCTTCACCGCTGTCTAGAACTCCCTACAGCAATTCAGACGTGTTCTTAAATGAGGCACATGAATAAGCAATCACAATGAAGCACAATATGAGCATTATTAAATAATAACTGAGTACAAATTAATAAGACAGAAATATGATCTTACCTCATATACTTGTCCAAGCTGTCCTTCGCCAATGATGTTTGCTTTACTGAAATCACCAGTTGCTTTTCTTATGGTATTGAAGTCGAAAGATTCAAAAATTTGAATATCTTCTTCGCCATCAGATGGATTATTTTCTACAAGTTAATGTAAGAATGAATGAAGTTTGACCCGGGCAATAGCTAGTTATGAATACACACATCACACATGAACGATATATCTTGATCAGAGATTTATTGTCTTATACTTGTCATACCTCCTGTTTGTAGAGGTTTGTTGAATAGCCATCTTATTAGTAATTTCCTTATCAGGATTAGTGCTGCTAACAGAATCAGGACTGCAGCAATACCGACACCCACAATGATGAAAATTATTTTCCAATTATGTGACCCTGGTAAGGCAGAGATAGATAATCAATAAGAGAAAGGTACAATTAGTCCTAGTCCGCCAGCTAGTATTAATTAACAACGCAAGTATTTTTTTTCTTAAGTAATGAGATATTACAGAAAATATAAGCAATTTTTAATTTCTCAAGTTGTTTAATTACAACAAATAACCACATACCTTTCTTGGAAGCAACACGAATATATAAGCTATCTCCATATCCATCATCAGGATTGAATTTTTGCATATCAATAATGTCTCCAAACCAAGCCAGACATCCTTGCCATCCAATGTATGCGAAAGCCGTGCAAGAAGAATTCTTCTGACACCAACTCTCACATTCACTTTTGCTCAGTGTTCCATTAGCAACTGCATTGATCGTGTCTGGTAGTTTCAAATTTGTCACAGTAACAAATTTATGGTATGTTCCATTTAGAGAGCGATCTCTTATACAACCCCCAGAAAATTGTTGCTTATCCAGATCTTCCTTCTTGTAATGGAAATCACCTGTGCAACAATGACAAGTGCTATCATAATAAATCCCATACGGCCCACATGTAGCATATGGAGGGGTAGATTGATCTGGTGCAGTCCAAAAAAGCGCCCAGTTATTGTTACTGGCATTCCAGTAATAGCGGTATGTTCTGCCATCTGATGAATTTAAGACCTGAATCCAAAGCTGTAATGGGTTTATAGGTTCATACCAAAAATACCCTCCATCGTCGCTTGCTGAGACATGGAACCTCAAAAGTTCCGGTTTATTCATTTTAGGGAAACCATTCCATCCAGTGCCATTCCATGGCCCTGTCCGATAAAATACGTAAGAGCCTTTGAAAGTGACAAGTTCATTCTTTCTAGCTGGGTCAAATTTGCGGACATATTGCCCAGGTGAAGGATCAATTCCAGTACTGTTCCAAGAAGACAGTTGATATTCAAGGGTTGAATCCAATAACTTCACATAACCAAGTGGTGTATTTGCTAATAGGGAGTCAGAGAGTTGGTATGAACTCTGCCACAAAATTTTTCCTGTTTCGGTATCATTAACAACAAGATGTCCTGAGTCAAGAAGACACGCTTGAGGTTCTCCTTGGCTGAATTGACTACCAGTAGACCATATATCTTGGCCTGTGCTATTTTGTATGAATAGGGTTCCAGCTGGCGAGAGGTAAAATGTTCCACTGCCACTGATGATTGGATGATCCCTGTTAGCAACCCATACTATCATTTTACTGGGAAGGTTGTACCAAATTCCGAGATACCGGATATTTGAACTTGTGGTGTTGAAGAAACCCAACTGAAATATCCCATTTGTTGATGTCAGGAGCTGGTCATCTTGCAACGCCTCGCTTGCATTTAGTGCATTCCCTGCAGTTGGTACTTTATTATACACAAGGCAAAAACAAGCAAATGCATCGAATTTTTTAAATCATGAATTTACCCTAATGCTATCTAAAGTAATCAATTAATCACACACACGCACACTGCAGCAACATATAGAGGTGAATTAATTGAACGCGTATTTTTGTGTAAAAAAAATACACGCATGATTACCATAGCATATTTGATTTTTTTTACTAAACATAAAAAACCAGGACCTCTTAGGATGTTTCACACAGAGCAAGCAAACAAAAGATAAAAAAGGGAGGAACAGCATCAAGAATAAAAGCGTACCTTTGCCATCAACATTTGTGAAAGACAGCAGTAAAATTGCTATGAAGAAATCTATTCTATGATCCATTGTCTCGGCTTCTCTGTTTGATATATTATATGTACACTTTTTAGATTAGCATTTCTTCCATGATCTGGGTTACCATCAATAAAACTTGCAAGGAGTATTCCCAACTCTATTCCTGTTTTTGAAACTCGATTATATAAGTAAATGTCAGACCTGTAGCCCATATTTTTTGGTATATCCATACATCTGTAGTACTTAATTTAAGATTTTAGAATTTATTGAGATTATCTTGACCATGTCAGACCTCCCGCCCATATTGTAGCATTATGTCAATGTGTTTTATAGAAAGGAAAATGAGAATTTATAATTGTTTTAATTATTTCAAGACAACAAGACATTGATTAATTAATATGATTACGAGGCCTTTATCTAGGGAAAGAATAGTCTCAAAGTCTTCCTATATGTACCTATCAATATTGCATGTGACTTGTCATCCTTACGCATCGGCGGCGGAACCTTAGACTAGGTGTATAGGATGGATTGTTTGACGCATTATTCAATGTAGTTTAAAAACGAAAGAATGCCAGTTACGTTTTTCAGTATATTCCTAAGGATAATCTTCATTGTGTAACATTAAAAATAAGAGAACAACTATAATCGTAAGAATAAAAGGAATTACTGGGTACCCACTGAACACCAACAAACAAGGAGTAGATTGTATTATTGGGGATTATAAAGCACTATATTCTAATGTCGCGGCTTTGCCCCGACGTTCATTACTGAACATTTTTTTTTTCAGATTTTGTCTATTGTTCATTAAAATTATTTATTAGATTTTGTATTGTTACTAATTTTCTATTTTATATGTTGTTGAATTTTTATTTTCAGATTTTATCAAATGTTTACTAAAATTATTCTTTATTATTATATTTAGCAGTGTGGCTAATTTTAAATTTTATGCAAGTAGTCTAAAGACTGAGTACATTTTATTTGGAACATCCTTTTAAGATTATTTTCTTGAAAAACTGTTCTAGTTAGATTACTTACGGTCTTACACTTTAATTTGGAATGTCATGCACATGAACACAAAAAGTGGACACAACCTTACTAATTTGAGAACATATACAACTTAGTTAATGGTATGGATTTACTGGACGTAATAGAAAACAAATCCAACAATAAGCTATATATAATGTGCGTTTGGATCGTTGGAAGAAAGAAGAAGAAGAAGGAAGAAAAAGAAAAAAAATTATAAACAATCCAAACTCTTCACAAAATTACACACTTTCCAATACTTCTTCCCACTTCTTCCCTTCTTCCCACACCTATCCAAACGGAACCATAGATACAAGAGAAGTCTATACTCCAAAACACATCACGTTTTTTTTTAATTTTTTATTTTATTTTATGGTAGACAAAAATTTAAAACTGAGTATGAATCATAATTAATTACTTATATGTTCATAATTTTAAACGAACGGTATGAATTTAAGCCCAATCGATCCAATATGATGCTTAATTGAAGGAAATTATGTAGTTATGAATATAATATTTTTTTCTTGTATGTTATTTCTTGTATTATGTTTTTAATTAGTTTAGGCATCATAACGTAAGTAATTCTAACAAAGGTTTCATGATTAATTATTGAGAAATGCTAGAGTCCAATATATTGGACGGATGGGCTCTGTCCAATTCGATCGATTTCATGTTTTTAAATTTCAAATGATCGATCCGAACTATTTAATATATTCTCCATATTGAAAATTTATAAGAAACCAGTTTTTATATTTTTCCAAATGTTTTAATATTTTTTTGGTATTTAAAAAAATCATTGTTATTGGATGATCCATAATGTGTAAAAATGATCATATTGGACGGACCCCTTCCGTCATATATATTGGACACTAGCATTTCTCTTAATTATTTTATGGTACACACTGATTGTAATATGTAACAAAAATTTAGAATTAATTTGATCATCTCTAACTTCATTACAATATTAAACACAATTAAAAGAAATATAAATCGAATTACATTATACATGATATCATTATTAAACTGTTGCTCACTACAGAAAAATGATGTCAAGTTACATACATTCTGATGAAGGCTTAAAACCTAAGTATTAAATAAATTTATAACCTAGACTAACCTCACTAGTCATTTAGTGTTAAGCTTTAGAGTCGAACCCAAGAAACGGTACAATTGAATACCGGACTTATCCTTTTTCAAAAGCTAGACAATAATATTTTTGTAGAGTTTTGATGAATTAAATGTAATGGTGCAAGTAAAGTAGATGTTTTTGGTCATTTTGTCAATTAAAATAATCTAAATAAACTAAATATGCAAAGTAAAGTTTTTGGATTTTCAAACAGTATAAAAAGCGTCTTAGGGTTCAGGTTTCACCTCGGTTTGGACTCTAGAACACATAACTTATCACTTACATGCATCAAACTATATTTTTCAAGCGTTCACTTCTCTGTTTGGTCTGAACAAGGATCTGTTCGGTACGAACAGAGGGGGAAAGTGTGTGGTTTTGACCTTTTATGATACTTTATGTTTTGCGTTAGGGTTTGTTGGCTAAACCTAGATTTACTAAACCTCAGCTGTCGCTTGTTAGACTAAAAACTGGTTTAATCACAACCTAACCTAATTAACCCGATTGATTCACAACTTTTGGTATAAAATTAAATCAACTTAAACTTGTTTGTTGGAGTTCATAAGGATATCTAGAGTTCTTTTGGACTTGTCTAAAAGTTACACTTTTGGTGTCAACTAATCTCCCCTTTCGGATCTACGATTTATTCCAAATACTTTATCTAAATTATCTTGATTAACCTAACTTTAGAACTTTACTAAATGTAGCCATTCATCTAGAAGTTAATTAGACTTAACCAAGCAATTCAAACAAGAAATTAACATAATTCTCAACAAAACAAATCAACAAAACATATCATGTCATATCAAGTCAAATCACAACATCCAAATCTAAGTTACTACCTTATTTGTAAGGCTACATAAATTTAGCCTAACATAGTACCAAAACACACAACAAATATCATAGAAATAACAAGATACAAGACCATGAAATCAAGAGATAAAAACATAGAAGAATAAACCAAATACTCCTTTATGCTTTCGAACTATGATCTTTAGGCAGTGGGGTGTTGCAAGATGGTTGTCCCGCGTGTCTCCTTGCTGCCGTCGCTTCAAGGAATCGAGGGTTGATGATCTCCAATGGTGGAAGAGAGAAAACGCCTATGGAATGTGGAATTTGTGGTATGGAGACTTGGATCCCCTTCTTTCCGGCCTAGGGGCGCATTTATAGTGATCTCCACGCACATAGAAAGGTAATTGGAGCACCAAGAAAAGAAAACTTGCCAAAAGAACCAATTTCCCGCATAAAAACTTGTTATTTGAGTTTTGGCGGCGGTCTGTTCAGACCGAGTAAAGATCCACTCGGACCGAGCAGAAGAGAGGAAATCCAACAATGGCGGCTACAGTGCTGTTCGGACCGAGTTACTGTTCACTCGGACCGAACAGTAACTGTGAAATTTAGATTTTGGCCTCCGCTAGTATTTTGACCATATTTTTTTCATCCGGACTACGATTGAGGCGATTCAAAAATCGTTGGAGAGCTCAGGATGAGCTCTTCGATGCTAATGATTCCATTTGGTCAATTGCTTCTCTTGAATCCCCATTGGGCTTGAGTATGGGTCATTTGGTCTAAACGGTGGCTTGGACGGTGTCTCCAAGTGTTAGGAATGAGTCGTCTAGCGTATGCCAAGTGCCGAAAATCTTCAAATAGCTCAAATATCACCAGAAATCATCAAAATCCTGTAAAATGAGAGAAGAAACGACGATAGATCCAATTTCTTGGAAATCATAGCAATTTATTAAATAATTTAATGATTTGAGTGTTATTTGAGTGCCAAGTACGGTCCAAATACTAACAAATAATAACGATATCAAATTCCCCCAAATTTAAACTTTGCTTGTCCTCAAGAAACGCCCTAAGCTTAGAATTTTGGACTATACTTAAACCTTAAACCTTGAGTTGTATCCCAAACCAAGAAATGTCGTGAAACCAAATGCTATGCCTAAAATTTTCACACTTCAATCAAATAAGTAAAAAAAAAAAAATTAATTTCAAGAACCAAGTTTAGTGTTCTACAAATTAATTCATGCATCTCTTTGTCCTAATGAATTTTTTTCTCAAATTCAAGAACTCTAGCTTCACTTTGTCAATTCGAATGCGATCTAAATTTTAATTACCCGTTCCTTTTCATATTTCACAAAAATTTGTAAAGTCCTTTATCAAAGTCCGAAATTTTATAATGAATTTCTTTTAAAAGCAATTTCAACTTTTCACCAACTTTTTTTTTTTGTGCAAGTCGAGCCATGACGCTTTACACCCTAGAGGATATGCGGTGTCATTGGCCTTGAGTTTGCTACTAGCACATGACGCGCTAGGGAGGTTGGACGAATGTTGCTCGACTATGGCCACGGTACACTTGGACCATAATACTCAACAACTCCTTTACCAATACTTTCGTACCGGGTCCGGTAGAATTAAGCATGAGTTATCCAATTATTTCTCGGTTTCTTTGAGTTGTAATTCCTAACAACTCATGCTTAACCCAATACCCTCCAATTTGTGGCTATGTTGGTGGAAAAAAGTCTCGGTGCGTCTTTGTTTTCATAGCTATTTTGATTTTATTGTCCCATTAAGATGCTTGTTGGTAATTCAAGCGATTAAAAGAATTTTCAACAAGACCAAATTCATTTTATAATTTCCCAAGTCGATAAAATTCTTTTTAACAAAAGTTTGTCTAAACACAAATCAGTTCACTCAGTAAAAACTTGCGAGAATCGACTTAGAGAGTTTCAACAATTTCAAGCATTCAAATTCGAGTTCTATTTTTCTCAAAATATTTTCATTTCAGCCCATTAGTGCAAAAATCAATCGTAAGATATCAAAATATTCTAGGGTCCTTTGAGAAAAATTTTGTTTGACTTCAAAATAGTTTCAAAAGTGTGAATTTATTATTTAAAATCCAAATCAAGAGAGACTAGGCACATCATCTCAATTCCATGGCAAAATAGTCGAAAAAGTCAATTTCTAAGTTCTGCTCGGACCGAGCAGAGAGATCGAATTTCCAGAAAACTTACTCGGACTGAGCAGAGAGACAAAAACACGAAAAAAATAGCAAAACTTTACCAAATTCAATCAAAAGTTCGATTTTTCCTTATTCCTCCCCCCAAACTTAAATCAAGAATTATCCGCAATGCATGCAATTAAATAGTGTCTCGCACTTTTTCAGTCCAACCACGGAAGATCAGATAGTCCTCTATGGGGCGAAGAAAATGCGGATCAGATACCCCTCGAGCATCTTGAGACCCGTCGTTACCGCCCATTCCGAACGAGCGAAGGGCACTAATGCGGTTCTAAGTACCTCGAGAGTTGATTGTTTGTTGTAGGTCCTTTTTTTCCAGTAGGCGCAAGCCCCTACTGTTAATTATCTCCGGACTCAGTTACGAACTGGGCCAAGAGCACCTCTAGATCGGGATAATCAAAGTTTAGATGTCGTAAGTGGATGAAGTCCATTTTAATAGAAAGGATTGTGTCCTGGTAAAGAATTTCAGGGTGAAAACAAAGCAGAAGGGCAGCCATTTGAACAGTGCCATGCAAACATGAATGATGCAATTTAGTTCTTTAGTTTCATATTTTAAGATATTTAGTTTTTTTGCTGGATCGGGCTTACTGCCGTCACGGGGATTTCGAGTTTGATACTAGGAAATTTAGTATCCTAGATCAGTCCTCAATTGCTTGGGGATTTAGAGATTTTTTGGAATTTCGTTCAAGTCTCGAGTACAGATGCACTATGCCTCCTCTTGACAGGAACTTAGGTGGTGGCCGCCGGTTGACTTTTCTTCTGATCACCTGGGCATCATATTTCAGTCTTTGAGTCCGACACTAGAAGATAGGGTATTCTAGGTCAGCTCTCAATCGTTTGGGGAATTTAGGGATTTTTGGGATTTTCGTTCGAGTCGCGAGTACAGATGCGCTATGCCTTCTCTTGACAGGAACTTGAATGATAGTTCAGAATTGACTTTTCCTTTATCTCAATCTAAATATCAGGAGGGTGTCTTCTTCAAGGCGAAACGCTATGCAGTCTTGAAGGGACGAACTTTTGACTTTTAAGACTTTATGTCACTTTAGACTTTGTGTCTTCTGGGTCGCTTTTGTGTCATCTTGACTTTGTGTCATTTTTAGACTTTATGTCATTTTTGGACCTTGTGTCACTTTTAGACTTTGTGTTGTTTTGATTTTGTGTCACTTTTAGACTTTGTATCATTTTCAGGTTTGGATTTTCAATTTGCGTTTTTAGGATTTTGGACTTTTGAATTGGACTTTCAATTTTACAATTTTAGAATTTCAGACTTTTGAGTCAGACTTTTAGTTTAGAGATTTAGAATATTTTTTTTTAGACTTTAGACTTTTGATTTAGAAGTTTAGAATTATAGACTCTTGAGTTGGACTTTTAATTTAGAAGTTTAGAATTCTAGATTTTTGGGTTTTAATTTAGAATTCTGGACTTTTGAGTTGGACCTTTAGGTCTTGCACTTTTAAGTTGGCTTTTGGGTCTGACTTTTGGTTCTCAACCTTTTCGGACTTTGTCTAAAATCTAATTTTTTTTTGAACTTGGTTTGGACTTTTTAAACTTTGGCGTCCTTAAGCTGAGCTTTTGAAGGTTGCCTCTTGAATTTCAGATTTTCAACCTTCGGTTAGACTTTTGAGTTGCGATTTTTGAGTTTTAGATTTTCGATACTCGGTTGGGACTTTTGAATTTGGACATTTAAATTTGCACTTTTAAACTTCTGTTTTTGACCTTCCTGGTGATGCTCTCTTTTTTTTTATTTCAACTTCATTTGCAGATTCTAATATCTGACTGTACCTGTTGTTCAGAAATAAACTGTTCAAATGTACCTGCTGTCCAGAACATAGAATATTCAGATGTACCTGCTGTCCAGAACATAGAATATCCAGATGTACCTGCTGTCCAGAACATAGGATGTTCAAAATGATTTTTGTTTTATTTCCTTTTCTCCCCTTTTTATTTAACTATATAAATTTATTATTATCATTATTATTTTTTATTACGGTCATCCCTCAAACCTTTTAATTTTAAAATATTTTATACCTTGGTGTTTTGGCATAATATGACATATCAAAATATTCCTCATATTTTTCTTGACATTTTGATATTTTATGAGAATTTTTCTGACAATCTAGCTATTTTTAATACATTTTTGAAGTTTTCTGCTTCGCAGAGTTTTTAATTGGTTGAGACTTCGCTGTTTTGTGTTATGTTTGTCAGGGATTCGTTTCATGTTAGGCGTCGCAGAGGATCAGGAGGAGACATTGGGGGTCAGGATTTGATCAAGCCGTTTGGTTCATGTTCGCGTCTGTGCACCGAACGAATCGAGGCCTGAACTTGGTCCGCTGGTTTCACATGTTGGCGTTGGCTTCCCAGGCACAACTGGTTTACGCGAAATCTCAACGCATCTCCCTCCTTCCTTCGTGGGCATGAGTTCCGATAATTTCCCATTGGACTGGACATTTCCATTGGCAACACCAGCAGCGGATTCCGACGGCCATAGCACCTGCGGCCAGGTTGATAGGCGACGTGAAGGGATCCTAGCGTTGCTTCCACTGTCCGTTGCTATTGCATCGATTGATTTGAGGAGTTCTGACATCGACTTGGTTTGAGCATGCAACCGCAGTTGGGGATGTCTGACTGTCGGAGTGTAACAGAGAATTAGCCTCTCGACGGAGCCGCATATCATCTCGAGAGCACTTCCAAGTTATCTGTGAATTCAATTTTATATAGCATTTTCTAATTTTTGAGCTACCATGTTTTGATTTTGCCTTTGGTCTGACAGACTCGTGGAGTGAAACATATAATTCATCTTATGTGCACCCTTCATATTTTTTGTTTACTGTATTTTCTTAAGCAATTGACACATGCATCTTGGGTATTCATCCTTTCTCTTATTCACTGGCCATGCATGTATGCGACTTGAAGTTCCAAATTAAGATTACAACATTCATCTTATTCAAGTAATTGAAGTGAAATTTGGACTGGTAATGCTAAATTCTTGTTGAGATTAACCAATAATCATCTTAGAATCATCTTTTTCATTTCAAACCTCAACATTTCTTTATTTTACACAACTTCCCAATTTATGTCTTCCCTTTTGATGTCATTTACAATTTGATCAGTCCTATGAAGCTCAATTCCCATCACATTCACACATATTTAATTAATCTAAAATTTTTATGCTGATTTTGATCCTCATGGTTTCACATATTTATTGGTTTCTTTTGATTTCCATTAGTGCCTTCTACATGTTCATCTCGAAACAAAACAAATTTGAATGGTTGTTAATACTAAATGACTTGTACTCAGGCCATCAATGCCTTGACTCGGAGAATGAGAGTTTACATAGTTTGTTTTTTTTTTGTGTTTCTGATATGCAATCAATGAAAAGGGCATATCAGTCAAATGAACTCTGAAACTTACTAGCTTTACTGTTTTCTTTTCTTTTTTTTTTGCCTTTTTTTTTATTCAAGTGTAAGCTCGCTATATCATTATATTATTATGTGCCCCCCCTTTTTTTTTAAACAAAACGTGGCCAAAAGTATTAAATCCTTTTTAAGTCAATATGCTTTTGTAACTAAACATAAAATTATATATTATTATTTTATTTTTATCTGATAAAAAAAAAACATCATTTCTTACTATCCTGTATATATATATATATATATATATAAGAGGCACTTTACCATCATATCTGTTATATTTTCAGTTCGATCCCTGATGTTTATATTATTGTGCACCACTTTCTTTTACAGTCCTAAACTTAATTCATATTGTTACTATTAGAAGTTTTCTTTTTTTTTCCTGAAAAAAAGGAAAGCAAGGGCCCGAGACATGTTACTATTTCCAAGTGTACGCTCTCAGGCAAGTACCCCTTGGTTATAGTTACATATCTCAGACTGTAAGCTTGACTAAATATGTTTTTAGCAAAATGGACTTTAATCATTACAGTGTTGAAACCCATTTTTAGTTCTGGACACAAATTTCTTGACACATATGCCCCTGGCTTCTCACTTGATCATATCTTGGTTAATTTCAGATCCAATTGCTATTATATTTTTTCTTTACTTTATACATAACACTCAATATAGCTACCATCAGTGTTGAAGCATGGCTAACAGCATGAGTGTGCGCTCTCAGGCAAGCACCCCTCATGTAATAAACCATACTCCATCACAGAACTTCATCATTATTTCATTTTTAGCATTTTTTTTATTAAGTGACTCATTGACATGGGTGAGTGTGCGCTCTCAGGCAAGCACCCCTCACCTATGTCTTTGAGCCCCAAAACTATGTTGATGGATGTTCTACATGAAGACCTTTCTAGAATTAACACTTAACTTCAAAGAAAAGATCAACAAAACAATAATAAACGCAAGAACTGCAGATGGAAACAAGATGGACAAAGGAGCTTTCTCAGAAATTGAATTTAAGTATGGGACTGAGTACAGTGAAGACTTTACCTTCTTCTAAGACTGCCTTTCCTTTTTCTCAAATTTGTTTTACAAATACCAGTAAATAAACTAGCAGAGTTTTTGCTTGTCAAATCTATATATTGGAACCTCTTTTCTTCTTCACTCTTGGTCTTCTTTTATAGTTGAAACCCTTAGGGCTCAGCTTCATTTTCTTGGCACATGGCAACATCTCTCTTCTTGATCTTGTGATGAAGGGACTGGATGTGACATGAGGCTGCCGCCTTGCTCCTGCAATTCCTATTTCACTTCCTTTCTTTTTACTCCTTTTACTAACCAGTGGTAGTATGGCACCTGGCACTTGTAATTTTACTATTTTTCACTGTGTGCTTGGAGGAGGAGCTATGTTTGCTTTGGCGCCAGATGTGTTGTTTCTCATCCAATGGTTCATAGGCTATGGATGGCTGTGATTGCATAGATGAAGCATCTCCTTTGGGATATAGTTGTTGCTCCTAGGGGGTATAGGTCTGGTACTGCTTTTATCCACTCTCTTATGGGCTTTGACTGGAGGCTCTTTTAGTGTAAGGTGATTTCCTTTTAATACCCTTCTATCATGTGTATGTTCCCCCAGGTTTACATGGGTAAAATTGGAATTGTGGCCTTATTTGGCAGCACTTGCCATTTGGCATGGCTCTATTGGTCATGTATTATGCCTACTGTGTGGTTAGTAACTCATTCCTGACCTTTACTGACTTCCTTCTCTTTGTATGACAGGTGGGCCCAGTATGTGTTGTCATTCTCTCATTGATTGTGGTTACAGGAAATGTGTAATTACCCTATCCTTCATTGTTGATCATAATTTTTGTGCCTTTCCAATTGTAATTAGGGGCCATGTTATCCTTGTAACACTTCCCTTCCTTTGACGCTTATCCATGTGATTAAGCTTTTGTTATTTGGGTTATTTCATGTATGTCAATTCCAGGGAGAGTGTAGGAGGGTATAATTGGAATCTGGCACTCTCATATATATGTTTTACAGGCTTCATCCTTTTGTCTTTTCCTTTAATTCCCCGATTTGCCCTTATTACATCACGCATGGAATGCTTTTCAGGTGCCAATTGATGTTTGTCAGCCGTATCCATACCCATGGTGTACAATTGATGTTTGTCAGCCATATTCAACTAGTTTCATCCGACCATCCATCACATTCTTTCTCCTTGCTTGTGCATAGATGAATGGCTAGTGATGCATTTACTAAAGGTAAGGGGACCCCTGGTGCTGCATCTTGTTTTTCTCCTCTTAGCGTGTCAATTAATGCATTGTACCATCTGCAGAAGGAAGAATGATCACCTAAACATCAACGGTTGGAATTTGGAGTGACTGGGGAAATTCTCCCTTCTTCAATTACTTTTCTGCACGCATGGTACACTATTCTGACGAGCCTAGAACTTCCTTTTCAGTGCATAGGCCAGAGAGGGGATTTCTCTTCTCTATCCATCTTTCTTTTACTCTATTCTCGTTCTACTGGCCATCTCCAGTGCAAACGCCAACATCCTCCTTTGTGTTCTCTCACTTGTTATTATATGAACATAATGGTGGCAAGACAGTAGAGCGTTATCCCAACTCAGTAATTAGTGCAACATCAACTTCTATCGCCTACCTCTCCTGCTTTCGGAGCTTTCGCCATGGCCATGGGTGTTGGTACTTCCAATAGTCCAAATTGACTCAAAATTGCTCCCTCACTTTTTCCTTGTAGACCCAACAAGAGCTTTCTAGGTATGTATCTCCAGGAATTTCTCATCTGTTTGGCAAAATTCCGAGTGAATTCACTTTAACTGCTATTCTATTCCTTTCCGGTCATTGAACGACTTGGTCACCATTTGCTGTCGAGCCTGGCACCATTGTGTTGACGAGATCATCGCCTTTCTATTGGTGAGGTCAATTGGAGCTGGGGAGGTGCAGAATGACGACGAATCTCCTCCCACGCCGGTGTACGAAGGCTGTCAGATAGTACTGTTTCATCTTTTCTCTTTTTTTCTTTTCTTTCTTTTTTTTAACGGGAATAAGTGGGTCCCACTGTCTTGGCCAATCAGAAAATTCCATTCAATCTTTTAAGTTCAAGTTAAGATCTGTCCGTTGATTTCGGATAAGATTGCTGTGATTTATCGTGGCCGTTAGATCAACGGGATTTTCTTATAACAATGGTTATTGGTTTGGGTTTGAATCATAATCCGAATGGGCTTTCAGTCCTGGCCCAGAACAGGTTTCTAATATAAGTTTAAAGGCCCATTTGAATCTCTCCATTTATTCGGCTCTGGTGAGGTTCATCTCCATTTGTTCCAATAATGGGAGGTGTCCATTTGACTGAATTTTGAGGATAATTGAGCTGCTTTATTCTTAGAAAAATTGTTTGGTTCCATTCTATAGGTCAATTTGACATGAAATTTTGCATGGTTTCTCATAAAAATATGAAGAATTTAGCTGCCACAAATTTTCTATTTTTAGGACCCTGGTAATTAATTATAAGGATATCACAGACGCATAATGGCATTCCTCGTAATTAATTAATTTACCGTCCATTTTTAAGAATTTTTGTGTTTTCCTTTCATGCAACATGACCAATTATCAGGGCTATTTTGTCGGGTCATTGGTTATGTGGATGGGATTTTGATTATATGGTTTTGGATCTTGGTGATAAAATAGGGAATTGTTCAGGGTTTTATGCAGCAGAATTTAGAGGCAAACAAATATAAAAGTAAATAGGAGGGAAAAAAGAACTTAGCCAATTTTTGCTTTACAACATGTCAATTTGCTCCTAGTTTGTTCTCTCGATTTCCAAGATGGCTTTATTCATTTTCTTGAGTTGTTGTGCAACCCGTATGAGGTCGATCGGGGTTAGTTGGCTCACGTAATCCATGGTGCTCTAGCACGGATTGCATAATCCTTCGTTTGTTCCTTTACAAATCTCTACAATTAATCAAATAAAATCAACAATCAAATTCTATTTTTTTTCAGTTTTTCAAATTTTCATGGGTTTTCGATTTTTTTTATGTCTTTATGTTTTCTATTTTTAATGACAAAATAAATAAAAGAGAGAAGAGTTGAGAAATCATTGGGTTGCCTCCCAAGAAGCGCTTGTTTTAGGTCCCTAGCTTGATCATCTTTCACTAAGTCTTGATTGGATCGGAACCGGGGAGCGAGACAGCGAGCGTGTCATGGCCCTTGTTGGCAGGGTCGGAGCACTTTAAGGCACGATCTATGGAAAAATAAAGCTTCTCTCCTCCCACTATAACCAAAATCGTCCTATCTCGAGCATCAATCTTCACACCGGCGGTTCTAAGTGTTAGAGATATGCCCTAGAAGCCAATCATATCTGGCTACTTCTATGGTTTATGTTATTCATGATATTCGATCATTTGTTCCTTGATTTATTTATTGACAGATCATTCAGGTTGAGGATCTGAATTGTAGATCTCTGTGGTTCATTTATAATTAAATGACAACAATAAATCTAAAAGCTAGGTCCATAATCTTGATAATTAACAAGGAACATTAATTATCAATAAGATTAGTATGCAAGTTAAGTGATGATTAAGTTCTACAAATCATAGGCAAAGAGTTACCAACTTAATTGCATATGTGTATGTTATAGAACATAGTACAGGACTTGACCCATTGAAATAAATATATGGATTGTGTTACGTGTCATTATTTATTGGGATAATTTTTTCTGTGCCACCCAAAATTTGTGAAATCTAGCAATTGCCACCCGAAAGTTAAACTTTCTGTTTTTGCCACCCAAAAATATGGTCACCCTTATGATTTTGCCACTTTGAGTAAAATTATTTGCTATGTGTACCCAAAACTGTGTACCCAGATTATTAATTAATCTTCCTTTATTCTGCCAATTTTAGTTGGTTTACTTCGATTATAACCTCACATCATCGTGTTTACCCGCGATCTTCCCATTTTTTTTTCCTAGGTACTGTACGGCAGGATGATTCTTTTGGTTCCTTAAAATTTCACTTTAATTGGCGTTCTCTGGTTGATTAATTTAAACAATTTTATTAGTTTGGTATAATCTCCCCCTAGATACCTTCCCAGAATAATTAGAAAATTAGAAAGCCATAATATTAAGAAAACAAACCTCGCTTTGATAAAAGAATGGAATAGTAGCGATAGGATCGACTTTGAAACTGCTGATTATTAGAAAATACTGGTTCCAAAGTTTTGAGAGGAGAATGAGGGAATTTTATTGATTTCTGGCAAATAATACAAGAGAAGGGTGATTACTTGGTGTGGGATGTGTGTCCTCCCAAGTGAAACACCATCTGCTTATATAGCCTAAGGGACTCTTCCTTTGATGCTCAATAATTGAGTGCGAGTGCACTGTTTGGGCCCCATCGTCCATCTCAATTAGTGGCATTTACAAGTGGAATTTGTCCTTACACACACTAGTGGGCATCAATAGTACAATAATTGCCCGACAAAATAAAAAGAGATTCCTGCAACAATAAAGTAGGCTAATAATGACACGACGTAGCCTGAGTGGTACCGAAAGTTAATACAATAACGTGATTCCCATATGATGGTGGGACTCACTAATAGTAATGGCCTTGCTGGATCAATTGTATCTTTTGGTGAATTCTTAACAGCTCATCAATGTTGTGATTAACTAGTCCCAGTGCACTGCTAGCCCAGTTGTCTTTGGATGCACTTTGTTCAAGCCGAATCTTTTGAAGATAACTCAATGTTATGAGCCTTTCAACCTCTTTCATAGTTTTCTGTAGTTGCTCGTCGTGTATTTCCTTTAGTCTAAGCTTCATGGCTCCTTCCCAATGAAAAGACCTTGGATAAACTGTTATTAAATCACCAGTGATTACTTAATAATCCTGAAGGGAGTTTGTCTCTCCCCCTAAAGTTGCCCATCTCTCGACTTGCTGGAAAGTTTGCCTACTTCCTGGTCTAAACCCAGTTGTTGGGCTTCCTTCATGGATTCTCATCAAATTTCGCAAGTGATCAAGCACCATCTCCTGAAATAAAATTTGCAAAATTACATACATAAAACAGAAATAAATTTTCTAAAAATGTCAGCAGTTTTCCGTAGATTACTGCCAGACGGGTCCTTAGATACAATGGTTATGGTGGGTTTTTCCAGCGGTCCACCTTGCCCGCTTTCGCCTTTTCTTAGAGATATCGGAGAACACTGTTCTCATCTAGCATGTTTCCTATGTGACCAACCGTTGTTGCTAGATGATTTAGGATTTCTTCGGGAGCATCCTTTGTTTCCTCGAGTACTTTCTCTAAATCTGCTAGCTGTTCGTCGGCCCAGTAGCAATTTCCGGTTTTCACCATATTTGCTGTGAGCCTTGAGAGTGAGTCAGCCAGTACATTCTGCTTCCCATCAATGTGTTCGAAATTTACTTGCACTCCTGTTCCTGTAACAAAGTCAACAAAATTAATCCATCGGACTCTTGAAGGTTTGTTTTGTGATGACTTGTTATAGAAACTGATTATGGCCTGATAATCAGTTCTGAGAGTGATCTCCTTTAGATCCGGGTAGTGAATCTTGAGTGCCTTCATTGTTTCCATGCAAGCATAGATCTCTGTATCTATTGTGGATTTAATCACTGGGAATTTCCCGCTTGCATACGCACAAACTTTCTCCGTGTTTCGGGGGTCATGCTTTGCTTTCTTCCATTTGCATACTCCACCCCATCCTTCCATGCATCCGTCTGTTTCAAGGATGACGTAGGATCCTTCCGGAGGTAGCTCGAGATTTGGGAGCTGCTGTACCGCTTGCTTGACCTTTCTGATGATCTCATAGTCTGAGCTTTTGAGCCTTTTGTCACCGTGTTCGCTTGTTTTTGAGTATAATGGCCCAAGTAATGTTCCCAATTTCGGTATGTATGATCTGGCATAGTTGAGGATGCCAAGCCATGATCTCATACCAGCCTTCTCCTTCAATTTTTCTTCATCGAAAGAAATGATTTTCTTGATTATGTGCGGCTGAAGTTTGATTTTTCTATTCCCAATAACTGCACCTAGGAATTCGATTTCCTGTACAGCTATTTTCATTTTAGTTGGGGAGAGTACAAGCCCCCATTTCTCACAAATTGTCAGCATAGCCTCCAAATGTTTGGCATTCTGTTCTTCATTCTCAGAAAACACCAGTATATCATCGATGTAGACTGCAATGAAGTTTTTCGTTCCCCGGAAGCAATCGTCCATCTTTCTTTGAAAAATTGCCGGTGCATTCTTCAACCCGAATGACATAACTAGCCATTCATACAAGCCATTTCGAACAACAAAAGCCGTCCACTCAACCGAATCAGGATCCATTGCCACCTGATGGAACCCACTTTTTAAGTCGAATTTTGAATAAATCCGACTATTACCGACCTTTTTTAGGATAGTATTAATCCCTGGCAGGCTGTATTGGTCTTTGTGGGTATTATCATTGAGGGTACGGTAATTAAATACCATACGCTCCTTGCCTTTGATTTCAGCGCCAGTTTTTGAGTCTATTGATGTACCTGAATTTACCATCATTGCCATGGTTCTATGTCGGCTCTTACTGGGTCGTATCACTCCAATCTTGAGTAGTGTCTGAACATGCTTGTCAAATTGCTCCTTCATTGCCGGTGTGACATGTTTCAGAGGTTTGTCTTGAATTGTGATATCCGGATTGATGATGTCTAACTTGCACCTAATCCGATTCTTTTCCCAGTGTTGGAGAGGATTTTCTCCAATATACCCTTGTTCTTTTAATCTCTTAAGAAGAGGTCTGAACCTCTCTTTGAATTTCTGCGATTCTTCACCACAAGAGTATGAAGTCAATCTTTGGATCTCAAAATATTCTAACTCAGACAGCTCAAGTTCTTCGATTGCTGCTGAAACTACTACCTCAGCGTCAACTTTTGTCGCCATTGTTGTGACATTTTTGTAAAATGTCACCATTTGGCCCTCAATCCTAAGCCCTCCTTGCATGGCTCGGATGAAATTGCAACCAATCAGCATTTGGATTCCGTCCCTCTGTTCCATTGGGAATGCATAGGTGAAAGGGATACAGAAACAATTTTCCTCGATAGCCATCATTCCGCCTTTGAGTTTTTGGTTGGCTATTTGAGAAGAGTTAACCCCGTTGATTTGAATAGGGTACGCACTGGGTTCCAAAGCTTCTTTTGGGACTGCATTCTGGTCCACGCAGCAAACTGTGGCACCAGTATCCAGGATTGCTTGGATTTTGAATTTCTCAACACCTGGTATTTCCATTGTCAGCTCAATGTTGTAAAGTCTGTTTAAGACTCTCTTCCCTTTTCTCGGATATGGAACTTGAGTACTGATGTATTCATCTCTATCTGTCAGCATCCTGATTACCACTCCATTTTGTTTCTGGATATGGTTTTCAATTGCTTCATCATCCGAATCTACCTCTTCAAGAATTGGCTTTTCAGGGGCTTTTCCTTTTGTTGGATCTCGCATTTCATCCAGATCCTTTCCCATCTCCAATTCTTCAATTCTTTCCTTTAGCCTTTGGTTTTCTGCTAATAGGAAATTTGTATACCCAATTAGCTCATTAATTAGGGTATCCTTGTTGTCATACTGGAGATTTGATCTTTGTATTGTCAACCTTCTTCCCAGGTTGAATCTCGAACACATCGGGCAGACAGTCAAATGACATATACTGCAATGTGCTCTCATCCTTGGATTAGTCTGCTCCTTGCAGAACAGACACCTCATGAATTCTTGCACCACTGGACTGTTGTCATCCCATTGATGCGCACAGTTTTGGATTTCTTGGGGCACTGAGGTCACCACTCGCCATGAGATTTCTTCACTCGTTATCATCATTGCGGTTTCGTATGGAACCTCATTTATACCAGCCATCAAAGAATGACTAGTACTTCCTTCTCCTTCAGAAAATGAACAGATTGCATCGCTATCTGGTTCATTTTGATCTACCGAGAGCACATCCTAGTCATCATCTAGGTCTAGATTTTCGACTATGGCTGCTCTTGCAATGTTGCCTTTTTGCCTTGTGCAGTTGCGAGCAAAATGTCCTTCTTCACCACATATAAAGCACTTGCATTTTCTTACTTTATCTGCGTGCTTCCTTTTGAATACTCTGATGTGCGTATCATGTGGTTTGCCCCGATATGTCTTCGCCTTTCGAAGACCATACTTCTTATTCTTTTGATAGTAACCCGGCACTGGTATGCGGCTACAGAATGAGAGATCTTTGAGGCTTCTTTGGAGTGCAACTCTCTTACACTGCTCTGCCAGGTACTGGTAGGTAAAATGTATTCTTGGAATAACACCCACAGTATTGCCTGGGTATTTTTCAGCAAATGCCTTCTCAATTTCTCCACCAATAATTGGAGGCATCTTTCTGAAAAATTTTGTTGAGAGTTCAGGAGATATGAACATCCTTCCTGATTTTGCCGCCAAAATCTTATAATCATTTATATAATCGAAAAGATTTTTCACATTGTGGCATGAAAGTCTCTCCAGGTCATTGTACGCTCGATCTTGCTCTTCAGTGGACCCGGTTGTCGGATCCTCCAACAGAAACATTCGCTTGATTTGTGATATTACATTTTGTGGGTCATCGGCAATGTTAACTAACTCCTCATATTCAGTGGGGAATGCCATTCTCCACTGAATCCAGGTCTTTTTCTCCGTTTCGCCTAGGAGGTTTTCGATATAATTGACCTTAGATTTGTTATCTGTCCAATTTCTCTCATTTATCAGGTTAAGAGTGATTGATTCCCACCGGGAGATAACTTCTGAGTATAGCCCAATATCTTCTGGTAAAACTAGGATTGCACCTTGACTAGCTTGGGCTGTTGGCAGGTTAAATCTTTCGTTCATTTGCCTTGCATAGCCACCGCGGATGTTGTCCAACCGTGCCTTTATCTCTGGGATTTGGTGGTTCTGGGATTGCCTTGAACCGGGTGGGTACATGGCCGGTCCCATGATTGGTTCAGGTGGTATTCTTGTAAGTGAAGACTCTGCAGTTGAGAGTACAGTCTCCACTTTCTTTTTGAGATTTTTGAATTGTGGGTATTCCATCTCTTCTACCATATAAACTGTCTCGAATAGATCTTCGTCCCACTTTGTTTTAGAATTTGGGGAACTGACATCTTCCCTACCACCTTTCGCTAGAAGACTTAGCAAGTCTTCATCTTGGTTTGCTGGTGCACCCAATTGAGACAGGAATTGCACCGTGGAGAGTATCTCATCTTCGTCCGACTCATCCCATTGACAGGTCATCATGAGGGCTTGTTCCTCAAACCATTCACTTTCTGCATCAATGGTTTCTAGCCAATTGAACTCTGTAAATGTCATTTGTACGAGTTCGTCTTCACTATCTAGCTGCTCAATAGCAAACCATTGATACGGGTTTATTGGTTCTAGCATTTCAACTGTTGGTTCAGTTTGTTCGGCTCTTAGTATTGCCAAGAACCATTTTCCCAATAAGGGACCATCATCTTGCTCAGTCTCGTCATCTTCACTAAATTCCTCAGGGTCTGAATAGATTTTTGGAAATTCTGGATCATCTTCATATGGCCAATCATCATCTAGCGTGAGTAGATTGATGAATTCTTGTTCGAGTTCTTCCTCATCATTTTCTCCACGAATAGCTTCTTGTTCAGGGGTTGTTGTTGTATACCCCGCAAATCTGACGGATAATGAGCCGTCTGTCCTTGCTCGGATTCGTGCTACTTGGGGATTCTGAACTTGTGAGATGACAGCTGGTCTCACAAGCCACTGCCTTCCACGGAGTTCTGTGGTTGTACGTTGCGAGCCAGGGATGGCCCGAACTCCTCGACTTGCCAGGTGGTCCGCCACGTTCTGAACATTGTATCTGAAATTTGTGTGGCTTGTATTGGACAGTCGTCCAATTAGAGACCTTGAGAGTAAAAGGTTACTCTCTCCACCTTGCCATCCTTCATACCCGTGAGTTTGAATCACTAGTTGCATGTGATCTCTGAAGTCACGGATACTTAGAGTCATATCTGGGGCAGTATATGCCAACTGCGTCCCAGATGTGAGATCTATCTCCATAGAGCTGATGCCAGCTCTATCATCTCGCCATCTAGTATCTCTGATTAACACTAGTGCATTCACACCTGCACTTCGCCTGTGCAACGTGTACAATCGAACCATAATTAGTCCGATATGCAGATGTTGGAGCCCTTCTTGCAAAAGTCTGTTAAAACTTTCTTCGGAGATGAACGGTAGCTCCACTTGCTGGCCATCTGTGACCAACGTTCTTTCATCCGAGTAATGTTGGTATACTCGGTGCCTGCTCTCTGACCATCCAGCTTGGTACAGAGTTTCTGCTGGGACTTGCTGTGCTCGTCTGTATTGGGAGATGTTGAGCTCAGCATCAGGATTCATTTGTGACTCAAGGCTTCGCTGGTACCGTCGAGATTGACCAGGGAGCCTCCTTTGAGCCTCAAATCTAAGTCTAGATCCAAGGCGATAGCCACGGATCTGAGCTTCAACAGTAGGGGTTTGATTTGTGTCTCTTTCTGACACTGATGGTCTTGCCGCCTCTGTTGTTGTTTGCGTTCTGCTCATGCTGCCTTCTTTTTCTCGGCTTCAAATATTTCTTTTGGGTTTTTGAAAACAAAAAGTTTGCCTTTCGGTTTTGGTACTGCCGGCTTACTGGGCTCTCCTAAGCTCAGCTTCTGAAGTTGTTGCTGGATCTGGTCTAGGAAGTCAGTCAGGTCGTCAGGTTGAGTGCCTTCTTTCCCTTTCACAGCCTCGAGCCTTTTGACTGCTACCTTCAGATCCTCGATTTGTTCAGTCAATTTAAGCAATTATTATATGATTGTGTTATTTTGCTTAAATTGGACTTCTGTTGTTCTCCCGGTTATGTCCTGTGGCTTGACAAAACCGACCGCCGGTGAATGGATTGATTCGGTTGCTTTGAGTGCTTCTCTGTAAATTGTGTTGTTCGCGCTGAGGCGCCAATCGCTCATAGGGAAAATAAAATTTTTATAAGAATTTTTGAATTTCTAAGGTCTATTCTTAATTTCTAAATGACTTTTTATTTCAAAAATATCCTAGGTCGGTATTTCGGATTCAATTATACCATTTCATTAATGTTCTGTTCAAAATCTTGAATTCCTCTGTTTACACATCTGGTTTTTCTTGGGGACAGTTTTTGGAGTTCCTAAAGCATTTTTATATGGTGAGAGTGGCATTTATGAAAGAAATAAATTCTGGGTGGCATTTCCACAATTTCCTTATTTTTGAGTGGCAAAAAGACAATTTTCCCTTATTTATTTCGTTATGATTTTGATTCTAAGTTTGAGATGATTATGTTTCCCACATGAGGATAGGTTCTATAAATCTTGTCTACCTTTGATTCCCGACAAGGGCTGCTATACGGACTTGATTTACATTCTCTTGAATTGTACGGGAAAAATCTAATCATCAAGAAAACCGTATGTCCCTCATTAATTAATTTAGTGAGTGACGATATCTGTTTGGGTTCCTTGATGGAGATAGATTGTTTGCTAGCAACTGATACAATTATTTCTAGATCAAGAAACGTATAATCTGCAAGAATGACACATTCCTACCTTTGATTATACGATGATATCGTGTGACATAAGAATCAAAATGGAGATATACTTTTATTCTTTTATGCAGGATTTAAATACTGTAGCAGTACACTATTTATGTGAATTAGAAATCATAACGTGTTGCTAGATACCGCTTATGATTATTGGAAATAAATGGTGATTTATTTTCATGTCCAACATAGCATAAATCCTCAAAAGGTCACACAAATAGAGCTTTAACCATACAGTGCATTATTCTATTTATTCGCAACAGTGCGTATTGCGAAAATATGATGAGTTGATTAATTAATTATATAACGTTACAGACCGTTATAATTAATTAAGTCAAAGGGATCATATAGAAATAAATTAATGCATTTGCTAATCCTAAAATGATTATTAATAAGTTAATAATTATTTATGTTCAACATATTTTATTTAATTTGAGCTAATTGGGCTTCTATTTAATTAATTATTTAAAAGTCCAATTTGAGGTCAATTGAAAGGAGCAATTAATAGATTGGATTAATGGGCTTTTAATACACTTGGTGTAGCCCATTAACCCATCAATAGTGACCGGCCATACAAGGGCAATTTTGTCCATAAAAAGGTTGGTTGAGAGCTAGGTCATGAGGTCTATAAATAGGGATTCTATTTAAGGGAAACCCTAGCCTCCTTTCCACTTTCTCTCTCTTCCTCCATTGGCTGAAATCCACAAAGAAGAGAAGAAAAATTTCAGAATTTTTCTATCTCTTTCTCTCCTCTCTTCTACCTCAAGCTCATGTGTTGAGCACAAATTTTCTCCACCAATTAAAAGGACTAATTGAATAGAAGAGAGAATACTTTTGGATTAGCCTTTTCCTCCCTCTTGCTAGCACAAGAGTTGCAAGGAAGTGGTTAACCTCTAGGTGGACTCGAGGCGGCCATCAACGGAGGTGGAGGCGCAAGGAGAGCACGCCACCGACTCCTATTGATTCAAATCGAGCCTTCTTGTTACCATACAAGAAGAGGTAACGCATCCTCCTACCTTCTCTTGTGTTGGATGACTTTTGCACTAGATCTATGAATGCTTGTTGGTTAATTAACTTATAATTAGCTAAAAATAAAAAATTAGGCATTTCCTAACAGTGGTATCTATTATTCTACTGCACAGTTCTGTTTGAATGCCTCAAAAGATTTATTTTTGAAAATAGCTATCTGCGATCTCTGGCTAGAATTAAAGGGGACTTGAAGCTCTTTCTGAACTTGCATAACTTGTTGCTTGGTTCAGATTATATGTGGGTATTCAAGTATGAAAAGAGAGAATCTCGTCAGATCCAGTTTATTGAACAAATTGATTGTTCTAATAATAAATTGTACCAACTGAGAACTCTTTCTAAAATTTTGTTTGTATAGAGTTGTTCCTTTTCAAGTTAAGAATCCATGAAAATTAATTTCATAATTTTTCGTGAAGTTTTGATACCTCAACCAGGTCAAAATTTTTTGGTCGACAATCTGTTTCAGTACAGGTCTAGTCATTTTTATAGCATGTAATTTGAAAATTTTGAACTGAACTTAGTGATTTTCATTTCATGTATAGGTAGCCAATAGTTTATACTAGTTTTGCTATGTATATTGTATATATAAAAACTGGATGGAAGGTGGTCTAATAGACCAAAATATTGAGAGGAAAAACAGAAAATCCCATAACGGTGTTTTGTGCACATAATGTGGATTTGTCTTTTTTGATTCTCCCTGATGGTTTAAGATCTATTCCTGAAATTTTTACTGGTAGTCACAATGTCAAGAAGGAGTTTGTGAGATTTATTTCATAATTCTTGGAGACCGAAAATTTTTAACTTGTTGGGTCCCATTGGATATTTTAAATAGTTAAAGTATTATTTTCTAATTATTCAAACTAGTTGAAATTGTAATTAGAGTAGTCCTTGCTTAATCTCCTTTTAGTTTTGATGTTGAAAATTTTTTCAAAAGAATTTAAACAAGTTTTGTTGCTTAAAATTGAGCATTTTTACACGGAAATTGCGAATGACAAACAATATGAAAAGACACTTGAAAGTTTATTAGTTATAAACAATTACACACATAGGAGTGCTTGTGCTAGCTTGTTTTTGTAGGAGGATGTGGGTTTGATATGACTCAAGATTCCAATGCCTTGTGATTGTATTTGTGAATGCATGTGATTGAATGTGTGTAAAGGCCTTTGGTGTCATGGTTAATTAATAATTAATGTTGATTAATTTTGATGTAACTTGTGAGGATTGCATGTCCCTGAGGCTAGGTGGGATTAGGGATTGTTTTCACATGTATTTCTTTCCTTTAAATTATATAGGATTAGATCCATCTGATTAGTGGGAGGGAAATTAGACTAGTTTTGCTACATGGAAATGCGGTGGAACTAATGCAAGTGGGAGCCATACAAACCCACGACTATGGATGAGATGTTTATTTGTGATTGCTATGAATTGTCATAGGATAGGTATGGGTGTATGCTTACATGACCACCAAACAAGTATCACATAATTGTTTTTCCCAATTAAACAAGATTAAGTCAAATCACTCTCATTTTCTCTATCCCCTTCAATGTAGTATGGTCGTTCATTGATGCATTCAGCCGAGGCGGACATCGTGTTC
Organism: Rhynchospora pubera; assembly: GCA_028095005.1. Taxonomy (NCBI): domain Eukaryota; kingdom Viridiplantae; phylum Streptophyta; class Magnoliopsida; order Poales; family Cyperaceae; genus Rhynchospora; species Rhynchospora pubera. Next base: position 332,263,562 of record CM051460.1, read on the forward strand.
CACCATCCGTATTGGGGTGTAAATCGAATTTGCAAGGAGTAAATAAAGAAAAGTTACTTAACAATGGACCCAAATCGAATTGGACAATAGAGTGAAGTTCGTTAAACGAACCAAGAACCATACGCAATTCTAGGACTTCTACGCTTTAATGCTTCATTTTTTTTGTTTTCAATTTAATATGCCAATAAATTTTTTGTTTGGATCTTATTGGGGATTTATTTCTTCCTTTAAAGAATGTATCATTTACATTAAGCTGGCGTTGTGTTTTTGTTTTACTTTTGTCTTTACTCTTTGTTATATATATATAGGTTCTAATATGCTGATCAATTGGTTCCTATTTGGGATAATTAATGAGAAAAATCTTAATTTAAATATAAAAAATGAAAAAGTGTAAAACCAAAAGTAACACTGGAAAATGAAAATATGGTCTAGTGATTGAATTATTGATGTGGTCAGGCTCTCTTCTTAAGTTCTTATATTATAAATTTATAACCTACGTGCATATATACCTTATATGTCTATCCGGATAATCTTCTTTATTTGTCGAGTATCTAGGTCCAGCAGTACACTAATTAATCATTTCATTTAAACCTTGGTGTTAGAAATTGAAGTAAATGACACCTCATTTTTTAATTTGTTTTTTCTAATATTATTATGATTTTCTTTTCTATTAGAAAAAGGAGAACCAAAAAGTGAGAGTGTCGTTAGCTCAAGTACACAAGCAAATGGTGCATAAAGAAATCAGCTGACAAGATACAAGATGATGAGAGCAACTTGGATATTTCAATTTGTGTTGATCTCTCTTGTACTTGTTTGCACAATAGTTACTTACATGTACGACTTATTTTGTTGTTACGTATATATAGCTTAATTAGTCACTTTTCATGAGAAACTAACTTAGTTCTACAAATAAAACCTGTGTGGATATATCAATCGACTTGAAAATTATAGTTGGCCATATTTATGACATTTAATCAAAATAAAATGGCACTATAATTATATGATATTTGATATAAGTCTTTAACATTTTTGAAATATATCAAACAAAAATTTCTCACATATTGAGCGGACACTGCTGCTAGTATATTCTAATTAATCAAATTATTTGAAATGTTAATTAGAACACTCCTTAAACACCCTCCTCTCTGTTTTTGAATTGTAAATTAAATTTCCAAGGTTTAAATAAATAGTTGTAATGTTAAACCTATTTGCATTTGAAAAACGAGCGACAAGCATACACAAAGATTCTAATTAATGAAGTTAATTAAGAACAAGTGAAACATGTATATTGTATATGTGCTAACTCGTTTTTGTAGGAGGATCGTGGATTTCGTATGGCGCAAGATTTCAATGCCTTGTGGTTTGTAAATATATGTATGTGTAAATGTGTGTAATGCGACCTTTGGTGCCATTAATTAATTTTGTTTAATTTTAATGTAACTTGTGAGGCTTGGATGCCCCTAAGGCCTATGAGGGAATTAGGATTTTTCACATGTGTTTATTTCCATTAATTATAGGATATGATCTATATAATTAGTGGGAGGGCTTGGATTAGATTAGTCTTGCTACATGGAGATACGGCGAAGACTAATATGCAAGCTGGAGCAATACAAACCCACAACAATGGTTGTGCTTGAGATGCATGTAATTATGTGATTGTTTGAATGCTATGAAATGTCATAAGATAGGTATGAGTGTATGTTGACACGACCACCAAACAAAGTAGCATAATAAATGTCCCATTAATTTGATTAAGCTGACCGCCCTCCTTCACTTTATCCCCTTCACGTCGTTTTCCCTCTCATGGGGTCCGCCCAAGCGGACGTCATGGTTGTCACTCGAAAGTAGGGGTACAAATAAGATTTATTATGAGCAAATAGAGAGAGGTTACTTATCGATGGACCCAACTAGAGTTTGGACATCGTGGCGAAGCTTGTAAATATATAGATATTCACAAACCAAGAGTCATATGGTTGATATGATTAGTTGGAGAACCTAACTTGTCAAGTTATGTAGGGTGACATGTCATAGCAGGCTCTACTTGATGAAAACGGGGATCTTGGAAAACTAACTACATTTGGAACATTAAATAAATGTACTGGGAGTTTTGTTTATCATTATAAATAAAACATTGTATAAATTAAATGACCTTAAATTGAAATTGTTGTAGATACTAAATTTGTTAATTTCATTGCGATCAATCTTTGAAAAAGAACTAGCTCGTTTCTAAAGATATTTACTTGGAGAAGTAACACTGATTCCTAAGACATGTTCTTAGCGAAAAGAAACTTAAGCATGTTTTTTCCTAAAAGTATTCCTTGACTTCCCGAACGTAGCATCGCGATGATTGATTGACTTTTACGAAAAATTATTCAATAAAGCAGATGTCGATATCCTCATTTTAGGATCTCTAGACCTTTGGATTAGAGAATTCATACGGACTAGATTTGAATCCTACGCTCGCATCCACTTACTCAAGGAGTTCTTATAGAAAGTAGATGTTGACTCAATCATTTATGATCGAGTAATGGAGCATGAATTAAGTAAGAGAAATTTCTTTTAAGAAGGCACATAAGGTTCCATTGGCTTGCGAAATGAAAGGTTTGAGTAGCTAATTGGTAACTAGAGATATCAAGATCTCCGATATCAAGCATTGTTGATATTGTCATATGATCTCTTCCTAATTAAATGAAGGATATGATGTTACATTTCGCAAACTTGTTTGTGCAAATAGTAATTAGTTAAGTATTTAAGAAATACTTCGCTTAATTGTATGAGTTGAGACTTCGAGATCCTCAATTGTGACCATGTGTCACATGAGATGTTTCATTTGTTGTGTATGGAGGCATTTGAAAGGATGTCCGAAGTACCATTATTATCGTGTTGGAAATGTTCTAACCCTTCGAGAGTATTTGTTGTTCAAATTATCTCGCTATCTTTAAATTCATACTAGTAACTTTTAATGTGATGGCAATGAAGAATGAGAGAAAGTTTGAGAGTAGTAAAGTAAACTTCGTATAAGAAAAAGGCTTATTCGCTTAAACCACTATCTTTGGATACATAGAGTTATCTTTACTAATAGGAATCGTAGGTCGAGTACATCGTTCCTTACATCCTAGAATTTTATCTCTATTCATCATATCGATAATGGATGATTACGTTTTGTAAAAGACAAGCGATGTTCTTTTATTGTGGATTTGTTTATATGATTTCATGCCTATTGCTTGAATATGCTTGAAATGGATAAATGAGTTTTGAAATGATAAATAGGATGCGTAAGACTTCACATAAAGTATTTGACTTTCGTGTGAAATGACCGCTTAGTCATACATAAACAATAATCACATTATGAAAGTTTACATAGCGTAGAGCTCGTGGATCAATTCGATTGCGAATCAATTGAGATATGCGGATTATGTTTGTTAGATGACAAAAGCGTCTTTGACTTATAAAGGTTTAAGGTCAAGTAACTTGATTATGACTTATATATATCGATGTATGTAGACGTATAAGTGCTTGTGCAATGAAAGGTTGTTGACACTTTACTACTTGACCAACGAGATATTGACGTATCTATTTGATATGGTGTAAGTATGAACCTTTTGACTAGTTTAAAGGAGTTCAAGAGTGAAGTTGAAAGACCATTCAAGAACGATATAAGTCTTACAATTGATCATGATAAATAATTAAGTCATATGATTTGAAATATTATCTAAAGAGTGTGAAAACAATTTCATAACCCACTCCATTAGGAACATTGTATTAGTATAGTGTGTCCAAGAATGAAGGTCTCGAAGTTTATTTGATATAGCTCGATCGGTAATAAATCAAATTGACTTAATCAATTCATATTAGGGATTCGTGTTTGAGGACAATACTGTTTACACTGAATAATGTTCTATTGAAGTCCATTGAGAAATATATCTTACGAGATTTGATCTTTATGTACATTATTTCTCAAGATTTGATGTTAAGAAGATTATTTCAAGGTTTGTTGATTGATAAGCTTGGACTCAAATAGGATGCTTAATGTTTTGAAGGATACCTTAAATTAAAGGTACTACTTCTACGAAAGAACAAACTAGTTGTCACTCATCATGAGATAGTCTTAGAGAATAATGTTCTCTAGAATAGTAGTGCGAGATAAAGCGAACATTAAAAGAGTTTATGCGTCACTACAAGAAGTACCCTTGTGGAAAACTTATCACTTCATACATGGTGTTTAGTGGGAGTTGAGCATAACTTCATTCACAAGCCGTTGTGAAAGGAAGAAGTTCATGATGACTTAAACATCTCACGGGCTGATGACGTTTGAGAAACTCAGTATATATGAGGATCAAGAACTTATTTTACAAGTCGTTGTGAAAGTAGTTCATGAACCTCGAGCACTAATCCTACAAAAAGTCAACGAAAGTGATTGCCTAACCGAAAGCTGTATAGACATCACGACATCCTCGTACCTGACATATGAGGATCTGTTGATAATTAAAGAACTGATGGAAGAACCTGATTCCACAAGTATGGCTTGAACCCATGTGATCTTTAAGTGCAATCCATGTGTAACAACAAGGTATAGACCTTTGTTGATGTTCATGAAGGAGCAATCCATCAAGAACTTTCAGATCTTTAAAGGAAAGATTGATATGGATGACAAGTCGACTATGTACAAAGTACAACTTCAAGCTTGTGGCTATGTCTAAGTCGATGACGAGTTGACTATGTACAAAGCACGGCTTCTCGCTTGTAGCTATGTATAAGTCAGTCAATAAAGATCATTCTCGCAGTAGTTGCATTTCATATATATTGATATATGGAAAGGTACATAAAAAAACCGTCTTCATTGATTGAATGAAGAAAGATGTTGTGTATATGACACAAATCGAGGTCTTGATTGATGTATTGCTAGAAACATATGCCTGCTTCAAGAATCCATTAATGGATTGAAGTGAGCACTGTGTAATAACTATTTTGACAAGGAAGTCAAGGAGTTGATTTTCTTCAAAAGTATCTTGTATAGACAAGATATTCAGTGGGAGCATAATTGTGTTATTTGTATTGTACAAAATAACTAAATATTAATTGGGAAATAACATTGATTATATTATTATTGTCAAGATTTTGTTGGAGAATATTTTCACAGTAGAGAACTTGGACAAGATCACCTAAATCCTAGAAAACAAAATCTATGGAGATTGATTATGATGGATGTTAGGTTTGAGCAAATGTGCATAAAATGACGAAGTGTTCTAGAAACATGGAAGCTAGACATTATGTCAAACCGCATCATATGGCATATAACTTGATTTTGACTCGGTTTATTGCAACTCAATTCGAGAAGAAGTGTTTGAAACAATTCAAGCATTTTTTCATTATGAGTTTCATAATGCACGTCATACTTATGCACAAGCCCCAATGTGTAGTATCCATGGAGTATGACAAACAGTTGTCAAATGAATACAAGAGAAATACAATTGGACAATAATCAAAGGATATTCTCGAGTATCTTATGAAACTCATAATTGAGCTAGATTTCGAAAGATTGATATAATCACAATTGAGCTACATGTTTTGTTTAAAGGTGGTGTTGTAAGTTTAGAAGGTGTTCTAAATGAGATATTACAACCGTTTCCGTCACCAAAGCAAAATAGATAGTCATTTGTGAAATAACGAAAGAGGATAGTTTGAATCAAGAAATTCTCAGTCAAGCTAATATGGTTCTATGCATCTCGAACCATAACTTAGTCTTGAAGAACCCAATATCTGATTGGTAATCCAACTATGATCTATGACAGTATCACTTGATCTCATATGATGATGATCAAGACTATATATAAGAGTATATATATGTGTAGGTTCAAATAAAAGTAGATAGGTTCGCGAACACAGCGAACACTCTAACATAACCTCTACCTTAAGCAATATACGAGATGTTATTAAGCATCCATACGTAATGGACATATGAGTAACTGGCTTTAAGCGTATTATTTATTTTAAGGTTTGAAACATGTATATATATATATAGATATATGACATCGTTCTCAATTCTTCATTAGCTAGAAGTCACTGCTGATTGAATCTAGGCCAAGTGGGAGATTGTTAGAGATATATCCTAGAAGCCAATCAGTTGGTGGCTATTATGTTAGTTTATGTTATTGATAATGCTTGATCAATTGTTCCTAGAGTTTATTATTAACAGATCATTCAGGTCGAGGATCTGAATTGTAGATCTCTGTGGATCATTCGTTAGAATGACAATAATATCTCTAAAGAGTCCATAATCTTGATAATTAACAATGAACATTAATTATCATATAAGACTAGTATGCAAGTTAAGTGATGATTAAGTTCTACAAATCATAGGTAAGGAGTTACCGACTTAAATTGCATATGTGTATGTTACTGAAATAAATATATGGATTGTGTTATGTGTCATTATTTATTTCATACGTATTTGATTTTGAGTTTGAGATAATTCAGTTTGTCCACATGAGGATGTATTTGAGATAAGGGCTGCTATACGGACTTTATTTATGTTCTCTTGAATTGTGCAAGGATAAACTGTTCATCAAGACAACCGTATGTTCCTCATTAGTTCACCTAGTGAGTGATGATTATCTACTGGGCCCCTTGATGGAGTTGGATCGTATGCACGCAATTAGGCGATCAACTCTAAATCAAAAAAAGTATAATCTGCAAGAATGACACATTCCTATCTTGGATTATACAAGGATATTATGTGACATAGGAATCAAAACAATAAGATATTTTTCTTATGCAGAATTGAAATAGTAGCCTTGCCCACGGGTATGTTAAATATACCATTTGACTATATCTAGTATAGATGTGTATATAGGTAGAAAGGATATGTAAGAAATGAAGTTGTTAAATATACCAGTAACTGATCCAGTGTAGATGCGTTTATCGGCATTGCTTTCTAGAAATAAATGCATGTGTTTCTTACCCCTTATATATGCGTAAAGAGGAAGTTAAATATACTAGTAGGTAATTCTAATTACATCATTTTTCTGAAACTCACAAATTAATTAAAATTTGTGTAGATGACTAACCAAGATAATGAAAGAAGAAAGTTGGTTTTATTGGTGAAGCACTTACATAATTTGTCTTTTGCTTACCTTGTTGGATTCATAATATATCATATAGCATTAAATAAAATAGAAAATAGTACAACTCAAGTGTATGATGATTTTTTTTTCTACAGTCTACATACTAGGACATAACACCAAAAATTGTATGATGATTTTTTTTTCCATCGAGGAAGATCCACGATAAGTCGTGACTTTCATAGAGTAATCAATGCCTTGATAGAATTAGGGGCTACACATTTCAAGCAACCAGATGGATCAATAGCTCCATCAGAAATTACCAATAGTAGTAGATTCTTTCCTTATTTCAAGGTATATAACTTTATGTACATACAAATCCAATTAAAATCAGAACCTTACTTAATAGTGTCAAAATAAAATCCTGAACCATGATTTCTCATAACAAGATTGTATTGGTGCAATCGATGACACGCATTTTAGGATAAAGATCAATTCTAAGGAGACTCCTAAATACCGTGGTAGAAAAGATATCCCAACTATGAATGCGCTGGTTGCATGTACCCCTAATCTAAAATTTACATATGAGTTAGTAGGGTGGGCCGATACAACATCTGATTCGAAAATTATGAAGAATGCACTAAGAAGAAGAATCCTCTAATAATTCAAGAAGGTAAATACAAATAAAAAAGATTATGCAAAATATACATAAAATTCATACATATAAATTATATAATTATTCAATCTTAAAATTTAACCATGAAGTATTAATTTGTAGGAAAATATTATCTTGTCGATGCGGGTTTCATGCTCAAGAGTGGCCTCATTACACCTTATAGAGGTGAACGATATCATTTGAAATAATTCTCTCGTAGAAACCCACCTCGAACTCCTCGTGAATTATTCAAACTTCGTCATTCTTCTTTATGAAATATGATTGAGCGAGCTTTTGGTGTATTGAAGAAGCGCTTTCCTATAATTGCATCTGTAACAGAACCACATTATGACAAGGATACACAAAAACTCATTATTTTAACATGTTGTATCTTGCACCACTTTTTACTTGATGTGGATCCTAACTATGAAATTCTTGTTGAAGTTGATCGAGAATTGGCTAGAAGAAGACGACCTACTATCGAACCATCTAATGATCCATTTGAAGTTGAAAATGATTATAAATTAGGAGAAATTATTAGAGATAGGATTGCAAATGATATGTTGAATGATTATAGTATGTCCCTTGACTTCTAGTTATTAGTAGTATATGTTGTTTAATTTCTGTAGTCAGATCCTTTTAATTTAGCAAGTCTCTTGTAATGACTGTTTCGTTATGACTCATTAACATGTCTTGTGTTATGACTATTTTGTTGTGACTCTTTGTAATGACTATCCAGTGTCTTTAATTATGTAATTGTGGTTTGTATTTGTTTGCCTCTAAATTCTGTTGCCTGAAACCCTGAAATAAATGGGATAAATTGTTATTCCACAACCAAAACCAAACCCATAATACCAATAACCAAATAGAATAGTCCTGACAAACAGTCATGATGCATGAAAGGAAAATACAGAGATCCTAAAAATGGATAGTAAATTAATTAATTATGAGGAATGCCATTATGCGCATGTGATACCCTTATAATTAATTACAAAAGTCCTAAAAATGGAAAATTTGTAGCAATTAAATTATTCATATTTCTATGAAGAACCATGTGAAATTTCGTGTCAAAATGATTAAAGGAAGGGCACCAAACAATTTTTCTCGAATGAAATAGCCTAATAATCCCTAAAAATCTGCAAATGGACACCTCCAATACCCCAACAAATGGAGAGAAGACCATGAAATGGAGACATCTTTGGGTCGGACCGATAACAAGGAGAATGGTCAATGGGCTGCTAACAAAACCGAAACTCATTTGGATTAAAACTGAGGCCCATACAAGTTGTACACAATTCCAATACCATGTTTGAATTTTCTGAAATTCATCACGATCTGACGGCTAGATTTGGTGACACGTGGCATTATCCAAGATCAATGGGTAGATTTTAACCAAAAATTAAATTAGCGATTGCTTCGTTCTGATTGGTCAAGATACTGGGCCCCACCTATTTCCGTTAAAAGAAAAAAGAAAGGAAAAAAGGATGGAACAGTACTATACCTGAGAAAGAAGCTTTGTACGCCGGCGAGATAGAGAGAGCTTCGTCGTTGTTCTGCACCGACTCAGTCCGAACTAACCCCACCACTGGAGAGGCGATAGCCTCACGAGCTCAGCGACACCGGATTCAACTATGAGGAGAGCCTGAAAGGAACCAATTTAAGATGAGTAATGGAGAATGGAAATGTGAAATTTCCAAGAATTAATGGGAAACTGGAGAAGTGGGTTACTCTCATACCTTCTTTGGAGACTTAAGAAGAATTGTGTTGGGTTATCAGACACCAATTTTGCTTGAGAGGTGAGATAACATCGTCAGTTGTGGTGATATGCTCGGAGCAGATGAAAGGAAAGGTTCAAAATGGAGAGGAGAATAGCTCTGCAATGCTGCGTTTCACGTTTGAATTGATGTAAGTGCTTATGCGAAAGATGCAAGGGAGCATGTATAAAGTCACATACTTGGTACTTCTGCAGAACTGGAGGAGTCCAGTAAAGTAAAACCATGACACCAATGCAACTGCAGAAAAAACATGAGCCTCTCTGCCTGGTGTGCGCCTGCAAAGCTAAGCCTACACCTGAAATGACACTTGTAGGCTGAACAGAAGCATGATGGAAACAAAGCTTGATGACCGTTGGATGATTCTGATGAGTCAAAAAAGAAGAGATATAGTACCCAGGCGTAGGGCTGTCAATTTCATACCGTTTCGGACGTTTACGTTTCGTTCCGTCCGAAACGGAGCGGAAACGGCATAAAAAACTGCTTACGTTTTACTTAGCGGAACAGAAACGGAAGTGAAACAGATTTCGTTGGTAAGAACGAAACGGAAACGAAATCATAGGCTTCCGTTCCGTTTCAACACGTTATTCCGTCGGCCCACTAATTTACGTGTGTAGAATTGTTGAATTGCAGAGAGATTCGAAGAGGAAAGGAGATATACTCGAGGCTGCCTCTCTCTCTTTCTTCTCTCCTAAACCTAGCGCCGCGCAGGCGCATCGCATCTGTCTCTCTCTTTTCTCTCTTCTTCTCCGTCGACCTAACCCCGTGGTCTCACAACAGATGATCTAAACCCATGGCCTCTCTCTCCGTCGACCTAACCCCATGGCCTCTCTCTTTCTTCTTTTCTATCTTCTTCTCCGTTCTTTCCCTCCGCCAAATCCTTCTGTCCTCCCTTCTACCTTACTTGACTACACAACAAACCCTATTTCTCCTCCTTTTTACCTTACTTGACCATATGGGTTGTAAAAGGGGATATTGTGGGGTGAAGCGGAAGAAGAGGTGAAGGTAGGATTGGCGGTGAAGAAGGGATATGAATTGGTTGGAGTTGAATGGAAGGAGGAGGAGGTGTGAGATGGGACCAGTACTGTGAATTGAGAAGAATTGTGTTGAATTGAGCCGCCAATGTGGGTATTAGCAATTGGAGTTGAATAAGCAAGATCTCCCAAATACTTTGAATGGTGCCGAGATTATTGACAAGTTTGGTCTCCTTTCACTGACAAGTAACTTGTACATATTTTTACCTTCTTTTTTCCCTTTAATTTTTTATTGGTTTTTTTCCTTAAATTTTGATTTTTGCCACTCACTGACAAGGTTGGGACTCTTGGTTAATCATTATTTGATCGCTGATCTGTGATTTGTATCAGTATGGGCATTCATTTTGATTATGTTGTGAGATCTGTTTTGCTATGCTAGCTTGGATTTGTTAATGTGATGAACTAGTGTGCTTGGATTTTGTTCTGAATTGTATTTGTATTGATTGCTTAAGTTAATTTTGTTGTACAATCTGTTTTTTTAGTGAAATTTTGAATGCAATGGAACAGATTAACGTTTCTTGTTTTTATTAATTTAATTTTGTTTTTCAAATATTAAACCTGTGAGTTGTAAGCTATGTGGTCAACGGAAACAAAATTGTAACGTTATGCACGTTTTTCCGTTCAATAAAAGACGGAACGAAAACATAACAAATTTCATTTACGTTATACATACGGAACGGTAAGCGGAAATGATTTGTGTAACGTCCATTATTACGGAACATAAACGTAACTTGTCATTTCCGTGCATGTTCTGCACGTTTGACAGCCCTACCCAGGCGTTGTACCCCTTCATGATGTCACCAAAGAGCATATTATTGATGGCAAGGGATATAATACCAAGCAGTATGCATACATGTCCTTTTCCAATATACAATTGATATTCTCAGCCACTGATTTAATGTCACATCTACATCAGACGGCTATGAATACTCAATTGGCAAGTATCAAACTCAAGCAGGATGAAATCGTGTTATTGGATAAAAGATACGAAGGATAAGTGTACTGAAACGCATTATTGCTATAACCCTCTACTGTATAACCAAATACCCCAGCAAATGGAAAATAGAAGGGTAATTTAATAATCAAATGATCATTTGAGAATATGTGAAGGGGCAATAAGGCAAATACCATGCTGAAAAGAGTATCCTAGGCCTCCAAGATGAGTGGTTTAAAGACCAGGAAGACAAATATACCCTCCTAAAAGAGCTTGCAGTAAGAAGCAACACAAGGAGGTGATACAATGTATGCCACATGAGACCCATGATGACAAAGCAAATAGAGAGGGTCAGGTAATCCTGTGATGACTCAGAGAGGTACATGGATATTACTTCCCCAGATGTTAACACTCAATTACAACCCTCCATCAGCTACTGAATGAATGAGGATGTTCCACTTGTCCACCAAGGTGTTTGGCGCCAAAATTAGCCCCTCCCTCTAGCACGTCAGGGACAGATGTGTATCTCTCTAGAGATTACCAAAAGCATGGGACCCACTTGTCATATTGATCCACCATAGCATGTGAAAGGAAGTAAAAATGCAAGCAGGCAAATCACCACAACTCTATAAGTGCCAAGTGTCATGAGTATATTGGATAGTATACTTGGATGGTAAATATCAAGACTGAAGAAAGAAATGCAAAAGTAAGACAGCTAGGGCTGTCAATTTCACTCCGTTTCGAACGTTTTCCGTTCCGTTCTGTCCAAGTGGAACGAAAACGGAACAGTTTTTAGTTGCGTTAGGCTCAGCGGAACAGAAACGGTACTGAAATCGGTAATGTTGGTAAGGACGGAACAGAAACGAAATGGTGGGCTTCCGTTCCGTTGGGTTACGTCTTCCGTTGGCCCATGAAGATTGCAGCCCAAATAATTTTTGCAGAGGGGCGTTAGGACTGAGGAGATAGGCAGATAGCAATAGAGGTTAGAGAGGCGTGCCTAACCCTAGATCTACAAGCGCGGCGCCTCTCTTCTCTCCCTCAATTCCCTCCGTCTCTCCTGAATCCTCATCTCTCTCTCTCGATCAACAAGAGGCGTGCTTTGTTGCTCACCGTTGCAACGTCACGCGCCAGACCATGCCGTCTCCTTTGCCAAGCGCAATGCCTTTTCTCCTCCCTCCTCCCCGACAACTGCTACTGCCTTAGACCCAGACAAGAAGAAAAGGCTGAAGAAACTGTCACTGCAACTGAAACCCCTCTCTTCCTCCCGCCTCTCCCAGCTCATCTCCTTCCTGGCCTCGTCCCTCTCCCACTCCCGCCACTTCCACTCTTCCTTCAACCTACACCTTGCATCTCCGTCAGGCAGTATGGAAGTACAAAGGCAAGTACGATGCACAAAGTAAAAAATTTTTACTTTCTGGATTTTTACATTTATAACTAGAAACATCCTGATTTTTACTTTCGTTTTTTCGTACTTGTTTGTGTGCAGAAAAGAGTTGTGCAGAAGATTGTGCTTTGATTTTCATTTGGTTTAATTTGAATTTTGGTATTTGTCTGCTCTTTAATGTCATCTTATTTTTGCTTTGATTTTTATTTGGTTAAATCTGACACAACTGTTTCCAATTTTCCTTCTCTTTTCTAAATTTTGTTTCGATTTCTTATTTTCATTTGCATTTGTTGAGTATTTATAAATTGTTTTGATTAATTTAATGATTTAAATTCTGGTACTAATACTGAGGTACTGGTACTGGTACTGAGGTACTGAGGTATTGAGATTCTAAACTCTATTTTGAAATAGATAGCAGAGAGGTACTGAGGTACTGGTACCATGATGGTACCGGTTGTTGTCTTTGTTGGTTATCAAATGATATCATTTTTCTTTAATTTTGTGTTTGAAAGATTGATTTATTATGTTGTGAACGGTAATAAAATTTTTAACGTTACTTGCGTTCTTCCGTTCAATAAAGACGGTACGAAAACAGAAAAGATTTCATTTCCGCTATAAATACGGAACATTAAACGGAAATGAAATATGTTACGTGCAGTGTTACGGAACATAAACGTAACTGACCATTTCCGTGTCCGTTCTGCACGTTTGACAGCCCTAAAGACAGCAGCTTCACTTCATATCATGTCCCTCCATCAAAGATCAAAGCCAAGAGAAGATGACACGTGCCAAGAAGGAGGAGCTAAACCCTAGAAGCTTTTCTCTATAAAAGAAAGCCTCTCTACTGAAGGAAGGCGTTTTTTTTTTTGGCTGGGGGAGAGGCAGTTAGTTATTTTCTGTGTTTTCAAAAGAAGCCAAAGTTCAGTCGTTATAAAAAAAAGAGGGTTTGTGTGTAAAAAGAAAGCGTTAGGAAGAGGTAATAAGAAATCACACTGTAGCTATTATGATTCTGGCGAAATAAAAAATTGAATTTCTCTTTATGTTCCTTTGCCTCTAAGTTCATACACTTCTAAAAAAAAAGAGAAGCTTAACTTGTTTTTCAGAAAGATTTGAATTCATCATTTAAATGTAACTGCTTTGTTGTATCCAGACTAAGCACCTCAACAAACAACTTCACTTACCCCTTTTTTATATGGTTATTTCTTGTGTTGTGATCATTCTCTACTCCCTCGTAAAGGAGTTCTTCAACTACAAGGAAGCTGTGACTGCAATGAAGCTACAAGTCTAGCAGCATGGTGGTACCTTTAAGGGTTTGGTTGTCAAGAACGCCAACCTGGTATCACCTTGTTGCCATGGTTCATGGTGATACTAAGTGGTTCTCACAAATAAGGTCTTAAAGCCTGCTATGGTCTGATTGTCAAGAACGTCGGCCTTAGCATGGTTCAAAAGGAAAAAAAAAGATAATAATAAAAAAACAACACCACAACAAATTATACTGCCAAAGTGAAAATGGATCAAAGGAATATAAAAATACACATATCTTGTTTTCATGAAAATGAATGGGAACAAATCTGAAGTTGCTCTTTTCGGAGAAAGAAAATTAAAAAAAAAAAAAACAGATTTTAAGCAAAGGAGTAGAAATGCTATTAAAAAAAACTTAGGCTTAAGCCATGTTAGGTTTTAAACAAAAAGAAATATATCAAAAAAAAATTTCTTAAATAGCCCTTTTCAAAAAAAAAAAAAACTAAAGACTCAGTCAAAACAAAATAGTAACAAGTTTGCTTGTCAGAGTAATTATTTACTGATTCATCTATGTTAAAAGATGAGGGTTACTTTACAAAAAATGGAAAAGTGTTGCTCAGGTCCTTTTAAAAAAAATGATGAAATGACAATAAAAAAAAGAGGCATATGTGACTTAAAGTATGAGAGGTTTTTCAAATGAGAAATCATAAATAAACACGATATCAGTTTTTTTTTAATCAAAAAAAGAGAGAAAGAAAACAGTAATTCTGAAAATCTGTTTTTAAAGTCGCATAAAAAATGAAATGATGTTTTGAAATTTCAAAAAGTCAAAAAAAAAAAACAAGCATAGCAAAACCAAATGATTCAGTTTTTTTAGAGACAAAAAAAAAAGGAGAGTAGAAATAAAAAAAATGAAGCAAGTGGCCAGTATATGAAATTTAAAGTAAACTCAGTTCTTGAAACAAAAAAAATAAATAAATAAATCAAAACTCAAATGTCAACTGCAGAAGATGAAAAATTAAATCATGAAAGTCAAGTAGTAAGGTAAAGTTAGCATGTTACGTTTGCTTTGGTTAATAATCATTGGTTATCACCATGGTATGCTGCTTTCTAGAACACCACAAAATATGCTTGAAGATTGGTAAAGAGACTTGGTGTCGAGTTTCTGTACCTTGAACTAAGACCTGATTGACCATCATGGTTATTTGATAAACCAATTGATTGCTCGATTTTGGTCAGGGTTACACCAACAGCACATGACATAACCCAGTTAGGCTTGAAATTGATGAATTGAAACTGTGAAAACCCCAGAGCAGACCAGGTCCATGTAAAAAAAAATAAATAAATAAAAATTAACAAAAAGGAAGGTGTTACTTGTTCAATTGACGTCGTTGTCAGCCTCGTGAGATCACCTCAACGACAGCCAAGCCATCTGCCATGGTAAAACGCCATCCACGACTTCCAATTTGTCGTTTCCCCAAACAATGGTCAGAGGAAGAGGGGAGAAAGGAACTCTCTGTGATGGGGGAGATGGGTCAAATAGAGAACACCAATTAAAAAAAGAGGAGCCTACGACATTGATAGTAACCCCTCTGCAGAAGCCATGAATCCAAGCTTCGTAACCTCGTCAGAACGTTGGAGGGTTGACGAGTCAAACTTTCGTCGGAAGAGGCAAAGAAAAGAAAAGAGAAGATAAAGAGAGCCTTGACTTATTTGACCAACACGAAACACATGACATGGAATCACGGATGGGCGAATGGATCAAAGAGCTAACGGGCACGAGAAGGGACGCAGGTGGATCCGGTGCGTCCCGGACTGACTCGCGGACAGTGGGCGCATGAGTCGGATACGGATCAAACCCAAGTTCGTGCGGTCCACGCGCTCAAAAGAAGGCCAAGTGGTTCGAAC
Organism: Rhynchospora pubera; assembly: GCA_028095005.1. NCBI lineage: Eukaryota > Viridiplantae > Streptophyta > Magnoliopsida > Poales > Cyperaceae > Rhynchospora > Rhynchospora pubera. Next base: position 332,279,552 of record CM051460.1, read on the forward strand.
ACCCCAGCACAGCGCCCCTTTGTTGTTTCTCTGTGCCTCCCAACTTGTAGTGAATCTCTGACACCTAGAACAGCCAAACACCAAGGCCTCAGCTAATCAGAATTTTCCAGCAGAAAGATAACTTCAAAAATGCTTTAAAAATAGTTAGATTATCAGAAAAATATTTATAAAATATCAAAATGTCAAGGAAAATATGAAAAATATTTTGATATGTCATGCCATGCCAAAACATAAAAGCACAAAATATTTTAAAATTAAAGTAGAAAAAGAAGGCTATAATGGTAAATAATAAATCCACATGGTTAAATTAAAAACTAAATTCCTTAAGAAAATTGGAAAAAATTATTTGAACATTTTACGTTCTGGACAGCAGGTACATTTGAACATTTTATGTTCTGGACAGTAAGTACATTTTGAACATTTTATGTTCTGGACAACAGGTACAGTCAAGCATCAAAGTCTACAAGCAAAATTCAAACAACAAAAATACCACAACAAAATCACGAAATAAATTCAAAAGTGTGAGTTCAAAAGTGCAAACTCAAAAGCCCAAACTCAAGAATGATACTCGAAGTGCCAACTCGAAATCGGTAAAATAAAAAATTCAAAAGTTCCAACTCAAAAGTCCAACTTCAAGTTGAAAATTTAAAACTCAAAGGTTCCAACTAAAATGTCCAACTTAAGATTAAAGATGCCAAAATTCAAAAGATCAAATTCGAAATCAAACTTGAAACCAAGTACAAAAAGTTAAGAATCAATAGTCAATCTTAAAAGTCAAATTCAAAAAAGTGCTAGCTCGAAAGTGCAAGACTTAAAAGTCGGAACTCAAAATGACACAAAGTCAAAACTGACACAAAGTAGAAAATGATATAAAGACAAAAATGACACAAAGTAAAAAATGACTCAAGAGACATGAAGTCTAAAATGACATAAAGCCTTAAAAGTCTAAAATTTGTCCCTTCAAGATATAACGTTTCGACTTGAAAAAGACACTCCTTGATATTCAGATTGAGAAAAAAAAAAGTCAATTCTGAATTATCACTGAAGTTCCTGTCAAGAGAAGGCATAGCGCATCTGTACTCGAGACTTGAACGAAATCCCAAAATCTCTAAAGACCCCCAAACGATTGAGAACTGACCTAGAATATCATATTTTCTAGTGTCGAACTCAAATCTGAAAGTTTGTTTCTACAAATCCATAGCATGTTTGACCAGAAGCAGACCAAATCCGACGACCAGGTGACCAGAAGAAAAGTCAACCAGTGGCCATCACTGAAGTTCCTGTCAAGAGAAGGCATAGCGCATCTGTTCCCGAGACTGGAACAAAATCCCAAAAAACCTCTAAATTCCCAAACGATTGAGGATTGACCCAGGATACCAAATTTTCTAGTGTCAAACTCAAAAAATCTGTGTAACGACACCAAACCCGATCCAACAAAGAAAAAGCAACATAAATATCTAAAAGTTGTGACCAAAGAACCAATTATAAATTTATAATACATAATTTGCATTGCACTGTTTTAACGCTTGTCTCCCAAAAAAAAAAACACTAGACTTTTATTGAAATAAAATTGACTTCAACCATTTACGACGCCTAATATTTGATTATCCTGATCTAGAGGTTCTTTTGACCAGTTCTTAACTAAGTCTGGAGGTAATTAATAGTAGGGACTTGCGCCTATTGGAAAGAAAGGACCTGCAACAAACAATCAATTCTTGAGGTATTTAGAATCGCGTTAACACCCTTCGCTCGTTCGAAATGGATAGTAACGTTCGGATCTTAAGATGCTCGAGGGGTATCTGATCCGTATTTTTTTTCTCCATGGAGGAATTACTATCCTTCGGTGGATGGCTAAAAAAAGTGCGAGATAATATTGTTCTTTTTATATTTATTATTTCTATCTTTAAATAAGTGATTGTGTATTTTTTTTTTCAGTTTCTTCATGGGAAAGAGAAAAAATTCTGATGTGAAACTAGTTACTTGGAATTAGATTATGGATGATGCTTTAATTGATGCATTGGAATATCAAAGTAATATTGGCAACCGAGTCAATGGTACTTTTACATCCAAAGATTATGACAACATTTTGAAGGAATTATCAGGCAAGTTTAAAGATGTGTTTTTTGACAAGGAAAAAATAACGAATCATGTCAAGTACCTTAAGAAAAATTTTGAAACTTGTTACGATCTATTTAAATGATTAAGTGACCTATTCTTCATATTGAATTGGATCTAATCTACCGTACGTTTGGTATGCTCCCTGACAAAGGTATGTAATCGTACAATAGAGCCACATTTGTAAAAATTGTTTGGATACAAATTAAATTTACTTGAAAATACATTTACTGGCAATGTGATGGTAAAGGGAAAAAAAAACCCAGTCCCATATAACATATTAGACGGAGACAAAACTAGATTAATTTTTTCCCCCTTAACATATTAGACATTTATCTGGACTGTCCATTTATCTGGAATAATCTGTACTCATTTATAATTTGACTGCTATGTTCATAGTCTCATCCAGAAGCTAAAGTATGGATGACCAAACCGGTACGTAATTACAAGAGACTAGAAGATTTATTTGACGATGATCGTGCTACTGAAGAAGATGCTGAAACTGCAGCTGAAATCAGAGAGAGAAATGCTTGTTTGAATGATATAGAAAGTGGATTACAAGTAGATGAGACTATTGATGAAGTGGACGTTCTCGTATTACAAAATCAAACAACTATATGAGGATATGATGTTAATCCTGAATCACCACTGCTTAACAAGAGTAGTGGAGAAGAAAGCACTTTAAACAAAAAGCAAAAGATCAGAAGATCAAAGCATGTTGAGACTGCCAATTTAAATGAATCATTTAAAATATTTGCTAATGCTATTAAGGAGTCAACTGCCGAGTTGATGAAAACTTAACAAAGGTTTCCAATTCCAGAGTGTGAGATATGAAATATCTAGAAAAACTTCAGCTTGAGGACGAAAAGATTGAAATGCTGCATATCTCTTTCTTACCAAGGAATCAGTTAGGCTACGAGCATTTATTGGATGTCCAAGTCATAGACGTAAGAGTTCATCAATAGTCTGATTTAATCTTTTGGGTGTCCAAGTCATATCCTCCAATAAATGGTGATTTAATCTTTTGGGCGATTTAATCTTTTTGGGTGATTTAATTTTTTTTTCTACACTGATGGGAAAGAGTTAAAGATCTTAAATAAAATCTAGCAATATTTTTTGTCAATCATGCAATATAAGATGACATATGTATCATGTAATTGTATCTTTTTAATTGTGGTAATTATCCGTTATGAAAACGGGTACGAAATAGTTTTTATCCATATCCGTACCCGTTAAATTAACGAAAAAATTTTCTTATCCATATTCGTACCGTTAACTTAACGAAATTAAAACTTTATCCATACTCGTCTTATACGGTACGGTACGGGTTAGATAAACAGATAAACGGGTTTGATTGACTGCCCTTCTCGACTTGATTGATGGCCATCCAGTAGATGGTTTCGATCTCTGCCGTCTGATTTAATCTCAATGACTATAGATGCCCCGTGTATGATACTAAGATTGATAGGTCTGAAAAAATTTAACCGTTTAGATTAAATCAGACGGCTCGGATTGAAAGACGGATGGTTGTATTCAACCATCCAGAGGATACGGTCCCTTCGATCCTATCCCTAAACACCGCACTACAGCTCCCGTACCATTTACCATGGCCGGATCCCTACCTCTCCCTACAATCCCCGATTGGTCGATGCTTCCTCCTGATTTGCTCCAAACAATCGCCAGGAAGCTCCCTGACTCCTCCTGATTTGCACCACGTGGCGCTCCTCGGCCTGCGTCTCCCATTCTCCTTCCCCAAATTTCCCAGGAAACCGGCTCAGGGGCTCCGCGCATGACTACATAGTTTTGTACAATATGATGAGTTGCCACACCTCTCTTCTCAATCCATTGACTGGTACAAAGGTGGTTCTCCCCTTCCTGAATATTGCCGCAGTACAGCCAATTTGGGTCAGTCCTGACCCAATTGAGAGTGGAGAGCCTGTGGTTTTCTTGGGATATTCAGCTGATTTTTGCAACAGTATTCTGGCATTGTATCAACCGGTAGCAAGGGAGTGGGTGGTGATTGAAGAATCTTACTCGGGCATGTTGCGTTGCCACTACTTCAATGGAATGTATTATGTTAATGAGGAGAACAATGGGGTTACAAAAGTCATCGACACTGTCGCTCGAAGGGTGGTACATGTCATACCGCCACCTGAGGATGATTACAAGTGCGCTGTTATAATGGTTGAGACGTACTTGGTGCACTCAGGTGGTGATAAATTGCGGGTGGTTTTGCACGATAATGAATTGTTAGAGGTGGGTGGGTGACTACAACTTTCTTATTCATCGATTGGATCTTCAGAGTGGGAATGGAGAGAAGCCTCGTTGGGTTAAGATTTCTAGCATTGGTGACCAGATACTATTCTTGGACGAAGATAATGCTTTTTCTCTAAGTTGCAGAGATTTCAGTGGATTCAGAGGAAATTCTATTACTTCATTAAGAGGCACCAAAACATCCATGGTCGGTTATTGAGTTTGCTCTGTAGGTATGACATAGAGGAAGCCAGAGCCGAGCCTTTAAATTGCCCTTTTGTAAAGGGTGGAACTTGGATTGTTCCTAGCTTAAGATAGCTCAATGTTGTTAAATTAATAAAGTGCACATATTGAGTTTAGTTGTGTTCCTAATCTTCAGATTAGAGGAGAACACATTACTTTTAGTATCTCATATTCTCTTTTCTAATCTTCAGGTTTAGTTGTGGGTTTAAGCATGTGAATGCCGAAACATTATTTAGTTGAATTCTCTAGTTATACTTATATGTTATTAATTTAGTGTTTAGTGACATTGATTATAGTTATTACCGCATGGTAATTTTAATTGTCATCCAAAATGTGGCTATGTATTTTCTCATAATAATGGGATTTACCTGTGATTTCATATCTCGGGGCAAAATGACTATATTGCTTCTACTAAATTTAGCAAAAAAATGAAGATCATATTTGTTGCATGCATGGCACCAATTGAAAGCAAAACAAATATCCTTTATTGCAGTATGACTGAATCCTCACCATATATAGGTACAAACGTTTCACTTCTGTAGCTATGATCATAATCAGAGGGCCAAAATCCTTCTCGAATTAAATATATGCATACCTTATTGTTTTTTTTTTCTTTACATGAAATTAATTAATCTAAGTTGGAACCTGCGTTAATGATTGTTGACGCTGAATTTATGTACAACTGATGTTGATAACTTGATATACTCTTTGTCTTATGCAGCTTTGCTCCTGACCTGTATCTACATCCTTGTTGGTTTTAACTTGCTTTATTTATTTTGTTGGAGGAAACAAAACAATTCCTTTTATATGTTCCAATTAAACATTCAAAATGCAGAATTGAAAACCCTGGTACCACACTTCTTCCCTGAATGTTTGCCCAGGCAGAAATGAACCACAACACCATGGCCAGTACTATAGCTGGACATTGTCGTGATTTTAGGTGCGGTCTGGCGGGGAAGGCCAGGTTGCTACCAATCTTGCTCGCTGTCAGAGAAGCTGGTCAGAACTTCCAGGAGAAATTCTCCCTCTCTCCAAAAGGCTCCGTGGTTTCTCTGATTTCATACTCCTGTACCTGAACCCACCCAAGCTAATTGATTTTTCTTGTCCTCTTTACACGACTTGCCTAAACTGACTAACAGCAAGTCAGCAATTCAATCTTTTGTACTTGATCTTATTCAAGTACAAGCTAACCCAAAACAAGATCCTAAGTTATGTTGTAGGCCTGTGCATTCCTTGATCTGAAACATGAATCTGCCAAAAATCTTGATAATTTGTTGGCATAACATTGTCTGAGTACCTAAATTCTGGGGTCGGTCAACCTAATTCTGATAAATATGTTTATATAACAGTGTCAGATGACCTAAATCCTGAGCCTAGTTGCCAGAAATTAAATGTAATTTCATTCAAGTTGCAAACCTGGACAAATATGAAATGACTTAAACCTGAGATCAAATTTCTCAATAAAACTGTCATCATTCTAAGGAAATTATACACAGGTCTGCATCAGTCAATTGCAGAATGTTATTTTATTTTTTAAGTACATTGCATTCAGAAAACCAGAATACAGAGGTGAACAATGCACGCAATACATCAGCATGTAGAAATCTTAATTAACACTGAAGGAGTTGTTCTTAAACATCTATATTCTATACTCATAAAGTAACAGTCCATGGCATCAGTAGAAATGACATGATTGTAGTAAATTAGGAAAACAAAAGACCAGTACATTGCATTAGCATAAAGCACACCTTTTTGGATTAGAGGCTATGATGCAGCAGTGCTGAGCTGTTAACAATTGTTGAGGGACCGACATTGCCCCAAAATGAACTCAGATTAGGTAAGCTAGGGAGATAACTTGATTTGCTGGTTAGCATGAGATTGATTTCCCGCATGCTAGGCCTCATTTGAGGTTCTTCAAGTAGGCACAACAGTGCTATGTGTATGCATCTTCTTATTTCATCATCAGAGCAGGGTTCTGTAAGTCTTGCATCTTTTAGGTCTAGTAATCTTCCTTCATTCAAGTATTGAAGCACCTAAATGGTTGTACAAAATACAAGCTGATTTGTTAGGGAGGGAGGGAGGGAGGGAGGGAGAGAGAGAGAGAGAGAGAGAGAGAGAGAGAGAGAGAGAGAGAGAGAGAGAGAGAGAGAGAGAGAGGCATTTACAAGACTAATAAGACCGGTAGGATGAGAGGTGTTTCTTTCGCCGCTGATTGTTTCCAGAATAACCATTCCGAAGCTGTATACATCAGCTTTAGTTGAGAGCATTCCATTTTGTAGTTCTGGTGCCATGTATCCTCTGAAATCATCAACAAATATTCCAGTCAATATTTTTTGTATATTTAAATGTTCTGTCCTTGGGAATTAATCTACTCAATTCCTCTCAAATCAACTATTATTGGTCTGTAGAACAAGTTCCTTTTTATTCTCTATTTTTTTTCTTTGTAGAGGTTCAATTATCAGCAGTTATGAAAATTGCTAATAATTAGTCCTTTACAAAAAAAGTTATAACCAAATTAAAAATATAAACAGAAAATCGTTCACTGACAATGTCCCACCAATAGAGGTGTTCAGAAAAAAAGAGCGTTCTTCTTCAAAGAGCCTTGCAAGGCCAAAATCAGAGATTTTAGGGACCATATTTCTGTCTAGTAGAATGTTTCCTGGCTTCACGTCCCGATGAATTACGGTATCGCCGTTATCCTCGTGGAGGTAAAGAAGACCGGAGCAAATTCCTTGTATTATTTTGTATCTCTGTTCCCAGTTAAGCTCTGAGGCCCCTTCTGGAAGTCCTGTGCCAATGGTAAGACTTTTTGTTATAACTTATAGTGGAATTGTTTAAAGTTTCATCCATAGTAATGCTCACATCATATCTTTTACGTGCAAAATAAAATCTTACTCTTACCAATTAACTCAAGAATTCAACAATTGTATGTTATTTGGCAATCCCCTTTATTCTTTTCTTTTCCATACAATTGTGATCCTTATACTAAACTATATTACATGACTACATCTACAGATTAGAAAGTAGAGAGTTAAATTAAAAGAAGGTACTGAATGAATAAAGGAAACCCCTAGTGATCTTGCAGTTATTTCATTTTCATATTCAACAATTTGAAACGAAAACAAATGAAAGTTTGTATAACATACCGAACAACATTTGATCAAGGCTATTGTTTTGCATAAATTCGTAACATAGCATTATCTCTTGTTGTTGTACGCAAAATCCCTTTAGTTTAACAAGATTCTTGTGCTTGAGCCTTGCAAGTAGATAAAGCTCATTTTTAAGCTGTTCTTTTCCCTTGCTTGCATATTTCGAAAGTCTTTTAACTGCAATTTCTTCACCGTTTTCTAGAACTCCCTACAGCAATTCACACATGTTCTTAAATGATGCAACCCATGAATAAACAAAGTCATAAAGAACAATACGAGCAATATTAAACAATAACTGAGTACAAATAAGATAGAATTGTGATCTCACCTCATATACTGGTCCAAGCTGTCCTTCGCCAATGATGTTTGCTTTATTGAAATCACCAGTCGCTGCTCTTATGGTATTGAAGTCGAAAGATTCAAAAATTGTAATGTCTTCTTGGCCATCAGATAGATTGTTTTCTACAAGTTGATATAAGCAATAGCTAATTAAGAATATATAAATATAGATTGATAGATACATGAACGACCTTGATCAGAGATTTATTAAGTATTATACTTATCATACCTGTTGGTAGGTGTTTTCTGAATGGCCATCTTATTGGTAATTTTCTTACCAGGATTACTGCTGCAATCAGAATCAGGACTGCAGCAATACTGACACCCACAATGATGAAAATTGTTTTCCGATCATTTGACCCTGGTAAGACAATGAAAAATTAAGATAATCAAAGAACTCATGTATTTTTATGTAATGAGATATTAAAGCAAATGTTAGCAATTTTAAATTTCTGATGTTATTTTAATTACAGCAAATAACCACATACCCTTCTTGGAAGCAACACGAATATATAAACTGTCTCCAGATCCCTTGCCAAGGTCTTGCATATCAATAATGTCTCCAAACCAAGCCAGACATCCTTGCCATCCAATGTGTGCATAAGCCGTGCAAGAAGAATTCTTGTAGCACCAACTCTCACATTCACTTTTGCTCAGTGTTCCATTAGAAACTGCATTGATTGTATCTGGTAGTTTCAAATTCGCCACAGTAGCAAATTTATGGTACGTTCCATTTAGAGAGACATGTCTTATACAACCCCCAGAATATTGTTGTTTATCCAGATCTTCCTTCTTATAATAAAAATCACCTGTGCAACATTGACAATCGCTAGCATAATAAATCCCATATGGCCCACATTAAGCATATGGAGGGGCATCATCCGGAGCAGTCCAAAATAGCACCCAGGTATGGCTACTGGCATTCCAGTAATAGCGGTATGTTCTGCCATCTGTTGAATTCAAGACCTGATTCCAAAGTTGCAAAGGGTTCTTAGGTTCATACCAAAAGTATGCTCCATCGTCACTTCCTGAGACATGAAACTTCACAAGTTCTGTTTTATTCATTTTGGGGAATCCATTCCATCCAGCGCCATTCCATGGCCCTGTCCGATAAAATACATCAGAGCCTCTGAATGTTACCAGTTCATGCCTTCTTGCAGGATCAAATTTACGGACATATTGCCCAGGTGAAGGATCAATTCCAGTAATGTTCCAAGAAGACAGTTGATATTCAAGGGTTGAATCCAACAACTTCACATAACCAAGTGGTGTATTTGCTAATAGGGAGTCGGAGAGTTGGTAGGAACTCTGCCACAAAATTTTCCCTGTTTTGGTATCATTAACAACAAGATGTCCTGAGTCAAGGAGACACGCTTGAGGTTCTCCTCGGCTGAATTGACTACCAGTAGACCATATATCTTGGCCTGTGCTATTTCGTATGGAAAGGGTTCCATATGCCGAGAGGTATAGCGTGCCAGTGCCACTGATGATTGGAAGATCCCTATTAGCAACCCATACTATCATTTTGCTAGGCAGGTTGTACCAAATTCCAAGATATCTGCGATTTGAACTTGTGGTGTTGAAGAAACCCAACTGATATAGCCCATTAGATGAAGTTAGGAGGTCGTCATCTTGCAACACCTCACTCGCGTTTAATGCATTCCCTGCTGTTGATTCTTTATATATTATACAAGACAGCAGAAAGCAAGTGGGTGGAACTTTGTTTAATCATAGAACATAAATCATGATCATTCTGTTACACTAATGCTATCTAAATTAATCAATTTTATCATATATATTTACTACAACAACATATAGAGGGGCATTAGTTGAGCGAGTATATATGAAAAGAACACATGCATGATCATATATATATATATATATATATATAGACATTTTTATTTTATGACTTCATTTTTTTCGTCAACAGAACGGAGGTGGATATATAGGTAGCCAAGCGTTACCCAAGTTTCATATCAATTTTCAAATTTTTCATGACTTGTTGTTTGTATTGTTCAGCTTAGCGGAAAAAAGCTGGATTCGTGTGGCATATATCATAAAATCATACAGATCAAACAAAGCGAACTGTTGTTTCATCAACAGTTAATAATCACCAAGTACTCTCGTTGCAAACATAAAACACCGAAAGAAAAATGATTAGGTCACACAGAAACCAAAAAAAAAAAAAGAGAAAGGAATAAAATCAAGAATAAAAGGGTACCTTTGCCATCAACATTGACGAAAGACAGTAGCAAAATTGCTACGAAGAATTTTGTTCTATGATCCATTGTCTCGGCTACTTTGTTAACATTATATATATATTTACACTTTGAAAGGAGTATTCTTAGGAATCTTAGCTCTACTTCCTGTTTTTGAAAAAGTAGCCGAGACAATGGATCATAGAAAGGAGTATTCTCGGCTACTTTGAAAGGAGTATTCTTAGTATTCTTAGGAACATTGTCTCGGCTACTTTGTTAACATTAATAAACCTTGAAAGGAGTATTCTTAGGAATCTTAGCTCTACTTCCTGTTTTTGAAAATCGATTATATGAAATACATGGCAGACATCCCGCCACAATTAATTTAGTATATCAGTAGTACTACCTAGGACCGGGTCAATCTGCTATTTTAGAATTACAAAAGTGACCATTATGTTAAATGTCTAATGCAAAGGAAAAAAAGAAAATTTAATGTTTTAATTATATCAAGGCAATAAGACAATTATTAATATGATTACAAAAGCTTTGGTTTTAAAAAGTCTTTAGTTTTTCTAGATATTCCTATTCACATTGCAAGTGCCTTTGTCATTTTTACGCATTGGCTGCCGATCTAGGTGCATAGATTGTATTGTTTGACACTTCATTCAATGAAGTTTAAAAATGAAAGAATGCAACTTACTTTTTCATTATATTATTTATCGAGATGAAAATGTTCATTTACAATGTTTTTTTTTTGAATTAAAAAACAACAATTCGTAATAATGAAGAGAAACACATGCTGACATGCATTTGGGTACCCAACAAACACCAAATTAGCACAAGGAGAGGATTGCATTATTTGGGGGATCAAATTATAAAAAGCATATGTGCGGAGAAACTTATAGCATCGGGGATAAATGCATAGTGGTGTGTGTATATTACTTGAATGATCAATGCTTCTGTCCTGTTGTATATATGTGACTGTCACCCAAATTATATTTATCCGTGGCCTTGTTGAAAATATAACGGCCAAAATACAAAAAAAAAACTTTGGGGATGAAAATGAAATTTGTGTGATATCCGAAGGACGATTTTCTCATGAAAATATCAGAGCTATAAAATTTGGGTGATGCATACATGTCTTTTCTCCGGCCTTCTTGACTGGGTCTATTTAATTATTAATTTTAACCGAAAAATAAGCCATTATCTTATCATTTATATCTTTTCAGCTGGGTTTATTAATTATAAGATTGATACCAATTATCTTTATCCTCTCTTGAGTACAGACAAGATTTTTATTTTTCTTTCTAGATGGTAATTAAATAGTAGCAGGGATAATGACTCTGTCACTAGTTTGGCATCTGGTTTCATAATTCATTAGCCGCAGAGAGAGAGAGAGAAAAAAAGAGAACCACTGTCTATTCTGGGTTTTAAATTAACGTGTACACTAGTTTGTTAGTTGTCGCCTTGTCGGACGCCAGAGCAAATAATATGGCGTTTTAATTTAAGATATGTTACTCGTGAATAATAATTTATTGAGCAATATTCTAGCAAATTAACATAATAAAAGAATTGCAAATATTTTTGTTATTAGTAATCTTTAAAAATTATACAATTTTCTATGTCATTATATATTAGCTAAGTCAACAAATTGTTAATATGAAATCCCAACATTCAAGATCGTCAGTCGTTGTTCTAAATATAATAAATATTATAAATTTGTCTCGAATCAAATATTGATTCAAACAGAAAATTTTAATTAGATAATGTAAATTATGCAAGTACAGTCAAATAAAAATGTGTCTCTATCTAAGGCCTAGAGAGGTGAATAGGCACAATTTCAAAGTTCTAAACCGATTTGAATAATTTTGTGAAAATTAACAATTCACACAAGTAAGCAATCAAATAAGTAAATAAACAAGAGAAGAGACCCACAAACATGATTACGGAGTACTGATCCGCTAGGAATTTGCTAGCCATAGTCATATGTCTTCGAAAATTTTGCAACCACGAAAAAAAAAATGAGTTGTGCTCCATCATATTCCATAATAAACGAGACTACAACTTCGAACTGAATTGGCTCGTCACAATCAAAACCTCGAGATGGATCTGTTAGACATAAATAATTATATCATAATAATATTTTATTATTCTAATTAAAATTATGCTATTCATATAAAATAACAAATCGTAATTTAAAACTTACAATTTTGAAGAAAAGACATGACGTTATGTAGAAATTTAGATCTTCTTTAACTTCTCCTTAGTTCAAATTATGGCAAAATGACATTTTTTTTTAAACTCTCTTCTGCCTATTTTTCTTAATTGCCCCCATTTTAAGAAAGAGGTGCTTCTTAAATGGTAGAAGAGAGATAGATTAAATCGACTAAGGCAATTAAAGGATCTGAGTATTCAATGATTCTGGTTCACTAGATTTTCCATCAAAATTCAATGTACCTTCAAGTAATATTCATAAGTAAATTTGATTTATAATATTAATTATAACATGATCAACCTAATCAATTGTGACATCCCTGAATTTTAGGATCAGTTTGCAATACTTCAAAATTTTGAGGTCCTATTTGAAAAATGTCCATGCTTATTAGTTTTAATTAGTTTTGTATTGCTTGATTCAATTACAGCTTGGTTTTACTTGCATGTGAATGCTCGTATGTGGTATGCTTTTGCAGGATATCGGGTTTAGAAGCTGATTCCGAATTTGTTCATGCATATGGATTTGAGCCCTTATCCCTAGGACAGGGGAGGGGTTGGTTCTGATCCCCGAGAGAGGGGAGGAAATTCACATCACGATTATTATATAGTTTGACTAATCTAGACCCGTTTATCTTCGTGAAATGTATAATTTGTTATGTGGATTAATCCAATCATGTTTAATTTACTTTATCAACTAATATAGAGTAGTTGTGTCGTTAAATAACCGGTTACTGAGTTTTGTAGCTTACATCCGTTTGTTTCTTTGTGATTGCGATTTAGGTTAATGGGCCATCGGATGTATGCAGAATATATCGCCCCACCCTTACGCCCCGTGTGTCGGCGCGGGGTGTGACAATTTGGTATCAGAGCATTTGTTCCTCAGACTATGTTTGGGTTCATTGTCATTACCTTTCATTTGAAATTTCGTGGAAGAAATTTCTTTTTTAAGGTGGTGGAATGTGACATCCTGAATTTTAGGACATATTTGCAATACTTCAGAATTTTAAGGTCCTATTTTGAAAAGTGTCTATGGTTATCCATTCGAAAATATCTATTTGATCTTATCCATATTTTTAGTAGCTAAGTAATCATTATTTATATGAATAGTTTTTAATAATTAATATCTATATAAATATACTCTAATAGTTTGAAAAATGTATTTATGTAATTCATTTTTGCTTATTTAGTCATTAAGTAATCTAAAATATTTATCTTCTTAGCCGCTAAGAAATCTCCACTATAAATAGACCCCAGCCTCATTTTATTTCATTTCATATATCATTTCTCTTTCTCTCTCTCCCTAGTCAACTTTAAATACCATCTTGGTTTTGGATAGTCGGCCATTTGGAATTCGAGTTCTACTTCGTAGTAGTGTTGGATAGTCATCCTGATTTGCTTGTGATCCTGGATCGCTCAGTCAGGTAACTGGATTTCTCTATAATTAGTTTCGTATTGCTTGATTCAATTACCGCTTGACTTTGCTTGCATGTGAATGCTCATATGTGGTATGTTTTGCGGGATATAGGGTTTGGAAGCTGGATTCCAAATATGTTCATGCATGTGGATTTAAGCCCTATCATGAGGGGTTTTTGGTTCTGATCCCCGAGACAGTGGGGAAATTCACATCACGATTATTATATGATTTGAGTAATCTAAACCCGTTTATCGTTGTGAAATGTATGATTTGTTATGTGGATTAATCCAATCATGTTTAATTTACTTTATCAACTAATATAGAGAAACTGTGTTGCTAAATAATCGGTTACTGAGTTTTGTAGCTGGCATCCGTTTGTTTCTTTGTGCTTGCGATGTAGGTTGACGGGACGTCGGACGTATGCAGAAGATACCGCCCCACCCTCACGCCCTGTTTGTCGGTGCGGGGTGTGACATCAATACAAGATCTAATATCCTCACACAAACTAGGAGAATGATGCTCTCATTCAATCTCTTTCAAAATCTAGCTATAAACCGATGTGGACTTTTATCGAACCTAACTAATCTCAATGATTTTGCTAAAATGCTCAAGAAAATAAAGGATGAGATCATGCTAGTTGGACCTCAAAGAAAGAAGTTTTGCAAGCTTTTCAAAAGAGAAACAATTCCAAAGGATTTGATATATATATATATATATATATATAGAGAGAGAGAGAGAGAGAGAGAGAGAGAGAGAGAGATTGGCTAAAGTATACTCCAGCATACGGATCAAAATCTATAATTTATACAGTCGATTCTAACCGTTCAAATTGTTCTTCATATTGAAATCTCCTAGGAAATCAAATTTTATATTTTTTTGAATTGTTTTGCTATATGTTATGCTATTTAAAAAAAAAACACTATAAAAGAGTATTTTTGACCCTTTTATTTGAAAAAGCATAATATCTAAAAAAAATTGAAAAAATGTAAAATTTGGCATTGAACGGTTTGGATCGACTATTTAAATTTTAGATTTTGAGAAACTATTCTAGCATACAAGTTTGATCCGTATGTTGGAGTATACTTTAGCTAATCTATATATATAGAGATAGGTTAAATTAGACTCCAGCACATAGAGGCCTTGTACTCTCCAGTTTTCTAACCGTCTGATCTAAAATACAAAGGTTCAGATTGAGTCGCTGGAGATGAATTAAAGTACCGTTTTCTCTCTGTACTTCTGTTATCTCTCCTCCGTTAGCATGTTAGATCAGGAAAAAATAACGAAGAGACTCTTTTCGTCGAGGAGAAGAAAAACCTAGCTGCTTCTCCCCTCACCTAGCCGAAGAAATGAGGTCATAATGCAGCATAAACAGTTTGATCCGGTGAGGATTAAGAAGGCAGTAAGCAATTGGATGAAGGAGGGGTACTTGGAGAATCAACGAAATCAGAATGAACAACAATGCCAAAGGATACCAGGATATGAGGTCAAAGGGCATGATTGGAATTTGATTGTTGATGCATCATGGCAGCAATCAAGGAAAACGGGCATAGCTTTTATGTTCTATGAGCATGGAGCAGTTACTCAGTGGAGCTCTAATTTTTGTGAGGCATATGACCCTTTCCATGCAGAAGCTATGTCGTTGCTGGATGGACTCAAGATGGTGGTACAAAAATTGCAAGAGGATCAGGAAAAAATAGTTAATGTTTTTTCCGACTGCCAAAATCTGATAGTAGCTGTTACTGAGATGAACACTGACAATATACCATCCTGGCGGGCGTTGAAAACAGTACAGGAGTTGATCAAATTATACAAGAGTTGGACGCACAACATCCAGCTCAGACATGTAAGGAGAGATGCAGTGCAGCCAGCCCATCTCCTGGCAAACGATGTGAGGAGAACGATGCAGGCTAAACATGGAAACACCTTCGATTGTGCCTACCTCTTAGAGATGGGTATCGACCTGGAACTTGACAGCAATTATTTTGAGATAACTTAATTGCTAGTCTTCGCTTTAGTGTGCTGCCCCCTTCTTTATTTATTGTCTTTTCATTTTTAGATCTTTTTGTTTTTTGTTTTTAGCTAGTTGTTTTCTGTTATTGGTTTTTCAGTTAGTAGGTAGTTAAGTGTCTCAGGGGAGCAGCTTTTATTTTATTCGATGCCAGTTTGTTCAGCTGGACTGATTAAGCATTCGTACTGTCTTTTGGACTTTTTTTTATTTAATGAATTTGCGCCTACGGGCAGATCCTCAAAAAAAAAACCTAGCCGAAACCTAGATTGATATAGAAGTTCTGGTGACGCTACCTCCCTCTTACTTCGTCTCTCCCGCTGCGCGCCTCCCACGAGCGAAGTCTCTCTCCCGCTTAGTCTCCTTCCCCCCAAAATAAGAAGTGAAAACCTAGCTTGTCGAAGAGATTGAGAGATCATGCCTCTCAATCGGTCTCAAATCTGTAAGAAACCTCTCGATTTTGCACTGTTTTAAGTTCTGCTTACTGACACTGGAATTGAATGTAGCAATTTCTTCTCTTCCCTTTTGAATTCGGTTTGCAACCTTTATTTCCCTTTTCTCTCAAAAATTCAGGTGCTAAGGCTATTAGGCTCTCGATTAAACCTGACGTGTGGTCGGATCCATTCTATTTCCTTCGGATATGTTTATTTAGTTGTACTTGTACCAGCAATTTGTGGTCGGATCCCAAATTAAGATAAGAAATGGGTACTAGATTGAATGATTAGGCCTGAAATTAACTTACAATTTAATAATTTTTAAGATTTAAGAAGTTAAAATTTACACTAATTAACTTACAATTAATTCTGACCTCATATGTTTTGAGTCAGAAAATCCTAATTGCAACCTAAACCTACACTGATTGAATGTTTAGTGTACTACTTGTTTATAGTACTGTTTTACTTGTTTTTTTTTTGTTTAGGGTATCAAATGAGGTAATTTTGCACATTTTTCATCATTTTAAATCGTGTGATGAAAGGATTTCTTAGTACTAATGATTGTCGACTTTAAATTTTGTAGATATCGAGCAGTTGTAGATTCTTTAGCAGGTACGATACACCCGTTCAAGACTGAGCTAAGGAAGCAATTAATAGACTTATTAATCGGTTAAATAAACTCGAAAAGTAGAAGATCGCTCAGCAATTCAGCAGAATGTTTCTATTTTCCATATGCTCTAATGGAAGATGTGTACTCTACGATAAGCTCTAAGCCTTAGGTTTGTTAATGATATGTAATGGGAGCAGTGTTCCGCTGCCACAGGTTTTTGGTGCCACAAGTTACCACAACTTCATATTTTATTAATATTTTGAAATTTTAAAATTTAAACGCCAAATCCAAACCGTTGATCTTGTTCAATTTAATTAGCGATGTATTTCTATATAAATTTTATAAAATTTGGAGTTAGTTTGATACTCGATCAACTAGTCAACAAATGAACGAATCTAGTTAATTATGACAGATTAATTCTAACACGTCCATCATTTGATCAGTTGATCGAGTATCAAACTGACTCTAAATTTTATAAAAGTTTATATAGAAATGCATCGCTCATTAAATAGAACAAGATCAACGGTTTGGATTTGACGTTTGAATTTTAAAATTTTAAAATATTGATAAAATATGAAGTTGTGGCAACTTGTGGCACCAAAAACCTGTGGCACCGGAACGCTCCTCATGTAATGGATGATTTACCTGCACGCTCTAAGCTGTAGGCTTGTTTCTATTTTCTATTTTCTGTATGCTCTAATGGATGATGTACCTGTTTATGATATTCACCTATAATCTCTCTCGTGTACCTGTTTATATGATATGTAATGAAGGAGGAAAACTATAATGCGGAGAAAAATTAAGTGTTCATGGTTTGTGATCTCTAGTGTACCTGTAATCTATGTAATCTATCTAGTGTACATGTCTAAAATATTTTGGCAATTTTTTATTTTTTGCAGTGTTAAGACAAATTTGACAATTTTTTATTTATTACTTACATGCTGTAAATAAGCGTGTAAATATGTTTACTGTTTAAATGCAATAAATTTTTTGGCTACGATATGGGTACCACTTTTTTGCCTAAATGCAGTTCCATGCAGTGCATGCACGCATTGATTTTAACACAGGTACTAGGCAGTTGTGGTACCATGCACTGCTTCCATGCATTGATCTTAACAAATGTACCATGCATTGCTTCCACACAGTGTAAAAATGCCTTTTGCTAATAAACCCTATCACATAAATCTGAAAAGTATATGCCTTAGTTTCAATTTTGGAAAGAAAACAGTTACAAAAAACTAAATTTGAAACACTGCAAAAAGTATTCCAAGCTTTCATCTTCCACAACAGCTGATTTGGACACCATGCCTTCTTTTTCTTGGCTTCAACCGCACCAGACCCAACCAAAATCTAAAGTTGAAACAATAATTAAGTTAATATCCACTGTATGCCCTTGAGAAAGGAGACGTCATACCAGTACACAAACCAAGGTTGGTACAGACTCATACCAGTGGTCATACCAGTACATCACTGGTGTACGTTCCGGGGCCCCATGCCACCTGCACAAATTCAAAAGTGCAGACCAAATCATTAATTCTTTCCTCTTGTAATTATCTTCCTTAATCTATGAAAATCAGCCATTCAACAAGCTATAATACTTCTTATGCATTTTTAATAAATGAATCAATAACAGACGACTATTAATTACAACCTACAATGCAAATATTTACAGGTCAAATAGATTTGACTTGACCTTTATGAATCCTTTCCATCACTAATTGCTTATCATTGGCCCAAATTCATACAGAAATAATTGCACAGATAAATTTATAAATAAATCTAAGTAATGTAATTGAAGAACAATCCTATTAGAGAGATGTTGAGAGAGAGAGAGTTGTTGGAGTTATGTCCTAGAAGTCAATAATTTGATGACTTAAATATTAGTTTATGTTGTGGATGATATTTTATCATCTGTTCCTAGGTTTATTATTGACAGATTATTCAGGTTGAGGATCTGAATTTAGATCTCTGTGGATCATTCTTTAGAATGACAATAATAAATCTAAATGGTCCATAATCTTGATAATTAACAAAGGAACATTAATTATCATATAACATTAGTATGCAAGTTAAGTGATGATTAAGTTCTACTAATCATAGGTAAAGAGTTACCAACTTAATTACATATGTATATGTTATGGAACATAGTACAGGACTTGACCCAACGAAATAAATATATGGATTGTGTTATGTGTCATTATTTATTTCGTTATGATTTTGGTTCTAAGTTTGAGATGTTTATCTTTTCCACATGAGGATAGGTTCAATAAATATTGTCTACCGCTGATTCCCGATAAAGGCTGCTATACGGACTTTATTTATGTTCTCTTGAATTGTGCGGGGAAAAGCTAATCATCAAGAAAACCGTATGTCCCTCATTAATTCACTTAGTGAGTGACGATATCTTTTTGGGCCCCTTGATGGAGTTGGATCGTATGCGCGCAACTAAGCGATCAACTCTAGATCAAGAAACGTATAATCTGCAAGAATGACACATTCCTTTCTTGGATTATACGATGATATCGTGAGACATAAGAATCAAAATAGAGAAACATAATTATCCTCTTATGCAGGATTGAAATATTATAGCAGTACAATATTTATGCGAATTGGGAATCATAACGTGTTGCTAGATACCGCTTATGATTATTGGAATTAAATAACGATTTAATTCCACGTCCAACATAGCATAAATCCTCAAAGGATCACACAAATAGAGTTTTGACCAAGACAGTGCTTTATTTATTTATTTATTTATTCGCAACAGTGAAAATTGCGGATAATATGACGAATTGATTAATTAATTATGTACCGTTATAGAATGTACTGATTAATTAAGTCAAACGGGTTATATAGAAATAAATAATAGCATAAGCTAATCCTAGAATAATTATTAAATAGTTAATAATTATTTTGGTTCAACTTAATTTAATATAAATTGTTATATTGAATTATTGGGCTAATTTGTATATAGCAAATTTATAGCCCAAACATAGAGCAATTAAAAGTGGATTTAATTAGATGAATTAAAGTCCATTTAGAAGGAGTAAAAGACCCATAAAGCCCATAATAGGGCCAGCCAAGAGGAGGTAGGTAGGGATGGCACATGGTGTAATTTCTAACAACTTACACCTAGGGTTGGTTGGCTATAAAAGGACCCCTAGGGATCTATTTTCTCTCTCCTCTCTTCCTAGCCGCTACCACCTCATCCCTCTCCCTCTTTGGCTGTGTGCCACCTCTCCTCCTCCTCTCTATTGCTCATGTGTTGAGCCACACATCCTCAAATTACATCTACTTGTTGGATTAGAAGAGGGTGTCATCTTAGGATTAGCTTGGTTCTCATTGAATTTGCTAGCACAAATTCAATTAGAGAGCTTGGTTAATCTCTAGGTGGACTCGAGGCGATTTGGAGAGAAGGAGAAGCACGCCATCGATTTCCATGCCGTAGGATTGAGCCTCTTGATTGCGATATCAAGAGAGGTACATTTTTCCACCTATCTCTTGTGTGTTGAATTGACTTATGTACTAGATCCTTACATGCTCTTTGTTTAATTGGATTAATTAAGGGTAATTAGTCACAAAATTAAAATTGAGCGATTTCCTAACAAGAGCAATGCCATACTTTTAAATTACAAAGGATTTTGGCCTGGAAAGAAAAGGTGCCAAATTGAAGAAAATCGGTGAGGGCAACAGTTAATCGGGGTTTTGGGGTTCTGGGGTAGAGAGAAGCCATATGTAGCGGGGTTCTGGGATCCGCATTGCTGATGTGGCAGTAGCCGTCTGGGTGAGGGAAGCGGGAGCGAGAGTGACGACTCAACGAGGTGATTTTATACAATTATCGGAGTCAAGGAGGAGAAGAGGTGGAGGAAATGGACCGGAGTTTTCGAAGGATCTAATTAGAGAGAGAAGCAAGAAAAGAAAAAGCGGAGAGGTGGGAGAAATGGAGCGGAGATTCCGATCTAGGTTTTTTCGCGTGTGAGTGAGGGAGATACAGCGGGGGAGAGAGAGAGAGTCTCGTCTTTCTTTTTTTCGATCTGTTAGACAAAGTAAACGGTGAAAAAATAATATGATCTCTCCACCATCGCCTGAACATAAACCGTTAGATCTCAGATCGGACGGTTAGAAAATTGGAGCATACAAGACCTCTATGTGCTGGAGTCTAATTTGGCCTCTATATATATATAGATTAAATCTATTGTGAACCATGGTTCATATAAGCTTCCGTGCACCATGACCGTTTTGGTCTGTGATTTCACAAATTGTCAAATCTAATTTAACCAACCCAATCTATATATTGAAATCTCATAGCAAACAAAATTTTACAATTTTTGAAATTTTTTTACTATTTTTTTCGAATTTTTTAACACTCGCCATTTTTGGCTATAAATATACTAATTTATAAGCTAAAAATGGCAAGTTTTAAAAAATTCGAAAAAATAGTAAAAATTGTAAAATTTTGTTTGTTATGAGATTTCAATATATAGATTGGATTGGTTAATTTAGATTTGTCAATTTGCAAAATCACCGATCAAACGGTCATGGTGCACGGAGCGCTCTATGCATCATGGTTCATAATAGATTTACTCTATATGAGGTGAGCTAAAGTGCCATAAATGTCAATGCCATAGATGTCTTTTTTGAGACATTTTTTTAAGATCCGAAATTCAATCGGTCAATCCAAACCGTTCAAATTGATCAGCATATTGAAATACCATTGGAGACCAAATTTTACATTTTTTTTTAATTTTTTTGGTATTTATTTTGATATGTTCAAAATCACCGATCAAACGGTCATGGTGCATGGAGCGCTCTATGCATCATGGTTCATAATAGATTTACTCTATATGAGGTGGGCTAAAGTGCCATAAATGGCAATGCCATAGATGTCTTTTTTGAGACATTTTTTTAAGATCCGAAATTCAATCGGTCAATCCAAACCGTTCAAATTGATCAGCATATTGAAATACCATTGGAGACCAAATTTTACATTTTTTTTAATTTTTTTGGTATTTATTTTGATATGTTCAAATTGGAGGGTCTGAAATACTCTAATTATAACGTTTTTTAAAAATATCATAATAAATAGCAAAAAAAATCGAAAAAATGTAAAATTTTGTCTCCAAGGATATTTTAATGTGGTGAATAACTTGAAAGGTTCGGATTGAGCATTTGAATTTTGGATCTCGAAAAATGACTCTATGGCACGGGACCCTCTTTGCCATATATGGCACATTAGCCATCCTCTATATATATATATATATATATATATATATTTTGGATCTCAAAATCTAAAATTCAAACAGTCGATCCAAACCGTTCAAGTTGTTCTCCATATAAAAATATCTTTCAAGACCAAATTTTACATTTTTTCGAATTTTTTTGCTATATATTATGCTATTTTAAAATTGAATGGTCAGAAATATTCTTTTACAACTCCTTTACAATATTTTTTTAAAATAGCATAATATATTAAAAAAATTCGAAAAAATATAAATTTTAGTTTCCTAGGAGATTTCAATATGGAGAACAATTTGAAAGTTTCGGATCGACTGTATGCATTTTAGATTGTGAGAAACGACTCCAGCATACGGGCTATCTGTATGTTGGAGTATACTTTAGCCAATCTCTCTATATATATATATAGAGTAAATCTATTGTGAACCATGATGCATAGAGCGCTCAGTGCACCACGACCGTTTGATCGGTGATTTTGCAAATTGACAAATCTAAATTAACCAATCCAATCTATATATTGAAATCTCATAACAAACAAAATTTTACAATTTTTAAATTTTTTTTTTATTTTTTTCGAATTTTTTAAAACTTGCCATTTTTAGCTTATAAATTAGTATATTTATAGCAAAAAATGGCAAGTGTTAAAAAATTCGAAACAAATAGTAAAAAAATTTCAAAAATTGTAAAATTTTGTTTGCTATGAGATTTCAATATATAGATTAGGTTGGTTAAATTAAATTTGACAATTTGTGAAACCACCGACCAAAACGGTTATGGTGCACGGAAGCTTATATGAATCATAATTCACAATAGATTTAATATATATATATATATATATATATATAGAGAGAGAGAGAGAGAGAGAGAGAGAGAGTTTAGCTACGGTGAGTCGCGACTCACGGACCCTCCGGTGAGTCGCGACCAAAACTCCTAGATCTAGATCAAAATGACCGATTCAAACCGTCCAATATGATCTCCCTATTGAAATCTCCATGTAGACCAAATTTTTCATTTTTTCGAATTTTTTAAGTTTTTTTTTGAAATTTTAGAAAATCGTTAATCTAATTGGTTCTGAACCATTCAAAAACATCAGTTTTTAAAAATCCGAAAAAATACTTAAAAATTTCGAAAAAATAAAAAATTTGGTTTGCACGGAGATTTCAATAGGGAGATCATATTGGACGGTTTGGATCGGTCATTTTGATCTAGATCTAGGAGTTTTGGTCGCGACTCACCGGAGAGTCCGTGAGTCGCGACTCACCATAGCTAATATATATATATATATAGAGTTTAGCTACGGTGAGTCGCGACTCACGGACCCTCCGGTGAGTCGCGACCAAAACTCCTAGATCTAGATCAAAATAACCGATCCAAACCGTCCAATATGATCTCCCTATTGAAATCTCCGTGCAAACCAAATTTTTTATTTTTTTGAAATTTTTAAGTATTTTTTTCGGATTTTTAAAAACTGATGTTTTTGAATGGTTCTGAACCAATTAGATTAACGATTTTCTAAAATTTCAAAAAAATACTTAAAAGTTTTGAAAAAATGAAAAATTTGGTATACATGGAGATTTCAATAGGGAGATCATATTGGACGGTTTGGATCGGTCATTTTGATTTAGATGTAGGAGTTTTGGTCGCGACTCACCGGAGGGTCCGTGAGTCACGACTCACCGTAGCTAAACTCTCTCTCTATATATATATATATATATATATATATATATATATATATATATATATATATATATATATATATATATATATATACACCGTCAAGGGTTCCAAAACAGTCAAATTTCTCACCTCCATCCCGTTTGTGTTTGAGGATTTAACATATAAGCTACCAATTTTTCCCTAAAGCGAGTTCCCCACCAACTGTAGCGGCACCGTCTGCTAAAATTTGACATCTAGTCATCACTAGCCCCGGGCATAAACAAAGAAAAGCTTCCACCGCTTCTTTGTGGTCACTCAAAAGGAGAGCGGTACAGGGAGAATGAGAAATTCCATTCACTCCCCACGAAGCGGTCTTTCTGTGTGCATTATATAATTCAAGGTTACGTTATATAATAGATGAATAGATCCGTTGCTAAAAAGACAAATGTGGCATATGAGTCGTTGGATTTGTCAATGCGTTATATATATTGCAAAGGCCTGTTATATAACGTATAGGCAAACTCTACAAAAGGCTACTGACAACTCTCAAAGACGTTACACAATGCAAGCTGGCGTTACACAACGCATCAACTCAAATGTTAGACAATGCAATGCCTCGTTTTCATAATGAAGGTGGAGGCGAAATAAAATCTTGCCAAGTTTTGGGTCATTATATAATACTAGTCACGTACGTCGAGCGAAGCTCGACGATATAGGCTTTCGTATAGTGTAAAAAAATATATAAACTATTATGATGTCTTTGTTTGTTAAGTATATAAATGATTTTGAATCAATGATTTGAATGTAAAGGAAAATTTTTTTAAGGGATCAATTTGATATATTGATTTTTTAAGGGATCAATTTGATATATTGATTGCAGGTACAGACCTATATTTTGAAATATTTTTAAATATTATACGTGACACAATCAATTAATTACTTTTTCTCTACCTAGAAGTATTTAATTTCTTGATTTGAAGTGTCATGTGTTAATGCGATTAAAAAGTGTCATCGACAGATGCCATGTAAAGATGTCATTAAAGGGTGCCATGAATGGATGCCATGACCAAAATGTTTGTGATTGTGAAGAGCAGCATTGAGAAGATGCGATGAAAAAGTGTCTTGTGCAGATGCGATGGAAAGGTGTCATAGAGAGATGCCATGTAAAGATGCCATTAAAGGGTGCCATGAACGGATGCCATGAAAAGATGTCATGTGTTAATGTCATGAACAGATGCCATTAAAAGTGTCATGTGTTAATGCGAAGAAAAGGTGTCATGGAATCATGCCATTAAAGGGTGCCATGAACGGATGCCATGACAAAACTGTTGGTGATTGTGAAGAGCTCCATTGAAAAGATGCGATGAAAAAGTGTCTTGTGCAGATACGATAAAAATGTGTCATAGAGAGATGCCATGTAAAGATGCCATTAAAGGGTGCCATGACCAAACAGTTTGTGATTGTGAAGAGCTGCATTGAAAAGATGCGATGAAAAAGTGTCATGTATAGATACGATGATAAAGTGTCATGGAGAGATGCCATGTAAAGATGCCATTAAAGGGTGCCATGAACGGATGCCATGACCAAAATGTTTGTGATTGTGAAGAGCAGCATTGAGAAGATGCGATGAAAAAGTGTCTTGTGCAGATGCGATGAAAAGGTGTCATAGAGAGATGCCATATAAAGATGCCATTAAAGGGTGTCATGAACGGATGCCATGAAAAGATGTCATGTGTTAATGGCATGAACGGATGCCATGAAAAGTGTCATGTGTTAATGCGATGAAAAGGTGTCATGGACAGATGCCATGTAAAGATGCCATTAAAGAGTGTCATGAACGGATGCCATGACAAAATTGTTTGTGATTGTGAAGAGCTCCATTGAAAAGATGCGATGTAAAATTTTAGATGGAAGGTTACAAATGAGAGCCCTATTTATAGATAAAATATAGTGTCCTTTCGTGTAGGAGGCATCTACTCATAAGACATCTTTTAATACTTCATTTAATAGGCACCTTTTACGTCGCACCCTTTCGACCCAACCACGCATCTTTATTATATGTAAGATAACGCAAGAATGCGTTATGCAACGCTTCTCATGATCTGTTATGTAACTGAATCAAACGTTACATAACGCATAGGCAGAATATTGCAATTTAGGTTAAGTGGACTTGGCAATTCATTGTACAATGGAATGAGGTGTTGCACAATGCACTGATTTTGCGTTACATAACGTGAAATTGTATTGTGTAATGCAATAATGCAGATTTCATTATTTCTCATGATTTATGAAGAATAATGATACGTTATACGTTAAGTAACATATCTGTTCAGAAATAAACATTTTACGAGCAAGTTGATTGAGATAAGTTTTAACGAACAAATTATATCTAAAGTTCTAAACTAATGACTTTAAATGGTATATATATAAGCATCTTGTGAAGCTCCAAAACTTACGTAAGTGTTGAATGAATCAAATCTTCACTTATTTTGGGGGGGGGGGGGGGCAAGAATTTTGACTCAGGAGACTGATGTTTGAAAGTTTAAAAATTTTAAAAAATTGACAACAAAAAATAATATTGCATTAATTATAGTAGTATTTTTTTTTAAAAAAATGGATTGTATCAAACACAATAAAGAAATATTTTTTTTAAATAATAAGTTAATATTTTTATATTAAGCAATGTTTTATTTGTGGTTTTCCATCCACTGAATTTGCTCTAAGAGGGAAACAAACATAATTAGATTGTATTTGAACTAGGGTAACAAGATGTATTTAGCATATAATTAATTGAAAATCTCTGTACATAAGCCAAAATCTTAAGGGCCCAAGCCCCCCCCCCCCCAACACCCACCCCTACTGCCTCCGCCTTGGTTGGTGTTATTTTGTAAATCGGAAAACTTAGAGTTAATTGTTTAGTATAACAATATTGTTAGTTTATAGTCACTTGAAGAGTATAATTTCCTGAATTTTAATATGTTTTTCTCAAAACTTGTTTTTATTTTATTTTTGAATTTTCTTATATTTTTGTACATATAAATTTTTTTTAAATCACGTACTAATATATCAAATTACTCATTAACTTTGCAATTCAAAATTTTTGTTTCTATTAGTTGAATCTTTTATGGGTGTACAAATGAGTTGATAGTTTTATATTCGTGCAAATACAACACTTGATATCTCTTCCAATTATAAACCCGTAATGAATCCACGCTGCTTGCATCGACTATTGATATTCATGTCCAACCGTCACCCCAACCATCGACCATCATATCATAATCTACACTCTATGTGTTTTTTCTTTTTTTTTTGACGAACAATTAAATTATATAAATCACAAATCTAATTTTCGGTTCATTTTAAATCTGATCTTATGATTAAATAATTTTAGCGTCCTTTTTTTTATCAAAACAGAGACATACCACAGTCTCAGCAACAATTTACACAATTGAAACCGTTTCAATTAGGTGAAGATATTGCCAAGTTCATGGTACTTCAAAAAATAAAATCAGAGTACGTATGGACAATAAAAAAAAAAACAGGAAAATGGAGCAGAAACAAAAAAGAAACACGACCATACATCAATCAACATTAATTAACACAAGGAGACGGCTCTATTGAGCGGACTCACAAAGTATCAGAATCCTGATGAGTGTTGTAGAAAACCTCTTTTTAATTTCCATTAGAAATCATGTGTCAGCAAGGCTGAGTTATCAATAAAAGTTGTGTGGTCAGTGACATTGCCCCAATAAGAACCTAGATGACTTAAATTGGGGAAAGGGGTTACTTGGCTAGTTAACATGAGATTGATTTCACGCATATTCGGCCTCGTTTGAGGTTCTTCAAGAAGGCATAGTAGTGCAATGTGTATGCATCTTCTCATTTCTCCAAGTGAGTAGGGTTCCCTTAGTCTTGTATCTTTAAATTCTAGCAATCTTCCTTCATTCAAGCATTGAAGAACCTAAAAGTGTTGTACAGAGAAAATTGATTTGTCCGAGTGAGAGAGAGAGAGAGAGAGAGAGAGAGAGAAGAGTGAGTATTTGCATGTAAATTTCTCAAAAATAAAAAGGAAAAGAAAGAAATGAAACTGTGAGAGATGCATTTACCAGACTGACAAGCCCCGAAGGATGGGAGCCATTTCTTTGACCACTGATTACTTCCAGAATAACCATGCCAAAACTGTATACATCTGCTTTTGTTGAAAGCATTCCATTTTGTAATTCTGGTGCCATATATCCCCTGCAAACATAAACCGATACTTAACGGCAATAATGTTGTCCCTACGAGGCCAACTTGTTCTACTCAGTTCCTCTTAAACATCAACTAGAAGCATTCATTACTAAGGCCTGGTCAAAATCCCATTTTTTAACATGAGATATCATTTCATTTCATTTCGTTAGAAAATTCATGATCAAAATGAACGGATTTGGAGTCATTTGGTTAGAATTCGCATGTAATCAGTTCCAACGAAATCCTATGAAATCAATTGAATTGAAATGAGATCCAGTGTAAGGAACATTTTGATCAGGGCTTAATTGATCTTTGTATAAGTAGTTCAGTTTTTGTACATTAAAAGCAGAATGCTCACAGTTGATCCATAATTGGAGTTTATTGTGTTGTACTAAACGTCTCTAGGTTTGTCGATTACAAAACAATATCATTTGGCATTTAACAATCTTCTTTGAGTTTTATAGGAAGAAGATACAATTTATAAGGACTTGGATAAAAGCTTTAAGGAAGATCAAGATCAAGTCTTTAGCGAGCTTGTAGGCTAGTTTAGACTAGAATAGAAGGTACACTTTAGTCCTTGTTTATCCTTGAAATGGTCTAGATAGCGAAAAGCTCAATAAACCAGCAAAATCCTGTTTTCTGTGACCTAGCGTCGTACAACACTATATAGTGGTGCACAACGCTATAACAGCTAAATTCATACTTTTGTGAATCAACGTTGCACAACGCTATATAGAGTTAGGCAACGCTGATTCACAACGTTGTACAACGCTCAGTAGTGTTGTACAACGCTGCAGTTAAAAAACTTGAAAAATTTCCTGAGTACCATCGTGCAACGCCATATAGCGTTGCACGACGCCACAAAAATCCCAAGTTAGCTGTCCAATGTAAACAGTTGTTTTCACATGCAAAAGTTTCTGGAAACGTTAGCCAACGTCTTTCAGCGTTGGGTAACGTTAGCATTGTGTGACGGTATATAGAGTTGTACAACGCTCTGTTGAATCTGTCAGAGTTATTCCTTTTGTCTCCCTTTAGCGTTGTGTAACGCCATTCAGTGGCAAGCAACGCTCTGACAATTTCCAACGGAATTGTCGGAGTTTTTCTTTGGTTATACACTCCTTCGTTGTGCGACGGCAAATAGCGTTGCACAACGCTCTGACAGACCAACGGCTATATTAAATAGCCGTTAGATTTACAACGGTCATATTCCAGCGTTGTATAACGCTATTCAGCGTTGTACAACGCTGTGGCCTGTTTTTGCTGAGGAACTGCTCATTTTGAGCCCTATATATATCCACCCCTTTCTCTCTCTCCAACCAACGAGTTAGAGAGCTTTGCCTTGCAAAATTAGACCAGAATTGAGCCTTTGAGCATAGGGATACTCTCCCACTTGAGCTTTTCATAGCTAGACCATCTCGAGAGATTTAGTAGCCTCAAACACCACCGCCCCGACGTTGTCGCTAGGTGTAGGTTGGAATAGGTTGAGAGCTCTTCTCCTTTGAGGCCGTTGTGCCATTCGAGTTAGGCCGATCCGCCTCGAGTGTTCTTGTGACGAGGTGATTCGGTTCGAAGTTGTAGTCCCGTTCTTGTTGGAATTGAACGGAGCGCGCCCTTTCGTGGTAGCGGAACTCCCGGAGACGTACGACTAAGGCTAGCTTCTTCTAGCGGGTCGGAACTCCGTAATCACATCGCGTGTTCAATTTCTCTCTCTCTTTCTCTCTTTATTATCTTGCATTGTGAATTGCTTGTGTGCTTGCTTGTATTGGGTACCAATTGAATTGTGTTAGGATAGTTCATACCAAACCGGTCCAAAACCTTAATCGCTTCTGCTAAAACTTGGTTAAGCCGCCTCTTTTAGGGACAACAAAGTGGTATCAGAGCGGGAACCTCGATTAAGCTATTCTTAATCTCGGTTTTCGGTCATGGCGGCTCGGTTTGTAGAGAGACCGGATAAATTAGGCCAAAATTGTAGAAATTTCTCTTTTTGGAAGAGATGCATGGTGAACTATCTAAATATCTTGGGATATTGGCATGTGGTAGAAAATCGGTATACCCCCGAACTTAAACCAAATTCGGTAGAATTGACCAAGAAGTCCCGTGATAACCGAATGGACAATGATTGTGCGGTTAATGCCATATTAGCCTCGGTCCATGAATCAATTGGTGTGACCCTTAGTCGTTTTGATCTAGCACACGATATGTGGATGGCTCTCCTCACCCGTTATGAGGGAAATTCTCAAATTCGGCACTCTAAATTATATGAGTTGTACTCTCAATTTAAGAATTTTCACATAAAGAATGGTGAATCCATTGAGGATATGTACACTCGTCTTGTACAACTCCAAAATGAATTCACCGAAGGAGGTGAGCCCCTAACAAATGGCAAGATTGTAGGGAAGATGATGCGGGCTATGAGTGGACGGCACGAATGGGATGCTCACATCACGTCGCTTGAGACCATTATCCGGATGGACCATGAGTACACCCTGGAGCAAATGTACACCGAGCTTCGATGTGTTGAGGAGAAGCTCAAGCAACTCGCCAAACTAGAGCATCCTCCAAGAACCTTAGCCATGACCTCCACAAGCAATCCAGCCTCCACATCATCATCTCGATCCTCTCATCGCTGATACCCACATCAAACACCATTCAACCTCTACGAGTTTGATGAGACAAAGCAAGAGGTGGTGATTGAGAAGATGTTTCGTGGGTTGCTCAAGCATGAGAAGAAATTCAACAATGAGAGATTAGCCAATGATGAACGGGAGTTGTGTTTTGTGTGCAACAAAGAAGGGCATTCCATGCACAAGTGTCGCAAGCTTTTCCCTCAAGTGCAAACCGACAAGCCAAAGCCTAAGCACAAGAAGAAAAAGAAGAAGGCTCAAGCCATGCATGCCTTGTGGGATGTTGAATCCGAAACAAGCTCATCCGATTCGGATTCTCATGAGGTGTATGCTTTGGTGGCAAATGTGGAAGAGGTGGTATTCTCAACGGATGATGTGGAAGATGACTTCGTGAAGGATATCCTCAATGAGTTCAATCAAGGGACAAGATTTGTCCATCCGCTACTTCAAGCGCGTAAAGCAACACCACCTCCATTTCCACCAACTTCACCAAAGTCGAGCTCTCCTAAGGTATATCTTCCTCTCAATGAATCTCTTAGTAGTAGTGATAGTGAGAGTGATGATGAACCAACTTGTTCAACCAAATGTGTTGATTGTGATCGGTTGAATTCTATTCTTGATGCTACCCATGATGCCTTGGTTAGGAAAGCCGATACCATAGAAACCTTAAAAACCAAGGTAGATGAGCTTACTTCTAAGATGGGTGAGTATGAGGCTAAAATAAAGGAGCTTGAAAAACAACTTGAAAAATAAGTTTTAGCCCAAGTTCCTAAAATGAATTTGAAAAACCTTTTCAAAGGTCAAAAGCCTCATGACAAGTCCGGTCTTGGTTACCAAAAGCCTTATCAAACCAAGAAAAGGAACTTGTCACACAATAATGGGAAACAAATTGCACAAACCACACAATTTCAAAAACCTAGGAATTCTCGTGGTCATGCACATATGTACCAAAGAAAACCTAGAAACACTAGCGTGCAAAACGAAAAGAATTTGCAAAATCAAGAAAAAAATGTTTTTGTTCCAAAGGCGTCCAATAAAATTTATTTTAGAGGACCCGATGGATGGTTTTATGAATTTAAAGAGCAACACTCTTCTCAAAACCACAAAGCTCAATCCAATGGGCATAAAAAGAATGTTTCCCAACATTTCCAAAAGGATCGCAAAAAGGATTTTAATGCCTCATCCAATGATCCTAAGAAGAAGGCCGAATACCTTAGAGCCCATTACTATTCTCATTTTGTCAAGGGTTCTACCATGCCTAAGCCAACCAATGCATATTGCAACTATTGTTGTCAAAATGGTCATATCTCGTTGGAATGCAAACTTAGGAAACCAAATGGTGAGTCCAAAGGTAAGTGGGTTCCAAAAGTGTGTACCTCTAGTGGTATGATAACCAATGTGGCCTAAATACCAATTTAACCCCCGGTCTTATAAGCTAAATATTTAGGGGGAGCCTCTTTATTTCTATCTTATTTTTGTTTGAGAGGTTAAATTTGGTCACACTACTTTGTGTAGTGCCCTAAATTGGTTCTCCAACTCCTTTTCTCCAAAATTAAGGGGGAGCCATAAATTTAGGGGGAGCTTGCTACAATTTTCACTTTTTGTCGATTTACAAAAAGGGGGAGAATTGTAGTAAAGCTTGTGAAATGCCAAAATTTAATCGCTTTACTAATGATATTGTTTTGCAAATCGTCAAAAGGGGGAGATTGTTGTACTAAACGTCTCTAGGTTTGTCGATTACAAAACAATATCATTTGGCATTTAACAATCTTCTTTGAGTTTTATAGGAAGAAGATACAATTTATAAGGACTTGGATAAAAGCTTTAAGGAAGATCAAGATCAAGTCTTTAGAGAGCTTGTAGGCTAGTTTAGACTAGGATAGAAGGTACACTTTAGTCCTTGTTTATCCTTGAAATTGTCTAGATAGCGAAAAGCTCAATAAACCAGCAAAATCCTATTTTTTGTGACCTAGCGTCGTACAACACTATATAGTGGTGCACAACGCTATAACAGCTAAATTCATACTTTTGTGAATCAACGTTGCACAACGCTATATAGAGTTAGGCAACGCTGATTCACAACGTTGTACAACGCTCAGTAGTGTTGTACAACGCTGCAGTTAAAAAACTTGAAAAATTTCCTGAGTACCATCGTGCAACGCCATATAGCGTTGCACGACGCCACAAAAATCCCAAGTTAGCTGTCCAATGTAAACAGTTGTTTTCACATGCAAAAGTTTCTGGAAACGTTAGCCAACGTCTTTCAGCGTTGGGTAACGTTAGCATTGTGTGACGGTATATAGAGTTATACAACGCTCTGTTGAATCTGTCAGAGTTATTCCTTTTGTCTCCCTTTAGCGTTGTGTAACGCCATTCAGTGGCAAGCAACGCTCTGACAATTTCCAACGGAATTGTCGGAGTTTTTCTTTGGTTATACACTCCTTCGTTGTGCGACGGCAAATAGCGTTGCACAACGCTCTGACAGACCAACGGCTATATTAAATAGCCGTTAGATTTACAACGGTCATATTCCAGCGTTGTATAACGCTATTCAGCGTTGTACAACGCTGTGGCCTGTTTTTGCTGAGGAACTGCTCATTTTGAGCCCTATATATATCCACCCCTTTCTCTCTCTCCAACCAACGAGTTAGAGAGCTTTGCCTTGCAAAATTAGACCAGAATTGAGCCTTTGAGCATAGGGATACTCTCCCACTTGAGCTTTTCATAGCTAGACCATCTCGAGAGATTTAGTAGCCTCAAACACCACCGCCCCGACGTTGTCGCTAGGTGTAGGTTGGAATAGGTTGAGAGCTCTTCTCCTTTGAGGCCGTTGTGCCATTCGAGTTAGGCCGATCCGCCTCGAGTGTTCTTGTGACGAGGTGATTCGGTTCGAAGTTGTAGTCCCGTTCTTGTTGGAATTGAACGGAGCGCGCCCTTTCGTGGTAGCGGAACTCCCGGAGACGTACGACTAAGGCTAGCTTCTTCTAGCGGGTCGGAACTCCGTAATCACATCGCGTGTTCAATTTCTCTCTCTCTTTCTCTCTTTATTATCTTGCATTGTGAATTGCTTGTGTGCTTGCTTGTATTGGGTACCAATTGAATTGTGTTAGGATAGTTCATACCAAACCGGTCCAAAACCTTAATCGCTTCTGCTAAAACTTGGTTAAGCCGCCTCTTTTAGGGACAACAAAGTGGTATCAGAGCGGGAACCTCGATTAAGCTATTCTTAATCTCGGTTTTCGGTCATGGCGGCTCGGTTTGTAGAGAGACCGGATAAATTAGGCCAAAATTGTAGAAATTTCTCTTTTTGGAAGAGATGCATGGTGAACTATCTAAATATCTTGGGATATTGGCATGTGGTAGAAAATCGGTATACCCCCGAACTTAAACCAAATTCGGTAGAATTGACCAAGAAGTCCCGTGATAACCGAATGGACAATGATTGTGCGGTTAATGCCATATTAGCCTCGGTCCATGAATCAATTGGTGTGACCCTTAGTCGTTTTGATCTAGCACACGATATGTGGATGGCTCTCCTCACCCGTTATGAGGGAAATTCTCAAATTCGGCACTCTAAATTATATGAGTTGTACTCTCAATTTAAGAATTTTCACATAAAGAATGGTGAATCCATTGAGGATATGTACACTCGTCTTGTACAACTCCAAAATGAATTCACCGAAGGAGGTGAGCCCCTAACAAATGGCAAGATTGTAGGGAAGATGATGCGGGCTATGAGTGGACGGCACGAATGGGATGCTCACATCACGTCGCTTGAGACCATTATCCGGATGGACCATGAGTACACCCTGGAGCAAATGTACACCGAGCTTCGATGTGTTGAGGAGAAGCTCAAGCAACTCGCCAAACTAGAGCATCCTCCAAGAACCTTAGCCATGACCTCCACAAGCAATCCAGCCTCCACATCATCATCTCGATCCTCTCATCGCTGATACCCACATCAAACACCATTCAACCTCTACGAGTTTGATGAGACAAAGCAAGAGGTGGTGATTGAGAAGATGTTTCGTGGGTTGCTCAAGCATGAGAAGAAGTTCAACAATGAGAGATTAGCCAATGATGAACGGGAGTTGTGTTTTGTGTGCAACAAAGAAGGGCATTCCATGCACAAGTGTCGCAAGCTTTTCCCTCAAGTGCAAACCGACAAGCCAAAGCCTAAGCACAAGAAGAAAAAGAAGAAGGCTCAAGCCATGCATGCCTTGTGGGATGTTGAATCCGAAACAAGCTCATCCGATTCGGATTCTCATGAGGTGTATGCTTTGGTGGCAAATGTGGAAGAGGTGGTATTCTCAACGGATGATGTGGAAGATGACTTCGTGAAGGATATCCTCAATGAGTTCAATCAAGGGACAAGATTTGTCCATCCGCTACTTCAAGCGCGTAAAACAACACCACCTCCATTTCCACCAACTTCACCAAAGTCGAGCTCTCCTAAGGTATATCTTCCTCTCAATGAATCTCTTAGTAGTAGTGATAGTGAGAGTGATGATGAACCAACTTGTTCAACCAAATGTGTTGATTGTGATCGGTTGAATTCTATTCTTGATGCTACCCATGATGCCTTGGTTAGGAAAGCCGATACCATAGAAACCTTAAAAACCAAGGTAGATGAGCTTACTTCTAAGATGGGTGAGTATGAGGCTAAAATAAAGGAGCTTGAAAAACAACTTGAAAAATAAGTTTTAGCCCAAGTTCCTAAAATGAATTTGAAAAACCTTTTCAAAGGTCAAAAGCCTCATGACAAGTCCGGTCTTGGTTACCAAAAGCCTTATCAAACCAAGAAAAGGAACTTGTCACACAATAATGGGAAACAAATTGCACAAACCACACAATTTCAAAAACCTAGGAATTCTCGTGGTCATGCACATATGTACCAAAGAAAACCTAGAAACACTAGCGTGCAAAACGAAAAGAATTTGCAAAATCAAGAAAAAAATGTTTTTGTTCCAAAGGCGTCCAATAAAATTTATTTTAGAGGACCCGATGGATGGTTTTATGAATTTAAAGAGCAACACTCTTCTCAAAACCACAAAGCTCAATCCAATGGGCATAAAAAGAATGTTTCCCAACATTTCCAAAAGGATCGCAAAAAGGATTTTAATGCCTCATCCAATGATCCTAAGAAGAAGGCCGAATACCTTAGAGCCCATTACTATTCTCATTTTGTCAAGGGTTCTACCATGCCTAAGCCAACCAATGCATATTGCAACTATTGTTGTCAAAATGGTCATATCTCGTTGGAATGCAAACTTAGGAAACCAAATGGTGAGTCCAAAGGTAAGTGGGTTCCAAAAGTGTGTACCTCTAGTGGTATGATAACCAATGTGGCCTAAATACCAATTTAACCCCCGGTCTTATAAGCTAAATATTTAGGGGGAGCCTCTTTATTTCTATCTTATTTTTGTTTGAGAGGTTAAATTTGGTCACACTACTTTGTGTAGTGCCCTAAATTGGTTCTCCAACTCCTTTTCTCCAAAATTAAGGGGGAGCCATAAATTTAGGGGGAGCTTGCTACAATTTTCACTTTTTGTCGATTTACAAAAAGGGGGAGAATTGTAGTAAAGCTTGTGAAATGCCAAAATTTAATCGCTTTACTAATGATATTGTTTTGCAAATCGTCAAAAGGGGGAGATTGTTGTACTAAACGTCTCTAGGTTTGTCGATTACAAAACAATATCATTTGGCATTTAACAATCTTCTTTGAGTTTTATAGGAAGAAGATACAATTTATAAGGACTTGGATAAAAGCTTTAAGGAAGATCAAGATCAAGTCTTTAGAGAGCTTGTAGGCTAGTTTAGACTAGGATAGAAGGTACACTTTAGTCCTTGTTTATCCTTGAAATTGTCTAGATAGCGAAAAGCTCAATAAACCAGCAAAATCCTATTTTTTGTGACCTAGCGTCGTACAACACTATATAGTGGTGCACAACGCTATAACAGCTAAATTCATACTTTTGTGAATCAACGTTGCACAACGCTATATAGAGTTAGGCAACGCTGATTCACAACGTTGTACAACGCTCAGTAGTGTTGTACAACGCTGCAGTTAAAAAACTTGAAAAATTTCCTGAGTACCATCGTGCAACGCCATATAGCGTTGCACGACGCCACAAAAATCCCAAGTTAGCTGTCCAATGTAAACAGTTGTTTTCACATGCAAAAGTTTCTGGAAACGTTAGCCAACGTCTTTCAGCGTTGGGTAACGTTAGCATTGTGTGACGGTATATAGAGTTATACAACGCTCTGTTGAATCTGTCAGAGTTATTCCTTTTGTCTCCCTTTAGCGTTGTGTAACGCCATTCAGTGGCAAGCAACGCTCTGACAATTTCCAACGGAATTGTCGGAGTTTTTCTTTGGTTATACACTCCTTCGTTGTGCGACGGCAAATAGCGTTGCACAACGCTCTGACAGACCAACGGCTATATTAAATAGCCGTTAGATTTACAACGGTCATATTCCAGCGTTGTATAACGCTATTCAGCGTTGTACAACGCTGTGGCCTGTTTTTGCTGAGGAACTGCTCATTTTGAGCCCTATATATATCCACCCCTTTCTCTCTCTCCAACCAACGAGTTAGAGAGCTTTGCCTTGCAAAATTAGACCAGAATTGAGCCTTTGAGCATAGGGATACTCTCCCACTTGAGCTTTTCATAGCTAGACCATCTTGAGAGATTTAGTAGCCTCAAACACCACCGCCCCGACGTTGTCGCTAGGTGTAGGTTGGAATAGGTTGAGAGCTCTTCTCCTTTGAGGCCGTTGTGTCATTCGAGTTAGGCTGATCCACCTCGAGTGTTCTTGTGACGAGGTGATTCGGTTCGAAGTTGTAGTCCCGTTCTTGTTGGAATTGAACGGAGCGCGCCCTTTCGTGGTAGCGGAACTCCCGGAGACGTACGACTAAGGCTAGCTTCTTCTAGCGGGTCGGAACTCCGTAATCACATCGCGTGTTCAATTTCTCTCTCTCTTTCTCTCTTTATTATCTTGCATTGTGAATTGCTTGTGTGCTTGCTTGTATTGGGTACCAATTGAATTGTGTTAGGATAGTTCATACCAAACCGGTCCAAAACCTTAATCGCTTTCGCTAAAACTTGGTTAAGCCGCCTCTTTTAGGGACAACACATTGTTAGAATCCATAAAACGTAGGTAGTTACTACCACAGTAGCTAGTTAATCATATATGTAAGAAAAATTCCTATAAAAATCGACAGACAGATTTTCACTTACAATGTCCCGCCAATTGAAGTGTTTGTAAAAAAGGAGCGGTTTTCTTCAAAGAGCCTTGCAAGGCCAAAATCAGAGATTTTGGGGACCATTTTTCTGTCAAGTAGAATATTTGCTGGCTTTACATCCCGATGAATTACTGTATCACCATTATCTTCATGGAGGTAAAGAAGGCCCGAGCTGATTCCTTGTAATACTCTGTATCTCTGTTCCCAGTTTAGTTCTGAGACTTGTTCTTGAAATCCAGTGCCTTTGTTAAACAAAAAAGGATTTCTATTAAAAGGTTAAATTTAAAATTACATCCACGGTAATGCACTCACAAATCTCTAACATGCAAATGGAAATGCAACCTACTCTGCCTACCAATTGCCATACAGCCAAACACATGACCTGCTTAACTGATTTCGGTGGAGGAGAAAAAAAAAAATGAAAGAACGACATACATCTAATGACATTTTAGTTATGTTTTATTCATATGTGAAAAATAGAACAACAACTAGTCAACAACAATATGTATAATAATAAAAATGCAAATGTCCACTACCGTACCAAACAACATTTGGTCGAGGCTATTATTCTTCATAAATTCGTAGCACAGCATTATCTCTCGTTGCTGTACACAAAATCCCGTCAATTTCACAAGATTCTTGTGCTTGAGCCTTGCAAGTAGATACAACTCATTTCTAAGCTGTTCTTTTCCCTGGTTTGCACTTTTTGAAAGTCTTTTAACTGCAATTTCTTCACCATTTTCTAGAACTCCCTTTTAAAATTCACAGTTAGTGATCCTAGTTAGTGATCAGCTTTTCTATAGTCCAATATTTCAAAATACAGAAGAACATATAATTGTTGCATAGAATAGTATTAGTAGTATTAATTTTGTACGGGTGGTTTTGTTATTTTTCTTAGTGTCTCTACACGTTTTGTTTCATGTTTTTGAAAAAGGTGGTTTTTGTCCCCTATTTTTTGGTATTAAATGAGAACAAATTCACAACTAAAATAGTCAGATGATCTTACCTTATATACTGGTCCAAGCTGTCCTTCGCCAATGATGTTTAATTCACTAAAATCGCCAGTAGCAGCTCTTATGGTGTTGAAGTCGAATGATTCAAAAATTTGAATATCTTCTTGGCCATTGGGTGAATTAGTTTCCACAACTTGATATAAGATAAATAAAGTATAATGAGGCAATAGCCAATTACATTAATAGAAACAAACTTTGTTCTAACAATTGATGTTGACCAAATCATACCTGTTTGTGGAAGTTTTCTGCATGGCAACCTTATTGGTTTCTTTATCAAAATCACTACTGCTATGAGAACCAAGATTGCGCCAATACTGAGAGGCACGGCAATGAGAACTATTTTTCGTCTATTTGGCCCTAGTAATACAAAGAGAAAAATTTATCAGTTTGAAATGAGTCCAAGTTCAAAGACGTGTTTTTTAAAAAAAAAATAAAAAGAAAGTGTTCCCCAAGCAGGGGATCCAAAATGCGTTTAACTATGGAAAGAAGTACATGTCACATACAGTGACTTAAGATACAAACTGCACAAGCAGCCAAAAGAAAGTTCGAGCTGGTTTAAAAACGAACTCAATTTGTTGATCACGACAAGATTATACTTTCAATGATGGTAGTTTTATATGGTCATAGGGTCAAGTGGTTTTTTTTATTTTCCATATTCTTAATAACCATTGCAACACAACACACACCTCTTTTAGATGAAACACGGACATATAAATCATCCCCTCCATCCAGGAACTGTTGCATATCAATAATATCTCCGAACCAAGCCAGACATCCTTGCCATCCAATAAACGCGTAAGCCATACAAGATGAGTTCTTCTTGCACCAACTCTCACATTCACTAATGCTTTTTTTTCCATCAGAAACTGCATTAATCGTGTCCGGCAACTTCAAATTACTTACGGTAACAAATCCTTGATCTGTGTCATTTAGTGGAACATTTCTTTGACAACCCCCAGAAAATATGCGGTTCTTCCAATCTTTCCCATTCTTGGGATGAAATAAATCTTCCACACAACATTTACAACTGCCATCAGAATAAATTCCATATGGCCCACATGCAGCATATGAAGGGGT
Organism: Rhynchospora pubera; assembly: GCA_028095005.1. Lineage (NCBI taxonomy): Eukaryota > Viridiplantae > Streptophyta > Magnoliopsida > Poales > Cyperaceae > Rhynchospora > Rhynchospora pubera. The sequence continues at coordinate 332,319,607 of CM051460.1, forward strand.
CGACTCATCAGGCGCTTTCCAATATTCTACCCAGCCGCTGTCATTCTTATAATAACGGTATGTTGTGCCATTTGACTTCAAGACCAGACGCCAAAGGACCGAGGGGTCTAGAGGCTCATACCAGTAGTACGCTCCACTTTCGCTTGCCGAGACAACAAACCTCACCAAATCTTGTGTCATTTCAGGGAAACCATTCCATCTGTTACCATCCCAGGGCCCCGTCCTATAAATTACATCGGAACCCCTGAAAGTAACCAATTCATACCTTCTAAAGGGATCCAATTTCCGGAAATATTGTCCAGGGAATGGATCAACATCAGTAATGTTCCATGAAGAGAGCTGAATTTCAAGCATTGAATCCAAAAACTTCATATACCCAAGTGGTGTATGTGGCAATAAGGTGTCAGAGAGTTGGTATGAACTCTGCCACAAAACTTTTCCTGTTTTGGTATCATTAACAACAAGGTGCCCTGAATCCATGAGACATGCTTGAGGATCTCCTCGGCTGAATTGACTACCAGTGGACCATACATCTTGGCCTATGCTGTTTCGTAAGAAAAGGGTTCCATCTGGAGAGAGGTAAAGCATGCCAGTACCACTAATAATGGGATGGTCCCCATTGGCAACCCATACAACTGTTCTATAAAGGTCATTAATCCAAATTCCAAGATATCGATTATTTGAACCTGTGGTATTGAAGAAACCCATCTGAAATCTTCCATTAATCGAGTTTAGGAGTTCGTTATCTTGCAACACCTCACCTGCGGTTAGTGCATTTCCTGCAGTTGATTCTTCATTACAAACAGGAGCAAATCTCTTCATAAATCTTAAATTAAAGTCACAACCACTCCATCACACTAATTTAATCAGACTGATTATTAAATCATATACGTTTTGGCAGCTAGAATTTGTTCATTGGTCTTTATCCTCACAAAAATAATTAGGCTGCACTGCTAGCAATATATAACAGCAGAATGCTTGGACAGACGGCTCTAGAGAAATTTATTATTCTGAGTACTCACACACTAGGAGTATACATAGATCCGGAAAAGGATGAAATTTGTGTCTGAAATGTGTGTAAATATTAAATGTGGTTAAGAGTTACTAACATTCATTTTATTATGGTTGATTTTTTATGTTTTACAACTTTTTATTGAAATTCAGTCTCAATTAGTACATTTGTAACTCAAAATGATAATAAAATTCATTAATATTTTGCATGTTTTTTGTTCTTTTCAATGTATCAACACGAGGTATGAATCCTTTCTTAAAATCCATGAGGATAATAGAAGCAGATTCACATTTGAACTTTCAAATTGTAATTGAATGTGGAACAGCATGCTGCTAATCGAAACCAATAGATTAACAACCCTAAACACAATTCATATTAAAAGGAAAATATGTCTAAACAGCATCTCTAGTGAAACGTATTGGCCCAACAAGTTGTGAACTCAACACGGCCTACAGAGCCAAACTTAGGACTGCTGCATCATGGAGTTGCACCAAGAAAGAAGCTTTCCAAACTTCCCCGTCTGCTATATAGAGCTATTGCACTTTCAAAAGATCTCTTAAACCGTTCTCAATTTTATATCGATTCTACACAAATTCTTGCAAGAGGGTCCTTTTGGAAATTTTAAGAAGAGACTTAATCCAAACAATTGGAGATTCGTATAATTATGGATCAGAAAGTTGGTATAGTATATTATTCATTTCAGAGTCCAAGCCAGTGCCTATTCGTATTTGAACTATATATCTTAAAAAAGTACAGAGAGATCAGATAAAACAAACTTTTATTTGATCGAAAATAATCAGTAAAACCCCTTACTACCAATCTACCAAAACTAATCATGTTCATTTAAGGTACTTAAAGAGTGACAAAAAAAGAAGAAAATTAAGAAATAAAGAATAAAAGAGTACCTTTGCCATCAACATTCATGAACGAAAGCAGCAACATAGTGATTACGAACTCTATTTTATCCATTTTTGTTTGCACTTTTTGTAGACTAGCAAGACTAGCAATCCTTTCAAGTTTCTGCTAATTAAGCCTTTAGTGGGTCCAAACTGGAAGATTTTGTACTCTTATCTGTTAATGAAAATCAACTAAGAAAAAAACAAGGAATAGTCCTCCCGTTCAATCATGTTAAGTTGTAAAATCAAACTAGCAGTAGTATAGTACGTTTGGAATTTGGACTAATCTATATACCTAGTGTCTAATTTAAAATTAACAAATTGCTCCTGTTTAAGTGCACCGAGTTGTATTGCGAAACTAGGTCAAACATTAAGCACTAGTCAAATTCCACAAACGGGAAATGAAATTTAAAAAAAAAGTAATAATAATGGCAAAACATTAGTAAATTAAGTTTCAATACGCCTCTTACTTGCATCCATTCATATCTATATTGCAAATAGCTTTGAAAAATTATGTGACGTGTCTTGTCTACCTCAAGTTGTTGATGTGTGGCAGCGTGTTTACATTTTTAGTGCGGGCAAGTACCAGCGCAAGTTCATTTTTTTTCAGGCCCGGAATTCAAATTTTGGATCAGTACAAATGGGTTTGTAAAGCTCCTTCCACTTCGGATGTGGTTACAACTTAAGTAATTTTTTTCTGTTGATATTTTTTTAACCTAAATGTCAACCGAGTTGAACGTGGAGTCCAGCACAGATGGTTAGTGACTCTGTCGTTATTTTAGAGGTAATGAGTTCAATTCCAGAAGCGGAAGAAAGATAAACTCTAATTTCAGAATTGGACTATGCCTCTATAAATAAACAACCTTATTTAAAAAAAAAAGTCAACCGAGTTCAAGTCAACGAGTTATAACTTTTGGAACTTCAATAAAAATAAAAAATTGATGACGGAGACTTTTTCAACTGCAAGTGCACAAATTTCTAGCTCGTTCAGAAAGTTGATTCTTTAACTTCAAGTTTTATCATAGAGATGGGGGTAACACATGCCTACACATGCATCCTTCTCTCGCAAGTTTGAATGCTAGCTTGCACCGAATATGCTGAAATTTCTTCTTCATGCTATAGCTTCGACCTAAAGCTGCACAAAACTCCGTGCAAGACCACCTGGATTTGGAGCGAGGATCGATGAAGCATGTCAATTGTTAAATCGAGATTTCGTGCTATCGTTAAGATTCATATAGAAGTTTTGTTAATTCGAAGCTAGCCTAGATCAGTTGACGGCGTCTTAAGCGTGTGTGTTCAACCTTGCTACAGAAAAACACACGTTCTTTGGCTGTACCATCCCTTGCAATCACTTGAACTGAAAATGACCATAAAAAATAAACAAAGTGAACATTTAAATAATCAAAGTAAACACATCACTACGCCATATTATTTTTTTAGTACCGATTTATTATGCATCTTTAGTACCGGTTTTGCAGTGATACTAATAATAGGGGGTGCTAAAGATAATTAAAAACCGGTACTAAAAAGGCGGTACTAAATACAGGGCCCAATTTACGGAGGAAACAAGCGGCTCACATTAATACTGGTTTTTATTTAAAAACCGGTATTAAAAATAATACTTTTAGTACCGGTTTTTAAATAAAAACCGGTACTAATGTTAGCAAACTGTTTTATTTTAAAAATAAAAAAATTTTGGTATCATTAGTACCGGTTTTTAGTCTAAAAACCGGTACTAAGTTGCTCTTTAGTATCGGTTTATTATTAAAAACCGGTACTAATTATAATCATTATAAAAAAAAATATTTTTGTTTCTGGGGCTAGCACCATTTTTGCTAGCCATCAATTAAGAATACCGATATGTACCAGCAATTTACATCATATACAAATCACATGCATCATACACACAATAATATTTATCAAATCAGATGCAAATTAACATTTTTCATAACATCTAATTTATTAATATCACAAATTTTGTAGTCATCAATTATTAGCACCTAAATGTCCAAGTAAAAAGCCAAACCACTCATTTACAGTAAAATTAATTTCGTCCTCGCTATAACGCTTCCCCACAGGTTGCAAAAACTGCATTTTATTGACATTTCATATAGTTAGTAACATATGAACTCTAAACTCCACAATATAATATACATTAAACTCTAAATTATAAACCTTAAAACATTTTCATATATATACATTAAGGTTAATTAAACTTAATCCATACCGATGGTAGGTCCGGATGTAGCGTGCAGTGATCAAGGATCTTGCGTAGCGAAGTCATCGCATAAAAGCCGCAATATGTATTGTTTGGTTGTCGTGGACTCTACAAGAACATAAAATAATACAATTAAGTTTAAATTAAATAAATTACGAATAAAATGAAACTACATATATTAGTTTTGAACTATGTACGGGAATCATTTGAACTTCAAAATTGGGAACTTGGACAAATCTTGACAAAGCTCTGCAAAATTAAATATATAATTATGAAAATTCATTTTTAGATATTAGTATATAACTAAACAATGCATACACGCATTATATATATATGTTAAGTCTAAACTTACTGATCATAATTTCGTAGAATTGGGGATTGGTAGCCTTCGTTCGATTGGAGTGAATCTACTATCCACATCTTTCGTGTCGAGAGTTTTGCAATAATAATCACAAAATGCGACCTGTAATTACATACATATTATCTCTTTGTTGGTGAAATTAACATTAAACTGTAGATTCATAATAAAAGATAAAGTCAAAATTAGAGATTTTATAACTAACCGATTATGATGCACTAAAACATGGTAGGGATCCCTTTTAGCATACTTCTTCAGAAGATTCGCTATGTATCGTACTGAGAGGCCTGATTTTCAGAGGCTGGGTTGGAACGAACATTTCGTCTAACATAGACTCGTCCGATCGGCTTTTTCTCATTTTGGTTGCTTCCCTCACCCTTCTCCATTACTACCTAATTAAAACACCATATATAATTTAGATAATAATCTAAACATATATTCAAACATAGATAATAATCCAAATATATATTAAATATTAAAACATAAATTCATACACAATTCCTAGAGAGATTAAAGTTCATACATCCAAACATAAATCCTAGAGAGATTAAAGTTCATAGAAAATATAAATTAAAGTTCACACAAAATAATATATATCCTAGCACAATTCAACCCTAATTCTTCTCCTCCTCCTTAACCTCCTTATTCTCCTCCTCCTTAACCTCCTTATTCTTCTTCTCCTTATCCTCACTAGATCACTCATCTATCTTAACTCCTATAATGAAATCAGGACCCCTGCTACAGCCTGGAGGTAAACGACGTACAGCCGAGACGGCCCTTCTCTTGGGAGGTCCGTAGAACGGGACCCTTTTTGCTACCACCTTAGGTGTTTCCTCCCCCACCTTATCCACGTTTTGATCCTTCTCCATCTAATTTTCATTTTAAATAAATTTCTTAACCCATTATTCATAATCAAATCGTAATGCATATATATCTAATTCTATTTCATTTTAAATTACATTTATAATGAAGTAAAAACATGCAAAACAGCCCCATATCATTTCAATATCAAAACAGCCCCATATCATATCAATATCAAAACAGCCAAAATTATTTAATATAAAAATTCAGACACAAAAAAATTTAATAGAAAGAATTATTTATTTATTTTTAATAAGAAGAAAGTTTCAACGCGTTTATAAACCGTGCCTCTCTCTCTCCTCTCGAACGCATTTTATAAACGCGTTACAAGCCTTAAAACGCGTTTATAAAACGCGCTAGAAGGCTGCTGTGATTGCGGCGAAAGTTTCTGATTTTGCGCGTTATTTTTCTGATTTTACGCGTTTGTAAAACGCGTAAGAAGCCTTCTTATCCTTTTATAAAACGCGTTCGAGAGGATCTAATTTCCATATAAATACCCCAACCTCCTGTCGTCCAAAATAAAAAAAAAGGAAAAAGATCTGAAAATAAGAGAAAAATGAGAGGAAAAGAAGAGTTAGATGGTGGAATGCAAAATAATATTAGTTGGTGCGAAACTAATAGCCATAAGGGTTGTATGCGGCACACTTATTCACTGATACAGAGTCGCACACAATCCTTATGGCTATTAATATTCCACTAACTTTAAAATAAAAACTTTCCCATGGAATCTGTTATTACGTGTAGAGGACGGTTTGTTGGGCTGGGTCTACGAGCCATAACACCGCAGCCGACATCCTTGGATGAGAATCTGCATACATGCAGTCATCTTCATCCAAGTCTCAGAAAAAGAGGGAGTCAATATGACAATCAGTCGCCCGACTCTTATCTATTAGTTGCGGTGCTGTTATCTCGACCCACCCTTAGCAATGGATCTTCTACAATTTCTTTTTATGTGGTTCAAAATTTTAATATCATATATTTTGTAATTTTTTTTGTTGTGTATTGTGTGGTTCAAAATTTTAATAAAGTGTAATTTTTAATTTGTATTGTGTTTTTTATTATAATGTTCATTGAGTTGTAATGTGTAATATAATTTAAATAAATATTAAGTCTCTTAATATTAATATTTCGAATTTCACAAAAAAAACGAAAATGGATAATAATATACGAAAACTACACGAATTAATACATATACTAAAACATAAAAGAAAACGGATAATAATAGAACACACAATAATAAAAGCATCTAATTATAGAAAACCTAATAATCAGTCCAAATGATATATGTCATTTCCATTTAACGGATGATTTTCAAATCCAGGAGGACATGCCTGTTGCAAACGCAACCAAACGATTCCATCTCCACGTCGGACATGGTATCCTCCATCCCTCTTAACTACATCAGTCCAATATTTCGGCCCTCTCACTTCAAAAACGTCGCGTTGAAAAACCTTCACGTAAAATTTGTCGGAAGGATAGTGCAAGTAGACGTGCCGAAGAATATCTCGTTTACTTATTCGTCCATCTCCTTGGAGAAGCACACCGGTACAAACATGACGTGGTTTAGTTGACATTATGTTTTCTCGGTTTCTCTTCTCTGCGTAACTTCTCTAAAGTTTTGGTTTTTGATTTCTGAATTTTGGACGTGAATTTGCGGAGAAGGAGGACTATAAATAAACTCAACCCTTATTACCCGTTTATAAAACGCGTAATAAGGGTTGGAGCGCGTTTTATAAACACGTAAGAAGGGCTAAGTTAATGGAATTCAATACTTTCGCAGGTTGTCAGTCTGTTTTACTGTTTTACCTGGACTCCACCTTCGTACGCATTTATAAAACGCGTTCCAAGGCTTCCAACGCGTTTTATAAACGCGTACGAAGGTGGAGTCCATTTTTTAGCAGCGTGATACTCTGTTTGAGCAGCGTGAAACACAGTAAATTTCGGCAGACCCCTTTTCTAGCGCGTTTTATAAACGGCTAAATAATTGCCTATATATATCTCAATTCGTTCTCCTATTTCGTATCACAAAATCACAAACAAATAATAAGATGGGGGATGAAACATCCAAGGTTGGGGAGGGAACACCTAATGTGGTAGCAAAAAGGATCCCATTATACGGAGCTCCGAAGAGAAGGGCCGTCTCGGCTGTACGTCGTCTCCCTCCAGGCTGTGGCAGGAGTCTTGATTTTAGTATGGGGGTGAAAATAAATGAGAGTTTTAGTGAGAATAAGGAGGAGGAGAAGAATAAAGAGGTTAAGGAAGTGGAGAAAAATTAGAGTTTAATTGTGCTAGAATAATGGAATTTATCTATTTTATTTTCTATGAACTTTAATTTGTAATTTGAACTTCATATCTAGAATTTATGTTATTGTATGAATTTATATTTTATCTATGTTATAATTATTTATCTAAATTATTGTGTATGAATTTATGTTTTATCTATGTTTTAATATTCATAACTCATTAATATAAAAATTAATAAAAATTTCCATTACAATATTTAGAACCCATTAATATAAAAAATAATAATAATTTCCATTACAATAACTCTCATTAATATGAAAACAACAATTTAAATTAATAACAATTTTCATTACAATAATTCTCATTAATATGAAAACAAGGATTTGCGGAGACTCATGGACAGTTGCCCAATTCTGCGAGAGCCTTCGACAGTCGTCAAGTTCTTCCCTAATTGGGTCGGCAGAACTCTACCGCCCATTATCCATGATCGTAGGCAGCAGACTGTTGGTCTACCTCAAATGATGATGAAGTTAACGAGCTATCCATCTGGGCCGACCTTCGTACATAATAACAGATTCCACAGGAAAATCTCTTATTATAATTTTGCACTTATTAACATTGAGAGGTGAGAATGAGAGAGGTGAGAATGAGAGATGAGAATGACATTCAGAGGTGAGAATGAGAGATGTGAGATGAGATTTGCGGCTTGGGTTCGGTTTATAAATTGATATGATGAAAGAAAAAGACAAGAAAGTAGGGCTTGAACCCGTTCTTAAAACGGGTACAAAGCCTTTTAACGCGTTTTATAAAAGGGTAAAGCCTTTTAACGCGTTTTATAAAAGGGTAGAAAGGGTACAAAGCCTTTTAGCGCGTTTTATAAAAGGGCACAACGCCTTTTAGCGCGTTTAAACCTGTGGAGACATGGGCTTGCTCAAGAGGAAGTACTTCAGGAGGAATTTTAAGATGAGGAGTGTATCATGTGCCACTTGAATGCTGAGGGTCCCATTATACGATTTAATTAACTGCTTCTCAACGCTAAACAGTTCAAGTGCCTCAGTCTTTGCATGAAGGTCGGATGAACTAATGAGTACAAAGCCTTTTAGGATTAGGGCTTTTTGTAGATAACAAGAATGCCTGTCTGTCAATGCTCTTCTTGACAGATCGAAGGATTTCCTTCGGCACAATAAAATCCCTCAAGCTAACACTAAACCTTTCAACATTTAGAATACATAAAATAAAATAATAATACATACAATAATACTAAATTAAAACTAAAATTAGAATGCATAAAAATTATAATACATAATTTCAAAATTCAAACTAAAAATGCCAATACATAGAATAATAGTATATTCTCTTACAATACATTCCATTACAATATATAAAATTACGACAACACTTAATCTTTAATTTTTTCATTTTTTCTTCCTACCGAAAGACAGTACATTGCGAAATTTCCCCCCAAACAATCCTTTTCGTCCTCTATCCCCTGATGTATTGCCTTGATCTGTTGAGCTGGTTGGAAATCTAGCCGACTCACTTCTCATATTTCCAGATGCGATATCTCTTACCCGTGGATCAATGCTTATAGAATTTCTCTGTGGTTGTACAGATCCTTGGTCCTCCCTATTATTGTTGCTTCGTGGATCAACATGCAATGACATTCGTCCTGGTTGAATGGGTGTTTGACGAGTCCGAACCGTACGTTCAGTACTCGCTGCCCTTCTTGGACTGTTGGCCCTTGTTGGTGGTCTACTGGTGTATCGACCGGATTGCAATGCGTCCATCGGATATGGCGGTTGAGGTGTTGCTTGTCGCGGTTGACTGGTTGAAGCTTCACCTTGATTTTTCTTTTTTATTTTTCTTGTGGAACATCCACCTTTCCTTCCTTCCATCCTATCCATCCACATCTCTGCACGAATGATTTTGCGCCTTCCTCGATTGACCAAACTCTTGTCGGGGACAATTATCGGACCTGTATAAACTGACCATTCTTCCTCATCTTTGTAACAATGAAACCGACCTGCTGACCAAATCATGTGCTGGTTTTGCATGCTATAGTGACCATCCACAAATTGATCTACATTGTAATTTGTCTCCCTGCAAAGAGCAATGACATGTGCGCAAGGGATACCCGTCAATTGTTGTTTTTGGCACTCACATGTGGTTCGAGTGAAGGGCAATTGCACATCGGTTTGCTCCATGTCGGGTGGAATTTGAACTGTATAATGGGAAAAATCGTAGCCTACACCATCACGGTACTCCTCGCGAACTTTCACGTGAAATTCTCCAAGGTCCAATCTTAACACGAATGTGCTCATAAACTCCTTTGAGATTGCAACAAAAAGATGAAGTTAGTTCAAAATGAATTAAAATGAATGAATGAATTGAATTCTTTTTCTTTAAGTACTTACGTGATTTTCCATCATGCTTGATCAATTTATTCTTTACTCCTTCCGGCCATCTTTCTCCTAAACTCAACCTTTGAAGTGCTTCTTGTGTTCGCTTGTTCATCCAGTTGGCACATTTATACCACGTGCCTTCTATAAGTGTTGTCACTCGTAACCTTCTCTCTATTCTAAACACATTATTCAGACTCTCCGATCCATTACTTGTCATTATACCCCACCGATGCCCCTTGTCAAAACTCTGAGCCAATTTATATAGTTTTGGCCGCTCGTTGTTGTCATTTTCATTAATTTTACCACAATTTCTTAGGTACTGATAAGTCCTCAGGTTGTTTTTCTTCAGTACTCCCCAATTCTTCCTAAAACGTCTAAGGTTTTTCTTGTTAGCAAGTCTACACTTGAAAAAGTTTTTCAAATCACCATCTTGTGACCCGCCAGCCTCCTTCCATAAGTTTTCCGCAACTTGCTGCATGCAGAACCGATGAATCGCTACTGCATGCGCCCCTTGTGCCTTCCAACCCTAATCTACGGATGCAAATACCGCTTTTATTGCCTTATGACGGTTAGATATGACACAGTATCTATTGTTCCGCCCTAAAACTTCCCATCTAACCCAAGACATAAACCATCCCCAAGTATCCTTATCTTCTTTCTCGTCCAATCCGAATGCAACCGGAATTAATCGATTTTCTGGATCATAACCACACACTGAGAACAATCTACCTTTGTATCGGCCCGATAAAAAACTAGCATCAATTGAGATAACAGGTCTGGCATATTTCATCGCTTCTATACACGGACCAAAAGCCCAGGCTGCCATCTTGAAGACGCCAACGTTAGGATCGTCTGTAGGCCAAGAAACTATTGTGTATTTCGTCCCTGGGGTCGTCGCCTTCATTGCCTCCAGAAGGCGTGGAAGTTTATTGTAGGCCCCTTCCCAAGACCCAAACAATTGCTCCAATGCTCGCTCCCTCCCACGCGATAGTTTATTATAAGTCGGTTCAATACGTGGATATCTAGCCCTTATGAGGCTCCCTATGTCCTGGACACTTTTTCCTAAATTTTTTTTTCAATTCATCCCTAACATGTTCGGCAATGAGACTAGCTGTAAGGTTTGCGTGACCTTTTTGGCCCGGGGGTCTCGAACAAATATGCTCATTTGGATTGGTAGAGATCTTTCAATTTGTATTATAACTCTCACGTCTACCATACAATCGCCACTTACAATTCGGTTTTTGCATGCAAACCATTACAATTTTTTGTTTATTGCTAGTTTCCGTTCGAACTTCTCGATTTGTTTTGCATGAAACATCACAGACAGCTAGAATTAGTTGTTTTTTGGAACTGAATCGTTTACCAGCAGCAAGTTCGCCTTGTGGTCCTAAACTACGCTCCGGCATACCAGCATACTCAAACATGGAAATATCACACAATTCACTTACAGGATGGTGCAAGTCCGTCCTTCCTGAAACGTACGGTTGGTCGCAGTTTGCATAAAAAGGCACTTCTCTCTCGGAGAAGTCCTCCACATCGGTATATTCTTCTCCGGTAGGAAGGTCGAAGTAAGTCGCCGGACCCTCATCTTCATCACCATCGGCAACCTCGACTTCATCTCCTGATGTGTTATTGTCTTGCGTAGGAACGGACTGTTCGCCAGTATATTGGTAAGGGGTGGATTGCTGGCCACACATAAGGTTTAAGGAAGTGTTTGGCTCACTGTTACCGGGTTCGTCAAGGGGTGTTAGGTTCAGGTCTGTTCCCGTGCCATATACGGGGATGAAATCAACATGCAACTCAATAATCGGTAACCCTCTCGTCTCGAATGTCTCGTGGTAAAAAATGCGCCATTGATCTTCAGAATTTACAGGAAGAAATAGCGATTCATATCTCCCATTTACAATATCGTTGTAACGACCATGGATATTCAAAGTGTACTGGGTTTCTAAAATCTGTAGCCTGCTGTATAATTCATTTCGAATATCAGCAAATGTGGTATGCATACTACAACCGATGTGGAAGTAAGAAGCACCAAAAGTTGGACATTGGTTGACATATATTGTAATTGTAGACATTTTTGGATTTTATTGATAGGTTTTTAAATTGGAAGAGATAATATGTTGTGGACGATTTCAATTCTGCGAGAATGTATAGTCTTATATAACTTCAAATAACGCGGTTATAAATTCACAAACTTATAGACAGAAATGACTAAAGTTCGATCGAAATGACTAAAGTTTGATCGAAGTGACAGAAGTTCCTCCCAGCGCGTTTTATAAACGGGTAAGAAGCCTTCTTACCCGTTTTATAAACGCGTTAATTGCGTTTTAACTATTCCAATATTCTAGCCTTCTAGCGCATTTTATAAACACGTTTTAAGGCTTGTAACGTGTTTATAAAACGCGTTCGAGAGCAGAGAGAGAGGCGCAGTTTATAAACGCGTTGGAACTTTCTTCTTATTAAAAAAAATAAATAATTCTTTCTATTAAATTTTGTGTTGTCTAAATTTTTATATTAAATAATTTCGGTCAAAACAGCCCCATATCATTTCAATATCAAAACAGCCCCATATCAATATCAAAGCAGTCACATATCATTTCAATATCAAAACAGCCCCATATCATTTCAATATCAAAACAGCCCCATATCATTTCAATATCAAAACAGCCCCATATCATATCAATATCAAAACAGCCCCATATCATTTCAATATCAAAACAGCCCCATATCAATATCAAAACAGCCCCATATCATTTAAATATCAAAACAGCCCCATATCATATCAATATCAAAACAGCCCCATATCATTTGAATATCAAAACAGCCCCATATCAATATCAAAACAGCCCCGTATCATTTCAATATCAAAGCAGCCCCATATCATTTCAATATCAAAACAGCCCCATATCATATCAATATCAAAACAGCCCCATATCATTTGAATATCAAAACAGCCCCATATCAATATCAAAACAGCCCCATATCATTTCAATTCATACACAATTCCAATCCAATCAAATTGAAAGAGAGAGAGAGATGGTACCTTCTTAGCGAATCGAGGCTGTCGGCGATGGAGACAGTGAGTGAGAGAAGAGAGGCTGTCGGCTGTGAGTGAAGAGAGACAGTGAGTGAGAGAAGAGACAGAGAGAAGAGACAATGAGGGAGAAAGAGAGAGACAGAGAGAGGACTTACAGTGAGAGAAGAGGACAGGTTGCCGGCGAAAGAAGAGAAGTGCCTGAGAGAAGAGGAGCGCCTGTCAACAGTGGAGGAGAGGTCAGTTCGGAGAGAGAAAGAGGGGGAGAGAGAGAGAGAGAAAGGAGGCAGAGGGAGAGATAGAGATAGAGAGAGAGGGGGGGACTTACGGTGAGGAAGAGTAAGGAGGCAGAGGAGCGTCGTCGGCGAGAGAGAGTGGAAGCTAGGGTTTTTAGAGATAGAGAGAGATGAGAGTGCGCGAGAGAGTTTCGGACGAGAGGAAGGAGGAAGGGTTTGGGGGGTCATATATATTAGAAAAGATAGGGTTTGATCTTTAGTACCGGTTTTTAGTCTGAAAACCGGTACTAAAGATCGCGACGGTTTAAATTCATATGTCATTAGTACCGGTTTTTTGACTAAAAATCGATACTAAAGAAAAATTTGAAATTTTAAACCGTTTAAATGGGACCTACATAGACAAATATATTATTTTTTTTTTAAAATAATTATTGATCTTTAGTACCGATTTTTAGTCAAAAAATCGGTACTAAAAATGACTACGGTTTAAATTAATATGATCTTTAGTACCGGTTTTTTGACTAAAAACCGGTACTAAAGATAAATTTGAATTTTGTGCTTTTTTTCTATTTTATTTGATTATAAATTTCATATCCTTTGTAGATACCTTTCGTGAAATATTGGAGGAATAACCAGTTGGAACTCTAATAGACCTCAAACACTCCAACAAACTGAGTTTCTCTTTTTTAGTTAAAGTATAAACAGCATTAGGTAACCAATCCCGTTTCTTACTATTGTCTTCCTTTTCAGCTAGTTCCAGTCGAATTCTCATTTCTATCATGTCTTTTCTCACATTAACATTATCCACTTTTCCTTGAGGATTTAAAATCAAAGTAACCAGATTTTCACAAATGTTCTTGATTATATGCATCGCATCCAAACAATGTCTGACATCCAGATAAGTCCAGTATTCAAGGTCCCAGAATATAGACTTCTTCTTCCAAGAACTCTTTTCTGGAATTCTATTCACAAATGGTTTTCCCAACTGAATTTTAAGATCCTTAATACTTTCATAAGTCTGTCTTCCAGATTTTGGTATAGGTGCCCGGCGAGTTTCGGTGTTGCCATCAAATTTGTTCCTATAAGGTGCCCGACGGTATGGGTGATGACGGCTTAGAAATCTACAGTGTCCCAAATAGACTGTTTTTCCACAATTCGATAGCCATATCGAATGTGTTTCCTCCATGCAAATAGGACATGCCTTTTCTCCTTTGTTCCTGTAACCCGACAAGTTCCCGTACGCGGGAAAGTCATTAATTGTGCAAAATATCATCGCAGTAAGGTGAAATGACTTCTGGAATGCGCATCAAAAACCTTCACTCCGTCCTTCCACAACCTATCAAGGTCTTCTATTAACGGAGCCAAGTAGACATCTATATCGTTTCCGGGTTGTTTTGGACCAGAAATGAGCAACGGCATCATAAGATATTTTCTTTTCATGCATAACCAGGGAGGAAGGTTGTAAATAACCAACAAAACTGGCCAGACACTTCGGTTGGTACTCATGAGACTGTAAGGATTCATTCCATCCGTGCACAATCCCAATCTCAAATTTCTAGACTCGCTGCCAAACTCAATAAAATGACTGTCTATGTTGTTCCACTGGGGTGAGTCTGCTGGATGTCTAAGCTTTTCATCTTTCTTTCTGCCTTCTGCATGCCACCTCAACAGTTTAGCATCTTTTGAATTACTAAAAAGACGCTCAAACCTTTGTATTATAGGTAGATACCACAATGTTTTCGCAGCTGGTTTCTTCTTCCATGGATTATCTTCTTCGTCATCCAAATCACCGTCCCTTTGTCTATACCGGGATGCATTACACTTTGGACATTTCTGGAGATTCTCGTACTCATTTCGAAACAATATACAGTCATTCTGACATGCTGCAATTTTCACTATATCTAATTTCAAAGGACATAATAATTTTTTGGCCTTATAAGTTGTATCTGGCAATGTATTGTCTGCTGGAAGCATTTCTCGCAAAAGACCGAGCAAAGATGTGAAACTTTTATCGCTCCAATTGTTTTTAGCTTTCAAGTTATATAACTTAAAAACAGTTTTTATTTTTGAGAATTTATCTTCATTGCAACCAGGATATAAGGGTATATGAGAGTTTTCATCCAACTTTTGAAACACATCAGGAACATCATCAATAAAATCATTGGGTAATTCATTCATCATTTCATCCAAATCATTTTCTCTAATGTCATCATTATATTGTGGTTCACTTAGATTTTCTATATGATCATCACCCACTATTACATTATCCTCTATATCATCCCCCCAATCAGTTTGTACAATATTTTTAAAAATCATCAGATACATTAATATTGCTCGTTCCAGCATCTAAATTTTCTTCCAATTTTTCTCCATGTGAAACCCAACGGAGGTATTTTGGTGTTGTCATCCATCCACGCTGAATCAGATGTGATCTAATCACTTTACTATCTTGTCTCTCAAAGTTAAGGCGGCGTTTACAAGGACATAAAATTCTGGGCTTTTCAGTCAACTTTCGATGTTCTTCTGCACATTTTATGAACTCATCAACAAGTCCAACAAATTCATCTGATATTCTTGAATAGTCAAACATGTACTTCTCCCTCAGATCCATCTATATATATCCAAAAGCCAAGGTTTAGGGTTTATAGATTTAATGCAACATATTAGATTTTTGGGCCGGTTACCATCCTAGCCCGCTCTTTGGATACTCTTGTCTCATTAGCGAGCGTACGTTAGATGCAATGTGTTGTCTGAGAAAAATTCCGGACGGGCAAGACCTAAAATAGTTCAAATTCCGGCATTTTGGTCCTACATGACAATACTTAACTAATAGATGCAAATGTCAATTAACCAATATGTATATGCACATACAAATCGATAAAAAACAAAAAAAAATTATTATTGAGGGTTAAAATAAAAATTACCGAAATTGTCTTCTCTCGATCCTCTTCCTCTTCAATAGAAAAACTTTTTCTTACTCTTTGATCTCCTTTGCTTCCTCTACTTATTTTGCAATTTTTCGGAATTTTTAACAATTTTTAGCTATTTTCTTATGAGGTTTTATAAAGAGAAAAGAACTTTCGATTTTAGATGGAAAATAATGGTCATGAAGTAGTGAAGATGAGTAATATACAAAGGGAAGGAGGAGGAGATATACCCCTTGAACTGAAAATATCTGCGTATTATTAGTACCGATTTTTTATAAAAAAACCGGTACTAATAGTTGGCAGATAATTAAAAAAAATGGGTTAGCATTAGTACCGGTTTTGCTAAAAAATCGGTACTAAAGATGCAATTATTAGTACCGATTTTTTAGAAAAACCGGTACTAATGCTAACCCATTTTTTTAAGCTTTTTTCCAGAAACATTTAGTACCGGTTTTTAAAAAAACCGGTACTAAAGGTATTGACTGACAATTACGAAATTGCCATCTTCTAATATTTATACCGGTTTTCTTAAAAAACGGTACTAAAGGACTGGTACTAATGCTTTTTTTTGCGTAGTGCATACAAATAAGTAAGTTGAATATGCATATATATAAAAAGCTAAACAACAATATAAAAAATAAAATCTAATTGATAATTGAATAAAATGAACACACAGATAAATAAAATGGACATATAAATAAATAAAATGAATGAATACAAACGTGATGGTACGAAATGAGAGATGACATGTATTAATTTTCCTTTAGTTTGATAAGATAAGGTCAGGCTTGGGCTTGACATTTTATAAGCAAGTTAGGCCATTGCCATCCCTACCAAAGATTGCCGAAAAAAAAATTAGAAGTAGTATTTAAGTTAATTAAGAATTCTAATGATAGCGTTAGTGTATATCGAATTTTGAATATGGTATTGCAAGATCGGGTTGTAATGAACGAGACTTGTATTGGATTTCAAAATCCTATCTAAGCTGGTATCGTTCTTTGTAAGAACGACACAAGCTTTGATCGGATTTTGAAATTCCGATCTTAGCTCAAGGTTAAAATTTATGTTAATTTAAGTTTTAATGTAATTTAAATGTGAATAACTAACAATTCAATAAACAACAAATAACGACTCCATTTCCGATGTGAAAAATACTTTGATAGTCAAAGAAATGTGAAGGGGAGGGATACGCGTCCGATTTCATTATGCGTCTGGCAACTAAATATCTATGTGGTCTGTCGTATAATATTTGTCTGGCAACTAAATATCTATGTGTCCGTAAAATACTTTGTCGTATAATATTCTAACACGCTCCATTTCTCACCTGGCACATCTATAATCTATAATCTTCTATAATAATAAATAATAAATACTCCAATTCTAGAGGTGTTTTCTACAGTGTAAGGGTGATGTCAGCAACGATCTTTTCTCCATTCTATAAGACAATGGACACCTTCAATTCATAATTTCAGATTAAATATAGTTTAATTTTTAAATTGTTTATGTGTCTTTAAAAATTCATTTGGTTATGAAAATTTATATGTGTGCTCACAAAAATATAAAAAATTTATGAATACAAAATGTTTAATTTATAGAGTTATAAAATAATTTAAAGAATTTTCTGAATCTCATAAATTTTAATCTGCATAAAGTTTTCGTTTTAAAATTGTTTGAAGGCCTTGAAAAAATCATTTTACTATCAAAATTTATTAATTATTGACAGATATGTGAAAAATATAATTTTGTAAAATTTTATAATTATATATCTATAAATATTTTAAATAATTTTCTTAATCTAATAAATATTGAATCTCCACAATTTCATAAATGTCATTAGATTTTTAATTATTCAAAGAAATTTATAATTTTATTTGTGCATAAAATTCTATATAAATAATAGCAAAATTATTACAAATTCAATCATGCTACATAACTTTTTAACGTGATCATACAATTTTTAGCAATTTCCATCTTTTTAAAATTTTACAAATTCTATAGAAACTGCATAACTTTTAAAATATTTGGCGATTTTTTAAAATTAATTTTTTCATCAAGTTTTATATGAATAGTAATTATGAGAAATCCATTGTTGCTAAGTAATTTAAATTATTTGTAAGATAGTATTTAATTTTATTGGTATTCAATTATTGATTATCGATAATAAAAAAATAAAAGTTGATCAAATTGGTAAAACTTAGAAAAATTTTAAGATAGTTGATTTTGTCCAAGATGAACACAGTAGGTTTTGTTCTCATAATTCTAACACTTTTTAACAAAAATATTTAATGATTATATGTCACCCTTCACTTTCTATATATTAAAAATGATAGAGACAATTAAGTTCTCTTGAAATTAAAAATCTCCAAAAACAATAGTCTCCAAAATCTCCAAAAATGACATCTCCTTGCCTGACATGTCGTGCTTCTCTTTCATACTTGGAAATCCATCAAGCAAGGAGATGAACTTTCTCTTTCTTAGATCTCTCTCAGGATTCTGGATTTTTAGGGAAGGAACTGCCAAGCAACAAAATCCTAAATTTGAGATTATATAGTTTATATCGGTTACGGAACTGAACAAACGCGTTTTTTGGATTCGCCTAGCGGGTCGCTCAGACCCTTAATTGTGCCGCTCATCTTGAAACTTTTCTGTAAACCAACATTTTCAATATTCAATAATATTTTAGTATATTTTTTTATTTTTTCGGCTCAGAGGAATAATTGCTTTCTACCATCCTCAATATTCTATCATCCCCTCATTCCCTACAGGATTGCATCACGTGACGTGAATCTATAGCATGACCCTTATCCCACATCATCCCCTTCGTGCCACGAATCAGTACGCAGCAACTAACTCCTCCTCCCTTCCCACGTACGCTGTCCCCCCTCCCCCCTCCTCCCTCCCACGTACGTTGTCTTCCATCCCCCTTCTCCCTCCCACGTACGCTGTCCTTCCCCACCCTCCCTCTCCCCCTTCCCCTCCTACACACTTCATAACGATTGAAGTTAATATATTTAAATGTTGAAGGTAATATCATAACTGTTGAAGTTAATATATATAACTGTTATATTTAAATATATTAACTTCAACAGTTATCTATTTAATTTCAGCAATTACGATATTAACTTCAACAGTTATCTATTTTATTTCAACAACTACGATATTAACTTCAACATTTATGTATAGTAATTTCAACGATTATGAATTGTGAGGGAGGGGGAGGGGGAGGGGTGGGGTGACAGCGTATGCGGGAGGGAGGGAGAGGGGGGATGGGGAATAGCGTACGTAGGAGAAAGGAATGAGTGTTGGATTTCTAGAAAAAAAAACGCGTCAGAGGGATGATTTCCAAAAATATAAAGGGGTTACTGGAGATGACGGGGATGATAGATCTTGGAGATGATCCTTATCATTTCCGATTCAATATTGTATAGCCTAAAAGCCTATTAAAATAAATAAGGGACTGT
This sequence comes from Rhynchospora pubera, assembly GCA_028095005.1. Classification (NCBI taxonomy): domain Eukaryota; kingdom Viridiplantae; phylum Streptophyta; class Magnoliopsida; order Poales; family Cyperaceae; genus Rhynchospora; species Rhynchospora pubera. The sequence continues at coordinate 332,339,259 of CM051460.1, forward strand.
TTAGATTCCCCAAGGAATTTGGGAAATTTCATCTTCTTACCATAAATTTATTATAAATAATCTAAACTCTTCTCAAAGTTACACACTTCTCAATAAATTTATTCTTAAAAATTGTAACTTCTCCAAATTCCTAAGCGATCCAAACGACCTCTAATTATGAAGTCAGAGGCCTTCTGGGCCACTATCAAAATCATCAAACTTTTGAACGGAAAAATTCGAGAAAATATTGAAACAACAACAAAAACAAACGAACAATAAGCACCGAGCAAACTTTACATATAATATGATGTCATCAATTTCACATATAGCAGGTAGTAACACTAATGATACCCTTCAAGTGTAAAAAGTTAGGTAAGACCAATGATACCCTTCCAGTGTAAAAATTTGTGTGAATTATTTAGAGCAGATATGTCATTGTATATTGTCTTTTTTCCTAAAAAATAAAATTAAAATTCATTCTTTCTCATTGTTTTATTGCCTGACATGTCGTGCTTTTCTTTTATACTTGGAAATCCATCAAGCAAGGAGATGAACTTTTTGTTTCTTAGATCTCTCTCAGGATTCTGGATTTTTAGGGACGGAACTGCCAAGCAACAAAATCCTAAATTTGAGATTATATAGTTTATGTCGGTTACGGAACTGAACAAACGCGTTTTTTGGATTCGCCTAGCGGGTCGCTCAGACCCTTAATTGTGCCGCTCATCTTGAAACTTTTCTGTAAACCAACATTTTCAATATTCAATAATATTTTAGTATATTTTTTATTTTTTCGGCTCAGAGAAATAATTGCTTTCTACCATCCTCAATATTCTATCATCCCCTCATTCCCTACAGGATTGCATCACGTGACGTGAATCTATAGCATGACCCTTATCCCACATCATCCCCTTCGTGCCACGAATCAGTACGCTGCAACTAACTCCTCCTCCCTTCCCACGTACGTTGTCCCCCCTCCCCCCTCCTCCCTCCCACGTACGCTGTCTTCCATCCCCCTTCTCCCTCCCACGTACGCTGTCCTTCCCCACCCTCCCTCTCCCCCTCCCCCTCCTACACACTTCATAACGATTGAAGTTAATATATTTAAATGTTGAAGGTAATATCGTAACTGTTGAAGTTAATATATATAACTGTTATATTTAAATATATTAACTTCAACAGTTATCTATTTAATTTCAGCAATTACGATATTAACTTCAACAGTTACGATATTTAACTTCAACATTTATGTATAGTAATTTTAACGATTATGAATTGTGAGGGAGGGGGAGGGCGAGGGGTGGGGGGACAGCGTATGCGGGAGGGAGGGAGAGGGGGGATGGGAAATAGCGTACGTAGGAGAAATGAATGAGTGTTGGATTTCTAGAAAAAGAAAACTCGTCAGAGGGATGATTTCCAAAAATATAAAGGGATTACTGGAGATGACGGGAATGATAGATCTTGGGGATGATCCTTATCATTTCCGATTCAATATTGTATAGCCTAAAAGCCTATTAAAATAAATAATGGGCTGTTTGGATTCCCCAAGGAATTTGTGAAATTTCATCTTCTTACCATAAATTTATTATAAATAATCTAAACTCTTCACAAAGTTACACACTTCCCAATAAATTTATTCTTAGAAATTGCAACTTCCCCAAATTTCTAAGCGATCCAAACGACCCCTAATTATGAAGTCAGAGGCCTTCTGGGCCACTATCAAAATCATCAAACTTTTGAACGGAAAAATTCGAGAAAATATTGAAACAACAACAAAAACAAACGAACAATAAGCACCGAGCAAACTTTACATATAATATGATGTCATCAATTTCACATATAGCAGGTAGTAACACTAATGATACCCTTCAAGTGTAAAAAGTTAGGTAAGACCAATGATACCCTTCCAGTGTAAAAATTTGTGTGAATTATTTAGAGCAGATATGTCATTGTACATTGTCTTTTTTGCTAAAAAATAAAATTAAAATTCATTCTTTCTCATTGTTTTATTGTTTTATGTTTAGTGTTATGTTTAGTGTTATGGCCGACCAAATACAGCCCATCTCTTGCAAACCAAAATCAGATCAGTACATTTTCTTTTGGAAATTGATTACTGTCATTTACAGTTTTGTCATCCCTGTCATCGTTAAATATAAAGTGAACATATACAGCAAACAAAGTGAACATATAAATGATCTAAGTGAACACATACAAACAAATAAGTTGAATGAAAATAAGTAGAATATGCATGTAAAATTTTGAAAAAATGATGACAACACTTATTTATTTGTAAGTTTTCACTTAGATTGTCTATATGTTCTCCTTGTTTGCTGTATATATTCACTTTATATTTAACGATGACAGAGATGGTAAAACTGCAGATGACAGTTATCATCTATGCTTTCTTTTTCGCATTTGTTCTATACACAGTTACACTAAAACCGCCCCACCTGGTTCACACCTCTCAAAAACCGTTCCAGCGAATTGCTATAATACAGGGGAGGGTGATAAAATCACACTTTTAAAAATCGATCCAAGCTAGGATCGTTCTTGTAAAGAGCGATCTTAGCTTAGATCGGATTTTCAAAAACCGATCCTATTATTGGGTTTTCCAAACGACGAGATTGCAATACCATATTTATAAATCTCATTATTTAAGTATTATTTTCGATAATTAATAATATTTTAGTATTATTTTTAATTTTATCGGCCTATGATATATACTCCAAAAGTCCAACCCAACTACTACATGGACCAATATAACGGCCCATAATTTTCCAATAATACCCGCCCTGGGTAATTTTCTTGCTTGTGCTGAAGCAGAAACAACTCTTCCCCTGTTAGCAGCCCATGTTAGTGTAAAACAAAGTGGTTTTATGAACAGTTTTTGGTGACGATTATGGAGTCCCTTTGGCATTCAGGATATATGTCTATTCACTAATCCCAGAAATAATGTTAGTTCAGAAAAGTTGACTAAGAGAACTACTTACCATATTTATTTTTTATGTTTCCTATTATGTGCACTTGATATTAGGACCATTTTTTTGTACTGGTTGCATTGATGAAATTTTGCAATTACATAATTTCTTATACAGTTTTGGCTATTGATAATGTAAATGATATATATAAGTTGTGTACGCAGTACGCTTGTATTTTGGGAACCTAGCTGGATATAAATTTTTATATATAGAGTAAATCTATTGTGAACCATGGTTCATATAAACTTTCGTGCACCATGACCGTTTTGGTTGGTGATTTCATAAATTATCAAATCTAATTTAACCAACCCAATCTATATATTAAAATCTCATAGTAAGCAAAATTTTACAATTTTTTTAATTTTTTTACTATTTTTTCGAATTTTTTAAAGCTTGCCATTTTTTGCTATAAATACACTAATTTGTAAGCCAAAAATGGCAAGTTTTAAAAAATTCGAAAAAAATAGTAAAAAAATTTCAAAAATTGTAAAATTTTATTTTCTATGAGATTTCAATATATAGATTAGATTGGTTAATTTAGATTTGTCAATTTGCAAACTCACCGATCAAACGATCGTGGTGCACAGAGCGCTCTATGCATCATGGTTCACAATAGATTTACTCATTATATATATATTTTTCATTTCAAGATTAAAACCTTAAATTCAATGTTTAGTTACCATCATCACCTGCCAAGGCATAGGGTCGTGTTCTGGCACTGCGATACGGCTTAGCTATACTTGCTTACCATTACTTATTGTCATAGATGCAACTAAATTAACTTGTGAGGTACTTCTTTCTCATTTCAAGATATGAATTGCACAGATTCAGCCAAACCATGAGTCTTTACCCGACCAAATCACCAGAGTTGTTTTAATATGGTATAAATTGAACAGCTTGTCAGGTAGTATGACGAAGCGTTGAAAGGCTTTAGTTATGACTGGACCCATAACATCTTGGACTGCAGAAACTTAAAGGCCCTCAATTTTATTTTTCTTTATTTTAATCCTCGTGGATTAGTTGCCTTACAAAATATCTGTCTATCGAATAAAAGTAAAGATTTTGCTTGGTCAATCCTGAAACTTAGTTAGAAGCAGATCAATTCATCGTGTCCATCTGTTTTTAAATGCTATATGGTCTGAATTTATATATCAGAACCATGTAACATAGCAAGAAAAGAGCAGCTTTAGCCTCTTTAGAAGACGTGCGCTTGAAATCATGCTGGTAAATTTGTAAAATATATTATTTGACAAGGTTTAAGATTTGTAATTCTAAAATAATTCAAATTCGTGCTAAAACAATAATTATATATATGTATTATTTAGGAACCTTGTTTTTATGCTTGAAATAAATGATCGTATTTTGGACTACAGAATACAGATTCTGTTTTTCAGTCAATGATGGAGTTCGAAATTAATGTATTGTTTTTTTTTGATGGAAAAAGATGTACTTCCCTGTCTTCCCAATTTAAATGACAGGCTTTCTGAAGTTATCAATTAAAAAACTACAAATAGACAGGATTGTACTTCTTGTGGGATCCAAAGCTGTAATTTGGCTTACCCACTGAAAAAAAAAAGAAATGTCATTTTTTCCCAGCATTGCATATGTATACTATTCCAAACATCATTGCACTGCTGAAAATCTAAAACATCAGAAGTTAGAACAACATTTCAGCATGTCCAAAAAAAAATGATGGGATATTGATTTATAAAATTCAGAGAGGAATTTAACGAAAGAGAAAAGTAATTGAGCTAGAAAAGCTTGTGAAGGTACCGTCCTGGCCGACTGGAAAATCCGAAATGCCTCTCAAGCACTTCAACTTAAGCTTGGATGCTATCACTTTCATAGATTTCTTCAAAATAAAATAAAGAGAGAAATAGATAGAAGAAATTACTTAACAAGAAAGAATGTCATTCATTTGACCATACTGAATTTTTTCCATCATAAGCAAGAATAATACGAATTCTATAATTGCACTGTCGCTACTTTTTTCCAACTAATAAAATTAAAATTTTACAGAGAAATCAACGTCATGGCAACATCAAATCAAATGTTGGTATGAAAATATACATTTAGTAGTAGCGGGTCAACAATTTCTGACGCTATATAGTACCATCTGCAGTTTATATAACATCTGATATTTTTTTTCCACAATCAAGTAAAAACACTGCGAAATCCTTTATTAATATACGTACTATGTACCCTTGCTCTCACATGCTAAAATTTTGTAATGAGATCGTGTAATTAGAACATAGAACTGTCCTTCATTTTCTGATATGTCAATGTCTACTATCTGGACTTAGCAATACACTGGTAATGCACCAAATCCGTATTACATTTGCATGGTCCCCTCCTCCTTTTCATTTTTCCCTGAAAAAGTAATCAATTGCCAGCCAAGTCTATTTCTCTCTTGAGAAAAAGGAAAAGAAGCTATAGTATAAGACCCCAAAGTTTTCTTTAATTAATGAGTCCCTTGTCATACTCTTTCCGTTCACATGTTACTACTGTCAGGCGATAACTTTGCACTTTGTAGTTAGAGAGAAATGTACATATATATGAGCGAGAAATAAAGTAGGTGCAACTTTCTTTGGTGCACAGCTTTTTAATTGGATGATGGTCTCCCCTTTCGTTGATATCAATTTGTTTGTTGCCAATCTTGCTTCTTCCCTTTACTCGCACAGTCAAACAAACAACTGCTTTTTGCTTTCCATTTCCTCGTTTTACTTTCTACTCTCTTTGATTTTTTTTTTTCTTTTTAGAATGTGTTTTTCTTTCTACTTTGTCAGTTTCCCTGCTCTAAACCGCATCTTTGGAGACAGACACGAGTTGGTGTCTCAAATTGTACGGCTTTTATGGAACCATTTTACACAGATTAGGCTAGTCAATTCAGATAAACTGTAACCGTATATTCTGTAATGGCAGGTTAATTTTGTTTAAGCTGTTTAATTAAAAATAAACAATCGAGCTTTGTCTGAAATGATTAATGAATCCGTACTATTTAATTAAGGAGTGTGATGGTGTCTTTCGGTTGAGTTTTATTATATATGTATTAAACATCCACGCTAGGTTATTCAGTCATGTTGTCATAAGACTGAAACACACACTTAAATTGGACAGCATTTCTTATGAAACAAGATGGCGCTTACATATGCAATTGATTTTATGTAAATTAATTAATGCACCTGCACGATATGTAGTAACATATTGCGATTTTTTTTTCTCTCCAAAAAGTGGAGAGAAGCAACAGAGGTCGCAAATTCCTCGCTGTATAATGAACGCCAGAATATATATGAATTCAAAATTATTTGGAAGTCATTCCGATGACATATCACTTTAAGTTAGATTATATATAGGTTTATTTATACGAAGTTATCAACAACAAAAGTAAAAGAGTACTTAAATAGCAGATAGCGATCCAGAGATGTACCAGAATTCATAGCAATTTTTTTTTTAAAATCTCAGCCCGTAGGCACTCAACCACCACGGGCACACATATTCATCTCGCCCCAGCGAGACTCGAGCCCAAATCTTCCATAGGAAGACACATATTGCGGACATGCCTCTACCAACTGGCTAGCGCAGCAGAGGCACTCTTCATAATATAGCAAACAACACTAATTATTTCATTTTATCTCAAAGTGAAACAGGATGGCGCTCGCACTTTTTTCAATATATATATATGGAATATGCTATAGTGCATCGTGATGTATTAAGGTTTTTGTACATCGCGATCATTATCCGTCAACCGTTTTATAAATTGACAAATCTAATTTAACTAATCCAATCTACATATTGAAATCTCATTACAAACCAAATTTTATATTTTTTAAAATTTTTTTGCTATTTTTTTCGAATTTTCTAATACCTTTCTTTTTTGGATACTAATTAATAATAAAGAAATTCGAAAAATGGCAGGTTTTAAAAAAATTAAAAGAAATAGTAAAAAAAAATTTTAAAAATATAAAATTTGGTTTGTAATGAGATTTCAATATATAGATTATATTTGTTTAGTTAGATTTGCAATTTGTAGAACTATCAACAAATATGATCGCGATGTACAAAATCCTTAATACATCTCTCTCTCTCTCTCTCTCTCTCTATATATATATATATATATAGAGAGAGAGAGAGAGAGAGAGATTGGCTAAAGTATACTCTAGCATTTTTGAAATATCCTTATGCTAGAGTCATTTCTGAAAATCTAAAATTCTGAAAAAATATCCTAGAGTCATTTCTGAAAATCTAAAATTCAAACCCGTATGCTAGAGTCATTTCTGAAAACCCGTATGCTAGAGTCATTTCTGAAAATCTAAAATTCAAACAGTCGATCCAAACCGTTCAAGTTGTTCTCCATGTAAAAATATCCTTCAAGACCAAATTTTACATTTTTTCGAATTTTTTTGCTATATATTATGCTATTTTCAAATTGAAGGGCCAGAAATACTACTTTACAACTCCTTTACAATGTTTTTTTAAAATATGATAATATATAGTAAAAAAATTCGAAAAAATATAAATTTTAGTTTCCTAGGAGATTTCAATATGGAGAACAATTTGAAAGCTTCGGATCGACTGTATGCATTTTAGATTGTGAGAAACGACTCCAGCATACGGGCTATCTATATGCTGGAGAGAGAGAGAGAGAGAGAGAGAGAAAGAGAGATTGGCTAAAGTACACTCCAGCATACGGATCAAACCCGTATGCTAGAGTCGTTTCTCAAAATTTAAAATTCAAACAGTCGATCCAAACCGTTCAAGCTGTTCTCCATGTAAAAATATCCTTCAAGACTGAACTTTACATTTTAAAATTTTTTTTTGTTATATATTATGCTATTTTCAAATTGAAGGGTCAGAAATACTCCTTTACAATTCCTTTACAGTGTTTTTTTAAAATAGCATAATATATAGCAAAAAAATTCGAAAAAATATAAATTTTGGTTTCCTAAGAGATTTCAATATGGAGAACAATTTGAAAGGTTCGGATCGACTGTATGCAATTTAGATTTTGAGAAATGACTCCAGCATACGAACTATCTGTATGCTGGAGTATACTTTAGCCAATCTCTATATGAGATATATATAGCATATAACGTGCCGGCACTATCAATTCATATTATTATAGATAAATTGTTTAATTAATTATATATTTTCTTAGTTTTGTCTAAATATGAAATAAAGACGACAACATAGGAATTAAAATTACAAATAATTAGGTATAATAAGTTATTTGTTTGTCCTGTATATATTGATATGTGCGGTATTAGTTTAGTATTAAAGCATACGAGCTATGATAGATTTAATGTATGAAACCTCTTCATGCATAGAGAGAACTATTAATTTTTGTTCACCCTATTGAGGAGACTTTGCAAAATTATTTTGTAGTATGAGTCTACATAGAGCGGTGGCATGTAGTTGATGATGTATGTATATCAATAAATTCTGAATTATAATACATTTTGTCGGTGTTTATTCGCATGCATTCATGTTTTCTCTCCTTCTTTTGTTTTATAAAGAAGTGAGTAGTGAGATTTGAATACTAATTGGTAAACGGTCTGTTTCTAATTAATACAGTAAACACCATAATACTCAAACACATAATGCTGATTACGCCTGCCGGCGACAAGCCGATAAGTGCTAAAGACTTTGATTATAAGTGGCCTGAGTGTGCTCAATTAAAACGTTGTCTTTCAAACTCAAACTCAATTTAAATACTCGAACTCACCTACGGGTTTGCAAAAAAGAATAAAAAAAAAATTAAAGCTTTGTCTTTTGAGGTTTTTGAACGATACATGATTATAGGTGGCCTGATTGAGTTCAATTGATTTTTTTTGTAAGTTAATAATAAAAATATTAAATACAATATTCTCATAAAAAAAACTATTTTTTGGTTGTCCCTAGCTAGCCTTCACTTTGGAAAACAATAATAACAGATTATACAACCAAATTTACTGTCTCATTGCGTATATATGTAGAGTACACATTAATTGGGTGCCTTTTCAGTTCCAAAATATGTTCACAGATTCCACTTATGTGTTTGATAATGGATTCTTTTTAACATTCTCCACTTCCATCAAATTATTGTTGAAACTAAAAGGCAACAAAATATTTTACATGTATGCATGCGTAATGGAAGAGAGAAAGAAATGAAAATATTAGCAGTCTGAAAGGAATTGATGAATTGGGTTTACTGGTATAGATGTTTACCAGAAAGTGAGAGTAGCTAATTGAGACACAAAAGTAAAGAATTGTAATTAATAATGATTTTAATTAATATCTCTATCTGTTACACAAGAGACCTTTATATAGGCGAAAATAGATACGTCAAAAATCTAATTAAGAAAATGTCTTAATGCAGAACTAATAATCCTATCCATTATAGGGATTAGTTGTAACGATCAGATAATTAGCCGATCATCTCTTTGTCTGACTCCAGTTTATCAATCGACTGGAGACGTGCAGTACAGTCTCAAACAGGGTCCCTTCAGCACCTCCTTTTTTTTTCCCACCTCTTGTTAATTAATATTTTAAGTTGTTAATTTGGAGAGGATAATTTTGGCGAACAATAGAAAAAATAGGCATCCATTGCTATCACTCTATTAGATATAGATTAACATATGCACAAATCTAATACAGTAAAACAAATTACAAATGTTTCAATATCAAATAGGTTTATCTTAAAAACCAAAAGAAATCATAAAAAAAAGAAAATTCTAAAATTTAGTTTTCTATACAATTTTTATAGAAAGATCATCCCTTTGAATGACTTGCATCTAAATGCATTTTGGAAAAAAAAAATACTAAATAAGTATTATTAAGAATTAAGACATTAATTGTACAGTTAAGTGCACAATAAATATTGATAAATACCAATTTTCATAATAATAATAATAATAATAATAATAATAATAATAATAATAATAATAATAATAATAATATAAAAAATGCTGAGTCAATCAGCAACAATAAGGGGACACGGAACTGGAGCAATAAAACCACAACCTCCCTTACGAGACCGCTTTTGAACGAAGAAAATGGTTTTAAGACTTTGGAGCATGGAAAAGAACTGCCCTGTCTCTGAATCCTTCTTCTGTGCCGTGCCATTTGCATGAAAAATTGCTTATGCTCTCACAACTAGGGGTGTCAATATCCATCCGTTTCGCACGTTTCCGTTCCGTTCCGTCCGGAACGGAGCGGAAATGGAAGGATTTTTAGTTACGTTTCAGCATACGGAACAGAAACGGAATGAAATGCTGTTTCGTTCAGATGGACGGAACAGAAACGAAACAGCCCATTTACGTTTCGTTAATTAACGTTATTTCGTTCAGCCCATAAAATTTTCGGCCCATTTCCTCTCTGAGTCTCTCTCGCGTGCATAACCTAAGCGAGCGCCGCTCATCTCTCTCTCTTTTCTTTCTCGATTTGCATCTACCTCGATTGCATCTCCTTCAACTGCCGGTAGCCATGGCTTCAAGGTCTCGTCTCTCCACATCTTCCCCACATCTCTTCTCCTGCTCTCATCTCTATAGCCTACCCCCTCCTTCTCACTCGAGCTCCATCTGAACCCCACCAAAAACTCCACCGAGAGAAACCCCATCTCACTCTCCTCTCCGATGGCCTCCCTCAACCCCACAATTTTCTATCTCTCTCTCACACCAGACCACAAGACCTTCTCCTCCTCTCTGTCTCTTTCTTTCGAGTTCACCTGAGCACCAGACCTCCTCTTCCTCTCTCTCTCTCTCTCTCTCGAGTTCACCAGAGCACTAGAACTCCTCCTCTACTCCCGCACCAGATCACCAGACCTCCTTGTACCTCTACCTCGAGCAACAAAGCTCAGCCGCGACAGAGCTCAGGTGGTGGCCCCGAGCAACAGACCCCACCTCCTTGTACCTCCTCTCCCTCCTCTACCTCTACCTGGACAGAGCTCAGCCGTGTCGCCTTTCGATAGAGCTCAGGTTGGAGAAATTTTGGATTTACTGGTTTTGAGCAGTTTTTTACTAGTTTTTTAGATTTTTTTTTTCTCTCTAATTGTTTACTGATTATTTCTTTCATTTTTTTTGCAGTTTGTGAACTTGTAAACTTGTAATTTTCTTGGCTGGTACGACCTGGCTATTGATTTTGCTTTGATGAATGTTTGGTATTAAGCGAAGTACAGTCACTTAGGTATCGAGAAGAGAAAGACTACAAGTAGAATCTTTTTTGCTCTTAATTGTGCTACCGTCGAGCGTTTTTACCGGGCTATTACACATCCCGTGCCAACTACATATGCCTTCAAACTCTTTCGAGCTCTCTTAGACTTTAAACCGAAGCTTCTCCTGCGCGCATACATATTCACCAAGGCCTCTTGAGTTAAAAAATTTGGTTAGCAAAACCCTAGCATAAGACCTAAGTCTTCCAACAAGGGTGGAATTGAAAACAAAGGTGGTAAGTGGTTCTTCCTGTACAGATAGGAAGATCCAGCACTTTCGTTCATCCTCCACACCTTCAATTAGGAATCAAATAAATAGGTTATTATACATCGAAAAGACTGTCACTGGTTTGTTACTGGTAAAGTAGCAGTAAATGATACAAAAATTCAATGGTGCCTCAGAGTGTAAAGAAAAGAGACTGGATATGCAATTCGTTTTGAAGATCAAACAAAATCAGTAAGAATTTCTTACTTCTTGCAGTAGCCCTTTGTAATTTGGTGAAATGAAAATTTTTCTAGGAGCTTTTATGAAATCATAAATTTTTATGCATGGCCTTGTAATGTTACAAATATTTCTGGTCGTTTGTTGAAACAAACTCGATTGTTCATTTTCTGCAAGTGTGTTTGTGATATTTGATGTTTTCATGAGTACAATTGAGATATAATTTTTGCAACTTGATATTGTTTGTTTGTGCTCTGACTTCCTATAATAATTGAGATATATTTTCAGTTTTTCTTTACTATGAATTTCTTTCACATTTTTTTAAATTTTTATTATTATTCTGAAAATTATAACGCATGCATCCCCATTTTTTGGCTAATTTTTGGATTATTAACGTTTTTAACGTTAGTTCCATTTAATCTCACGGAACGTTAAACGAAAAAAATTTTAGTTACGTTTTGAGAACGAAACAGAAACGGAACTTAATATGGTTACGTTGTAATGAACGGAACGTACACGAAAGTTACTGTTTCCGTGTACGTTCTGCACGTTTGACACCCCTACTCACAACCTATAATCAAAAAGACCCTCTTAAATGCTTCCATTCCACGTCTCTACTTGCTTGTTTTTTCCTTCCTGGCTCTGCATAGGGTACCCTAAGGCCTCAGGATCCTCTCCATCTCCTTTGGTACATGCGTTGGTGAAACCCATTTGTCAAAAGGACCCAATTACCAAATTTGGTGTTGTCAGTTGCAATCTCAACTATCTGATCTGAAACGAAAGACCCAAAACTTTTTGGAATTTGCAACTGACAAATTTTCTTCTCCTTTTTATAGGAGAGGAGCCAGGCAAATGAATAAAGCTTTTTGTAGGAAAACTTTTATTTGGATTAGGGCCAGATAGTTTACTAGCACACCTACCTACCCAAAGATTTCCAGGGACTTTCGGTTGTCCCACTTCATTTTGTACGCAAACGAAGTTGCATGTTTCATTATTCAACAAAAAAAAATTATTCAAAAGAAAAGTTGCATGTTTCCACTTTTTTGGTGATACACATTTATAATGATTTGGGTTTGTCCAAAGAATGTTTAAACCTTCTTTAAGTAAAGCACACCAAAGAAAAGGCCAAAAGAGGCAATGGGGGAGCAGCCGCCGCCGCGGTCGTCGAGCAAATCAAAGCTAGTCTTGCTCAGAATTGATTCCCTTTCCTAATAGACCTAATCCTTTCCGCTCTCATGCTTTTCATAGCTATCTCGACTCAATTAAGCCTTACCCACCTGCATCTACTACCCATCATAATTACTACCTGAATCCTTTAATTACTACCCCTTAATTATAGCTCTTCTACTTGCATTAATTACTGCTCAGAATGAACAAAAATCCTAATACTCCTCCCCCTCTTTTCTCTCCCACTTTCTTCTCTTCTATGAATCTAAACAGTACTTCTCAACTTCCAAATTCTACTGAAACTAGCATGGCTGACCATGAGGAAGCACAAGCGTACCCTTACCGTGCAGGTAGGAGACACTACATACATGTCAATATCTGTCCTAGCAACATCTCCAACAACCTAAGAGAAGAACTTGCCAGCTCTTTGGCGTTTACATCCAATGAGGATATCCCCCCAGCAAGGATCCCCGAGATGATTCACTACTTGGCGAGAAGATATGGGGGATCCCAGCAGGACTACAAGATTCATAGACGCACCGGATCCCAGATTCTGATTCAATTCCCTTACCATGTGCGCGTAGAGGTAGTAAGGCAAGAATGTAGAAACTGGGCAAGGGAAAGAGGTATCATTATACAAGATTATTCTGATAATTGGGTCCCGTTTACCTACCCAATTTACACCATCCAAATAAAAATACATGACTACCCCTTGGAACTATGGCATGATTCGTTCTACGAAAAAATCACCTCTGGTTTTGGCTTTGTAAGAGAGGTGCTAGAAATTGATGGTTTAGAAAATAACAGGGGGACACTAAATCTGTGGATAGATTGTAGAGACCCACTTGCAATACCTGAATACTTGGTTATAGACCGTCCACAGGAATGGTGTGAATGTATGGTAGAAATAACATCCTGGGTACTTAATAGGCCGGAAATACCACCGGAAAATGATGGAGGTAGGGATCATAACCAGGATATACAGCCATATCCTGATCAGGAGGATCTGGATCAGACTCGAACGGTATATGAACACTTGCTTGATTACCATTGGAGGTACCTAGCAACTAGGTGGGCGTACAGACGGCCACCTCCGTCGAACGGGGGAAACAGGCGGTGTATAGTACAAAATCGTGAACCGGGTGTAGATGGAGAATTGTGGGGCATAGGACAGTGGTCAAAGCGTGCTTCTTGGGGAAAAACGGTCTCACAAAACTCGGTTGTTGTGATTGGAGAAATTGTTATACTTGGGGAAGGCAGACAAAAAGGTGATATTATGAACCCCCAAAAAAATAGTATTAATGGTATTAATGACATTTCAGAGCAGAAAGTCAGAACTTATGTCAGTCAGGGCCCACATAATTTCACGCGTGAAGAAGAGAAGATGAGCTACTGGACAATACAGGAAGAGGAAGGACAAAACTTTGTAGGGCGGGTCCACAATAACCTCAGTAACCAAACTCGCCACACATATGGCTACAAAGTTACTGAAACTAGATGCACTTTGGAAGGGAACCCTACTAACCATATTAAAAGACAGGCTATAAATAACCCCCCCAACCCAATTAAAAAATTTTCCAAGCGTGATACCCACATTAAATGGAAAAGCCTGCATTCTGAGAGCCCATTAATACCACATCAACAAATAATTGTTAACCCTGCCTTCTCCATTCTTGGGCCTTTTCCGAAAACAAACTACCACAAAGAAAATCAACTAGAAAGACAAAGAGTGAAAATGGAGAGAACTGAGCTTTCTGATGAGGAGTTCATAGCACAATTCGCAGCACTAAGCTCTGGGGGAGAAAGACCAGCACACAAAATCCAGCTTGCACAGAACGCTGTGAAGGCTAGGGATTGGAACAAATGCATACTGGTGAGAGTTATTTCCACAAAAGTAATACAGGAGGCTATGTTTGCTGATCAAATCAGCAGATGGTGGTCCCTACATCCATGCACACAGTTTGAAGCACTCAAGGAAAACCATTTCATGATACAGTGTGCCAATGATGAGGATATGTTCAGAATCCTAGACAAGGGGCTATGCAACTTCAGAGGAGATATGCTAATAGCAAGGCAAGCAATGGGACCCAATGATGAAATAAATCCTGAAGTTAAACATATGGAATGTTGGGTCAGCATCTATGATGTACCATCACATTTGCTGACTGCACAAGGGATACAGGATCTGATGAGAGGCGTGGGAATGCCTAGATCAGGTATGCAAGTGAAATTTGTTGGGGGAGATAAGGTGTACCGTCAAAAGCTGAGTGTGAATCTTGATGAAGAACTCAAAGATAAACTAGCCTTTCAAAAACCAGAAGGAGGTGATGTTGAAATGAAGGTGGTTTATGAAGGAGTCACATTACTGTGCCTATTCTGTGCTAGAATCGGTCATGAAAATGGGAGATGCCCGAATAGGCATAGGCTGCTCAGGCTACAACAGGAAGGCAAATACCCACATGATCAGGAAATACCTGAAACAAGGGTTGGATTATGGATTAACAACAAAAACCGAATCCATGATACACAACCAGAAAACATGCACAGGGGAGGAGCAGTACAGGAGGATGGTAACCAAGTTAGGATGAGTAACAACACATCTAATATGAGGCGTGATGATGAAAATAGCAGAATGAGAAATAAATCAAAGAGGGTCATGGAACAAAGCAGTGACCAAAGCATTGTGATAGTGAGCCAAACTGAGGAGGGCATTGACAATATCAACAAACGTTTAAACTTCAAGCGGGCCAGGGAGACGAACCCAAACTCGTCTCCAAGTCAAATATGAATACAATCTCTTGGAATTGCCGCGGTTTCGGAGGGCCGCGGAAAAAACAATTTCTTATTGATACCCTTCGAGCTACAAGATCAGAGATTGCCTTCTTATCAGAAACCAAAGCATCGACAAGAAGAATGGGCCGCTTAATGAGAGAATTACCAGCTTTTAATTACCATGTGGTGCCATGTAGAGGGCAATCTGGTGGTCTCTGCCTGGCTTGGGATAGATCTCTTAACGTGCAAGTACTCAATGCTTCCTTAAGCTATATATGTGCACGTATAACCCCAAAAGATAAACCACCATGGGTGATGGTGGGAGTATATGGAGACCCTGATCATACCAGCAATCCCTGGCTTTGGCAAACCATTATCCAGCTTATCGAATTGCACTCAATTGTATGTGTTATGGGGGACTTTAATGAAATACTAAGTGCAGCCGAAAAATATGGAGGTAGGCAAAGATTAACACCTCATGGAAGGAGGTTCAGGAAATTCATATTTGAAGGAGGGTTGGTTGATCTTGGTTATAAAGGTCCAGCGTTTACATGGACTAACAAAAGGCATGTCTCTGAAGCTATATTCCAGCGATTGGATCGAGTGCTTGCAACACCACGATGGGTCCAAATGTATCCAAATGCCTATGTAAATCATCTCCCGATGATTCACAGCGATCACTGTCCCATCCTTTTGCGCATGAAACCGTGGATACCTTCAAGTAGAGACTTTAGAATGGAGCACTGGTGGTTTCATGAGGCTGATTTCAAGCAGGCTTGGCAAGAAGATTGGAAGCTCAATCAGAATGCTGATTGGAGTGATAAATGGAATGGAATGCTAAACTCTATAAAAGGCTGGGCGCAGACAAAGGAAACACCAAAGAAGAAACTAGAGAAAATTCAAGAGAAGATTTACAAAGTGCAGATGCAACATCCAAGTGTGCGTGATCACACAAAGGAGGAGCAGTTACTGAGGGAGTTTAATAAGGTGCAGGATCAGCTCGATATTTACTGGAACCAGAGATCACGAGTACAATGGATGAACCTTGGAGATAGAAACACAAATTTCTTCCACACAGTGGCAACTAACAGAAGAAGGAGAAATACAATCAAGGCAATCAAAGATGAAGAAGGAAATTACACTGGCGATGAAAGAAAAATAAGGTTACAATTTGTCAATTACTTCTCCACCTTATATGCACATCAAGGCCGAAACCAAATTGAACCAGTAACACCAGTAGATTCAGAGGAAAAAATTCAGAACTTCTTCCGAAACCTAGAAGGCGACACAGGCCATACCATTTCAGATGATGCTCACCAAAAACTGCTTGCATTACCAGATTACTTAGAAGTAAAGCGGGCCATGTTCCAAATGGGTCCAGATAAAAGCCCAGGTCCTGACGGGATCACACCACGCTTTCTACAGCAACACTGGCAAGAAATTGGGCCTGATCTAGTACAACAAATCAGATACATCTTCCATTTGGGTCACATTCCTGATGAATGGTTGAAATGCAAAATTGTGTTGATTCCCAAAGGAGATGAACCAGACACCCCTGCACAGTTTCGGCCTATAAGCATTGGGAATGTACTGTATAGATTGGTGATGAAAGTGTTGACAAACAGACTGAGGCCACACATGAAGAAGATTATATCTCAGGAGCAAACAGCCTTCCTCCAAAATCGTTGTATTGCTGATAATGTGATCATGATAAAGGAGATACTCAACTCCTTTAACAATAAGAAATTCAAGCAAGCAGCTTTCATGCTAAAGGCCGACATCACAAAAGCATTTGACAAATTGAGCTGGAAATTCCTTGAGAAAACATGTGAATGGATTAACATGCCTGATAAGATTACTAAGATGATGTTATCTGCTTATCGGAGGGCTCAAGTCACAATTCATATTAATGGTTCTGGTGATGGGTATATTATACCAAGGAGGGGCTTGAGGCAAGGGTGTCCCATGTCACCATATGCCTTCATCATGGTGATGGAAATGCTAACAAGGAGACTCAAGAAGGCAATGGCTCAGGCTAGGGTAGAAGGGGTTAAATTAGCGGCATCAGCACAAACGTTGACCCACATGATCTATGCGGATGATTTAGTGTTACTCGGTCAAGCAAACGAAACAGAACTAAGAGAACTAAGGAGTATACTTGATGAGTTCGGTGATGCATCTGGCCTAATAGTAAACCCAAGCAAATCCAAGTTATGGTTTACTAAAGCAACAACAGAGCTGATAAGGGCACAAGTGCAAGATTCTCTGCAAGCTACTTGTGCTGAATCAGGAGAGAAATACCTTGGTATATGCCTGGAAGGTAGACAAAGTGCAAAGAAAACAGGTCAAATGTTGCTAGATAGGATGTGGGCAAAATTAGCAGGGTGGAAGTGTTCCATGCTCTCTCATGCAGGCCGTCTTGTGCTAATCAAATCAGTATTAACCTCCCTACCAGTATATTACATGAACACAGTCAGAATACCAAAAGGTTTGATTGACAAAATGATGAGTTTAATGGCAAAATTTTTTTGGGGTAAGACTGACAAAGCCAGATACTTAACCTTCATCTCATGGAAAAAAATTTGCTCAAATATTGAGGATGGAGGGTTGGGAGTAAAGGATCTCCATAAGTTTGGAGAAGCATTGTTCATGAAGAATATATGGGCCCTAATGGGACAGGAGGATAAATTATGGACTGATATTTGCAGAGCCAAATACTATCCTAGAATTGGCTTCTGGGGTGCAATGAATACTGCAGGAGCAAGTCAATTATGGAAGGAGGTGGTTAAACTCAAGCACAATTTTAAAGAGGATGTGTGCTGGGACATACAAAATGGAAAGAAGGCTTTAGCTATCTCTCAACCTTGGTTCAGAGATTGGCAAGGGCAAAATAATGCTACAAACTCTGATAGAAAACTGAAAGTGGGAGATTTGTTTGATTCCGACACAGGGCAATGGAAACAAGAACAGATAGAGAGAATTTTTGGTTCTCACATCGCAGCACAAATTACCAACACAGTTCAAAAGCCTAATCCTGATTCTGACCTACCAGATAGACTCATATGGCGACGAGTGAAGGAGGGGAGATACACTGTTAAAGAAGGCTATAAATGGCGTGTACAACAGCCACTTATTAATACCCAAAATCAGAGAAGCATGCAGCATTGGAAAAAAATTGCTAATCTTAAAAATGTGGTTCCAAAAGTCAAAATTTTTTTGTGGAGATTGTTGTCAAAAACCCTACCGATAGCTCAAAACCTGAACAATAGAATCCGTGCTATATCACCGATGTGCCAGCGCTGCAATGAGGAAAATGAGTTTGAAACACATGTGTTCTTCTTTTGCCCCGGTTCGAGAGCGGTTTGGTTTGGCAGTCAACTGATGTTGAGAGTTCATGAATTGCCATTGGACATAATACAGGCCTTCAATCAGATTACAGAAGGCTTGGATCAACATGGTATGGCTATATTGGCATATACACTTTGGGAACTGTGGAAGGGGAGGAATGATGTAGTCATGCAGCACCAACAATTTGACCCAGGGATAATAAGAAAGAAGGTAACTTCATGGATAATGCAAGGAGAAGATGAGGCACAAACCCAGCAGAGTCCATGTCAACAAGAGGAACAAGGAAGGTATGAAGTACGAGATGATGAGTGGCAAGTGTTGATTGATGGATCGTGGGATGTATCGGAGAGGGCAGGTACAGCTGCTGTGTTTTACCAGAACAGACAAGCTCATTACTTTGCATACAACCACCATGAAGCACAAGATCCTTTTCATGCAGAGGCATTGGCTTGCTTAGAGGCACTGAGACATATTACTAGTTTGCAAGTGAGGGGACAGACACAGCAAATCTGTATCAATACAGATTGTAGTAAACTGGTCGATGCAATCTTAGAGGAACAATGTGACAATCTCTCTTCGTGGAGATCAATGCCAGTGGTACATCAATTGATCCAAAAGTTCATGCAATGGGGCCCTACTATCAGAATTCGTAAAGTGCAGAGACAAGCAGTGAAACCGGCACATGTATTTTCAAACTTTGCAAGGAGGGCAAAATGTGCAAGGGAGATGGCGCCAGTGCAAGCCACAACTTTTTCAGCCTTTGGCCTGTGCACGATGTTGGACAGTGATGTATTCCTGTCTGTTTAAACTAGCCCAAGTTTAATTAGTTAGATTTATTTTTCAATGTCTCTTCTGGTTTTAGGTTGGTCTTTAGCATGTAGTTCTTCTTTTGTAGGAAATCTTACTTTCTGGCTTAGTTTGTACTTTTTAGTTTTACCAGTAATCCTAAGGGCTAGGATGGAGCTTTATATTGTACGGAACAAGATGTTGTAACTCTGATTTCTGTAGTTTTAATGAATGCCTACGGGCTATGTTTCAAAAAAAAAAAAAACATTTATAATGATTTTTAGCTGTATAATGTGTATGTGTCAGAATTTTGTTTCGTTCCGTGTTGGCTATTCACTGTTTGTTTGTTTTTGCTATGATGAGTTGCAATGAGTTGCAATTCATCAAAGTAACTACCAAAATTTTTAGATCTAGTTTAAAATGATCGATTTAAATCGTCTAATACGATCTTTTTATTAAAATATCCATGCAGACCAAATTATATATATATATATGTACATATATTTTAGATTTTTAAGTATTTTTTTCGAATTTTTAAAAACGGTTGTTTTTTAATGGTTCAGAACTAATTAGATTAACGATTTTCTAAAATTTCAAAAAAATACTTAAAAATTTTGAAAAAATTATAAAATTTGGTCTGCATGGAGATTTAAATAGGGAGATCATATTGGACGATTTGGATCAGTTATTTTGAACTAGATCTAGGAGTTTTGATTGCAGCTCATAGACCCTCTCGCGACTTGCAACTCATCATAGCAAAAGTAGAGAGAGAGAGAGAGATTGACTAAAGTAGACTCCAGCACATGAATCAAATCCGTATGCTTGGGTCATTTTTCAAAATCTATAATTCAAACAATATAGATCCAAACCGTTTAAATTGTTCTCCATATTAAAATATCTTTGGAGACTAAATTTTATATTTTTTCGAATATTTTAATATATATTATGCTATTTTCAAATTGGAAGGTCCGAAATACTCATATATATATATATAGAGAGAGAGAGTTTTGCTATGGTTAGTTGCGAGAGAAAAGGACAGGGTTATTTTTTCCTTAAATTTAAAAAATTGAATTTCTAAAATTAATATATCATTTAAATTAATGAAAAGGGTAAATAGTAATTTTAAAGATGATTTGAGGGATATATAGCCAATAATTAAGAATATGATGGTATATGACTAATTGAAGAAATTTTGAGGGGCATATTCTTAATTTTACCTTTTAAAAATGAAAATTGTACTTAATGGGCTGTCCATTAGTCAACCGTATACTTATCATTTTGTTCAAGGCTTCAAGCTCGTCTTTAGATAATGTATTTTATGTGTGCGCCGCGCCCAAGGAGAAATTGATCCACTCGACAATCAGCTATAACGGTCATTAATTTGTTGTGGTGATGGCATTAGAAAGATTAAGTACTTGTTTTCATACGTCTTGTCAATGAAAAAATATATATATTATCCCATAATCTCAATTATCGTTTCAGTGTTTTAACGCATAGGACTTGGATTGCGTTAATTATTAATTTTGATTATATGCATGTGTCATATTTTTGGGGACTACCTAATATGTACCACCGCGCATATAGTGATGTCAAGGTTGCAACCCCTACATGGTGTGTAGGTTTGTTTCCTTTAGGGCTGTTCAACTAAAATTTTCCAAGATAGAATAGATACCTTGATTCCTTTTTTTCCCTCTTTGGTTTGTGGGGTCATTAAAAATTGCTAAACAAAAGCAAAGAGGGTTCTGAAGAGTATCATAAGCCCACTTAGAACCACTACACCTACCATTAATGGAGACCATATTGTAATTGTGTTTTAGGTCGTTATTCCACTTAAAATATCTTCTAGTGATACGCCGACGTATGCTTACATTTTAGAATATGAATAAAAATATATAATTATAAATAAGACTGCATATATGCGTATCAGATTGCCCGAATCATCCAAAGGATTGCATGAAATGACTAAAAGTAGGCCATGATTGACCCCGGTTCCAAGAGGGGCGAAGAACCTTCTTCATAATTGGCTAACATGCACCGTATATTAGCTTTACTAGATTTGCACTGTGATTTGTGATGTTACTTATTTTAAAGTCGGCTGTCTAATATTTCATCAGTAATTAACAACTGGAGCCGCATATTTAGTGTTCTATAAAAATAAAAACATAGTGTGTCTAAACATAACACGATATGACACGGCACGGCACTATCCATTCTCTTTTCATTTGCCGTTAACATGCACCGTATATTAGCTTTACTAGATTTGCACTGTGATTTGTGATGTTACTTATTTTAAAGTCGGCTGTCTAATATTTCATCAGTAATTAACAACTGGAGCCGCATATTTAGTGTTCTATTAAAAAAAAAACATAGTGTGTCTAAACATAGCACGATATGACACGGCACGGCACTATTCATTCTCTTTTCATTTGCCGTTAGCGGATCAAATTTAGGTCAGTGATAGCGTGTTAGACTATTCTCCGCATGTAGGACATGTGTCTGTTTATTTTTTTTCAGTACATAATGCCTTAGATGGTGCGATACCAAAAATTCAAAGGAGCCCGAGAAGATTATTCACATTACTTTAGTATGCATTATGTTGACTTTATTATATAGTCATTTTTATTTCTTTTATTATTTGATTTTTTAGCTCTATTATATCTTTTATTATGCAAAAAATATACACATTTCAATAGCAGTGGCGAGACCAAGTAAGGGCAAGCCTGGGCACGTGCCCGGGCTTAGTTTTTCAAAAATCAAACTCTAGCTATTAGTTTTCACAGCAATTTAACTAAAAACGATTGGGTGCATAGGCTTGAGTTGGTGAGGTGCCCATGCTTCTACCATTTTTGTTTTCTTTTTTTTTCTCATATTTTAGTCATTTTATTTTACTTTCATAAATTTCCGTGCTAGTTATTCTCTGTGCTCTTTCCCTCACTAGGTTAGTCATGTGATATGCATCTTTTTTGTTGTTTCCAACTATTTTTTTCGGCCTAATATACCTTTCGTTTTTCTGTGCACATTTGGAAGGGTGTGTTTGGATTGTTGGAAGAAAGAAGAAGAAGAAGGAAGAAGAAGAAAAAAATTTATAAACAATCCAAACTCTTCACAAAATTACACACTTCCCAATACTTCTTCCCACTTCTTCCCTTCTTCCCTTCTTCCCACACCCATCCAAACGCACCCGAAGATAAGAAGGTAAAACTTATATTTTTGTTTTACATGACAAATTAATATCAGTGATTAGGTTAAAAATATTATTTTATTATTATTATTATTATTATTAGTATTATTATTATTATTTTAATTAGATTTTGTAAAGTATTTATTGTGCCCTGGCTTAAAAAACGTTTGGACTCGCCACTGTTCAATAGTATGATCATTTTAACAATAATTCATGCCAATAGTCTATTGGTCTATTATTCATCAGACAAAGCGAGTTATTATAGAGGTTAAGCAATCTAAACAAGTGAAAGGTGGAGTGAGTAGAGGTATAGGCTTTCGGCTATATATGCATGTTCACTTCAACTGTCACAAGTGAATGTTTAGTAAAGTCCCTAATTAATTTGTCCCGCCTCTAGAGTTGATATACAGTTGATGTGCCAAAAGGAGGGTGTACTGATAATGAGTTATATATTAATTTAGTCTTTCTCCAATCATCTAATTAATTTTAGTGGCGCAAGGTTTATATATATATATATATATATATATATATATATATATATATATATATATATATATCGCTTCATTTCTCTTTTTTTTCGCCCCCCTTAATTTGGCTATACGTTCTTAATTTAGTTTGCAAGGTGGATTTCGGTAATTTCAGCTTGTCAGAAGGATTTAAATGCATAAAATAGAAAGTTAGACATTGGGTCATTCTTAGTGTCTTATGTCATTCTTGGGTCATTCTAAGTTTGAAAATATTTGAATATTTTATCAGCAAAGAAATTTTCCTGTTCTTTGATCTGCACAATCGACTTATCATTATACATATAAAATGATAATAAATTATTATTCAAAATAAATGAATTATTATTAAATGTTAACTAATGCAATTTTTACTAGTTATGTTATGTAAGTTATTACTTTTTACAAGGTCGATTTCAATAAGGGTCTAAATGTCTAATTGCTATAAAATAAAATAAAATTTGAGTATTATAAAATGTAATGGTCCACAATTGATTCATTATTCAAATGAATTATTGTTCAAATAAAAGCGAGTTATTATGCACGTAATTAACTAATGT
The DNA here is from genome assembly GCA_028095005.1 of Rhynchospora pubera. Lineage (NCBI taxonomy): Eukaryota > Viridiplantae > Streptophyta > Magnoliopsida > Poales > Cyperaceae > Rhynchospora > Rhynchospora pubera. The sequence continues at coordinate 332,363,157 of CM051460.1, forward strand.
TATGACTGTTCTGTTAGTATATATACTTTTCCTAATTGGAACCGTATATAAACCGTTTTCAGCGACACCAGCACAACAGGAAGTATCCATGGAACAGGGATACAGAGGTGTTTCCAATGCGGCACCACACATTGTCTCTCCGGCACATCTGGCGAACGCTTGCAGGCCGGCACCCGACCACATGCAAAGCAGTGGAGCTTTTGCCCAATTTTCTTGGGCAAAGGGTGGCTGAAGCCATTTTCTTACCTGATGTGCAGCTAATGAGATATTGCATAATGAGGGAAGAAATGAACTAACTGAGGCGGTGACAAACCTTTTTGAGTTTAGATCTTTCATGATAAACAAGTACTGATGTACTTGTCTTTCTTCTGAGCATTTTAAGGTCGATATAATTTATGTCTTTTTCATATCCTAATTAATTGACTCATAACTGCTCTCATTCAAATTGATGACTTTAACAGAATTTATGATTCATAAACGAGGATTGATTACTTCTATAGATGGATGCCAGTGCCTCTGCGCTGGATACATTTCAGTATCTGTCGCGTGTCACTAATTCCCGTAATTATGTAATACAGGTAATCCAATCTAGGATATTCTGTGGATTTTCTTTATGCCTTTACGTACGCACCTTGGGCTCCAATACTAAACGATGGCATTAATTGACTGTGTGGGTTTGCATTGAGTTCTCTGCGGACGCTTATGTAGTCACAATTTATTATAACATAAAAGAACGTAATAAATCTCATTAATCAGAATTTTTCATAATTTTACATGAGCTGTATAGATTTCTTTCCATGCAAAAAATTCAGTCAATGCAAAATTTGTCTAGGCGTTTGGATCATCTAAGGATAAAATTAGGATTAGTTATTTGGAGTAAAAAAATTTATTCTTAAACGATCAAGAATAATTTTTTTTTAGAATCTAGAGTGTTACTCTTAAGTGATTCAACAACCGGATTAAATTTTAATTCCTAGAATATTTCGATCATCTTTTTAATCATGATTAAAAAGTGGTCCCAACAACTTTTTAATCCACATTAAGAATATGATTCAAACACCTTAGGAATATAAATTTAATTCGGATGTTGACCAAAAAACTTATTCTCGATCGTTTAGGAATAATATTTTATACTCCGAATAACTAATCTTGATTTTATTCTTAAACATTCCAAACTCACCCATATATATTTACTTTGCTAATGAAAAAGCATGGACAAAAACATAATTAATATACGTAATCTTCGTAGTCGACATGGCATTCGAAGTCAATAACTAAAATTAAATAGTAAAATACATATACATCCTTAAGTTCTTTAGTTGTAAGATGTAACATTTTTAAATTTATTGCCTTAAGGAAAGAGACATTTGTTAATTTGTACAATTTTGTCCTATTTCTTGTTATATAAAGATAATGAGATTTCGTGAATGTATTATCATTGTTACATAATTTGAAATATGTAATGAACTTTCTCGAATAATTAATGGTGCAACATAAAATAAAAGTCAAATTGTATAACAACTCATAATTGAGTTATATATATATACTTGAAAAAATATTAGTTATTTAATTAATTTAAAACTTGTATTAGATTATTACAATATGTCTAATATTTATGATAATTAATATTTAGAACAGCATAATTGGAAGGTTTCATTTTGTTCCAACTTCCAACTTGTACAAGCACTGTGTGTCTGTGTCACACACAAGAGCTCCACAGGCAATAGTTACTACGAAAAATATGAGCCGCAGAAGATCCTGACTACGTAATTACTTGCACAGAACCCGTTGCAATTATATGAGTGGGTCCGAACCTAAAATAGGAGCATAATTTCCACCCTACTAAACAAGCGCATCTATCAAGTTCTAATCACTGGATTTAGTTCACATTCTGGTTCTAATCCCATGTAATGATCCTTTGAAAAGGACAGTCAATCGAATGCAATATATTCTAAAATTTTTCTTCATGATTTTACTAGCTAAAATATTAGTTTATCTCTATCCTATCAAAATCCCTATCATAAAATAGCTAATTGAGCCTTTCAAAACTCCAACAAACAATTCCGTATTTTTATAACTAACGAATCGGATACTTGTTTTCACAAGAAAAACGCTTGTCGATTATAGGCTTCTTCGAAAGAAAGTTTGTATTTTAATAATCATGAGATCTAGGAAGTAATCAATACCATAAAAAGAAATTTGGTACACCTGACCAGTTTTCATAGTTGGAATCTGTTGACAATGGGATTCATATTTTAATTTTGAACACTTTTAAAATATTTTTCCCTTCCGATATGCTACACTATAAATGTGACCTATAATTAATATTTTCATAAATAGTATGCATATAAGGAGTGATAAAATTAAATGCTTATTTTACTATTAACCGAAAGATTTAATTTTGCAAGGATTCAGATTTAATCTTCTTTAATGAAATTTGATACACAATAATTTTATAAGACCAACAACATGTCTATAACTTTTAATTTATTATTTACTTAATTAATGACATTATATCATTGTCAAGTTAATCATTGTTAATAATTCCGTATCTTGTGTTTTATCTAATCAGGTAAAATAATCAGTTACCTGAGGGATACATCGAGCAAAATTCTTACTGACATTTTTAATTATTGAATTTGTAGCAACAAATCAAGTTTCATTACTATTTGTAATGATTATATTGCAAGTTAGATTATAAGATATTATTTAATTTTATAAAATTTATTGCATAGGAATTTAAAGTAATAGTTGAAGAGGTCAAATAACAATGATTGCACCTATCACTCCCGAATAACAATTAAGCATGAATTACATTTGATTTTCAAATATATTTAATTTTTAAATTAAATGATTGGTACGACTATTTTTAATATATCTAATAACAAAAAAAAGAGAAAATTATTTTTTAATTATAGAAAATATAAAAATATTTTTTTACTAATAAAAAAAAAGAGGTTACGATTTTTAATTAATACCATAGATGAACACCCTTTCATTTCCCGATAACTCATTTTCTGAATAAAATTTTTACTATTGACCATCGTTGACGTTATAGTATTACGATGAATCATACGAAAGTGAAACCTTCAATGCAGAATTTAAACCGACAAGAAAAATAAACACATAAGAAGCACTCAATTCTTCTTCATGAAATAAAAGTTTTAAACTTTATGTGCACAAAACTTTAATAACTTTTAATTTTATCTTTCAAAAATAATAAAAAAATGAATACAAATTTCAATTGATGGAACTTAAAAGGCGGAAAGTTGTTGGCCTTTATGCCCATTCAAAAACTAAAGGCATATTACATGATAGACTAGTAGAGTGGTCAGAAGTCTTGTTAATATATTTTTTTTGGCAATAACTCAAACCTTAAGAGCTTGATCCTATTTTTCTTTAAAAAAAAATTAAAAATAACAGACGATATAACCTAACTTTTTTTTTTTTTATAAACAACAGAACCCAATTGTTACATGTGAAAATGTTGAAAAAGAAAATACTGCTTTTCAATTTAAAATGACGGACAAGAACAGTATATAACAATTAACGGATGTAAATCGGGAGTGATAGATGCAATTTTCAAAATTGCCATACGTATTATTCCAATTCAATAATAAAAAGCGCACTCAGACCAAAAAAGAAAAAAATACTACGATGTTCTTTCTATCATCTTCTATGTCTCATTTATACATAATAAACTGAACATTTATACTTAATAGAATGAGCATTTATATTAAATAAACTAAACACTTATACCTACTAAATTGAAAAATGAAAATATGCTTCTGGACTCTTATTTCACGGTTCCAACAAGACTAGATTAAGAATAAAAAAAATTTTAGTTGAACTGACCAGTTCTTGATCTCTTTTAATTTTTTCATACATTGTTGTCCGGTTCATGACCCTTTCTTTTTTCTTACGTGCTGAACAATATTTTGATACACTAAACATTTATAATTAGAAAATTGAACATTTATGCTTACAACATTTAATAAATTAAACAATTGAACATTTGTTCTTATAACATTTTAATAAACTGAATATTTATACTTAGAAAACTGAACATTTATGCTTATAACATTTAATAAACTGAACATTTATGTTTATAACATTGTAATAAAATGAACGTTTATACAAACGATACTGAACATTTATGCGCCGGATCTGATGACGTGAAAAAAGAAGAGGTGTTCATCGTTGGGTGGATGCGCTATAATGAAAGTGGGATGACATGAGATGATATTATTGAGGATGACCGTAAGTAATTAATTTCCAATAAAAATATACAAATAGATATGTTATTCAATTTGTTTCTTTATTAGACGAAAAACCAAAGTATATATTGTTGCTTCGTCTCACGATTGATATCCAACCACAAATCAAATCGATCGAACAACAAAAACATGTGATTACCTGCTAGATCTAGCGTGTTAACACATCTTGGATCCATGGGTTTATAACTTATAAGTACTAGTATAAGATGCCCTCATATGTGGGCAAATAAAGAAACATAATAATGTTACGTAATAAAAATATGTTGCTTTATCTATCAATGATATAAATAGATATGTTATTCAATTATTTTTTTATTAGACGAAAAATTAAAATATATTGTTGTTTCGTCTGACGATTGATATCCACCTATAGATCAAATCGATCGAGCAGTAGAAACACTGGTTTACCTGCTAGATCTAACGTGTTAACATCTCTTAGATTCATGCGTTTATAAGTAGTAGAAATTATTCAATTATTTATTTATTAAACGAAAAATCAAAATATATTGTTGTTTCGTCTGACGATTGATATCCACCCATAGATCAAATCGATCGAGCGGTAGAAACACTTGTTTACCTGCTAGATCTAACGTATTAACATCTCTTAGATTCATGCATTTATTTTTAGTAGAGATAGATGCAGAGATTATTTGATTTTCTTGATTTACATAAAAATAAAGGTAAAAATGTAAAAATGAAAATCAAAAGAATAAATAATTAATGTTTTCCATTGTTAACGTTTTTTTTTGTCATTTTTACTAATGTAGTTTACGATTTACAATAATAGTTTAAAATTTATGTGTTTCTATCCATGATGGCATCAATGTCTGCCGCCAGCATGAAATATGTTTGATCATTATACTTCAATATAAATTATTTTTACGCCATTACGCATATGCAAAAAAAAAGTGCGATAAATCACAAGTGGCGTTCTAGCTAATTGTTATCTGAGTTCTATAAATCACTTTATTTAACTTGTTAAAGATCCGATTGAGAATTTGAAAGAAAATAATTTTATATGCATGATATTTATTTTCAAAATTTCTAGAAACTACGTTGCTTTGACTGATTTAACCAGTATATATTATGAAGATCTTTCAGAACTTCTTAGTAGCATTTTTAAATTATTTAATTTCAGAGCGAGCTTTCAAAATCCGGTCTTAATTACAACTTGCCTTTTGTGTCCTCATTTGCGTCAAAAAGGTAATGGTTAGGATCAGACTTTCACTTTTTGATATTATAAAATTTATTAATTATCATTTTAAAAGTTTAACTTAGAATTATCGTTTATTAAAAAAATTGGGGCAAATATATGTATCTAATTCTCATTAAAGAACAATGGTTTTTTTTTAAAACATAAGACCAGAAAAAAGAATGATTACAATTACCGAACTAAAAATAACCATCAGAAAAGAAATTGATTAGTATGTATTTACCCAGGAAAGCGGGGTTAGCCTCATGTGCAAAGGGAGAGTTGGAGGTAGGAGTGATTCCCCACAAACAAACTAGGGCTACCAACTATTCCCTACAACCACATAATTCATAATTGTAGAGGTTAATGTGTAAGAAAGCGCACATACACGTCATTGTACGAAATCACTATTAATTTACATAAAGGATTTGTACCATATAATAAAGATTATAGAATATAGATTATAGTAGCAGCAAGCCATATTTCAGGGCATTACCCTTTCTTGCAGGACAGTCAACACTGCACCAAAGACCAGAGAAAAGCAAAAATTGCCCCCATTTCTCTCTTCATCCAAGCTTTGATGGGTCAGCCCAGATTGCACCCCAGAATTTGCAATTTGCTGACTTCATTGACATAACCTTTGAGCTCTTGAAACTTAACATTTAAGACTGCATGTATAATTACTTATAAATAACAATAACAACAATAATAATCATAGTAACCGTTATTTGTTAAGATATGTATTAATTCATACACATCAAATTAAATTGACTATTCTTAGAATCAAGAAAGGGGCAAAAAGTTATGCAAGGACAAACACTTTTATCATTCATATAGACAAAAAAACTGTATAATTAGAAAATTATAGGCCGGAAAATAAAAAACAAGTAGATAGTCTCAGGGTAGGAAAAAATCAAATTTAATTGACATTTGAATGAAGAGTAATGCTAGAATCAAACATATAGGACGTCAAACACGATACAAACGTCGCACATTAAAATTTCGAACGGTCGATCCAAACCGCTCAATATGATCTCTATATTAAAATATTCTTGATAATCAAATTTTATATTTTTTCATATTTTCTAACTATTTTTTTTCGAATTTTCAAAATTGAAGGGTTCAGAACTTTTTAGATTGAGCATATTGAAAAATTCCAAAAAAATAGTAAAAAAATTTTAAAAAATATAAAATTTGGTTTCCATGAAGATTTTATAACATAGAACAATTTGAACGGTTTGGATCGGCCATTCCAATTTTAAAAATTAAAATTTTATCGCGTTGGACAAGTGTACGTGTCCTATATGTTTGAATGAAATGAAAAAGAGCATAATGAGTACATGACGTTATATATGCAATAAAATATTGTATAAATTCCCTTTGTATGGACTAAAGCATTTAATTGCTACAATACAAATAACATTTATGATATATGCAGCAAGTATTTCTGTATTTATTCTAGAAACTTCAATGCTGAATGCAACTTATTGAAGAAATTCTCGCTAAATATTCAACAATCTCTTTACTTATACTTGCCTCATATGTTTTGATTCTTTTTATATACCTTCCCCATTATTAAGGTGCAAATTGGAGGTGCTTAAAATTTGTATTTCCTCTGTCGAGTTCCAAGAATACCCCTTTCACCTTCCTCTATTATCAGTCTCCCTTCGTCTCCCCTCGCTTCTCCCAGTCTCTCTCTACTATTGACCAAGGCACCAAAATACAAAGTCCTTGTTGGGCCATTAAATCATACCTGAAAGAGAGACAGAGATATACTAGACGCAAAAATAAGAGCGAAGATACACGAGAACCCCTACAAGGAAAACTATTAATTTATGAAAAGGAAAGAGAGGTAAACAAAGACAGAGCGAAAGAGCGAAAAACAACACCACCCTTCTGGCCTTCTCCCCTTCTCTCCCTTCTGTCTAACTAAAATCTCTTTGTATAGTGTTAGTGAGCGCTTAGTGCCTCTATTTCTTTTTGTCCCTTTCACCTCTCTTTTCCATACTCCTTTTCTCTCAGTCTTGATCCTTCTTAAAACTAAACCAAAGGCATGGCCAAAACCCTCTCCCTATCCCCCCATCCCGGCTAAATGCCGCACAAGCGGTACAATCGAAACAATCTACATTTACCAACCCGTACCAGACCAAGAAGGCGAAGGCGCTGGAAACAAAACCATCCCATCAACTTCATTCTTTCCCTTTCGACATGGCAACAGAGAGTGCATCGACCGAAGCGGTTGGCCCCTCCATCACTAGCGAAGAAACCGCAGCTCGGGCAGTGCAGAAACGGTATGAAGGACTCATGACAGTTCGTGCAAAAGCCATCAAAGGAAAGGGTGCATGGTACTGGGCTCACCTTGAACCTATACTGGTACAGAGCAATGACACCGGCCTCCCAAAAGCGGTCAAGCTCCGATGCTCCCTATGTGATGCTGTTTTCTCGGCTTCGAACCCATCCCGTACCGCCTCAGAGCATCTCAAGCGTGGTACTTGTCCCAATTTTTCCATGCCTCCTTCGACCTCCTCTGGTTCATCTCCGCCTCGGCCTATCTCATCTATACCGCCTCCACCTTCCAACCAACACCCCTGTACCAGTTCTTCCTCGGGCCGCAAAAGAAGCTCGCCGGTTTCTTCCCATCTAGCTCTGATAGAGTCCCATTCAGTCTACACCCCTCCACCAGCTCTTGGTGCTCCACATTTACTTCAATCCATGCCGACACATGGACCGTCAATTGTCCTTTCAGGTGGAAAAGAGGATTTAGGAGCACTTGCTATGCTAGAAGACAGTGTGAAGAAGCTGAAATCACCTAAGGCTTCGCCAGGACCAGTCCTATCTAAAGATCAGGTCGAGTCGGCTTTATCTTTACTCTGTGACTGGTTCTATGAATCATGCGGTGTGGTTTCTAGTTCTTCAGTTGATCACCCTAAATTTCGTGATTTCCTTAGGCAAGTTGGGGTGCCCCCAATTTTGCGCAATGTGCTCACAGGGCCCCAGTTAGAAGCTCGGTATCAAAATGCACGGGCGGATGCAGAAGCTCGAATCAGGGAAGCTCTGTTCTTTCAGCTCTCCACTGCTGGTTGGAGGGAAGGGGCCATTGTATCTGTCTCAATTAATCTACCCAATGGCACGTCAGTTTTTAACCAGGCCGTACCAGTTTTAACCCAGGCACCCTCTGACTATGCTGAGGAACTGTTATTGGATTCCATTAGTGTTGTTGTGGGCAGTTCAGCAGGTGGCATGAATCGATGTGCCGGTATAGTCTCTGACAGGTTTAAATCCAAGGCTCTTTGTAATTTAGAAAACCGTAATCCATGGATGGTTAATCTGGCATGCCAAATTCAGGCATTGCATAGTTTATTGAAAGACTTTACCACTGACCTTCCATTGTTTCAGTCTGTTGCTAGTAATTGTGTGAAACTAGCGTCTTTCCTTAATACCAACTCGTCGGTACGTTCCCTTTTTCATAGGTACCAACTAAACGAGATAGGTTATTCAGTGCTTCTACGGGTCACACCTGTCACAAACTCATGGAAACTCGTCTTTCCACTGCTAGAGGATATATTAACATCTGCTAGACCAATTCAGATGACATTGTTAGATGAGTCGTACAAACCAGTATCTACCAATGACCAAATTGCCAGCGAATTGGCTGAGATGGTTAAGGATATGCAATTTTGGACTAACTTGGAGGCAGTGCATGCACTAGTGTCACTTGTGCAAGACATGGCACGAGAAGTAGAGACTGACCGGCCATTAGTAGGGGAGTGTTTGCCGCTATGGGAAAACCTAAGGTGTAAGGTAAAGGAATGGTCAAGCCGGTACAATTTAGATGAGGGGCATGCACGCAAGTTGCTTGAGAGAAGATTCAAGAAGAGCTATCATCCAGCATGGTCAGCATCCTATATACTAGACCCCTTGAATTTGGAAAAAGATGCAAGCGGTAAGTACCTCCCGCCTTTTAAGTACCTCACGCCTGAGCAAGAGAAAGATGTGGATCGGTTAATTACCCGCATGGTGAGCCGTGAAGAGGCTCACATTGCTCTAATGGAGCTCATGAAATGGCGAGCAGAGGGTCTTAACCCGCTTTATGCCCAAGCAGTTCAGGTGCGAGAAACAGACCCGTTAACTGGCAAGTCACGGGTCACAAACCCACAAAGTAGGCGGATTGTATGGGAGACTTGCCTCAGTGAACTCCGGTCACTTGGTAAGGTAGCAGCTCGACTCATATTTCTTCATGTGACTGCACGCGGGTTCAGGTGCAATACATCTATGACTCGGTTGCTTGCTGCTCATGGACCAAGGTCAGATAGGGCCCACAAATTGGTATTTGTGGCTGCGCATTCAAAATTGGAGAGGAAGGATATTTCGAATGATGAAGATAGGGATGGCGAGTTATTTAGAATTGGAGATGATGATGATGATGATGTGTTGCATGATTCCTTCGGGGATGCCCCTTCAGCATAATTTTATTATTTAGTATCTCTCATTTTATTTGATTTTATTTAATTTTTTCAATATTTTTCTTTCTTAGTTCTTTTAGAATTGAAAATTAGGTTTTTTGGTAGTTTTTTCTTTTAACTCTTTTTCCCCTTGGTCAAGAGAGGTAGAATTCAGATTTCTAATTATACTTCCCTTGCTCAAGATTTTGGTGGGTTGGGGAGTTAGAGATTTGAATTTAGGTAGTTTGTGTCTAATTGTTGCTTGATTGTCAATGTAATCAATTATTGTCTAATATGTGGGCTTGTTCATTTCCTACATCAAATCTGAGTTTTGAAATTTACATAAGCAAGTGCGTAATTTATTTCTAGTAACCGTAAAAGTACTTGGCGGGACATATGTTGGTGGGTTTGTGTCTGTCTTATAGAAATCAAAAGAGAGAAATTTACATATTTTAGTGAATTACAGTAACACGGTCAAGATAAAGGATTCAAACTTGTTACCTGTGTATGGTTATAAACACCCCTTTTATCAATTTTTGTGCTCTGTTCATTTCATCAATCAGCCGCAATAATGGGTATGGTGCTGTATAGAAACCTTTGCAACTTTGAGACTGAGAGTGAAGTATTAGACACAAACAGTTCAAAAAGAAAGAAAGTGAGATGCCCATCATCTAGTCTCTCTTTCTCAGGTACAAAAGTGGATTACTTAAGTCTGGGGTTGAGGTACCAACTTGCTTTGTAAGATTTGAGATTCTTTGCTATATCAAGGGTTTGATATCCTCTTATGTTATTCTTGTATTGCTTTGTTGCTGCGTATCTACTGTCCCCATCATTTCCCTGATTCTGCCTCCACCACTCTCCAGCGTATAAATTGCTCCAGAATTTTTCTTTATAAATCATTAAATTTCGGAATTTTCCCAAATTAATGATTATAAGTCCTACGGATTGATCTTTTTTATTTGTTTTGATTAGTCACATGGACAATAATTTTGGACCATCACTTTGAATATAAAAAATAAAGTTTCTGTCTTCTACTTGAACATTTTGAATCGATAAATAAATTCAGCATACAAAAAAAAAAAGAATTCATAATGCTTGGTATTTGTACATGCATGGCAGCAAATTGCTTCATAGTTGTATTTAGGAGATTACTTTAATGAAATGGCAGTACAGAACATTTTTACGAATACAATGCATAAATTAAGTGGTCGTACGTGCACATATGACATATACAGTACAGTAAACGGTGTAATTATGAGTACCAATAAACCAGTAGTACACTGTACACTTCAACTAATACTACAAAGGGGAAAAACCACGTTGGGTGCAGTTGTTGAGCCTGTACTAACCTCGTCCATCCCCAAAAAAATTAATTCAAGCACCACTCCAGTGACTGTTTACAATGAAGAAGTTCAACAAACCTCAGTACCTCACATCGTAACTACAGAAGCTGAGATTGAAGGAAGATGAAAGACAGGATGAAGAAGAAAAAGAGAAAAATTGGGGAAAAGGTGGCTGCTCCATTATGTATGTACAGGTACTCGCAGCAGAGACTTGGCCTGAGAGGCACGTTTCACTGTCGGATAGGCACATACAGAGAGCTTTTTATGTTTTTTCTTTCTCCATTATTTCTTTTCTTTTCGTATGCTGCTGCTTCTGCAGCTGCATCTTTCTCCAGCTACAACCAATAATTAAGTTATATGGTAAGCTCAGGTAATCAGTGTACTCCTCCAATTGGCATGAGCATCGTCTCATTTGCTTCCCAAATCCCAATGCTACAGCCAATTTAATTACTTTTAAAATTTCTGTCATCCCATCTGTGTCATGAAATCACTTTTATAACATATCTCCTTTCCTCTTTTGCTATACATAATCATTCTAATACCTTGGCCTGTCAACAGCAGCCCACACCACGCTGTGCCGTTCCGTATATACGAAACAGAACGGTTAAAGGCACAGATTTTTATTTCGTTTCAATAACGAAAAGGCACAAAACAAGAAACTGTACTGTTTTAAACCGTTTTGCCTCGTTTTCAACTAAAATCAGTGTAAATTGTGAAATGGAACGAATAACAAAACATAATTTTGTGCCGTTTTGAAAACGAAACGGTTAACGGAACGACATCTTGTACCGTTTTCCTAAACGAAATGGTAAACGGCATTGGGTGTTCAGTGCTTTTTTTCAATGTTTGACGGGCCTACTAATACCCGGAACTAAAATTTTAAAAGTAATAGTAATATACATTTTTTTTTTTAAAAAAAAGGGTCTGCTTCCTTCTATTTCTGATCCTGTAACACTGGGGGGAGATTGTCCGCCACCATCTCATTAGGTGTGCCGCTTGAAGCGGAGTTCATTTCGACTTTTTTTCTGTTGCTTCATTACATATTGTTTTGGGGCCCTTGTTTTCTGTTTAGAACTGGTCCTGAGAATGAGAGGTATCAAGCTACCCCCTTCGTTTGATTCAGTTTGAACAACAAAATATGGTTCCCACGTTTTGGCTAAAAGTTTTGTCAAGAGATGCTAGCTATTGCTAGTGACCCTAGTTCGTTTAAAGACGACAATGGCGACAGAGCAGACAATTATGGTTGGAGGCGCGCGCGGTAGAAAATTACATTATTCTGTGCAGTGTAGCACAGTCTATATTTCTATATTGATTTCATCAGATTATCGGATTTCTAGTGATATAGTGATACTTGTTGAAGGAAGCACTTTATATTTTTATGTGAAATGACAAATATTTAATATGAAAAATTAAAGTAGCAATTATTTTTGTTTTCATGGAAATCAGTTGTAAGCGTTTAATATTTGTAAGAGAGTAATATTACTGTATAAACTAGTGTTCTTAAAAAATGAACACGACTGGCGGACACGGTACGAGAATTTAAGCATGTCGTGTCTTTAGACGTGTCATGTTCAATTTTGATGAAATAGACACGACATGACATGACACGCAGATTGTCCATATATGACATGACATAGTACGAGACACCGTACGAGAGATACAACAAATTTATAACAAGAATTAAAGATGGTAAATTAAAATTATGAAATAAAAAAAATTCTTATCTATTTTAAAAGGATAATTTTATAATTTAAATGTCTAATTTATCCATAAATATAAGTACATAACTATGTTTTATGAAATAAAAATGTATTTGAATACGACAGGACACGACACGTCCAAAAAAATGTGGTACAAGAACATAAGACATGATGTGTCGATTCTTAGACTTGCACTGTTTATCTCTTAGAATATAGACACGATATGATACGACACGTGAAATATTTGTATATGACACGACAAGTATTTAAAACTCTAAAATATAAACAATGTTGAATTATATTGAATGGTCCGTGAACACTGGGCCCTACACTTGAATTATTTGTTAATTTATTTACCCTCTCCGTGAAAATCATGGGGCAGTCAGACTAGCACAACTTCTCTTCTATTTATTTATTTTATTTATCGCTAAGCTAGAAAATGTCAAGAGTAGAAATTATATAGCGTTCCAAACGGTTGATAATAAAATTAACGATAAATAAAAAAAAACTTTCGAACATTCAATTTGAAATAGAAAATATCATAAAAGGTTGATGTATCAATTAATCTCACCACATAACAAATTCTTTCATCTTAGAGAGGTGCATTCTCTCTATTTTTCAGTAATGTCATGGGCTCTGGAGCAATCAGATTATCAATTAAAAAGTTTATGCATTATTGTATTGTACAAAACAAAGAAAATTAAGCCAACTCTCTAATACTCAGCAATTTTGAGTATTCATCCCTATAAGATTTATGAATCGTCGAAAGTCTCAATAGTCAATACAACATGATTTTAATTTCCTTAATCTTTATATTTTAAGTTTCAAATTAACTAGATACAATTTTAACAGCAAACCTTTTTTTTTTTTTTTGGGAATGTTCATAGTTTTAACAGCAAACAAATCAATTTTAAATAAAATTATAATGATCTCGATAATCTTTTGATGCTCTTTTTGGATCGGACCCCAAAAAATATATAATTTGTTTTGTTATACAAATGAAGATTAATTCGACTATATATTTGTTTTTAAGATGAACATGAAAAACAACTCTTATTTTATGAATAATTCACACTGTATCCAATATTATCTCATTTGAATGAATAATTACTTATTTTTTCTATTGAATATGAGTACATGCTTCTTGAGATCGATACTAACAATTATCGCTAAAAAATAGTGAATAAACATATCGACTAGTTTAACCGATTCTGCATGCAAATTGAAAATTGCAATATATATATATTTCAATTTAACATTTTAAGAGATTTTTAAACATTAAATAACGTTCGCAATTATCACTAAATTAAATCTCAAACTTTTATTTCATCCGATACCAAAGTTCCTGCCATTAATATTAGCTTATCGACCGGATCACTACTCGTACCGAATTAATCTGAAACATTAATTGACACTAGTAGCCCTCGTCATATCTGAATATTACTTAATTATTAAAATGGGTTGTGTTGTAATTTTCTTTTGCCCCAAAAGCACGTATCATAGGCTCATAGCGTTACTGAATTATCTTCCAACTCCAGAATTTTTTAATTGAACTAATGACATGACATTAACAATATTATCTGATAAATTGTTTAAGAAATTTCGAACATACATGTTGATATTGGAATACGCTAGGGACACAGGGCCCCACTTGTCCTCCCTAAGTTCGTGTCATGCACTGCACATTTACTAACAAGCAGATGTTGGAATACGCTAGAAAGAGCACAAGAAATTGAGACTATACAACCAAAACTTCTATTTTGCACGCATGTTTAATGTTTAAGAATGTACAAACTATATTCTTGTGCGCTAGACTGGTCTTAAAGAGATCAAGAATTCTAAGCTTCGCATGCAAAAATAGAATTTTTTGCTTGTATATTAAAATTCTATTCAGTGGCGAGAGCAAATTCTTGAGACAAATGTAGCCTACAGTCTACAGACTGCCTAAAAATATATCAGGGTTCAAATCCCATATGATTTTTTAATTTCTAAAAAAAATTGAATGACAAAAATCTCTCTATTTTTATAAAAAAAAGAATATATGAATTAATGTTCGAGTTTTTTAAAACCAGGAATCAATTTCAGTAACTAAGGGCATACATCTTGATAGAATGTAAATATTACGACTTTACGAGTACACTATTTGGTTCGAAAATCCTTCATAAATACTTAACCTTGTGAGTTAGGTTTATTTCGAAAATCCATCTATATCTCATAAAAATAAACTTTATTGTAATTTAAGGTTTATTTAATTTAATTCGTCAATGTAAGATTTTTAATTGGATGTGCAAGATTTTTACTGTTTTCGTGAAACAATTTAAAATAAATTATAATAGTATTTAAAACATACAGCACCGTGAGCGCATATTCCGAACCAATTTCCCAATTTTTTGAAATATTAATAAATAATGTTGCTGCCAGGTTAATATTAAAATTGTTCCTAGAGGTTAGGCTCGTGGGCTCGTGGCCGGCCAGGCGATATAGAAATGCACGTGCTAGCTGATGAACCACTGAGGTGGACAAAGAAAATGGTACATTTGTCTCAAGAATTTTGCTATTGGCGAGCAAACGTACGCGTTTTACAAAAATAAAATAAAAATAAAATTAAATAAAAGTACTAACATTGCAAATGAATATATAATAAAGGAAAATTAATTTAATAGACATTTTGGTCAGAAAAAGTTTAAAATATACGCGACTGTTACGTCCGAAACTAAGAACTACGTCAGATCCTCATATTTTATAAGAAAAATTGTAAAAAACGTACATAACACAAATATTACTTTATTCTACTACTACAAAATCTGCCACCTCCATACTTAAATGTGTAAACGCAAGCAATTATAGAGAAAAACACAAATTTTTTTCCTAGTTCAGTACAATTTGTATCTACAATATTCGTGCCACACACGCACCTCTCTTTTTTTTTCTTTTAATGAATTTTCAGTAAATAGAAGAAGATAATAACCCACAAAATAAGGAGAGTCCTTTATAAAAATACAAGAGTTCCTTTTATTTTTTTCTCATATTTTCACTAAATCAATAAAAGAAAACAAAATAATTTGAAGATCTAGAAATTTCAGATCCAACTTCATACTGAAATTTTAATTCACCAGCTATAAATTCGGATCCTTTGTGCCGCTTGTTTACACTCCCTCACATGTTGGCATGTAGATATGTATCTTACATGTCTAATTTGTAAATTACTCCATGAAAGGTTATTCTTCAGTACTTACATGAGGAATGCTAATGTTTTTTTTCTTCAAGATTCTACAGAATAAAGTGTCCATACGCCTTAATATGATTGGTTTGATCGTGTTGTGCTAGATTTTGAGATATAACAATGGCAGCCTTGTTGTTACTATATAAACAACCAAAGTTTTTCAACACTCTCTTTATCCACAACAGTTTTTGTAGTTCCTTAGCAATTCTTCTAAATTCAGCTTCAACACTTGACAAAGCAACTGTTTTCTGCTTCTTACTTCGCCAAGTAACCAAATTGCCCTCAACAAACGTAAAGTACCCAGATGTAAATTTTTGTCCTACCAATGGATTATCAAAAACTCATTCCCATTCAACATGACATTTTTGACGCTCCTATACCTTCCGAACTTGAGCAAACGCCTCCTCAACCCTTGGGTGAGGTTTTATCTAGAGTATACGTGCTCTAATCTGATCCAATTTATTATCTAGGCCATCCAAGAATATTAAAATCCTATCTTCTTACACAATTTTCTGGTATTTATCAATATCAATTCGATATTCCATTAAATTTGGCATACGAGCGTCTAACTCTTTCCACAACCCTTGAAGTAGGGTGAAATAATTTTACAGAGGTTCACCAGTCTCCTTTATCTTATGAAGCCTTCTTTTAAGGTCCATAATTTACGACAAGCCACTACCATCAAAATATGAGAAATTGCTTACTGTCATCTGCAGTTTTTCCATCACTTATCAAAGTGAATATATATAAACAAATAATTCAATAAGAATAAGTTATTTGTTTTTCCATCACTTGTTCAGTTTGCATATAAAATACTGAACAAGCGATGATATAACTTATTTGTTTGTATGTGTTCACTTTGATTTTATATATGTTCAACTTGTCTATTTTTTGTGTTCACTTTGCTCAAGCGATAACAAGTGATGACAAAACTGTAGAAGACAGTTATCATTTCTGCAAAATATGTAGTGCACACTGCATCCCACACCTCTTTTGCAGTACAATAGGAAAAAAATTATCTATCAATGAAGAATCCATTGAGTTAATCATGAAATCCTTCACTTGTGAGTCCATCACCAGCCAACTCTTATCGGACTCCTTATCTGAGGACTTTGTCCGAGAAGATCCATCAATATGACCCATCTTGTCTCTCACAACAACCTTCATCTCTTCAGCATTTGCAACCAAAGATAGAAATTCTTTCCATCTAGTTTGATCGTTATCATATAGGTGAAACCCATTTGGTTTTGGGCATTTGGTGAAAGTCTCGGTTGTGTAAGCAACTGGGATATGGTGTTATTGAGGTTTTGGATAAGAACCATGGCGATTAGTTGGGTTAATTGTTGGAAATGCAGGAGTTTTGGGGTTGGTTTTGGAGTTTGAATTCATGGTTTAGGTCAGATCTAGTAAAATTTTGATAGGTGTTTGGTTCGAAATTGAGGTTCTAGTCGAGGATAAAGGTCAATCGTGTGAATTTCTTGTGCAGGATAAAAGACCGACTGCGCAATATGTTGCACAGGAAAAAGATCAAATCACTCTCAGAAACAACACTTTGATACCATGTAAATGCAAGCAATCACAGAGAAAAAATATAGAATTTTTATGTAGTTCAATACAATATGTACCTACATCACGACACACACCTCTCTCTCTTTTTATTTCTTTTTAGTGATTTTTCAGTACATAGAAGAAGAAGATAAAACCTAGAACGAAGGAGAGCCTCTTTATAGAAATATAGGCGTCCCTTTTAAATTTTTTTTTATATTTTCACTACATCAATAAAAAAACAAAATATGTCGAAGATCCACCAGAAATTTCTGCTCTGATTTCGAACCGAAATTCCTGGACTTCGGACTGAATTCACCAGCTATGAATTTGAATCCTTTGAGAACAAGAATAAGACTTGTTTTTGTTCTAGTTCTAGTTCCATGATTTTGTTGGAACAAGAACAAGACTAATTTTGACCAAGAACAAGCTATTCTAAAGGGTACCAAACCTGAAAAGTTTATATTGTTATTATCCTTGTTCTTGTTTTATTCCACGAACTTCAAAACATATGTATTTGTTATCATAAAGTCTTGATTCCACTGACATGTACAAATTTTTTACCGTTAAATTTTTCAAACTTAAGGAGACTGAAATTATCTATATTATTACTACAATTATTTCTTACGGGATCTGTCGTTGTCTTTTCTTAACCTTCTTTTCTATTTTTTGTTCACTCTTGATTCTTGAAAGTTAAACAACCTCAGTGGCATAACTTCAACAATCCAGCAGACAATTGCTGCAAATAAATAAATAAATAAAATTCAGCAGACCACCTATTACTAAGGTCAGTAGAAGCATCAGGATGGTGTCAACAAATAGCTAGACTAGAAAATCCAAATTGAGCTGCGCGAATCTCATCAGGAAGTTTCTGTCTTTACTTTGTAATATTTCATTATTTGGAGTAGAACTCTCAGGATGATGCCAGGCAGTTATGTTGTTATGGGACCTCGCTTCTGGTGGAAGATAAATGAGAGGCAAGATTCCTCAGAAGGAACGAAGGATTATTGGAGATGGCGGTTCGGCTGCCTTCTCGTGATGGAGGTCTTGTTCTTCTGTGGCATTTATATAGGAGGGCTGCTAGGTAGCTAACGTAACAGTTTTTGGTGCATCACATTGGAGCATATGTTATGCTGTTGGATATGAATTTAGTTATCTAATTTAGTGACTTATTCAATCGATTTTTTCTTTCTCATGATTAAATGACTAAAATTCTAAATTTGATATAATGTGTATTATTAAAAAATGACTATAATTAATATGATGAGAATGAATTTGCACAGTTGGTTTGCTACTTTCTGTTTTAATGTTAAAAACATTTTGTGTTTTAAGCTCCTATATGGCTATATATATAATTTATCGAAAGTATGTAGCTATGGAACTAACTCTGAATATTTGCAAATATTTCTTATCAAGTGTTTATATGCATCATAGATGTTTTTTTTTAGACATTTTTTTTAAGATCCGAAATTCAATCGGTCGATCCAAACCGTTCAAATTGATCACCATATTGAAATACCATTGAAGACCAAATTTTATATTTTTTTGAAATTTTTTGGTATTTATTTTGATATGTTCAAATTGGAGGGTCTGAAATACTTCAATTATAAGGTTTTTTAAAAATATCATAATAAATAGTAAAAAAATTCGAAAAAATGTAAAATTTAGTCTCCAAGAATATTTTAATATGGTGAATAACTTGAACCGTTCAATATGATCTCCCTATTGAAATCTCCTTGCAAACCAAATTTTTTATTTTTTCAAAATTGAGAATATATATATATATATATATATATATAGAGTACAAACTGATTACATAATGAGTTTTTAAAAATCCGAAAAAAATACTTAAAAATTTCGAAAAAATGAAAAATTTGGTCTACATGGAGATTTTAATAGGGAGATCATATTGGATGGTTTGGATCGGTCATTTTGATCTAGATCTAGGAGTTTTGGTCGCGACTCACCGGAGGGTCAGTGAGTCGCGACTCACCGTAGCTAAACTCTAATATATATATATATATATATATTCTCATTATGTAATCAGTTTGTACTTGTAGGAAGATCTTATTACCAAGTGTTTATATATATAATGAATTGCATTTTAGTTTGCACTTTGTAGGAAGCTCTTTATATAAATATTTTCCATTGCTCAGAAAACTATATATACACCGCATTTTAAGTGACAATATACTTTTTGTGAAATAAGTAATAAACACTATACTTTCTAATTTCAACAATTTTGATGAATTTTCTTTGATGATGAAGTACAAACCTGTTGAATCTAAATCAATAACATCAACCTTCTTTTTTAGGATTTAATGTTATGTTTTCACCAATGCATTCATGTCAGTATAGTATTTCATTCATTACAATTTTAGGGTTCATTTCTTGTGACATTTAAATGTAAAATATTATTGTGAAGAGAATTTGAATAACGATCTATATGTTTTTTTGCATCATTAATATCTAAAATGCATATTAAATGCCATCCAAATCACATGGTTACGATCAGATTCATTATTCTAGCTAGATTTAAAAAATGGCAGCGCAGTACTGCTACTCGTGCAGTTTCTGTAATTCTATACCACAAAGGAACAGTGCAGCTCTGGTGGCTCCCCTACTTGGAATAGCATGAGAACTTTTCTGCTCTCAGGAAAGTGACAAATAATTCATGGCCCCACCTTTTTTCTAGCCATCAACCTCAAAGATGCAACAGAACAAAATTTGGGAATGGACATGGAGTTTCCTAGAAACTCTAGGCTCGCATTAGCCGGAAACATGAAAAATCAGCAATTGTATTCCTTCATCGAATGTCACTTTATGTACTGACAGGCACAGTTAGATATGTATATAATGCAACTAATAAGATTATTTTATAATTTGTAGTGCTAATTAAATATAATGAGAACAAATGGATTGATAATGGTAGAGACAAAGCAAAATTATGCAAACATTTCAGAATAATGGCTCTTTATAGTTTTAGAACAAAGTTCTTTAGAATGTTGGCACAAATAAAAGTGCATGCGGTAATTGGCTAGGTGAATATTCATAGTATGTGTACGAAGTAATATCGGTTTAACTGCTTTTAAGCTCACATTTAGGGTAATATTATTAAATAAATTTGTTTTAGTTTTTAACATTTGCACACATTAACGTTCAAACAATGCTGTAGGGTTTCAAAACCATCGATCTATATATTTCTTTACTCCTTGTTGATGCTGTACTTAAAATAACCAATCAGCTAGACTGAATATGGCTGCTTGGTCCCTCTGTAGCCTTTTATCAGTGGCAAGTGGCAACATATGTATCCCTAGATATTGCTCTAGCTAGGTATGTATAATATAGTAGCCCTCTCAACATGCATTGGCCGGTTGTCATATAAAATATAGTAATAGTACCACTCTCGAGTCTCGACATGCATTGGGTCGGTTGTAATGA
This sequence comes from Rhynchospora pubera, assembly GCA_028095005.1. Classification (NCBI taxonomy): domain Eukaryota; kingdom Viridiplantae; phylum Streptophyta; class Magnoliopsida; order Poales; family Cyperaceae; genus Rhynchospora; species Rhynchospora pubera. Next base: position 332,384,320 of record CM051460.1, read on the forward strand.
GAAATGGAAAATACGAATCAATCTGCGTGTAGCATGATGGTTGGTTGGTGTCTCAATCTTTTAGTTTGCTTTATTTTTCTTTTGCATTAGCTTTATAGTCCAGGGTTTGAAAGGGGCCCCGGATGCTGCCATCAAAGGCAGATGGGGCTGTCGGCAAATGCGTGAGACACTGATAATGCCCACACTTGGAGGCTGGTACATATATAGAACTGGTACTGTTTAACTCCTCCGTTGGTCGCTGTTGCAACCTGATTTGACATTGATATATTATTTTCCTTTCATGATCTCAAGCGTCTAGAATTTGGGCACGTAGTCATGCATGCACCTTTATCGAGTGACACTTTGTTATCTTTTTTCATGATAACATAAGAAGGTTCAGATTTTGAAAATGACTTAATAATGTTGGGACACGCTCACAGGTGCCTAGGCACAGCGGAAGCCAAGTAAACAAGGAGGTAGTAATTTCGACAAACACGTGATGGGCATAAAACAATACCCTATAGAATAAAGCTATGATGGTACCACTTGAGAACCAAAAGACAATAGCACAATCAAGCACAAGAAAATAAAGTAGAGACACAAGATTTTACGTGGAAACCCGAAAGGGAAAAACCACGGGAGCGATCGGTGCAAATCCACTAAATCAAGAGTTTTCTTACAAATACATGGAGATCATCAAGCTATCAACCTTCATCTCTCTCTCACTCACACTCTCTCACAATTTAGAAGTGGAATTAACAAGAGATTCAAGAGAAATAGCAAAACCCTAGATAGCTTTGGAGAAGAACCAGGGAACAGCTCAGAAGATGCGTACATTCACGAGAGAATAATCCCCTCTGTCTTCGTAACCCCTTCTTCAATCTCATGTTTCCGTGTGGGCCTTCATGGGCCGAGCCCAATATTGGCTTCGTACACAACAACCTCCCACTCGAAGACAAAACTCCCACTTGATCACACAAGCATACACCTTGCACCTCGCTCCAAACACACCCGAGTTATTCAACCAACCCGGATTGCCTCCTACAAAACATTACCTTGTCGGGAGGCACCACCTTCGTGAACACATCGGCAACATTCTCCTTCGTGTGAACCTTTCTCACGACTAGTTGCCTATGGTCTAGAACATCACGAATGAAGTGGTATCGCACATCAATGTGCTTAGTTCTTGAGTGATATGCCGCATTCTTTGAAAGATGTATGGCACCTTGATTATCACAATGCACCACATACTCCATTTGCTTCAACCCAAGTTGTGCAAGCAACCTTTTCAACCAAAGCATTTCCTTCACCGCCTCGGTCAATGCGACATACTCCGATTCCGTGGAAGATAAAGCAACAATGTCTTGTAGTCGAGACATCCAACTAACGGCTCCACCACCGATAGTAAAGACAAAGCCCGTCGTGGACTTTCTTGTCTCACTACAACCCGCATGATCGGCATCAACATACCCTTCAATTGCTAATTTAGAATCTCCTCCAAAACATAACCGCAAGCCACGAGTGCCTTTCAAGTACCGAAGTATCCACTTTACCGCTTGCCAATGCTCCCATCCCGGGTTAGACATATATCGAGAGACAACTCCCACTGCATGTGCAATGTCCGGCCGTGTGCACACCATAGCATACATCAAACTACCAACGGCCGATAAGTATGGAACCTTTTCCATCTTCAATCTCTCTTGAGCATTCTTTGGAGAATTCTTCTTAGACAATTTAAAATGACCGGCCAAAGGTGTAGTCACCGGTTTGCAATTCACCATGTCAAACCTCTCAAGGACTTTATCAACATATTCCGTTTGACTTAACCAAAGCTTGCCTCTCCCCCGATCCCTATGAATCCGCATGCCCAATATTTTTCTTGCTTCGCCAAGATTCTTGGTTGCAAACCTCTTAGACATATCAAGCTTAAGAGACTTAATCTCATCATGATCATTACTAGCAATCAACATGTCATCAACATAAAGTAACAACAAGGTGAAAGTGCCACCCACCTTTCCTTTCATGTAGACACAATGATCATAACCGCTTCTTTCAAAACCTTCTTCTTGCATAAAAGTATCAAACTTCTTGTACCATTGCCGAGAGGCTTGCTTCAAACCATACAACCCCTTCTTCAATCTACACACAAGATTAGGGTTTGATTCATCAACAAAACCTTCCGGTTGTGACATATAGATCTCCTCATCCAAGTCACCATGCAAGAAAGCCGTCTTGATATCAAGTTGCACAAGCTCCAAGTCTAAGTTAGCCACCAATGACAAAACAACCCTTATGGAACTATGCTTCACAACGGGAGAGAATATCTCATTAAAACCAACACCATGTTTTTGTCCATAGCCCTTGACTACTAACCTTGCCTTATGCCGTTTAGAACCATCGGCTTCATTTTTCAACACAAATACCCACCTATTTTTCAATGCCTTCTTTCCCTTAGGAAGTTTAACCAACTCCCAAGTCTCATTTAGATGCAATGAGTTCATTTCATCCTCCATTGCTCCAAGCCACATAGCCTTCTCCGAACAATTTATAGCCTCATGAAATGACTCGGGTTCACCCGCATCCGTGAACAAAGCATAATACAAGGAAGGTGAATACCTTTGTGTAGCTCTTGAAATCCGAGTTGATCTCCTCAACTCTTGTATCGGGGTATTAGTGTGCTCTTCTTCAACAATGCCTTCATTATCATGCGCTTCCACCGGCTCACTCTCATCCTCATTATCATGACCACTTGTTTGAGGATCCGCTAGCATTTTAGGTACAATACTAGCATCAACATGCTCCTCCACATGTCTTTCTTCATTTTGCTCTTTCTCATGATTTTCAATGAACATCACATCTTCACGAAATATGACATCTCGGCTTCTAATTGTCTTTTTCTCAATAGGATCCCACACCCTATAACCCAAATCATCACCGCCATAGCCAACAAATGCACACCTTCGTGACTTGACATCGAGCTTATTCCTTTTCACATTAGGAATTTTCATATAAGCCTCACATCCAAAAGTTCGTAAATGGCCATAGGAGATCTTCTTGCCACTCCATACGACTTCCGGTATGCCACCGTCCAATGCCACACTAGGTGATCGGTTTATGAGATAAACCGCCGTGTTAGCCGCTTCGGCCCAAAATGATTTTGGAAGACCCGAGTGAGACAACATACTTCTAATCCTCTCCACAATGGTCCGGTTCATTCTCTCAATGACCCCATTTTCTTGTGGAGTGTATGGAACCGTCTTCACTCTCCGAATGCCATTTCTCGCACAAAAATTGTCAAAATCATTAGAGCAAAATTCACCACCATTATCGGTTTGTAAACACTTAATGGATTTTTCACTCTCTTTTTCAATACGAGATTTAAAGTTCTTAAAGGTTTCAAGAACTTGATCTTTTGAGGACAAGGGATAAATCCAACACTTCCTAGAAAAGTCATCTAAGAAAGTAACAAAATAACTAGCACCACCAAGGGATTTGACATTAAATGGACCACACACATCGGAATAAACCAATTCCAATGGTTTCACCTTTCTATGGGACTCATTCCTCTTAAAATTCACTCTCTTTTGTTTTCCCATTACACAATGAACACAAAATTCAAGAGATGAACAATCAAAAGAAGGAATGTAATTTTCATTTTGCAACACTTTCATACCTCTTTCACTTAGATGACAAAGGCGGTTGTGCCACATGTGCATATCACCATGCTCACTTGCCATAGCAACAACACCCTTTCGAGGCGCTCCATGAAGAGTGTACAAACTCCCATCTTTGTGTCCCTTCATCAATGTCATACAACCCTTTGACACTTTCCATGATCCCTCACCAAAAGATACAACAAATCCGTCATCATCAAGTTGACCCACCGAGATAAGATTCTTGGTTATCTTGGGAACATACCTCACATTGCTCAATTTACATCGCCTTCCATTGGCTTGCTCAAGCTCAACATCACCAACTCCAAGAATCTTGCATGGCCGACTATCACCAAGATAGACATTCCCACCATCTACATCCTTGTAGTTGACAAAATAAGAACGATCCGAGCATATGTGGAATGATGCACCCGAATCCAATACCCAAACATCCATGTTCTCCTTCTCGGAACTTGTCACACTTAGAGTCACCGCATCTCCAATCTCATCGGAAACTATACTCACTTCACCATCTTGAATCTTCTCTTTTTGCTTGCCTTTCAAGAGAGGACAATCTCTCTTCAAGTGCCCTTCATTCTTGCAATGCCAACAAGAAAATTTTCGGCCTTTAGACTTTGATCTTCCTTTGCCTTGAGAACCACCCTTCTTGCCCGAGGAATTGCCCCTAGTCATCGGCCGTCCCCTATCAACCGTCAATGCCTCACTAGGCCCGGTTTTCAATTGGGTAGTGGCCTTTCTAGTTTCCTCATTCATCAATGAAGCAACAACATCACTCAATTTGAATTGGTTGCCCATCGTGTTTGCAACGGTAGTCACAAGAGTATCCCAACTTGTAGGCAAAGAGCTCAAAAGTAACAAGCATAAAACCTCCTCATCAAGGTTTACCTTCAAGGACTTCAATTGAGCCGCAATTGAGTTGAACTCACTTACATGCGTTCTCATTGAAATACCATCCTTCATTTTCAAGAGAAATAACCGTTTCATAGCATGCATCTTGTTTACACCCGAAGGTTGCTCATATGATCGCTCCAATGTGGTCCAAAGCTCATGAGCGGTCTTACATTGGTAGACATCAAACAAGATAGATGGTGAAATACACGGCCTTATAGCCGCCAAACACTTCCGATCTAACAACTCCCATTCATGATCCTCCATATGAATAGGTTGTGCACCCGGTCCCATCAATGGTAAATCCAAATCCCTTACCACCAAGTAATCTTGCATTAGCATTTTCCAAATTGGCCAATTGCTATCATTCAACTTCTCAAATTCCATAGCTTTTTCCATTCTATCACTACTACACGTGTAACCACCGAAATACTCAAGAACTTAGACCTACACCAATCCAAGTCTCAAACTCCTATTCTTGACACCAACGAGCCAACACGCTCTGATACCAGTTGTTGGGACACGCTCACAGGTGCCTAGGCACAGCGGAAGCCAAGTAAACAAGGAGGTAGTAATTTCGACAAACACGTGATGGGCATAAAACAATACCCTATAGAATAAAGCTATGATGGTACCACTTGAGAACCAAAAGACAATAGCACAATCAAGCACAAGAAAATAAAGTAGAGACACAAGATTTTACGTGGAAACCCGAAAGGAAAAAACCACGGGAGCGATCGGTGCAAATCCACTAAATCAAGAGTTTTCTTACAAATACATGGAGATCATCAAGCTATCAACCTTCATCTCTCTCTCACTCACACTCTCTCACAATTTAGAAGTGGAATTAACAAGAGATTCAAGAGAAATAGCAAAACCCTAGATAGCTTTGGAGAAGAACCAGGGAACAGCTCAGAAGATGCGTACATTCACGAGAGAATAATCCCCTCTGTCTTCGTAACCCCTTCTTCAATCTCATGTTTCCGTGTGGGCCTTCATGGGCCGAGCCCAATATTGGCTTCGTACACAACAGATAACACGTAGGTTTAAGATTGAAAGGACAGAAATTATGAATGTGAAATGTGTAATTCATTTCTAGTTCTAGGTCCACCTTGCTATTCAGGATGTACAAATTTAAATTTGGGTTGTTTGTGTGTCAGTGTGTCGGCCACTTAACCAACCCTGTCCTAAGGCAATTGAAGAAATTAATTCGGTTAATATAATAATTTTAAACTGAGAAGGTTAGGTAAAAATTTGAATTGAAGATCGTATACCCATAATTAATTAATTACCTGAAGAAACTTCGTCCACTTCCCAAACTTCCCAAATTAGGTATATCAATTTATTTTGTCCCTTTAATTTATAGAGCAGTGTTCCGCTGCCAACGAATTTGGACCATAATTAATTATAACCATCATTTTTTTATTGGATCGATCATCGGAATTGCTTAATTAGGACCATTCTCAGCTTCTATCATTTCCATCATCCCAACGTACGCTGTCCCTTTCCCCCTCTCCCCTTTCCTACCTCCTCCTACTTACGATGTCCCCTCATCTCTCCCGCTTACGCTGTTCCCCTTCCCCTTCTCTCCTCCTCCCGCGTACGTTATCCCCCCATCCCTCCACCTTCCCACACACTCCACAACTGTTGAAGTCAATATATACAATTGTTGAAATTATTATCATAACCGTTGAAATTAATATATATAAATATTATATATATATATATATATATATATATATATATATATATATATTAACTTCAACAGTTATAAATATATATTAATTTTAACAATTGTATATATTAACTTCAACAGTTATCTAATTAAGTGCAACAATTACGATATTAATTTCAACAATTATAAAGCCTGATGGAGGGGGAGGGGTGGGTGAGACAGCATACGTGGGATGAGAAGGGGGGAGGGGTGGGTGAGACAGCATACGTGGGATGAGGAGGGGGGAGGGGGAAGGATAGGGGAGACAACGTACACGTGCGCGAGAGGAAAGCAGAGCGATGGAGGAAGAGGAGCGAAACAGAGAATGATAGCCAAAAATAAAAAACACGTAGAACCAAAAAAAGAAAACGCGTTTAATAACTTATGGAGATGATAGGGATGGTGAATATCAGAGATGATCTTTATCACTCCGATCGATCACTTTGGTCGTTTCAAATTCAACAAGCCCAGTGGTACGTTTTTGGTAAGAAAGTTAAGTGCGCACTTAAATGTACTTGGTTTGAAGATTGTATAATTAATTTATCTGAAGAAACTTCTTCCACTTTCCAGATTAGGTACATCGATCATTTATTTTGCCACTTCGATAATCACCATTTTTTTTCTTGAATGGATTGATCACATTGGTCGTTTCTAATTCAACATATATATATACATACCCCCAACCGTGGCATGGGCATGGCCCCTTATTTTCGAGAATCAAGCTAACATTGTTATCCAAATTGCTGTCTTTCGGAAGGCTCGAGTTGCCCGACTTGGGGGTTCAAAGGCGCACGAATTAAAGGTTCATGTCAGGGTACAAAAGGTAAAGAGCTTGTTTCCAAGGGACAGGGACACATTGGGTCGGATCAAACGCTCTTCGTTAATATAATGTGTATTGATTATGCGCTAAAAAGAAAAACTGTGTATTGATTCGTACAAATTGTTAAAGTTCTTTTTAAAAAATATATAAATTCATAAAAAATTTCAAATTTTAAGCAAATATCACATAACCAATTGGGAAATTTATCTCTCATCAATTAATTTTAGTTGAATTAGCAAAAATGTTTTTTACAATGAATTAAAATATTATCTAAATTAGAATTCCGAAATGATAGATGCAAATTAATTCTGATCCATCTAACAATATTTGACCCCGACCCATCAATCCAATAATGAACTAATTAAGTTGATCCATATAAGACCCGAAGAATTCATTAAAAAAACTTATTTTAAAATTAAAATATCACATTTAAATAAGATATTTTCGGCATAAAAAATTGCACCCGCGGTTAAATAATTTGAAGTTTCATTCTTCTCGCTAATAAAATGGGAAAAAAAACAAAGATTTAGCATAATACTTGGTGGCTCAAGATCAAATCTAACAGTTAATGATTAGGATGAATGTGATAATCAATATTATGCAACCAATCCCTATTCTAGAGTATTTACTGCATCTTGTGAATCCAAATGGAACTATTTTTGCTAGGAAGCAATTATAAAACAAAACAAAAAAATGGGGAATAAAATTATATCGGGACCAGCATCTTATCATTTGGTTGAGGAATGAGGAAGGATTGACTGACATTTATAACAGGTAGGTTTAAGCATCTCTGTCGGGTTCAATTGATACTTCACCCATCAAATGCTGTTTGGACATTTATCAATCAGTTTAAATGTTTATGGGGTCGTTTGGATCGCTTAAGAATCTGGAAAATTTTGAGAATTTTTTTATTTCTACGCATAAATTTATTGAGAAGTATGTAACTTTGTGAAGAGTTTGGATTGTTTATAATAAATTTATGTTTAGGAATTGGAAATTCTCCAAATTCCCAACGCATCCAAACAGGCCCTATAGTGGTTTCATTGATCATAAGAAATTAACAATATTTCGGTAATTTACTTCAAAACAACTATATAGAAATAGTACAAAAGCAAAATTTCAGTTTATCATTGAAAACATGCAATGATAGTCGATAGACTGTGAATCATGAATAATACAGTTCTTTCCATGATGCTATGAGGATAGACTCTGTTCAAGATAATGATTATTCTAGCTAGGGTTTATTCAAAAAAAAAAAAAAAAAGATTCCAGTGATAACGAGACCATGCACCGTCCTCGGGAGGTGTTTTGAGCAACATGTTTTTTACTTGGAGCAACATCAATTTTTTTAAAATATCTAATTTGCCCTTCCGAATTTTCTAACTCTACTCAGATTCCATTTTATTTTTGTATTAAATTTGGGAAGTGCATTTACGAGTACGAGTTCTGTTAATTATTTTCTTCATAAATTTTGTTTATAAAACATTCTGTGAAAAACGAAGCATAATACATATAAGCATTATAAGTTATAAAAAATGAATTTATATAGCTAATTCAGTTCTTACTATTGAGCTTTATATTTATATTAATTTGTATTAATTTTTCAGTTAATTCTTATAGTACGAATAAGCCATCAACTTCAAAAATAAAATTAGGTGCACTAATATATTTATTTGAAGAAAGTAATAAAATTTTAGGAGACCAAATAAATTTAAATCAATTGGATTTAGCACTAGCATTTGGATATAATTCTATTAGAAAATTTATTGGGAAAAGTTTATTGAGGGCATATTTGTCCATATTATTTTTTATATGTTGCTCCAAGTGAAAACTCGGTTGCCCAAAGCAGCTCCCACCGTCCTCCACCTTCTCCGCACTTTTATTGAATCTCATTGTACTTTCGCAAAATATAATGTAGATTTTTTTCATTTACTATATCTTGTACTATATTTATTAATAAATATAGTACAATATTTTCGGATCCGATTCAATCGAACTCTCTTGCCATCAAACACAAAATAATAATAATAATAATAATAATAATAATAATAATAATAATAATAATAATAATACTAATAATGATGATGATGATGATGATGATGTAATAACTCCACTATTTGAAAGCCAAGTCAGAACGGATATATAGTTAATTAATCAGGTTTGGATTTTAACTAGTTTTAGTATGATCTGAAACGAATTTGTCAAAAATTACGGCATTCAAATTCAATTTAAATCAAATTAAAATATGAGAAGATGAAATGTAAATTCATGTTCTGATGTTCATCATATACCTTATTGAATTCCGAATTCCAATCATATATCAGATTTTTTTTTATTACGTAAGATAAAGTAAATACATGCAAGATATAAATGGACATATAATTAATCATTTGCATTACAGATTAAGTACAAAGTAACTTCAATTTAACTTATATGTTATTTAAAATTTAACTTTCATATATATAAACGAAAGCTAGTTAATCGTTGTAATACTTTTATTTTATAATATTTAATCTAAACAAATCTGTTAGAAATATTGAGATAGGCTAAATAATTCACCAAGTAACCGATAACCCTTACTTTGGACTTATATCTCAACATTCGAGTTTAAAATTAATGACCAGTCTAAACAGTTTATAGTCTTCTGTATATTGAAATCTTGTTGGAATTTAATTATATATATATATATACTATTTTTTTATTTTATAAGAAAATTAATATTATAAATACGTTGATTGTATTTTTTTTATTGTACAAGTAATGAAGTAGTATATATATAGCACATTCGTGGTTTCATTTTTTGCATTTAATTTTAAAATAGCTAACATTTAATAATTAAATCTATTATTGTGATTAATGTCTGAAGGTATAGAAGCTTTCAACATCTTCTTTTGCATAGATAATTCATTTTATAAAAAAAATGATATATTAACTGCAGTTGTGAAAATAATGACAACACTTCTAAAAGGTAGTCAATAAATAATTAAGAAAGATAAGATAATTCATGCCTCTTCAACCGAGCTAGTACCTATGGTCTAATTAATATATTATGTAGGAGAAACGTCAAGTTACATTTAAACTCAACCCAATGAACTTGTAGAGGTGAGGTGACTTCTTAATTTCAATAACAAACAGCTTATTATTATTATTTTTTTTTTCTGAAGTTTGAAAAGGTGCTTCTAAGTTTAAACTAACTATTTTAATTACAATAGCTGGAGTCGATCTGGAGACAAACAAAGTCTTTTTGAAATACAATTCCTCAAAACATGAGAGTGGACAAAACAACCATATGGGTTTTGAGGCATATACAAAATATTTTCCTCTACACTTTTATGTAATCAATATATAAGATAAGTTTTGAGGTATGATACAGGCATTTATGACATGTAACAGCTCAAACCTATATAAAATCTGCCACCACCTAACTTAATCAGTGCTCTTTCAAAATATATAATAAATTAATAATCAATAGCTTTAGATTTGAACAATTCCAGAGAAAGATCTAAACTGCTCCGAGTATGACGTACTCAAGTCAAAGATTTGATAATTAGAAGACTCAAAGCACTATATTCGCAAGGAATCTTTGCTGATTTGTTATATGTTTACTTCATAACACCGCACTAATGGCTAATCTAAGCCATGAAAGAAGTGGAACCTTTCTGTAGTTAAATAAGAAAGAGATATGCGACCTTTTAAAAAAGTGGGGGCTGTGTGAGGTGATTAGGGGGAGTGCAAAACAGACTATAATTTATCATTAGAATGAAACTATAGAGGAGCTATATATACTAAGGAAAGGTTCTTCTCGCCGCTCTATTTTCGTGTAAACCAATTGGGCTAATCTATTGATTATTAGTCCTTTTTAGAACAGTGTCGCAGCACAGTGCTCTTTGGTCTTTTGTGAGAAATGATTTTATTTCTCTTTTTATGTTTTGACAAATGTGGGAAATGATTTTGGCCCGAAAAATAGGTTGCACCTAACCCACGCTGGTGTACACATCTTTTTGACTGACTTAATTAAGAGTTTAGAATGGATAGCTTTTTATTTTCAACTTCTTTTTGATAAATTAATATTTTCCAATGCATGACTATACGCATTTTTTTTTCATATATGTACATTTTTGTTTCCTTTGAAGGACGAGGGGAAATGATTTTAAATGTAAAAGCGGGTCCCATATGTACCTCTTTGACTTAGAAAGAAAAAAAAAATTTCTATAGTATAACGATCCAATACCTAATTAACTCTTATAAACAAAAAAAATGCAATATGAATTTTTGTTTGGGTAATCTTTCATTTTTTGAGGGTAAAATTTGTCTATATGAAAAAATAGTTAGAAAATATGAAAAAATATAAAATTTGAACCCTTCAATTTTTTGAGGGTAAATTTTGTCTATATGAACCCGGACTGGCATCCTCTACAGCCAGTCTCTACAGCCATCCTCTACAGCCAGCCATTTTTTTTTAATTTTTAAAAATTTTAAAATTCAAATGTTGAATCCAAACCGTTGATCTTGTTCAATTTTACGAGCGATGCGTTTTCATATAAGTTTTATAAAATTTGGAGTTGATTTGATACTAGATTAAGTGACCAAATTATGAACGTATTAGAATTAATCAGTGATAGTTAACCATATTCGTTCATTTGTTGACCACTTGATCTAGTATCAAATAAACTCCAAATTTTATAAAACTTATATCAAAACGCATCGCTCGTAAAATTGAACAAGATCAACGGTTTGGATTCAACATTTGAATTTTAAAATTTTTAAAAATTAAAAAAAATTTGCTGGCTGTAGAGGATGGCTGTAGAGACCGGCTGTAGAGGATGCCAATCCATATGAACCCTTCAATTTTGAAAATTCGAAAAAAAATAGTTAGAAAATATGAAAAAATATAAAATTTGATTAACAAAGATATTTTAATATAGAGATCATATTGAGCGGTTTGGATCGACCGTTTGAAATTTTAATATGCTACGTTTGGATCGTGTTTGACGTCCTATATGTTTGATTCTAGCATTACTCTAATTGAATTAGCTTCTGTGATCAAGGTAAAGAGCTACTAGCTAGATAAACAGGGACTGGTTTGAACTTTTAAGGTAATTTTCTTTATCTCACAGCTCCACGCATATACTAGTTGATGCGAAATTTTAGATTATATCTTTGAGTATGTTTTGATACAATATATAAACATGAACGTAAATTAAACATCGATAATAGAAAATTACAATAAAGTTTTTTCGTGAATAGAGAATATTTGATTGAATATATAGTGTGTTGGGAACAAAACATATACGTAGAATCTAATTCATCCAATTTCAACAAGAGTAGAGTTCCAATTTCAACAATTAAAATATTTTTTTCCAGCAAAATTATTTTTTTTTTCAAAACAACTAGAACGATTAGTATTTTTATTCAGCACAAATGTTATCTGCACAGGATTTCATTTCATTTGAATAATTGAATTGATTTCTCAATATTTCGTTGGATAAAATTATACAAATGAAATCCACGTTAACAAATAAGATTTTGATCAGGACATCATGAATGCGCCATTACTCGTATAAAAAAGTTTACCCCCTATTAAAAAAACAAAATATGTTAAGGTGAATGTGACAACTGACAAGTTAAATAGAACAGCAACGTAACAATTGTGGCAATAATGACAGAGGGTGGAATCTGTAAACACCATTATGAAAAGCAGAAGCATAAAGAACGTAATAAAAAAAAGAGATTTAAATTCAAAAGGTTTTATAAGCTGGCAGCAGGTGGGCCCCATTTTAAACTATTAAAAGTTCCAAAGTGCTCTCTCGTTCTCTGGACTCTGGAGATTGGAGAATGGATGAAAATGCAAGTGGTAAGAGAAATAATGGAAAGGGGTAATTAACAAAGCTGCCTGAGGATCTGGGAACAGTATTAAGTTGCCTAATATAATAGCTCAAATCATCAGGATTCAGGACCACCATTTCTTACGCGCCAATCACTCTCCCTCTCTGGCGCACTTTGTTGGGCCGTACGGAAATGCCAGGCCAGGCGCAGCAAAAGCAATGGAGCTTTGAAAAATAATAAATTTTTTTGGTGAAACACCAAAAAAAGAAATCGTATGTGTACTTGTGTCTACAATAAAAAAAGAAAATAATTAATATGTGATGTACGAAATTATTTTAAATTCATCCTTGAAGTCTTATTTACTTGTGTCTACCTGTTTTTTATTTAAAGGTTTACAACAGGAATTTTATTATAAAAAAATTTTAGTTCTTTAGAAATGTGACATATTACTTTTTCCCTATGTCAAGTTTTTTGGCACGACATAGTGTGTATTATATATTTATTAAAGTATCAGTGCACATTTAAATGATATGGAATGTTAATTTGTAATCACTTGCATATATGTACAAAGAAAAAAGGAAGTCGCATGGTTAATGCATTGTTTCATTAGTGTTTATATAATTACTTAACTTGTGGAAAATTAGTAAATTTGTTGTGGGGACACTAAAAGTAGATTATATGGTTAAATAATAAAAAGACAATTATTATATGGTTAATGCATGTGGTCTAGTAGCTCAGGTGGTAAGAGCACTTGGCTCTCTTCTAAGAGATCGAGGGTTCAAGCCCGCATGCTTGCGATAGGCTTGGCAAGCTAGCGTAAAAACTCAGCCATATATACAAAAAATGACCAGGGTCGGGATGTCATTTCTAGCCTACCTCAATTTGTTTGGGATAAAAGACTTAGACTTTAGACTTTTTTTAGCTGCTAAATTTAATAATTATGCATCTTTGTATATGTCTGCCATGTTATTTTTTAGAAAGAGAGAAGTGCTTATGCCAGCTACAATCGGTGTGCTAGTTGGGGCTCTATAATCTGTCTGTCCTTTCTCTGTATACTGTATACATTATAATTATTCTATAAAAAATGGTTATGCAATGTTATTTATTATTTCTAGGATACGATGAATATATATTTATTGGTATCGTATTCCCACCTTGCCTCATTTGGGAAAACCAACGGAGCACATTGTACGCTGTATTGACTGGTCAAAGTACTTTTTTTTTTGTAGTGGCCTACTGAGGAAAAAGCTGGCACAAGGTGTCAGAACATCTCCATTTCTTTCTTAGCATATCATATTTGGATCAAGTGGGAATTTGAAAAAAATTTTATTTCTAAACATAAATTTATTATAAACAATCTAAATTCTTCATAAAATTACACACTTTCCAATAAGCGATCCAAACGGCCCCTCAGAGAGGAAAGTAATTGAGAGGACTATTTCTATCAGACAAAAATAACTTGATAGTTATTAATTTGATAATTTTAATAAATTTATTAATGATCTTGAGTGAAAAGTTGCAGGTTCGAAACTGAAGATTTTTCGTAAATATTTAATTTAAAAATAAGTTGGATGACTTAACCCTCCAACTTATCTTAAAAAAATAAATTTGTTAATGATGAAAATTTAAAACACATATTGTTGTGATCCAACGGCGCAATTATTTATGCTTTTGTTTATTTATCCATAACTATAAGAGCTAGTGATCCAGTGATCCACCAGAACTATTAAACTTGACTGACAAACGAAGATTGTTTTTTTTTAATGAGCTAAATTGATCATTTTCTCTGCATGTTAGAGATTTAATCTATAATTTAACTTTATATAATTGAACAAGTGTCTCAACTATATGTTTTCTCTACCTGTTAGATTAATGTATTCATCATTATTAGTAAATACGTGCTAGCTTACTTTTTGAACTTATTTCTATGAATAATTCTCAAGTTAAATTTATCTTGATTGGACCATAACTAATTCTAGATATTACTAAATTAAAATTCAGAACTAAAGTTATAATATTGAATGAATCAGAAATTATGAAATCAACAATTAATTTATTGGAGTTTTACTATGGTGAGTCGCGACTCACCAGAGGATCCTTGAGTCGGACTCAAAACTCCTAGATCTCATTCAAACTTACCGATCCAAACCGTCCAATACGATCTCCCTATTAAAATCTCCATACTAATCAAATTTTACATTTTTTCGAAATTTTTAAGTAATTTTTTTTTAATTTTAGAAAATCGTTAATCTAATTAGTTCTGAATCGTTCAAAAACATCGGTTTTTAAAAATCCGAAAAAAAATATTTAAAAATTTTGAAAAAATATAAAATTTGGTCTGCAAAGAGATTTCAATAGGAAAATCGTATTTGGTTATTTGGATCGGTAAGTTTGAATCAGATCTAGGAGTTTTGAGACCGACTCACGAACCCTCTGGTTCGTCGTGACTCACCGACTCATCATAGCAAAACTCTAATTTATTGTAATAATAAATTATGTTAATTTATCTTAACATAATATAACTTTACGATAACATAAATATATGTAAGGTTAGAATATGAAAGAAAAACTTCGAATTCAAGATTGAACGAAGATTATTAGTTAAATTTAAAATTAGAATTCAGCATATGAAAACACACACAGGCACATACGTACCCAAAAAATATATTTCATATTTGTATCAAACATATTGAACTTCATCCAAATATAGAATTATAAACTCGATATGAAGTAATGGACTTCTCCGGGAAACTGCATATGTAGACGAAAAGGTCTCTCAATACTGATTTCCTTGACAACTCTACGTAAGCGTTGCCTCCAGTTAACTGGTGACGGGTCCGACAGTACCATCTAAGAAAACCTTCATCTCCAGTGGGGCTTTCAATTCTGCCAACCGACCTAATTCTGTGGACTCTTATATCAAGTTAATATTCCATCCAACTTTGGTTTGTACAAATTGTCAGATCAACATATTTTCGCACGTATTAATTTAGTCAGATACGGTCCCAACAATAACATTATTAGATAAATTATTATGTGATATTATGGTACCGTACGATGCAATTTTTCTACCATATGAAAAAAAAACTGTTAATTATTCTTCAATATAAATAGCTAGACGTACCATTTAATTGATTTTTAAAAACCAAAATCTATTACTTTAAAACGATCAATTAAATTATACAGAAAGAAACAGATAATAAAGTTCACTGTCGCGCAAGATCAATAGTAATTATTGTTTAGGGGTTACTATTGGGTGATGAATGATTAGAGTCAGAATTTCTATTCTATGGAGATATGAACCCCTTAATTATCATGCTGAGATAACTCATCAAAATTAATATGTTTAGGATTAATTAAATTCCATGGAGTAGTTCAAGATCACTCGGAAGAATCCTGCCCCAACGTTGAATAAAGGCTCCGTTTGGATAGGTGTGGGAAGAAGAAAAGAAGTGGGAAGAAGTATTGGGAAGTGTGTAGCTTTGTGAAGAGTTTGGATTGTTTATAATTTTTTTCTTTCCTTCTTCTTTCTTCCTTCTTCCTACTTTTTCTCAACGCATCCAAACGGAGACAAAGATTAATTACCAGCATTAGCACTAGCTAGTAATTAAGCAAGTGATCACACTCCCATCATCTGTCCACAAACTCCATGACATCAGCTTAATATATAATAACTGTACAAATATATTAATCTAAACTAATGCAATGTTACATGTCACCGCATACATTAATTATACCTATGTTGTGTTCAACTAACTCTTTAGTTGGATTAAGTACATTCCTTTAGTAGCGGTGATGATTTGCTGAGTCCTAGACATAGAGGCACTTGCAATTACAACAAACAAAAGCATGAATAATCGCGCCGTTAAGAGTCCTTAAACTATCTATTTTTATTATTTTAAGAATGAGTTCACCAAATTTGGAGCCACTTGATTTTCTCCTATTCTTTCCCAACTATCCTACTCAAAACAACTGACTTGTCATATTCCTTAGCTTAGGCTGTGTTTGGATTGAATGGGAAGAAGAGAATAAGGGAAGTGAGGAAGAAATTTATTATTAAATAATTCAAATTCTTCACAAAGTTATACACTTCCCAATACTTCTTCCCACTTCTTCCCTTCTTCCCTTCTTCCCACACCTCATCCAAACGGAGCCTTATGTTCAATTTGACACAAACGACGAGTCAAACAAATCATTCTACCAAACCCTCTCTCCACCCATTTTGAGTTTTTCAAATCAAATCCTTGAATATCTTAACCACCTCGTGTGAATTTAACTAATCCTCGTAATTAACTACTGAATTCATTACTTTCAAGATTATGCTTGGCATTATTTATATGCACTGATATTACATACCTTTTATATTATTTTCGCTGTACGAACGTGCAAATTCATGTCTCATAACTTTTCCAACGGTGGTACTTTTAGTGTTCCGATGTGAAACAATCTTGTGCCTCAATTGAGTGAGTGAGAAAAATTAAGGGGGTCAATAGATATTAAACAAATAATGTATATTGCCTGGTACCATACCTTGTACCAGAAATCTCTTACCGATGTAAGAAAGAATCCAATTACTACAAAAGTTTTATCTAATGCATACAAAGACGTTGGAATTATTTTATTAAGTTGTTAGATCTAATGATAGAAGAAGATGACCATATTATGACATAAAAATGAATTCCCCGAGTCGTTAAGCTTTCAAATTGTGCCGACAGGAATAATTTACTAGCCTTTTGGGCTGCACAACTACAATAAAAGTTCTCTAACGGCATCGAGTATTCTGCTTGACCCCACTAATCCATCAAACTAATTTTCAACTGCTTTCTAAAATGGGAATCCAAATTTAAGATTTGGTTCAACTGTTCAAGACTTTAGTATTTAACCTTTTCTAAAAGCTACATTAGTACATTATATATTATGTACTGGAGCAATATTTTAGTATTTTTTTAATTAGAAGTACTGATGATGGGATTGCTCCACTAATTATTATTTGCATGGAATCTCTTTAATCTTTTCTATAGACCAGTTATAGGAAAATGTACTCGAGATTATATCTATTATTATATGTTCCGTTTGGATTATATGAGATTAAGAGTATGATTAGTTATTCGAGATTAAAATTTTTAATCCCTAAACGATCAAGAATAAGCTTTTTTTGTATCTAGAGTGTTATTTTTAAGTGGTCCAACATCCGGATTAAATTTTTATTTCAAGAGTGTTTGGATCATCTTTTTATTCCGAATTAAAAAGTGGTCATAACTATTTCTTAATCCACATTAAGAAGATGATCCAAACACTCTAGGAATAAGAATTTAATCTAGACGTTAGAACACTTAAAAATAACACTTTAGATCTCAAAAAATTATTTTTGATCGTTTAGAAATAATTTTTTTAATCCAAATAACTAATCCTAATTTTATTCTTACATGATCCAAACGGAGCCGCATTTACTAGTTTTAAAAATGCCCAAACTTTTAATTGGGACTCGAAGTTAATGATTTAGCCTCGAACTGATAAGAAATTCAAAATAGATCATACATTACAACTAAAGACTAGAGAGTTAAGAAAATAATATAAACGAGCATGCAATTTAAGCTCCGAGATTGTACCAACGAGGCAACGACGTATGTATTGGAAACCACAGTAATGTGGGTACAGATATGGAGCTAAAGGGACAGTAGTTTGTGCATCCAATAACCCAGTGGTGTTCTTATTTGTGGCCTACAATCTCTCTTTTATTTATTTTTTTGGTTAAATGAAATTTCAGAATTAAAATAGAATGCAAATTGATAATGTATAAGCATGATATAGGCCCATAATTGCACTGAGCCCATAAAAATGGGCTCTAACTTAACGAAAGTTAGCTTGTTTCGACCTAAACTGACAAATTGGTCCAAAACGCTGCTGTCCTTCGGCAATGAGCAGCAAACAACACCATATCAATGACATTACTGACGCAATTATCAGTGGAACCGCAGGCTGAGCTTGATGTCCTCATGTTAAAATCTGAGAATAACCATAAGCAGAAAGTAAGAAATAAAACAGAAAGAAGAGAAGCTATTCTGCTGGTGATAGTCAGGTCACAGATAATTTGGAAGCTCAAAGCACCCTTCTGGTTGACAACCTCATCACAAAGAGACTGATTACCCAACATGTGCGTGCTTTTTTGGGGATACTATTTTAATTGTAATGCATATGTTTAGTGGTTGCATCCTATGAAATGTGCTACAGTTCTACGAAATGTTCATTCCCTCTCAGTATGCTGATGACACATCCTGGTAAACTCACTTCCATGTTAGAAATGCTACAGTCATGGATTAATTTGAAGCTTGGTCCGATTGCAAGCATCTCCTTGCATATGTTATTTCATGTATGAAAGATGCCATGGAATATTTAGAGATACTGAAAAAAAAATTGTGAAGCTCGGCAAATGGAACAATTTTGGAGGGGAGCTAAATACTAGGAGAGGTGTCCACTTGAATTTCATTCCATCTATTTTCTTCGAATTTATTTTCAATATTAATTTTGTAAATGTACTTTTTCTTGAGAACAGTCCAGTAATCTCCCATTTAAGAAACGACACTCAAGCCTCTATAATTTATTTATTTATTTTCATGCAAAGGGGAAAAAAAAAAGACTATCAGACAACCTGCTGCCAGCGATGTCTACCAATTCTGTGATTTGCATGGAAACAGGAATAACAAAGGCACTCCTGTCTGTTCCTTCTTCAATCTTAGCAATATTATTAAGAGAGGAAAAATATAAATAAATCTTTGCAAGCCCTTGCTTTCTGGGATAGCAAGAAAATGAATTTCAAATTAGAACTCAGTAAGAGGAAACAAACTAAATGAAAACCAAAGCGGTATGAACAGTCTAGGGAAATTGCTACAAATCATATAACTTCAACACTTTGCAAGATACACCAGTACCTTGATTTTAGAATCTCTGCATGATAGAGTGCACTTCACGATTCCAGCATCAAGGACCGGTCCTTGTTGCAAATTTTCTACACAACTTAAGTAGAAAACGAATCAAGTACAGCAAGAGAAACAAATAATGGATACCAAAGTCAATATATCACATAGATAGCAAAGTACAGTAGCAGTGGGGTCATTGAATCTATAGTGCAATATATGGATGCAAAACGAACCAGAGGTGTCCCTGTAAAAAAATTGCCTAAAGAGAAACAGTAATGCCAGGAGCTGTAAGAGCAAATTCAACCTGACAATCAGTAATTAACAAATACTTGATGATACTTCCGGTTAATGGACCCTTGATTATCTATTAAGCAAGTTAATGTCGTTAACAAATCCATGTTAACTGGGGTGTTACTGTTTATATTCTCTTTGCACTACTAGAACTTCGTTTATCTGTGTCGGACCACCGACATATTCGAGTCGCTAAATCAAGCAGCGACGCAGAAAGAAAAAAACGGGCGGGAGGGCTTCTACTGGGTGTCGGTAGGCCGACACAGATAAGTTAGGACGCATAAATATTCTAAAGTAAGACGTTCTCAAGTTCTGTATAGGGACGTGAAATTGCTGAATATAATTGCCGTCGGTACATCGACACGTATAATCAGAAAGTCATATTACTTGGGACGCTCAACTCTTTCAGACAGAGACGCTAATTTTTTCTACAAGCCCGTAATCTAAATATAATTGGAATTACAAAGAAATTCTTGGGACTTAGATTCTCATATCAGCATCTATTTACACCGTATCAACCAGGTACAGAAGCTGTACCACATCTCTAAATCCACACATGCATCACTATAGGTACAAGGATGGTATACGGTTATACTATGGACAATCAAAACCAGTTTGACACCCCTATACTTGACTAACTCAGATCCAATATAATTCCAAAAGAAAATCCAAGATATTAACGGAAATTGAGGAAATACCTCAAATTAACAGAAACAGTCAAAATCAAGGCCAACCTTGATATCTTTTTCCTCTCGACTTTCTCTTTCTACCCAAAAATTTTCTCCTACAATCCTTGCCATTTGAATAAAGAAAAAAATCGAAATCACAAGAAAGGATTAGGAATTAGCATATCCCTCTCCACTGTTCAACTAATATCTCTTGTTTCCCTTTTTTTTCACTGTTTTCAAAGAGATAAGTTAGGTTACTTATAGAGGCTTGAGGCGGCGAAATCATAACCATCGCCGAGATTTGGCCACTTGGCCGGAAATTGAAGAAGGCTTGAGGCGGAGAAATCATAACCAGAAAAAGAAAGGCTTTGAGGCACACCCGATCTCCATCAGACGGAGAAGGCGATAAGCTCGTGCGGAGGAGAAAAGATCAGAATGGAGAAGAGGGGAACCGAACTCCAGAGAGGAGGAATAGACGGACATTAGGGAACGGTGAATAAAAGGTTCGGGTCCGTATTTTCATCCAATGGATCAAATAAATCGGAGAACTTGATCTCAAGATCCAATGGTTTAAAATGACTAGAAATTTGATTTATTAGTTTTCAGAGTTATAATATTCAAACTTTCATTTAATTTGTCTCGATAAAGTATAATTATCATTAACCAATATTTATAGTAGTTAATTTACATGATGTAAAATAACTTTTACAGTATGTTTGTCTTATAAACGATTATTTTTATTTTTAAAGGATGATTTTATGTTTCTAATTATATTGTTCAACATGTAATTCATACTACTTTATTTATGACCTAAAATTGCGTATCAGTTTTGATTTGACTACCTATCAATTGTGCTTTATCAACTTATTATCACAAATATTAGGCATTTTTCATTGATAACGTAATTTAGTAATTTAACTTGTCTAATTCCAAATATGATACTAATAGTAGCTTGATCATAATTTAATTTAATTTCTTGATCGTACTGTTTAGTTCATTTGATTTCTGTCTGTTAAATCATATGACTTAAAATACCTATCATAATTCAAGTTATTCATTTTCTGTATCAATAAAAATTGACAATGTTGTACGTTCCACATAAATCTATTTAATACATCGCGCCAAACTTTTTATCTCCAAAAGTGTACGTTCCACATAAATTTATTTAATACATCGCGCCAAACTTTTTATCTCCAAAAATAATTACAAAATTACTTCCGTACCAATTAAAAAATTATCTAAGAAATTTAATGGGTGAAATAAAAAAAATACAAATATTAGTAAATAACCTCCAACTCACCTATGTCATTTAGTGCATGCCCAACAGAAATTTTTAAGCTAATGGCGCCAAAATTTTGCGCCAAATTCTTTTTCTCCTGAAAACTTTAAGTTTTTTTCCCCCAAAAACTTTCGCACCTCCGCCATTTACAGAAACCGTAATGTGTTTCTTCAAAACTGCTTAAATGCCTTCATACGTGAAAGAAATAAAATAACATTAGATAATAAAAATATATTATTTCATTGACCAACAATACAAATAGATATGTTATTTAATATATTTAACAAAAAAAAACTATTTTGAATTTTTAATTATAGAAAATTCGAAAGTAAAAAAACATTTTAAACTAAAAACATAAAACTATAATATAAATATACAATACAAATAGATATGTTATTTAATTTGTTTCTTTATCAGACGGAAAATAAAAATATATTGTTACTTCGTCTAGCGATTAACAAAAAATATATGATTGGTACGACTATTTTTAATATATTTAACAAAAAAACTATTTTGAATTTTTAATTATAGAAAATTCAAAAGTAAAAAAATTATTTTAAACTAAAAATATAAAGCTATAATATAAATATCGGTTTTAAATAAAAAACTGTCAAAAAAAATGCAAAAAAAAGCGGTAAAAAATAGGAAAAAAATCACAGGATTTATTATATAAAATAAAATAGAGCTATTATAAAAAAATCACGGGATTAATTGGTGTCTTGCTATTATAGAGCTATTGCAAGACCGCATGGCAATTAAGACTTATTTGGAGTAATAATAATAATAATTTATGATTGTTCTTATTCATGATTATTATTAGATTTATATTAATTATTATTATTATATTCTAATAAAATTGTTTTTATTATTATTTAATTATTGTACTTATTATTATATCAAGATGAATGTTTTCAAGATAAATTATTATTATTATTATTATTATGAATGTTTTCAAAAAACATTTGCAATCAATCTTTAGTTTTTTTTTTTTGCAGACTTTTTTACAAATAGCGTTAACTTTTCCACATAAGTTTTTTTTATTAACACATGGCGCCAAATTATACCGCCAAAGTTGGTTACCCACTTTTTTTTCATCCGTACTA
Source organism: Rhynchospora pubera (assembly GCA_028095005.1). Classification (NCBI taxonomy): domain Eukaryota; kingdom Viridiplantae; phylum Streptophyta; class Magnoliopsida; order Poales; family Cyperaceae; genus Rhynchospora; species Rhynchospora pubera. Next base: position 332,407,479 of record CM051460.1, read on the forward strand.
ATCGAAGAAAATGAACTCTCTAAAACAAACTAATAAATGAACGAAATAAACAAGTAACTTTGGCAGTAATAATGTAAATAACTTTCCACTCATATGTAATAATGTAAATAACCTCCCACTCACATGTCCCATTTATTATATATCCAAATCCCATATAGACCATACCCTCTACTTACTATTCAAAATAATTATTGCCTACCGTAATTTTCAAAGTAATCGAAAAAATATATATTTCAAATTTGATTCTCAAAAGATTCGAATGATTTAAATTTAAATATTTCATTATGATCATTAAAATTAACCCAATTTCATAAAATTATTTCCATTGGTCGGATAGATTGCATATATTAATAAATAAATGCAATATCTAAGTAGGTTATGATTAATATATTATTGCAATGTATTTTAGATGGCGCCAAATTATTACCATTTGTACGGATAATTCTTTTAGATGCCGCCAAAATTTTCCGCCAAAAGTAGTTTCCTACCTTTTTTACCAATTGTACAAAAGAATTAAATTTTTAAAAAAATTGTACAAAACAATTCTCCTTCAAAATAAATAAATAAATAAATAATTTCCCACTACCTATTTAATAACCAGCCACTTACCCTTCTTTTTCAATATATTGTGTTACCAAACCCAATAATCACCTGTGCACCTTTATTCAATTATATAGATTCGTTAGTATATTTTTTAAAATTACCAATTATATAATATGGGCTATAAGTTGAGAGTTAGAAAAATAACTATTTCTTAAGTATTATACAGTATAAAAGAAATGTTAATTTTATTACATAAAGAAAATATATTCCCATTTTAATTTTATTATAGAGTTGAAGAAAATTTACGGCTGTAATATATAACGATTGTCAATCTTTTGTTGAACTCCTCGATTATTTTTTTCTTTTTTAATTAAATTTTTCATCGAAAATTCAATTTGAATCAAATTTATTAAAAATTATGTAAAATTTTGATTAAAGTTCATTGAATTTCATGGACTGGTTGTAAACATACTATTAAAAATTATAGAATATATTTTGCTAACTTAGAGCTTAATATATTTTTTACTGTAAATTTTTCATTTAGAAAACTGATATGAAAATTTTTTATATAATTTACATATTAAGAAAACGTTTGCCTGTAAAATTTTATTTAAGCAATAAATTTTAAGTTGTTCTCCATGTTGAAATCTTCTTGATGAAATATTAAAAAATCGATAATCTAATATGTTTTGAACCCTTAAAAAATAACAGTTATAAAAATTCGGAAAATAATACATAAAATATTTGAAAAGAAAATTTGGTTGGCAAGAGGATTTCCATTGGTAGATCATAGTGGACAATTTATATCGTTCATTTAAACTTTCAAAATTGATATCTGACGAAATTTAATTGATAGTTCGGTCAAATTGATTTGATCGTATCATTTTCTATAAAATAGCTGTTTAAAAAATCTGAAAAATAACCAAAATATTTTGAGAAATTGCAAAATTTGGTGAAAAACTAAATTAAATTATAATATGGATTGACACGTTTTATACGTCGTCACGACACGACACCATATCGTGTCATGTCATAATGTTTTTCATGTAATCATGTTAGACAATTTTTTTTCTTAACACGACACAATATCGTTGAAAGTATTAACTCATATCAACACGACATGGCACAAGATTTAGGGCATGAATGTTTGACGCAATATTATTTGTGTTTTGTGTCCATATAAAAGGGATGACAAAACTTATTTGTTTTTATGTGGCTTTGATTTATATGTTAATCATGTTTATTTTATATGTTCACTTTGTTCAAGTGATGTCAAGCGGTGGAAAAATTGTAGATGGCATCAATTTAATAACCATGAATTTGTTAGTTTCATTATTCCCATATCTCATGCCGGACTTATTTTTTGTAATGAAATGTTTCAAAATTCCGAAATATAAAAAAATGGCATCAATTTTAAAATTAGATAATAAATAAATATATAAAATAAAAATCACTAAATTCTTGTAATTTCTTAAGATTACCAATGAAAATTAATGGAACATTAATTATGCAAAGAGTTATAATTTCTTAAGAATTTCTATGCAGGATAGAAAATTGGAAGAAACTTATATAATTTTTACATGTCACACAACTAAATAAAACGTGCATTCGTTTTATTTATTTATTTATTTTCTTAAAAATTAGATGTAACATTTAGTTGTTACTGGTATTGCACTTAGCAAAAAAATGTTTATAATACACAACTCGCATGATTTTTTCTTTTTTTTTTACTATCACACGTTATTTGTACACATGTGTTGATTAACATACTATTAGAAAATAATGTGGTTTTAACATGACTACAACTATCAATGTCCACAAATTATAATTATTTCTATATAAATTTTTGCTAATTATAAATTCAGACAACAAATATGTTAATAGACATTAATAATAAGGAAAAAATTAACATTCTCATTATATAATAAAATAAAAATGGAGAATATTTCAGACTTGATATTCTGACAAAATAATGCTTAAATTCCGAAAATACTTGAAAAAGCATGATAAAAAAAAGTACTACAATAATGTTAGTAAGAATACTTGAAAATTTTCAACGAGAACATTGGCCAATTTACTCTCGAGATACAAATTTACATCAGTTTATATTTCAAAATTTGAAGTTAAATTTCAATTCTTTTGGCGATGACAATTCCCTCCAAATATTCTAGATATTCTAGATGTCTACTTTTTATATAAATATAATAATTGTAATATAGTAAAATTATTGAATATAAGTGTCACCCTTCAATTGCACTAAGTAGAATTGTAGGTTTAGTTGGTCGGTAGAATTTGGACGTTTTTTCTTTTCTGCCTCATCCCATATGTAGATTCATTTTCCTTTTTTATATATTTTTTTTCATTTTCTCACCCTTCCCTTTAGGTTTTCTCTCGCCGCTTTTTCTTCTCACCGCCAGACCTCCCTCTACTTTTCTTTTCTAGTCGTCTCTCGATCCGGGGGCAGTGGTAGTGCGGCGGAGGCGGAGGTGGAAGCAGTGGTAGCGCGTCGGACGGAGGACTTGGGTGGTTCTGTACATGACGGCGCTGGGACAGAAGTATTAGATCCGCGGCCGATAAAGACGGTGGTGGTGGTAGTGATGCAAACAATTTTACTGGAAGAATCCCCCTTCTTTGGTAAACTTTCAAAATTGACATTGCTAGACCTAGCAGACAATCAACTAAATGGGCCGCTTCTTGTCTCGATCAATGACAGATGGGGCTTGGATCAGCTTCTCAAAGCAGAATACTTGTCAGTCTCTTTTATTTATACTTTAATTATTTTTTACTCATTTGGGTTCCCTTTGATTTTGTTTTTTGACTAATAATCTCTCTTTTTATTTGCTTTTGCCATCTCAACCAGAATCACTTCACGGGTAAAGTTTTTCAAGAAATTTTCACATATTGTCATTTAGAATCATTATTTTCTTATAATAATCATATTTCCTATGAATTGAATATCTCCTACAATTTACAGTGTAACCTACTATTTATTTTTCTAGGTAAAATTCTGCAAAAGTAAATTAATTAAGGAAGAAAAACGATTTCAAGCATACATCTTGAAAGAGATGTGTGCTTAACAAGTAAGGTTCTAATTGCATGACTGATGTAAATATTGTTTGGCCTATTGTGCTTGCATGAATTTGTGGATCTATAATTGAGTAACTCTTTTTTTCAGATGATCCGAGAAAAGGAGGACTTGTATGCAATGACCGGCTAAATGTTAAATTATAATTAGTGGTTCTAGATTCTTTTTTTTATGAAAAGCATTTAATAATTTCTCAAAATCTGGTATGTGCAATGCTAGGCATGTTCTATTCCATGGTCTAGTATGTTATTTAAAATTAATTTATGACAGTTAGAATCAATTCAGTGGATCAACAGTTTCAATTTATATTAGAGGTCAGCTCTGATTTCATAGTAATTTGATCATGTCAGATACCACCTGATCACATGGTCTTAACATATAATCAATTGTTAAAGTTTAGAATTTGAGGAATAAATTCTAATTTGCTTATTATTTGTTTCTACAAGAAACTGATTTCTTCACCAAAGATGGGTTCCCAAAGGATGGATTTTCCAACAACAACTAGAATGGTAAATCAGACATGTATGCAGTTGGTTTACATGGCGAGATTTGATGCTGTTGAGTTTCTCAGGATATCTTCCAAGGGATGGAAGGAAGAAGCAAAGCATACAAGGATTGATACTTACCATAGAAAATGTTTCTCTCAGTTTTAAATGTAATAATTCCTTTCATTCTGTCTTCACAAATTTTGAAAGGAACTAAACACCCATGTTCTATTTCTTACTAAATTGAAATTTCCTTAGTTTAGATAGGATATGTGGTTCTTCTAGATGATGATGATGTAGAAACACTAGAGCAGGTGCCCAACAAGGAAATCCTGAAAAGTGGTGAGATATTTTCTAATTATTTTACAACCTATTGTCTTGTATAATATTCTTATGTCAGGCATATCTAATATAAACAAATTATTTATATTGCATGAAAGAGAGTAAGATTACTATCTTTCAAGGTAAATTATATATATGCTAGGAGTTCTTTCTTAATTATGTATTTTTTTTTTCCATTTCAGATTTGTTATTTTGTGAGCAGGAAAGATCCAGAAGCTATCGAGCTTGATTATTCAGATATGAAGTGCCTTGAATCGGGTCAATATCTATCATCCCTAGTTATTAAATTAATAAATTTTACATTCAGCAAGTGATTTTTTTTTTGAGAACTGAACCTATTCGGTCAATATTCAAATGTAATAAAGTGTATACTCTTTTTAGAATTGTGTGGTTTGTACAGTCTGAGAAAGAAGGTACTTTTTTCTTTAGATGATCAAATACATATATGGGCAATCATAATTTATTTGATTGTCTTATTATTTTCTACAAATAATTAGGCTTATATCCAACAACTGTAACCAAATACATATATGCGCAATCATAATTTGTTTGATTGTTTTATCATTTTCTACAAATAATTTGGTTTATATCCAGCAAAACTGAAATCTAGGCAGTAGGATAAAACTAGCTCAGCTAGAATAAGAGGTGCAAGAATTCAGAGCTCAGGTACCAAGTTGCACCAACATACATATTTCAAAATTTTTTTGTGCGAATGTTTTGAGTTATGTAAATTAAGCTAATGATATTTTTCCTCAAAATTTGTGAATTACTTTAATACTTCTACAATGCAGGGCACGTATGGCATTCCAATTAGCCTTCACAGTATCAGTTCAGGTACGCAACCCTCACAGCTACACGCTGAAATGTTGGTACTCCAATCGCACCATTTTATTTTACTAGATCAGGAATAATTCTTTGTTTATTTTTCTTTTAGAAATAGCCGTGTTTGACATGGATTATGCACGAGTAAGTTTAGCATGGTTATGAGAATTTTACCTAGAAAAATTAATTATCTTGGATCTTTAGTTTTAGGTGTTAAAGTTTTTTGTCTGGACTAATTTAAAATTTCATGTTATTTTCCTTAGAATTCTTATTTGTATCAAAACTTATGCAAGCTTGTTATTTCAATCGGATGTACTGAATGTTGATTTGCAATTCAATGCATAATAGATATTTGTGTGATTTTTGTTTGACTCTGTGAATGTATGTATGTTTGTGAATTTCAAATAGTTGTGAATAATTAAAATCATATGAATTAAATACTGGTGGTACCAAAATGATACCGGAAAGAATTTAATGGCGTCAGTATACTGACATCTTTGATCTAATATATAGTAATGTCGAAAAACATGAATACAGCGGGCCCCGCTAAATTCTGACAATAAATTATTTGTGTCGCTAATCAAAGGCATCCGTATATCGATTATTATAAATTGTGGGTCTCACTAAATTCTGATAATATATTATCTGTGTCGCTGATCAAAGGTGTCGGTATATTGACAAATATAGTTTGCGGGCCCCGATAAATTCTGACAATATATTATCTGGGTTGCTCAATAAAGACGTCAGTAAACCGACATAGTAACGTCTAAATAGAGACACGCTTACTGTTTGAATAAGCGGTCGGAGAATATTATATGCGTCGTTATCCCGACACAGATATAGAGACTCGTTAAGTAATCTGCGTTCTCGCGACACATATGTTTATTATTAGCGGCTAGAGTATCAGGGTCGCTTAGGTAGCGTCTTTAGATGGACGCAGATAGCTTTTCGTGTCGGAATTAGGACGCATTTTTGCGAAGCAAATAATTAACATTCTAGTAGTGTTGGTTGGCTTTCGAATTTTTGTTATTCTAGAAAACAAATTAGAAAAATGAGCTAGTATTGACTTCATTGATGCTGTTTAGAAACAAGCAGACCCTACTATCCCCGCTATAATAATACAATAGCAGGAGCAGACCACAATGGAAAGAACATCAGAGAACTCATAATTGAGTATCATGTGATTCATAGAGCAGAATTGTAAGATTTCCCATTGCCTAAGAGATCTCCTATTAATAGTGAATATGAAAGATATTGGAGAAAATCAGCTAATACTGCATTACACTTTAAATGGCAGTAGTAATTTTTCGTTTGCTCTCCAACTCCAATTAGATTTTTCTTGTTTCTTCATAAACTCAATAACATGTTTCTAACTTGCTAATGGGCCAACGTGATACTAAATCAATGATCTTTATTTGCAGCAACAAATGAGAAAAAATATCTACTCCCCTTAACAAAACTCTAAGAATCTTAATATGTTTGGAGCAACACTATTATATCCTTTCCTCTCTTCTCCGGCATTAGCAAAGAACCAACACTAAAAAACCAATCAGTGACTTGGAGCTTTCTATATAGTAGGATTTCTTAGAGGAGATGAGTCATGGGAGAGAAAATACGAACTCAGGAGAAACAAGGTATACATTATTCAGTAATGGCAGGAGAATACACAAAAAAAAAAAAACCAAGCCAATTTGCTGTAAGAAAGTATAATATATAGTCATACACTCATACCAACTAATAACACGCTATAATACTAAAAGAATACTTCACTTTTGGCTCTTATGAATGACAATACTTAATTTACAGTAAGAAATTCACACAACTTTGAGGCAAACTGTATTATGTTATGTTACAAGTGCTGAGTACCCAAAAGACTAGAAAGTTATAACTCAATTTCTCTCATTCAGCTTTGGAAACAGAAGTTTACTCAATTTAGTAATTACATAGTCTAAATAAGATGTCCAGGGCAAATGAGCATACAGTATTCTACCGTCTTAAAACGAATAAATAATTAGCCAAAGAAAAATTAGCCATGAGGGTGATACTTACTTTGCTAAGAGTAACTAGGCGGGCAGGGAGCTGACGAGATTTGGCACAAGCCAGGTCCTTATTTTGTAAAATGGACAGACAACTGTTTCATTCTGACCCTCCTCTATGTTGTACTTGTACACATCATCAAAGGCTCTATTATAATATTCTATGTAATAGACACAGTTTCGACTTAATCCAGTCGACCAATTAGCTGTTACAGAGACAATACGATACCAATCAAGGAACAATGTTTGGTTACCAATGTTATTGGTCTTACCCATCTCCAGTGGTCATTTTCAGCTTTAACATCAAGCTGATAGATATTGAAAGATTGGAACCTATATTCTAAATCCCGATCGAATTGCTGAACAATTCTCAAAACCTTTCCTGCAGATTCTTAATCTTAGGCTGGAAATTACAATAGGTCAACTTACATAACATGATATAAAAATAGGAAAAAAACAATAACGATTAATTATGGGATGCTATAGAGAAATCATGCAATATTACTACCAAGGTTGTTTGCGTCAAAAGCATTGTGACAGAAATTTAGAATTTAGTCCTACATAAGTGTCTTAATTTAGTGGATTCTTTATACAAAACGGCATCTGTGTCTTGACTTTTCAAGGTCGTTGCCTTCTCTATTGCTTTGACCAAAGCTGGGAGTGCTATCGTCAACTTCTCCATTCTCTGCTAACTATAAATCAAGGAAAAAACATAAAACTGATAATGTATTTCTCTAATTAAATGGTTCTTACAAAAAATAAGCTGCAAAACAGAATCTGCTTTCAAGGGGGAAAAAAAAGGCACTGCGCAAGTGCCTGTATAGGCATGCACAGAATGAAAATTTTCTTTTATTGTCTTTTCATTGCTGCATGTCAACTTTTGAGTATTGAAAACTTTCATTTGATATACAATAAGATATGTTGACCTGGTCAGAAGTAATGCTTGAGCTCTCCAATGTGATATCCACTCTCTAAATAATGCCTAATGGCTGGTAAAAATCTCACAAGTTTGGAAGAAATATTAATTGTATGAAGCAACAATTTTCAGCTGGCCACTCAACATGTTAAACCCTCTTGATTTGAATTCGTCCACATTCACCGCCTTTTCCTTCGCATTTACTGATATGGTTCTAAATCTCCATTCATTTTGAAGATAGAGAAGTATTGAAAAATAAATTTAAACCAAGGACTGCCATGCTACATTTCAATTCAACACCAATCATGCGTCTTGATATACTGGTACATTCATTTGATATTTAGCCCGATAATTATAGTTTGTAGACAAGTCCATCAACCAATGAAAAAAAGTTAGACAAATTATAACATTTGTATGACTAACCTCTGGAACATTAATTATTTGGAAGAAATCTCCTAGGGCAATGAAACCTCTTAAACCTAGATCTTCGATCCAAGTATTGTAATTGTGCTATAAACCAGCTTCCAGTATCCATCAACCGGAAAAGTATTCAAAACCATAGAGAAAAGTTTCTTGAGCAGAATTTTATCATAATAAGCTATGGTTCCTGAAACAGCTAATTAAACAAAATAGTTGTAAGAGAAAACAATTAAAAAGGCGAGGAACATTATAACTAACTTGATTGACAACTTGACGTCTGACAAAAATTTCTGATGCTCCGGTATGCGGTAAAATTTGTCTGACAAGGCCCTAAACTGCAAATAAGTACCATAATTTACAAATTACTTTTTATGTACACAAAACGCTACCAAAAAAAGGTTATTAGGTCCTATTCAGAAAATAAAGATAAAATAATAGCATCAAGAATTTCCTTAGGCAACAAACCTGACAGTTACCATCTCCCTAAACCTTTAGTTCCACCAGATCATAAAACTTCAATCTAAATATATAAATGACAATTTACAATTATAAGCAGCCAATAAACATAATTACTTAAATAAATTTAACACAAAAAAACTGTCAATGGCAGACATATTTGATCACACAAAAAAAAATTGTCTTCTGCATACTTGTTAAAAATGCTAGATATGTAAACTGACAATTGTTTCTCACAATACTATCAGAAAAGCATATTATTGGAAGTAGGAATTTGGATTGAAGTGGGAATTTGGGGAATTTGGAGAATTTTCTATTCCTAGGCATAAATTTATTATAAACAATCCAAACTCTTCACAAAGTTACATACTTCCCAATAAATTTATGCCTAGGAATAGGAAATTCCCCAAATTCCTAAACGATCCAAACGGCCCCTTAAGTACCAAGACAGTTGAAACAAACAAATCTAAATCAACTTCAACCAACACCCTCTAGTCCATCCTCCGGCGCTTGCTTTTTAATAATAAGCATAGATTATGCATAATAATAAGCATGCATGTAAAAAAAGCAAAATAAAGAATTAGGTGGAAATTGAGGGTTGTACCTGTAACGCAAGCCATATCCCCAATCCGACAAATTGAGGGTCACTATTGAATCAAGAAAGCTTGATGCAAGCCTACTCAAACCTCCATTTCCAAAGCTACATCCTCTTCCTGTAATCCACAACAATTGGAAATTATTAATGAGAAATTATGAAACCAAAAACCACCTTCTCAAAGCAAATAAAAATTATTAGGAAATCAAAAGGCACCTTTACAATAATTTCAGAAAAAAAGGGCTAAAGATAACTTAAAGAAAACAAGCAACCAGCTAAACAATTTCTTCAAGTAGATACCCAATGACTTCCATCAGTAATACCGAGATTTCCGATCGCATTGGTTAAAGCACGGCCTTGAATGTACTCCATTGAGAGGTAATACGTCTATTTCGGATCAGCCTTGAAGGTACTCCATTAAGCCGATGTTGTTGCCATATGGTAATTGCACCTGCTAAAGCAAAATTGGATAACCAAACCAAAGGTAATCATTCACAATTGCTTGCTTGTCTACTCACCAGGTCAGGTTGACGCTCGAAAAGGGCAGCAGCTCCTCTTCAATCATTCTCTTGGGGCCTCTGCGCCGCCGTTTGAAGGAACAATCTAGTCTAGAGGGGCTGGTGAATGAAGAGGAGGAGACGGGTGCCGGGAGGAGAAGAGTCTGAGGCTTGGGGATGGGCGGAATTGGCGGAGGTTGCGGTGCGAGAGTTAGTAGGGTTTGATCGAGAGTGAGAGAGCCATAGGAGGAAAGAGGAGGAAAGAAAATGGAAATGAATTAGGGCCTAGCCGCCTAGGATTTCAGCGATGATCTGAGGAGGTGGCAACAAAAAATTTAAGGGCTTAGCGAGAAGGAAATAAGGAAATAGGAGCAACGCAGTAGCAAAATAAAAAGAATCGAAGCGGAGAATTGAACTCGCGACCTGCAGCTCAGAAAATTTGCTAACAACCATCATCAGCGCCAGCGCCATGACTTTTATTGTCAAAAAGTCTGATTATTCGTTAGAAATACAGATCAAAACCGCACATCATATCAAATTGCACAAATCAATGGTTTATAATTGATGTTAAGACATATTTCCACCCCTAGTTAGAATATTATTATGACCTTTCTATGGTGCTTTATAAATAGTAATAGATAATAGATTTAGATACAAATCATAGTGGAGTTTATTCGCTCTTTGCATCCCTAATTTGAGGTCATTTAGACTTTACTATAACCTCAACTTCGTGAAGGAATGCAGTTTTTTTTTTTTTTTTTTAAGGCCTGGAATGCAAAGTCATTACTTGAATTATCTCAATATAATTATAATATTTATGTAATATAATTAGCTAATAGTGTAACATAATATTCTAAGTTTTTTATATCATCTGTAACTTTCCTTGAAATCATAAAATGAACAAAAAAGATTAGCCAACGAACAAATATAATTTTGAAAATTATTAAAGTATTATATTATTGGGGGGGGGGGTAAGGGACCAATGAAATAAGTTTATTGTTGTACAAATTGTCATAACATCATTATTTTCATTTTTATTTCAAAATGTAAATTTTAATGTCAGATTCAAACAAGTGATAAATTGTACTAATATTTTCAATTTTAGAAGTATAGCCCCAGCCTTTACATTTGTTTTAAGATAAGCGAATCACATAGGAATGAAAAAAAAAAATAAATAAATAAAATACTCTTTTTAAGTAGCGAGACAGGTGAGCCTCTGTCAAGTATTTATGAGAACTAAAAAAAAAATATTTGTTTGGAAATTTCAGCAATTTTTACAAGGGGCCCAGCTTTCTGGCAAAATGCTTGTGCTGGTTCCAAATCCAAAGTCATGATTTGTGCTATATTATTTGATGATGGATCAAGCAAATCAAGTTTTTGTTTTCAGGTAAAGGGAAAAAAAACAGTGGGACTTAAATTATAAATCATACTCAGCTACACGACCACTCAATGTATTTACTCTGATTCAGACTTGATAGATAATACATACTGCTCGCATAACATTTGACTCTGGTTTTGACTTGATATTACATACTGCTCCCATGACAAAATCGTATGACAGCGACGCACTAAATGAAAACCAATGCGAAAATTTCATACGTATGAATGCTAAGGCGATTATACACATGGCATAATTTTAACACTACGCGGGTTACACCAGTCCACCAGATTTCTGGTATGTGCATGATGTAGAGAGTATCCCACCATTTCAGTAACAAGGAGCAGTCCTCACAACTTGTCTGTACATATATAGTAAAAAAAAAAGTTCAGCAAGAGAAACAAACAATGTAGTTCCCCAAGTAACATCAGCAGGATACTGTGATCCGTACATTTCGATCAGAAAGTCATCCAAGATGAGTTTGTAGGGCCCTACTATCCACGCTATAATTATAATATAGTGGATATGGACCATTGGAAACTCATTGGAAAAACCATAATTATTGTGATAAACAAAACAGAAAAGTAAGTTATAATCACAATTATAAGAAAATGTCATCTTTATGTAAAATGCGAAATACAGAAAAGAAAATCAGCTAAGGGGCTCCCTGAAGAACATCTCTTCTTGTCTTTCACTCAGCTCTTCTATCTCTTTTTTACTTGCTCATAGACCAACTTAATACTAAATCAATGATCTATATTTGCTTCAAGAAATTGGGGAAAAAAAAATCTCATATCCTTAACAAAACTCTAAAAGACTCTTTATATTATTGGAGCACCACAATTCTGTCCTCTTCTCTGTTTTCAGGCCTTAGCAAAGCACGCACTGTAAAACAGTCAATGTCTTGCAGCTTTCTTTATAGTAGGATTCTTAGGCTGTGCTCCAGAACTCAATCTTGGAGGGGAGAGGGCATGAGGTGACTTGGAGAGATTAAAATTTTATCTGCCCCTGAGGTGTTACTTGCTCCAGAATGGAAATAAAGAGGGATGAAGTGAGATGAGAAGAGGTAAGAGAGAGACTCATCTTAGGAAGAGTTAATCCCCAATCCATTCACCCCGATTTTGGGGTTACATAATTCCGGTCACCCCTTACCTCCCCACCCCTCTTACTCTTTCCTCTTCGTACTGGAGCACAGCCTAAGGGAGATACATTTGTATACACCAAAGAGCCATGTAAGAAATATACTACCAACTTCAGTAGAAACACTGCATACATCATACAATAAATGGCAGGAGGTACACAAAACAACCAAGCCATGAAATTGCAATGATATTGCTGTAGCCAAGATATATAGTCATATACCAACTAATAACACACTATAACACAAAGAATATATTATTTTTGGCTTTTCTTAATGACAGAAGTACTAAAGTTGTCACAATGAATTATCCCAACAATGAGGCCACAGAATTAGGTTACTAGCACAGAATATCCATAAGATTTGAAATTTATAACTCAATTCACCCTCATTCAGCTTTGGAAACAGAAAAATATTCAATTTGGACATAGTCTAATTAAATAAGATGTATAGTGCAAATGAGAAAAACAGTAATATACGGAGAGTCTAAAGACAAGTAATCAAATAAGTAAGAGAAAATTAAGCAATGAGGGTGATACTTTGCTACTGGTGACCAACAGGAACGGAGGTAACAAGATTAGGCACGAGCCAAGTTCTTCCATTGCTAAAAGGACGGGCAACAACTTTTTCAGTCCGACCATCAGAGATGCTGTATTTGTATACCTCAAAATAAGTAAACCAATCTCGACAACTTACAGAACAACGTTGCAAGAAATAGACACAATTTATCCTTATTCCAGTAGACGGATGCACTGTAACAGAGATACCATTGTGGTCGTCCAGGAACACTATTTGGTTACCAATGCTATTGATTTTTACCCATCTCGACTGACAAATATCATCTTCAGCGCAAAGCTGATAAATATCAAAAGAAAAGTTAGAGGTACACAAAGCTAAACTAAGATCCAAAGATAAAGTCTGATCCATATGTTTAACAATTCTCAAAATCTTTCCCGTGGATTCGACAAAGTACACTTGATCAGAACTTTCAAGGGTCTTCGGAGCAGGTATCACAAAAGAAGAGCCGCAAGCAATATCGATCACCACAGTATCACCTGTTTCAGGTTCGTTCATGTAGTACCTCCCCTTCAAGCACGACCCGGGGAGGGGGCATATCTCAATTGGAAGTTCAACGTAATTCCAGTCACAATTGCAGGGTCGATAAAATCCCATCATATCACGACCATCCGTGAAAGCCATATAATTGTCAGTTCCAATTGGATCAGGACCTATAGACTCCAAGCCCAGAAAAGGGACAAGGTCTCTCCTAATTTCAATAGTGACCTCATCTTTTGTGAGCGGGTTCAAAAGGGAAGGTGTCGGATCGTTGAAACTTTTGCTGGCATAGAGATAGCCATGTGAAGGCCCAATCAAACACTTGCCACGGGCCATTGGGCAATGGATGGTTCGGATTTTATCAGAGAAGAGGGAATAAAAGCGCAAACTTTCGCCCTCGATGCCTTGATCGTTGACTGGATGCTCGAGGAGCCAAGGGAGTTGAGGGGGAAGATCGGAGATGGAGGTGGCCGAGCGCCATTTCTTGCAAACGGCGCGAAAATAGACGAAATCGAATATGTCATGGAGCTTCTTCGAAATTTCTTGGAGCAGATCGACAGGAAGATCGGACCAATCTACCCGAACCCTTTTTTGGGACCGGAGAGGGAGGCTTGGTTCGATGGCCTCCATGGGAATTGGCGACTGATTTGGTGCTAGAGTTTTGCCTCAGAACTAATTAGGGTTGAAGCGGAGATGTAAAGCGTACAAAAATTTATAAAAAAAAATTAAAAATATATTTTGTAAAAATATTGTTAAATATATCTAAAAGATTAAAAAGGATTTATATTTATGATTGTAATGATTAAAAGTGGTTATATCTAGATTTGAAGTTTCGAGAGATTATATCTAATTAGATATCATTCGAAAGGTTACATCAAATTTTGCTTAATTTATTTTTTTATCATATGCAATAACAATTAACTAGTCACTTTTTCTGGGTTTGGAACTTTTTCTGGATTCTTTAGCGTTACACTCCAAAATGGCATATTGATTTTGTTTGTTTGGGTATAAGCAACTAGTGTTCTAAATACGTGTTGTGTCGTGTTGTGTCGTGTCAAATACGATACGGATAATCTGTCGTGTCGTGTTTAAATATTTCACGTGTCGTGTCGTGTCGTGTCGTGCCGTGACGTGTTCAAACACGTTTAACTTTTTAACATAAATTTAATTTGTTTACGAAATTTAAAATAATGTTTGATAAAATATATAAACAATTAAGAAAATTGACATGCTTCTCAATTGAATTAAAATATAGATTATTTTTTCATTTATAATTTTGATGTGAAAAAATATTTTTTATTTTATTGTAATTTTTTTTCGGATATAGGACCGGTCATGTTTGATAAAACATGCATGGGGTTGCTAACTTAAAATTATGTTAGTATACTTTTTAAACAAATAAAATTAAAATATGAAAATTAATGAAATTTAACTAAAATAAAATATACCTTTGGTAATTTGCTAATCAAAATCTGCTAATCAAGATCCGAATGTATCAATCTTTCATTAGTAATTTTATTTTAACAAATTAAAGTGTTATATTTGAAATTAATTATTTTGGCAAATTAAAGTGCTCTATTTGAAATTAATTAATTCTATTCATAACTGTTGATTTAAGATTGAATAGATGTTAGGCATGATTTTATGAATATATATATATATAGAGAGAGAGAGAGAGATTGGCTAAAGTATACTCCAGCATACGAATCAAACCTGTATGCTAGAGTTATTTATCAAATTTTAAAATTCAAACAGTCGATCCAAACCGTTCAAGTTATTCTCCATGTAAAAATATCCTTCAACACCAAATTTTACATTTTTTCGAATTTTTTTTCTATATATTATGCTATTTTCAAATTGAATGGTCAGAAATACTCCTTTACAACTCCTTTATAGTGTTTTTTTTAAATAGAACAATATATAGTAAAAAAATTCGAAAAAATATAAATTTTGGTTTCCTAGGAGATTTCAATATGGGGAACAATTTCAAAGGTTTGGATCTACTGTATGCATTTTAGATTTTGAGAAACGACTCCAGCATACAGACTATCTGTATGCTGGAGTATACTTTAGCCAATCTATATATATATATATATATAGAGGATTGCTAAAATTCTATGCATAGCACGGATGTCTTTCGTGCTACGGATTTGTTCTTGCATTTCATGCTTCAAACAACCGATCCAAACCGTTCATTATCTTCTACCTATTGAAATCTTATTAAAAATCAAAATTTAAATTTTTTTTTAATTTTTTTACTATTTTTCTCCGATTTTTGAAAATCACTGTTATTGAAGGGTACACAGTATATTAGATTAAGTATTTTAAAAACAAAGACTTTCGCTGCCAGAACGATGCTCCTGGAGGAGCCAAGGGAGTTGAGGGGGAAGGTTAGAGATGGAGGTGGCCGCGCGTCATTTCTTGCAAATGGCGCGAAAATAGACGAAATCGAAGATGTCATGGAGCTTCTTCGAAATTTCTTGCAGCAGATCGACAGGGAGATCGGACCAATCTACCCCAACCCTTTTTTGGGACTCGAGAGGGAGGCTTGGTTCGATGGCCTCCATCTCCATGGGAATTGGCGACTGATTAGGGTGCTAGGATTTTGCCTCAGAACTAATGACTAACGTCTAATGAGGGTTTAAGCGGAGATGGAAAGGGAACAAAATTTTATTATTGGAAAATTGGATATATATCGGTCTGATCTTTTCTAATTAGAAATATATCCCTTTAATATTTAAAATTAGATTCATGTTACTCATAGATATTTGTCCCTATCGATATTTTAAACAATAATTTAATGATAAAAATCAGTTTTATAATTTTAAGACTAAAGTGCCCTTATTTTTAGACCTTTCGCATGCCCTCTCTCATCAAATTGTGCCTCATCCAATTGCTTAGTTTTATTCAAAAACAAAAATAATCTTTTTATATGATTTTCAATTTGAATTATTGGACACAAATTTACATCCACCGGACAGTTCGGATTTACATCAAGAAGGTGCTTTTTCTAAATGCTAATTGTAATTATCATTTCATCTTTCAAGTATAATAAATATATCTAATTTATTTTTTATTTAGTTCCTCTATTTAAATATTCGGTTAAGCACCTTATTTTGTTTTGTGGGTAATACTTCTCAATCGAAGCATCCCTTGACAGCCATTGTCATGTTCCTAAATAAACTTCTCTTTGGAAGTACCACACGGTACTTACTTGAGGCAAAATAAATCATGAGATACCTTAGAAAAATTAATAAAGCAGCAGAGACCAAAGCTTTCTAATTAGGTTTATGTATTGTTTATCCATCGGATGATCGTAGGTATTGTAGATTTTCAAATGCAAGTTAAAAATTACCATGGCTAGAGTAGAGGTAGACAAAAATAGAGGTTGGGAGACGGGGGTGTTTTGGTCTTCCTGTTATAAATTTGTTTTCAGAAGTAAAATTATTTGTTGGAAATATTGATAAGGATAAATATCTTTGACTAACAAGATTTGAGGGATAAATATCTAATTTTAAAGATTAGAGGAGTATATTTCTAATTAGAGAAAATTAGAGGGTCTATATCTATTTTTCCCTTTTATATTTTATCATAGGAAAGAGAACTTATTTAGGTTTAGGTCTCAAACGCCGGTAAGTTTGGACACGGTGGAAGCACTGGTTCAACTAGATAGAAACCGGAAGCTTCGACAATTTTTACAAAATTTCAAGTGCAGACATATTTCTTTTAGAACTGAAATTTCTATATGCAGTTAACATTGATGCAACCTCATAATCGGCCAATCAAATAGTTTACCGGTCATCATTATACAAAATTATAATTAACTTAGTTTCGAACTTCCATTTTGAAGTATATTTTCTAAAAAATATACCATCATTTGTAATTCGTTACTCAGATCGATTCCATATGGTTCGATGCCATTTTATACTTGATTATAACTAAATTTGAGCGGGAATGTAATTCCTTTTCCTTAAATCACATGAGTTTCACTTAAAATAATAACATTATGTTATTTAATATAAAATATTTCGATTTTAGCATAACATAATATTCTAACCTACCTGAGACTAAGACTTTGTTGTTGTCCGTCATCGTCGTCGTTACTCGTTAACTACTAGTTATAGTGAAACATAATATTCTCTGCTTGTTTATAATTTCGTACTATTCTAACTTTTTAAAAATTATAAAATCAACAAAATATTAGCCGATAGACAAATATAATTTTGAAAAGGATAAAACAATTGTTTTTGTACTAGATTCCAATTCCACAAGTTATAATGACAGAAAATGTTATAACATTATTGTTTCATTTATATTTCTAAACTTAAAATACAAGCGTAGCATCAAACAATTGATCTTGTTCAATTTCTTTAAATTTGTGTTTTTATAAAATTTTTAATCGATCAGTTTGTGTTTCATTTAAGTCTTCAGTCCATTTTAATCGATCACGAGGTAAAACAACTCACAAATATAGATGACTATATTTACCAGTATGCATCCAGCCATGTACCTTTGCTTAGCATTTACCAGTATGCATCCATGGTTATGCTTCGTTTAGATCGAAGATTCCTATTTGGTTCAAAAAGTGACAATCCTAATTGTGAATTGTACGAAAAAAAAAAAAGACTTTGAACATTAAAATGAAATGTTACAACCATGATGTCAAGTGTAATCTGAAATTTTGACAATTGTAATTTCGGAATCCGAAATTTGTAAATTATTTGATGTTGAATTTTATCCGACTGCATTCAGACATTCAGTCATATACCAACTAATAACACACAACATAAATAATATTTTATTTTTGGCTTTTCTTTATTACGGAAGTACTAAAGTTGTCACAATGGTTATGCTTCTTTTCCGTCGTCGTCGTTAACTAGTTATAGTGAAACATAATATTCTCTTCTTTTTTATAATTTCGTACTATTCTAACTTTTTAAAAATTATAAAATCAACAAAATATTAGCCGATAAAGAAATATATTAATTTTGAAAAGGATTAAACAATTGCTTTTGTACTAGATTCCAATTCCACAAGCCTATAATGACACAAAATATTATAACATTATTGTTTCATTTATATTTCTAAACTTAAAATACAAGCGTAACTGTTGGAGTTATGTCTTAGAAGTTAATGGTTTACTTACTAAAATATTAGTTTATGTTATTAATTATATTTGATCATTTGTTCCTAGGATTTATTACAGATCATTCAAGTTGAGAATCTGAATTGTGGATCTCTGTGGATCATTCATTAGAATGACAATAATAAATCTAAATTGTCCATAATTTTGATAATTAATAAGGACTGCTATACTGATTTTATTTATGTTCTCTTGAATTATGCAGGGAAAGGTTGTTAATCAAGAAAATCGTATCTCTCATTAGTATATCTAGTGAGTGATGATATCTATTTAGGCCCCTTAATGGAGTTGGATTGTTTGGTCAATTTATACAATCAACTCTAAATCAAAGAAATGTATAATCTCAAGAATGACACATTCCTATTTTTTATTATACAATGATATCATGTGACATAAGAATCAAAACAAGAAAATCTTTTATTTTTTATGCAGGATTGAAATACTGTAGCAGTACAATATTTTATGTGAATTGAGAATTATAGTATGTTGCTAGATACCGCTTATGATTATTGGAATTAAATAACGATTTATTTCCATAGCCAATATAACATAAATCCTCAAAGGGTTACACAAATAGGACTTTAATCACACAGTGCATTATTTATTTATTCACAGCAGTAAGTACTGTGAAAATATGATAAGTTGATTATAAATTATATATCATTGCGAACTGTTATAATTAATTAAGTCACAAAGATCATATAGAAATAAATTAATGCATTAATTAATTCCAAAATAATTGTTAATGAGTTAATAATTAATTTAGTTTAGCACACATTAATATAAATAATTATATTAATTAATTGGATCGTTGTTTAATAGCAAATAGACACTCCAATTGAAGAGCAAATTAGAGAAAATTTAATTAATAGAATTAAAGACCCAATTGATGAAGTGAAGTGGCCCTTCAAGGCCCATATTGTGGCCAGCCTCCTAGTGGCAAGAGGAGTAAATTGTGGGAACTTGTTCCCTAGAGTTTGAGCTTTATAAAAGGACTCTTTTGGAGGCCGCCACCTCCTCTCTTTTTCTCTCTCATTTGCTCATTTGTTGAGCTTCTTTTTCTTCTCTAAATCTAAATTAAAGAGTTAATTGCAAAAAGAGAGAAAAGCTAAAGGGATTAGACTAGTTCTTTGGGTGTGTTAGCACATATTTTATAGAACGTGATTAATCCTTCTTGGTGGACTCGAGGCGGCCGGCGGTTAGGCAATGGTGGTGAAGACGTGCACGCCATCGATTCCCATGCTTTGGTCGAGCCTCGCGAATGCGATTTCGCGAGAGGTAAAATTCCTCCTCATTTCTCTGTTGTGATGGTTGTGTATTGATTACTTGGAAAGATCCTTGTTGCTTGATGATTAATTAAGTTAATTAGTAACTAAAATTGAAAATTGAGCATTTTCTAACGATAACATCCAAAAAATTGATCTTGTTCAGTTTCATTAGATATGTGTTCTTATAAAAGTTTTAAGCCTTCAGTCCATTTTAATCGATCAGGAGGTAAAACAACTCACAAATATAGATGACTATAATAAATGAATTTTAATATGTTTGTTATTTAATCGGCTAAGCTCGAAGCATGAAGTGATAGAGGAACAGGAGTTGAATACTAAAAGATATATGTGCACTTGGACAGTATATATTTGGTCCTCCATTTATTTTCTTTTTCAGGAGCCACTACATTAGGTGACTTTGTTGTTGATCGCAACATTTGTTTCTGAGAAAAATGCTTTTGACTCTGCTGGTTCTGACTTAATATTACATAGGCTCGCATGACAAAGGCACACACTAAACGAAAGCCGAAGATGAATTTGACAAGTGAACATGCTAATTAGGCAATTACTAAACATCATATAATTTCAACACGAAGCCAGTTAAGCCGGCCCCTTTAATTTCTGAATATTCTGCATGACTTAGATATTATTCCACGATTCCAGCAACATGGAGCATTCCTTGTAAATTGACTACAAAAGAGTAAAAAAGAAAAAAAAAAATCAAGTTAGGCAAGAGAAACAGACAATGGAAACCAAAGCCAATTATTCAAATAAGCATCGGCAAATTTCTACAGTAGCAATTGGGACATCTGAGTATTAACACAAAGCAGATAATCGCCATAATCTCTTTCGGTTTTTTTTGAGCTCAGCCGAAAGTCATCCTGCATGAGTCCATCGATTGACTTTCAAAGTTCTGTCTATTTGAAATAAACAAAATTGGAGCTTAAATCGATATGCCAAATATAATATATTAGCAAGAGGGTGCTAGTC
Source organism: Rhynchospora pubera (assembly GCA_028095005.1). Taxonomy (NCBI): domain Eukaryota; kingdom Viridiplantae; phylum Streptophyta; class Magnoliopsida; order Poales; family Cyperaceae; genus Rhynchospora; species Rhynchospora pubera. The sequence continues at coordinate 332,428,649 of CM051460.1, forward strand.
CGAGAAAACAGTAAGATCCGAAAGCTCATAATTGAATATCATTTGGTCCACAATGGATTCCAAAAATCATGTTGGATATCATGTGATTCATAGAACAGAATAGGAAGTCCAAAGTACTAGAATAAGCGATCTCTTATTAATACAAAATATGAACTACATTGGTGAAAATCAATTAGTCTCCAAATGCATATGAAATGGTAGTGGTAATTTCTCGTTTTGATCTTTGACTTGAATTTTTTTGTTTTCCCCAAAACACAATATCATCTTGTATTTCCTAAATTTATAACTCATTTCACCCTCATTCAGCTTTGGAAACAGAAAAATATTCAATTTAGACATAGTCTAATTAAATAAGATGTCTAGTGCAAATGAGCAAAACATACGGAGAGTCTAAAGGACAAGTAATCAAATAAGCAAGAGAAAATTAGGCAATGAAGGTGATACTTTGCAACTGGTGACCAGCAGGAACGGAGGTAACAAGATTAGGCACGAACCAGGTCCTTCCATTGCTAAAAGGACAGAGAACTTTTTCAGTCCGACCATCGGAGATGCTGTATTTGTATACCTCACAATAAGTAACCCAATCTCCATAATACCTTACAGAACAACGTTGCAAGAAATAGACAGAATTTATCCTCATTCCAGTAGATGGACGCGCTGTAATAGAGATACCATTGCGGTCGTCCAGGAACACTATTTGGTTACCAATGCTATTGATCTTTACCCATCTAGACTGGCAAATATCATCCTCAGCACAAAGCTGATAAATATCAAAAGAAAAGTTAGAGGTACACAAAGCTAAACTAAGATCCAAAGATAAAGTTTGATCCTTATGTTTAACAATTCTCAAAATATTTCCTGTGGATTCAACAAAGTACACTCGATCAGAACTTTCAAGGGTCTTCGGAGCAGGTATCACAAAAGAAGAGCCGCAAGCAATGTCGATCACCACAGTATCACCTGTTTCAGGGTCGTTCATGTAGTACCTCCCCTTCAAGCACGACCCGGGGAGGGGGCATATCTCTATTGGAAGTTCAACGTAATTCCACTCACAACTGCATGGTCGATAAAATCCCATCATATCACGAGCATCCGTGAAAGCCATATAACTGTCAGTTCCAATTGGATCAGGACCTATAGACTCCAAGTCCAGAAAAGGGAAAAGGTCTCTCCTAATTTGAATAGTGACCTCATCTTTTGTGAGCGGGTTGAAAAGAGAAGGTGTCGGATCTTTCCATCTCTTGCAGGCATAGAGATAACCATGTGAAGGCCCAATCAAACACTTGCCACGGGCCATTGGGCAATGGAGGGTTCGGATTTTATCAGAGAAGAAGGAATAAAAACGCAAATTTTCGCCCTCGATGCCTTGAGCGTTGACTGGATGCTCGACGAGCCAAGGGAGTTGAGGGGGAAGATCGGATATGGAGGCGGCCGAGCGCCATTTCTTGCAAACGGCGCGAAAATAGACGAAATCGAAGACGTCATGGAGCTTCTTCGAAATTTCTTGGAGCAGATCGACAGGAAGATCGGACCAATCTACCCGAACCCTTTTTTGGGACCGGAGAGGGAGGCTTGGTTCAATGGCCTCCATGGGAATTGGCGACTGATTTGGTGCTAGAGTTTTGCCTCAGAACTAATTAGGGTTGAAGGGGAGATGTAAAGCGTACAAAAATTTATAAAAAAAAAATTAAAAATATATTTTGTAAAAATATTGTTAAATATATCTAAAAGATTAAAAAGGGTTTATATTTATGATTGGAATGATTAAAAGTGGTTATATTTAAATTTGAAGTTTCGGAGGTTACAACTAATTAGAGAACATTTGAAGGGATATATCTAATTTTTACGTTAATTTATTTTTTTATCATATGCAATAACAATTAACTAGTCACTTTTTCTGGGTTTTGGAAATATTTATGGATTCTTTAGCGATACACTCCAAAATGGCATATTGATTTTGTTTGTTTGGGGTACAAGCAACTAGTGTTCTAAATAAGTGTCGTGTCCGGATCATCCGTCGTGTCGGGTCGTGTCGTGCTGTGACGTGTTCAGACACGTTTAACTTTTTAACATGAATTTAATTTGTTTACGGAATTTAAAATAATGTTTGATAAAATATATAAACAATTAAGAAAATTGACATATTTTACAATTGAATTAAAATATAGATTATTTTTTATTTATAATTTTGATGTGAAAAAATATTTTTTATTTTATCGTAATTTTCTTCCGAGACATAGGACTGGTCATGTTTGAGAAAACATGGGGTTGCTAACTGAAAATTATGTTAGTGTACTTTTCAAACAAATAAAATTAAAATATGAAATTAATGAAATTTAACTAAAATAAAATATACCTTTGATAATCTGCTAATCAAAATCCGCTAATCAAGATCCGAATGTATCAATCTTTCATCAGTAATTTTATTTTAACAAATTAAAGTGTTATATTTGAAATTGATTATTTTGACAAATTAAAGTGCTATATTTGAAATTAATTAATTTTATTCAGAACTGTTGATTTAAGATTGAATAGATGTTAGGCATGATTTATGAGAATATATATATATATATATATATATATATATATATATATATATATAGAGAGAGGTTGGCTATTGTCCTTTGGATAGGACTCAGCCAGTTTCCTATCCAGTTTTCGACTGTTGGATGGTATTAAGATTCGTGCTTAGATTAAGATCTATGGTTGAGGATGGATGCGCTGAAGAGGGTCTACGTTAAAAATTTCTGTTTTGCATTTCTCCGTTACCTCTGTTACTCCTCTCCTTCGTACCTTCTACCTCCTCCTCCAAGTCGACTCTTATGTGAGCTCTTCTTAGAAAGCCAAGACACCTCGTTCTAATCGCCTCCTCTCCTCACTTCTTGCTCTTTGTCTCCGCCTTCTCTACTTATATAGGGCTCTCTCTCCCTCTCCTCAGACCATAATCGAGACGCTTCCGCCTCAGAACTTCTAACACAGGTCTATCTCCGCCTCCGTAAACCCTAAAGGTCGATCCAAGTAAGAGTTTGATCCTAATCGCCTCAGCTATTCTAACACAACACTTCTAGCTCTATCTTCGTTTATTTTAAGGTTAGTGTGTTTTCTAATTTGTTGTTATTCTGCTTTATTAGGTTTAATTTGTTCCCAAAAGTTTTCCTAATTTTTCACTTCGTTAACAACAATGTGATTATTTCTCTGTACATTCACTGGGCGTGTTTGGTTCTGTACATTCAACGAATTTTTCCTAATCTTTCACTTGATTAACAACAATGTGATTTTTTCTCTGTAGATTCACTTGGTTAACAATAGTTTTTAATTATGCACAATTCGGTGGTTGGTTCTGTAATTTTTCAATTTAGATTTGGGGAAAAAAATGCTTATTGTTATTTCGAATGGGTATAATTTCAGTTCTGGTTGGCTTCTTAGGTTTTTGAAATTTGCATTTTACAGTATTATTTGGTACATTAAGTTCCCTTCAGAGTGGATTTCGATTCTGGTTGCCTGCATTTTAAAGCAATACTGGTATACTGCATTATTTGGTATATTGCATTTTTTGACGAAACAGTAAGCATTATTTGGTATGTTGCATTTTAACAGCATTTTAATAGTAAGCAGTTTAACAATATTGCTATAATTTTTATAAGTCTAGGCCCATTAGGTTGGCGAGGTCGATGATACACAAGAATGAGACAGTTTCAATGGTTGCTGGGTCTTATGGCTACATTGCTCCACATTTGCTTCATGATTATATATACTTGGTTCCAAATTTTTCTGTCAGGCAAAATTGAGGCATAACTATACCCGCTATGTTCTTGACTTCATTAAAGATCTAACTTTATTTATATGTTTTTCAAACATAATAGAATATGGATATTCATTGAAAGTGGATCAAAAACGCCTCATATACAGATTTGGCATGATACTGATGGAGCTCCTAACAAGCAAGCGACCAATTGAGCCCGAGTTTGGTTAGAGTCAAGACATAGTCGGCTGGGTACGCGAAAGGCTCTATTCCAACAGAGACGTCGAGGAATAACATAGATGTCGAGGAATTGCTTGATCCGGCTGCCGGTGGCCTGTGTGAGCACGTCAAAGAGGAGATGCTCCTTGTGTTCAGAATTGAAGTTCTTTGCACTGCTAAATCACCCAAAGACTGCCCATCGATGCATGATGATATCACCATGCTTGCTGAGGCTGAGCCTTGAAGAAAGAGTGTTGTTATCGCTGTAACAGCTAAGGAGAAGCATGTGTTGGTTTAGTCAATTTGTAGTGCGTTGGTCTGACTAAAACCCTCTACTCAACAATTTTTCTTTTTTAGGAAATCTAATTTTTCTCTGACAAGGAGTTGTAACATAGGAGAAATTGTGCCAAAATTATTTCTTTTTTTAATTTTAATTTTAGAAGATGTTTTATGCCTCTGTAATTTTAGGAGTTGTAACAACTATTGAGAGGGATGGGGTTTCGTCGAAGGTGCGTGAGAGAGGGATTCATTTGAGAGAGAAAGATCGTGTGATTTCTTTTTGTTTTTTTGTTTTTTTTTTTTGATAGAAAGATCGCGTGATTTCCACAGACGGAAAATAGTAACGGGTGAGAGACGGAAAATTATAACGCAGAACCTCTCTAGCGTCTCCATCTTCACCGTCTATCCATGATCTGGCACGAATTTTGACACCATCTAAAGGCTAAAAATTGAATAGGAAAATGACTTAGTCCTATCCAAAGGACAATAGCCTATCTCTATATATATATATATATATATATAATTATATTTATATATATATATATAGCATGTATATAAATGAGAAATTCATCATCCATCGTATTTCTATAACACTTAATGTGTCTCTTTTTTGTTTTTGGCGTGTCTTTAATATGTGTTGTGTCTTTCGTATCGTGTCTCATGTCGTGCCGTGTCGTGTCTGAAAATTTACGTGTCGTGTAGTGTCGTTTCTATTTCATAAAAGTTAGACACGACACGCTTTAGATACAACATGTCTAAGTTCTCGTGTCATGTTCGTGTCCTTATCTTGCCGTGTTGTACCACCTCCGTGCGGTGTCAAATCGTGCCGTATTCGGACACGCCGTGTTTTTTTAGAACACTATAAGCAACACTAGATCGACTTGCTGGTTTTGCATTTGGTGATTGCATGTGATCTACGATGCAATGTCATAGACTTTGAATGCATACGTTAAATAGTTGCATTCTACAGTTCTAAAGGTGCATTATTCATCGGAATATGATGATGGATCCTGGTGACTCAACTTTTCATGGCAGAATGATGCAGTCGTTGATTAATTGTAAGCTTAAGTACTGGTTGCAAGCAGTCATTGATTAATTGTAAGCTTAAGTACTGGTTGCAAGCATCTACTACTACGAAATTGATTTTTAACGGCAGTTAATTAGGGGTTTTTAACAACGGCCATATGGCGTTGTAAATGAGGGAGCCGCTAAAAACTTTTAATAACCGCCGCAATTGTTGTTCCCTCGAGAAGCAATCCGAAGTTTGTTTTTGGTTTTCTACGACGGCTATTTATTGAAACACTGTCGTAAAGAACATTATTTTTACGGCTGTATTTTATAAAAATCCGCCGTATAAGACCTATATAATTTAAAAAAATTAATATTTTTGTGGCTAGCCCATATATATTAATTTGCTAGCCATAAATAACACATAAATATATCAAAATTTTTATAAACAGAAAATCACAAAAACTTGCATATTTCACACAAAATAATATTAATTCACATAAAATCCACAAATTAAAAGTTAATATCCAGAAATACAACCATTACTCATTAATCATTGTCCCCCCTTAATTAATTCTCAAGGGACCTAGAAATTTAAAAAACAGCTTTATAGTTTGGTTAATCTCGTCCTCAGGATATGGTGCGCGCATCTTGCGGTTCCAAAACCTGCACATTAACACTTCATATTAACAAAATTCTAAATCCTAGTATTAAACCAACTAATTAATTGTTATGTACCAACTGTTAATGGTAGAGACTTCAATATTTATTACTTTAATGCATAGGAAGTTAACAACAAAAAATTACAAAATTTGTAATAGAGAAATTAACCTAATGCAATCAGTTCCAATAGTACCATGAACTTGGTACTTCGTACAGAGCAATGTAAAAGTAGAAAAGCTCCAAAAATCACATTTTGAGCACTATTTAGTTCACTGGTACAGCCTGGAGCGAGATAAGATTACATACATGTTGGACAATACATTTTTTTATGTATGTTTTCTGTTATTGTACTTAATAAATCATCTTAATCTATTTTCTCTACTATACCATATTAATACAAATCAACTAATTAATTTCATGATATTAAACCTAAACCTTTACCTTAAACTAATTGGTACGGCAGCACTAATTCAAACCAACCAATTAAACATTAATTTAACTCAATATTAATCGAGACTAATAAATTATTAAACATTAGTAAAAATAGATATTTCATACCAATGACAACACCCCATAAGTCGCGTACCAATGTAGTATTTTTCTTATTGATGTCATTGTATAATAACGACAATCATTAAAGTTTGGCTGACCCTACAAGTAAATGTAACTATTAGTGTTAGTTGTTTACCAGAACTTGCACCACATCGAACTTAGCCTTATCGTCGAGAAATTTGGTTTAAACTCTGCAACATTAAAATATGAAATTAGAAGAATTAATTTAATTGTAGATATTATGAGGCCATGCATGCATAGAGCTAAATGAAACTTACATTTTGTACGGCTCAGTAATTTTCAAATCAACTTTGTCAGGATTGAGAATCAACAATCCAAATGCAATTACATCTCCTTATTTTTCTCTTGATCTTTTTTCCTTTCTACTAACGGCATTGCTATCATGATTCGACATGCCTGTCAATTCAAATAAAAATTAGTAGACCCGCTAACAATCCTAATCCATAAAGAATTTCTAACATGTTTACACAAAATTCCTCATTTTACTAAATTTCTTTCTATCAATAAAGATGACAAAGTGAAGGACATAGTTTTTTATGCAACATCTCAATCACACGATAGCAAAGGTTGTAAAATCAATAATGAACTGTCGTACTAAATCGCGTTCAAATGAAATTGTAAGACGAAGAGTGTCAGGTTTATACTTGTGACAATAGTAGATAGAATGGCATCATAACAGATTGTATAAGTGTAAATTTCTCCAATCAGACCCTAAAGTTGACTCAATTTATAACTTAAACCTTGAGGCATCATCTGGATTTATGAGGAGTAATTTACAGAAGTGAAAAAGAGAACCATTCCAAATCATATGGTTTCTGATACATTCCAATTTCTGCAAAACAATTGACAGTTCTCGTGTCCATATCTAAAACAACATATTTGCAAAGAACAAGAATCAAAACCAAGCAAAAAATTGACTTAAACTCAGAACTCAGACCTAGGGTTTAGCGCTTAGAATTCGAATCTAGAGGTGAGGAATCGGATCTAGGAGGTGGGGAACCGAGAGAAAGAGATGGAAAAGGAGGAAGGTGACGGGAGTGGAAGGCGGAGGCTAGGGAGGCTGGTTTAGGAAGGAAGAAGGCGAAGGAAGGAGAGGGATGACTGAGAGAGGAAGACTAACCTCTAGGCGGTGAGAGGAAGGCGAGCGGCAGGACATATCGGCATTGACGGTGGTGAGAGGAGGGCGAGCGGCAGGACATTACGGCGTTGACGGAGGTGAGAGGAGGGCGAGTACAGTGAGGGAGGGAGGATGATTTAGAGAGGAGCGAATTTCGATCGAGAAAGAAATTTAATTAGAGATGGAGGGATGAAAAAAACATTTTTATTAGTTTACCGCCTGTATATATTTTTTTTTTGAAAAACAGTTCTTCGACAGTTTTAAAAAGCAGACCGCCTTTTTAATTTTTATAGGATTTTTTGAAATTCGATAAATAATATTTTGTCTTTTATTTTTATTTTTTTCGGATTTTTTATTTACGTTATATTTTTATTAAGAAATACTAAAAATTATAAAAAAATTTAAATTTAAATAAATATAAAAAAAAGAGAAATTTTGAAAAATGATAAAAAAAATCAGACGCTCTGGATATATAGATTGTTCGGACTTCGGACAAAAAGAGAATCAAGATTGCAACCTTGACATTTTTATTTGATATACAAATATGACAAAATTATAACAAGTACATAAATTTATTAATTACATATTATAATATTGTACCTACAATTACATATATATATATATATATATATATATATTATGGCCTTCTGGTAAATATTCAATAGTTGACATTAAAATTTAATAAAGCCGGTGGCGAAGAAAGAGGGGCACTGGCAAGGGCCAGACCCCCCTAATAATTAGAATATTCTCCAAGCATATGTTAATTTATTAAGATAATTTATATTATTAAGTTTTATGGGCCTCCTTTAGGCTCAAAATATTATGCTCAATGATGCATTGGTTAAGAAAAATTAATGGTTGCTAGTATTATTTTAGGTAATTAATACTTAAACTTGTAATTTTCTTGGTTCTCAATTTCATTTAGTCAAATTTTGGCCCCCGTCATTCTTCAATCCTGGCTTCGCCACTGATTAAAGCTGAAATATTTAGTATTAAACAGCTAGAACAAAAATATGAGTCTTGCGAAGCAACCAAAAAGGTACAATTAGAAAAACAGAAGATGCAAAAAGAAGTAATAGTCTCTGCACCAAATGAGATGACATTTTTTCTTAAAAATAAATAAAGAATTTTCACAAATAAGTGCATTATTGTTATAAATGAATACAAATCATATAATTCTCATTTATTACATTAGATACATATCTTTGTCATTTATTGAAAGATTTCTTTCTTACTTATAAATAGAAGCTTGTAAATTGTATGTTGTATCCAAAAATTTGAGAATTAAGAAATAACATAAAGAAATATTTGTCTCTCTTTCTTCTTCCACTTTTTTTACAACATGTTATCAGCATGAGTTGCTCTCTAGGAATCACAAAAGTCATTTTGACAAATGGAAGCATGTATAATACATCGCCTTATAAGTCTTTATACTCGTTTTGGAATTACAACTTAATTACACTAGGATCAAACTCTAGTGAATCATGTATTATTAAAATTAATCATAAGTGCGAAAGCTTATTTAAATTATCCGGATCTCAATTGTGTTGAATAATTTTTTAACTTGAGAAAGACCTTCCAAAAAATCAAGATCACTCTCCTTTTAATTAATTTTCATTGTCTAAATTTGAGAAAATAATTAACTCTAATTATTTGATAGAATAGTGAAAGAGCCTGCTACTGCTACAACGCATGTATACACCACAAAACTCATGGATGTCAATATTATTGTCTGATGAGGAACGTACCCTTTTATATATTTTTTATTGATTAATTGAGATTTGTATAATTGGCGATGAAAAAATTAACAAATATATTTAGCACCTACCAAATATAAATTTTACTATAAATTTATATGAGTAATATAACACCTATATACGAATATATATATATATATATATATATACACACACACAAGTACATGCCAAATTTGGCACCTGTTCCCATTCCCAGACCCCACAACCTCAAACAACAATATTAAAGAAGTGTTAATTATTGCTTACAAAAGATTTGGATTCTATGACCAGCCTATCATAGCATATACGTACCGGTATATATTAGGCTATGTATGTGCAGCAGACGTTAAGAAAAAAATTTATTTTTGGAATCAAGGTTTTTACGGCGGTTATTAAACAAAACCGCTGTATGAAATATTTTTTTACGGCGGTTCTTTTAATAACAGCCATATAAAATCAATGAATTTCTTTTCCGACTTTTCTGCACACTTTAACAGCGTCTATTGTTATTAACAGCCATAAATAAATTTCTTCCTATTTATTGAAATGCCACCGTGTATTTTTTACAACAGCCTTTTAAAAAACAGCCGAAATTAGAGCGCCGTTAAAAACTTTTTCTGTTGTAGTCGCATATATTTATTTTGTGGGCAAAATAGAGCTGCCGAAGAATATTTAGAAATAGTGAAAAAGATTGTGTTGACTTGACTTTTATGTTTATGTTTTATATTTTTTTCTTTTTACTTTCTATTATTTCTTCTAAACGTGCTCTTTCTTAAGCACATTTTTGTACTACTATCTTCAATTTAGAAAGTGAGACTCGAGTCTTTAAATTTTTCTTAAGAAAACGAAAAGAAATAACAAAATGTTTACGCCAAGTGGAAAACATAAAAGCTGCCAGTAGGGGTGTCAACGGAACAGTTTTTGACGTTATGTTGTTTCGTTTATATTAAATGGAACGGTTTGCGGCATGAAATTTTATATCGTTTTCTAAACGAAACGGTATGTGGCACAGTTGGTTATGCCGTTTCGACCGTTTCAACCCCATTTCAAACCGTTTTATGTGTAATTTCTAAAGTGGAACGGTTGATGGCACAAAAATTTGTTTCGTTTAATAAACGGAACGGTAAATGACATACCGATCTCATACTGTTTTTAAGTGGCACGGTAACGGCACGAGGCGAAACCGTGGTCGTTAACCACGTTAGGCACCCCTAGGTGCCAGTGATATGTCTAGCAAAGTAGCAATTTGGTGATCGAGTTGTCAGTGACCAACAAGAAAAGGCAGTGTTTTCAATACCCTACCGCTTACCGGAAAATTTCGGTAATATCAGGTACCGGAACGGTGGCCGAAATGGCTGTATCCGATATTTAAAGAGAAAATACCAAGAAATTTCGAGAAAATACTAGATTTCGGTCACTGACCGGTATGGATGCCGGTACGGTATTGAAAACCCAGAAAAAGTGACTAGTTAATTGTTATTGCATATGATAAAAAAATAAAGGGATAATTTTTTCTGTGCTACCCAAAATTTGTGAAATCTAGCAATTGCCATCCAAAAATTAAACCTTCTGTTTTTGCCACCCAAAAATATGGTCACCCTTATAATTTTGCCACTTTGAGTAAAATTGTCTGTTATGTGTACCCAGATTATTAATTAATCTTCCTTTATTTTGCCAATTTTAAGTTTGTTCACTTTGGTTATAACCTCACATCATCGTGTTTACCCGCAATCTTCTCTTTTTTCCTAAGTAATGTACGGCAGGATAATTCTTTTGGTTCCTTAAAGTTTCACTTTTAATTAGCGTTCTCTGGTTGATTAATTTAAACAATTTTATTTGTTTGGTATAATCTCCCCCTAGGTGCCCACCTAGAATAATTAGGAAATTAGAAAGTCATAATATTAAGAAAACAAACCTCGCTCTGATACCAGAATAGAATGGTAGAATACTGGTTCCAAATTTTTGAGAGGAAAATAAGAAAATTTTATTGATTGCTGGTAAATGATACAAGAGTAGGGTGATAACTTGGTGTGGGATGTGTGTCCTGCCAAATGAAACACTATCTGCTTATATAGCCTAAGGGACTCTTCCTTTGATGCTCAATAATTGAGTGTGGGTACGTTATTTGGGCTCCATCGTCCATCTCAATTAGTGGCATTTACAGGTGGAATTTGTCCTTACACACACTAGTGGGCATCAATAGTATAATAATTGTCCGACAAAATAAAAAGAGATTCCTCCACCAATAAAGTAGGCTCATTATGACACGACCTACCCTGAGTGGTACCGAAAATTAATACAATAACGTGATTCCCATATGATGGTGGGACTCACTAATAGTAATGGCTTTGCTGGATCAATTGTATCTTTTGGTGAATTCTTAACAGCTCATCAATGTTATAATTAACTGGTCCCAGTGCACTGCTAACCCAGTTGTCTTTGGATGCGCTTTGTTCAAGCCGAATCTTTTGAAAATAGCTCAATATTATGAGCCTTTCAACTTCTTTCATGGTTTTCTGTAGTTGTTCGTCGTGTATTTCCTTGAGTCGAAGCTTCATGGCTCCTTCCCAATGAAAAGATCTTGGATAAACTGTTATTAAATCACCAGTGATTACTTCATAATCCTGAAGAGAATTTGTCTCTCCCCCTAAAGTTACCCATCTCTCGGCTTGTTGGAAAGCTTGCCTACTTCCTGGTCTAAACCCAGTTGTTGGGCTTCCTTCATGGATTCTCATCAAATTTCGCAAATAATCAAGCACCATCTCCTGAAAATAAAATTTGCAAAATTACATACACAAAACAGAAACAAATTTTCTAAAAATGTCAGCAGTTTTCCGTAGATTATTGCCAGACGGGTCCTTAGATACAATGGTTATGGTGGGTTTTTCCAGCGGTCCACCATGCCCGCTTTCGCCATTTCTTAAAGATATCTGAGAACACTGTTCTCATCTAGCATGTTGCCTATCTGACCAACAGTTGTTGCTAGATGATTTAGGATCCCTTCGGGAGCATCTTTTGTTTCCTCGAGCACTTTCTCTAAATCTGCTAGCTGTTCGTCGGCCCAGTAGCAATTTCCAGTTTTCACCATATTTGCTGTAAGCCTTGAGAGTCAGTCAGCTAGTACGTTCTGTTTCCCATCAATGTGCTCGAAATTTACTTGCACTCCTGTTCCTGTAACAAAGTCAACAAAATTAATCCAGCGGACTCTTGAAGGTTTGTTTTGTGATGACTTATTATAGAAACTAATTATAGCCTGGCAATCAGTTCTGAGAGTGATCTCCTTTTGATCCAAGTAGTGAATCTTGAGTGCCTTCATTGTTTCCATGCAAGCATAGATCTTTGCATCTATTATGAATTTAATCACTGGAAATTTCCCACTTGCATAATCACTGAAAATTTCCCACTTTGCTTTCTTCCATTTGCATACTCCACCTTATCCTTCCAAGCATCCATATGTTTCAAGGATGATGTAGGATCATTCCGGAGGTAGCTCGAGATCTAGGAGCTGCTGCACCGCTTGCTTAACCTTTCTAATGATCTCATAGTCTGAGCTTTTGAACATTTTGTCACCGTGTTCGTTTGTTTTTAATATAATGGTCCAAGTAATGTTCCCAATTTCGGTATGTATGATCTGGCATAGTTGAGTATGCCAATCCATGATCTCATACCAGCCTTCTCCTTCAATTTTTCTTCATCAAAAGAACTGATCTTCTTGATTATGTGCGGCTGAAGTTTAATTTTTCTGTTCCCAATAACTGCACCTAGGAATTCGATTTCCTGTACAGTTATGTTCATTTTAGTTGGGGAGAGTACTGTCGCGGCTTTTTCGTATTCCCTCGAAGAATGGAATTGGGTTTCCTCGAGAAATGGGAACATAGCCTTAGATTCACCCCCCTTAAGGTTCGATCTCCGTTCGAGTATCTCTTAACGACAAGAGAACCAAAACACGAGTCGCTTCTTAAAGAGGTTTGTTGATTTCGTGGGTCCTTTCTTTCCAGTAGGCGCAAGCCCCTACTGTTAATTACCCCGTGATTACTCACGAGAACCTCTGATTAAGGGACTTAAAGAATTATATGTAAAGGCTAGGAAATCATTTATTTTAGGTTTATTTCTTTTGGTTTTAGACCGGACTCGATTGGTGTACCAAACTTAGTTAACGGGACCCAATTGAGGACAATTGAATGGTTTTGTTATTTAAGACAGACTTGATTTTCATTTTTTTGTGTTGGGGCGTTGTTTTGGATCCTTAGGCTATTTTGGGCCTTTGGACGATTTGAATTCGGATTTGGGTTTTCCAAGCTATTTTGGGCCTTGGATTTGATTTGGGTTTTAAGGCTATTTTGGGCATGGGGTTTTGATTTGATTTTCAAGACTATTTTGGGTCTTGGATTTGATTTGGATTTCAAGACTATTTTGGGTCTTGGATTTGGATTTGGGTTTCAAGACCATTTTGGGTCTTAGATTTGGACTTGGTTTTCTCGGGGTTATTTTGAACCACTTGTGAGAATTTTGGATCTTGGAATTGCTTAGAGTCGATTTCGATTTACTGAAGAGATTTTGTTCCATAAGTGAAGAGGTTTCTGTCTTGATTTCGGGTTTCGTGTTTGGACTTTTAATTTCTTGATTTTCTCTTTGGGTTTTACCATTTTCTCAATTTTATTATTATTTTTATTTTTAATTTTAGACTTTTAAAATATCTTTTTATATTTTTAGTTATGATCATTTTTAAAATACTTGATATTTAATGTATTTCTTTTAAAATTTCAATATTTATTTTTGAAGACTTATTAGAAAAGTTTAATTGAGTTTTGAAATCATTTTGAAATTTTACAAAATTATTTAATATCATTTTAAAATTTTACAAGATTTATTTAATATTGAAAATACTTCAAAAATAGAAAAGGCCAATAAATTGACATCTTTTTATATCAAAATATCAGTTAATTTGGTTTATTTGGATTTTTAGAATTTTATGGATATTTTATTTGAATTTTTCTGAGTTTCCTACTATTTTTAATGAATTTTTGGAGTTTGCTGCTTATTTGGAATTTTCTGGTTGGTCCACGTGTGCACAGGGGCTGAGTTGGCTTGCTGCTGGCGCTGACTGGACTTGCTGACGTGTCAGGGCGCGAGTTAAAATTTGAATGAGCGTTAACTGTCTTTGGTCGACTCATGTAGCAGGTTTTCATCGTGTCAGGGACCCGCCAGACATGAGTAGGCCACACAGGATCGTTTGTGACGCTGGTTTGAACTCGCCTTCTTCAACAGGTTCGAGTACTTTTTGCAGAAAGGCCCCTGAAACTTCACCGGCGAAATTACTGCTGCTCCGTTCTCTATTTTGGTTGAAATTTGTTTCGTTGTGTTCGTAATCTCAAGGAGAATACGACTATGCAATTGGTCGGGACCATGAAGGCTTGTACGACACTGTGGGGCCTGAGGAGCCGTGAGCGCCATTGATGGCGATTGGAGCTTTCTAGCTTCCTTTCTCTGCCAGAAGGAGATTGTAAGCACTCAAGAAGGTGCTTTGAGGATGATGGTGGGTTCAATTTGTCGTGGAGATTCTTGGAATTAGGTGGTCTCAACTGAGAGACTTTGGCTTGGTTTTGAACAGATCTGAGCTCCGTTGGTGGGGCCCATAGAGCAGTTTTCTTGTACCAGAAATGTGATAGATAGATTCAGGACATCAATTTTAGTTTGTTTGCGCACTTATTTCGACCTGAGGCACCACAATTTGGTGTGAGGGCCAAAGGGACAGAAATGAAACTGTTTATACATTATTTCAATTTTCATTTGCATGTAACTCACTTTACAGCAATAGGGTTTGATTTGACACTCAATTACAGTCAGTTTGAGTTTGTTTTATATGTTCAAAGCATCACAGGTAGTAAGCACCATACTTTTCACATTTATCACATGTTTCACTTTTGTATTTTGAGTGAAGTATTCACTGTTTTGAGGAATTTTAGTTTTGAGTTCCTCAATGGCAAGAAAGTCACTTGCAGGGGTCTTAATACATGTCGTTAAGGAGTGCCCTTCAACAATTGATGTTTTTGCAGAAAATGACATTTGTATAACCCAGCTGACTTGTTCAATATATATAAAATCATGTAAAATCCCAAAA
This sequence comes from Rhynchospora pubera, assembly GCA_028095005.1. NCBI lineage: Eukaryota > Viridiplantae > Streptophyta > Magnoliopsida > Poales > Cyperaceae > Rhynchospora > Rhynchospora pubera. Next base: position 332,444,107 of record CM051460.1, read on the forward strand.
ATAGGGATTGTTGTTTCCTATTGTCCATGAAGCAATGTACCTGTTGTCCATGTAGATTTCCATGTTTTTATGCAAAGATAACCTCATCTTTTCATCTATTTCAATTTGAGCAGATTTACGAATATATACATATGTTATTATGCAATACTTAAAACTATTTACAATTTCTGGAGTAAATTGGGCAGCACCTCCCCTGGATCTCTTCCGTTTTTGAAGATTCAAACAGACTTAATTGAGTCGATTTGACCAATTAAGCATGTTCAAATCCGATTCACCATGGTGGCCGAGCCTCCTAGCAAATCATGGAAGAGATCCAGCGTAGGAGCCGAGCTCCATGCCAAATTTAAGTCCACCATGGGAGCCGTGCTCCCTAGCAGACAAGGAATTGATTCAATTTCTTTTATTACAATCTAATTTAGAGAATTTCAATTAAAACAAAGGCACACATTCGTTTAACACTTGATTTACCTTGTTTCAAGTTCAGGGATCCACCAAGGGAGCCGTGCTCCCTAGCAGATCCCCTCCCTTGTCACAAGGCACTTGTTGTGATTTTAATTTCAAAAAGAGAAGAAAAAATGGAGAATTGAAGAAAGAGCGAAAAAGAACAGCAATTAACGCTTCAAACTTGTTAATTTCACTTGAACAGAGATGGATATCTACAGGGAAACGATTAACTCTTACTCTTCTCTTTCTTTTCAACTGCTCGATCTATTGCCTCTTACAATTTCCTTTCAATTCTCTCAATTTAATACAACTGAGCTAACCTAGATCTAGCCTAACCTTACCCCTCTGTTCCTCTTTCTTCTTTCTGCTTCAATTGGGTCTTTATATAGCCAAGGGACTAGGGCAACGCTTTTGAGCCGTGACTTGGTTCCTTCCCTCTGATCTCGATCCAGTGGTCTTCAATCAGCTGCGCCTAGGGTTCTGGTTTCGCAAAACCGTGGGCGGGGTTTCTGGTTTTGCGTTGGTGATGCTGGAGGAGCCACGTCGTCTCTGCTCTCGCTTTTACCCGGCGTGCACGCGGTGAAACTCGCGATTTCATCTTCTGTTCTTTTTACTAGGGAGAAGAAGATCCTTACAGGCGGGCCCCGTTTGTCGGTTTTAATGAGGGAGAGTAAGATAGGTGAACCAGTCTCTTCGCGAACCAACCGCGCCTCCTTAGATTTCTGAACATGGTTCATGAAGAACAGGTGCACCCAATCCTTTAAATTAAAACGGTAATTCTATCTGGGGGCAGCGACAATTCTGGCCTCCCCTGGATCCGCTCCAACGTATGCACGCGCCAATCCCTTTCGATTTTTCTGTGATTTTCTTTCCATTTCCTTCATTTAGCATATATTTCTTCAATGTCGATCCTAAATAAATTATTTTAAGACCTTCCCTTGGGTATTTCTGGACGAAATTTTATGGCTAGACTTAGAAAAATACGATGAATCTAATGGTTTAACTGGATTTGGCAAATTCCTCGTAGATTTATTTTGGTAATTTTGTGAAGTTTTTGGGTTTGTTTGTAAAATTTGGCATTTGTGTGGGCATTTTTGGAATTTAAAAATTATGATAAATCACCATAATTCTTGAGGAATTTTTGGATAAATTTTGAGGATTTTTAGAGTTTGTTTGGTATTTTTCGTAATTTGATTTTGATTTTTGGCAATTTGGTCTTTGATTAGTTTGGTTTTGAGGGTTTAATTTTTAGGGTCAACAAGTACAAGGCCCCATTTCTCACAAATTGTCAGCATAGCCTCCAAGTGTTTGGCATGATGTTCTTCATTCTCAGAAAACACCAGTATATCATCGATGTAGACTGTTATTAAGTTTTCCGTTCCCCGGAAGCAATCGTCCATCTTTCTTTGAAAAATTGCCGGTGCATTCTTCAACCCGAATGGCCTAACTAGCCATTCATACAAGTCATTTGGAACAACAAAAGCCGTCCATTCAACTGATTCAGGATCCATTGCCACCTGATGGAACCCACTTTTTAAGTCGAATTTTGAGTAAATTCGACTATTACCAACTTTCTTAAGGATGGTATTAATCCCTGGCAGGCTGTATTGGTCTTTGTGGGTATTGTCATTAATGGTACGGTAATTAAATACCATACGCTCCTTGCCTTTGATTTCAGCGCCAGTCTTTGGGTCTATTGATGTATCCGAATTTGTCATCATTGTCATGGTTCTATGTCGGCTCTTACTGGGTCGTATCACTCCAATCTTGAGTAGCGCCTGAACATGCTTGTCAAATTGCTCCTTCATCTCAAAATATTCTAGCTTAGACAGCTCTAGTTTTTCGATTGCTGCTGAAGCTACTACCTCAGCGTCAACGCAATTGTTGTGACATTTTTGTAAAATGTCACCATTTGGCCCTCAATCCTAAGCCCTCCTTGCATGGCTCGGATGAAATTACAACCAATCAGCATTTGGATTTAGTCCCTCTGTTCCATTGGGAATGCATAAGTGAAAGGGATACGGAAACGATTTTTCTCGATAGTCATCATTCCGCCTTTGAATTTTTGGTTGGCTATTTGAGAAGAGTTAACCCCGTTTATTTGAATAGGGTACGCACTTGGTTCCAAAGCTTCTTTTGAAACTGCATTCTGGTCCACGCAGCAAACTGTGGCACCAGTATCCAGAATTGCTTGAATTTTGAACTTCTCAACACCTGGTATTTCCATTTTAACCTCAATATTGTAAAGTCTGTTTAAGACTCTCTTCCCTTTTCTTGGATCTGGAACTTGAGTACTGATGTATTCATCTCTATCTGTCAGAATCTTGATTACCACTCCATTTCGTTTCTGGATATGGTTTTCAATTGTTTCATCATCCGAATCTACTTCTTAAGGAATTGACTTTTCGGGGGCTTTTCCTTATGTTGGATCTCGCATTTCGTCCAAATCCTTTCCCATCTCCAATTCTTTAATTCTTTCCTTTAGCCTTTGATTTTCTGCTAAGAGTAAATTTGTATACCCAATCAGCTCATTAATTAGGGTATCCTTGTTGTCATACTGGGAATTTGATCTTTTTATTGTTAATTGGATCTTGAATACATCGGGCAAACAGTCAAATGACATATACTGCAATGTGCTCTCATCCTTGGATTAGTCTGCTCCTTGCAGAACAAACACCTCATGAATTCTTGCGCCACTGGACTATTGTCCTCCTATTGATGCGCACAGTTTTGAATTTCTTGGGGCACTGAGGTCACCACTCGCCATGAGATTTCTTCATTCGTTATCATCATTGAGGTTTCGTATGGTACCTCATTTATACCAGCCATCAAAGAATGACCAGTACTTCCTTTCCATTCAGAAAATGAACAGATTGCATCACTATTTGGTTCATTTTGTTTTACTGAGAGCACATTCCAGTCGTCATCTAGATCTAGATTTTCGACTATGACTGCTCTTGCAATGTTGCCCTTTTGTCTTGTTCAGTTGCGGGCAAAATGTCCTTCTTCACCACATATAAAGCACTTGCATTTTCTTATTTTATCTGCGTGCTTCTTTATGAATACTATGATGTGCGTATCATGTGGTTTGCCTCGGTATGTCTTCGTCTTTCGAAGACCATACTTCTTGTTCTTTTGATAGTAACCCGGCACTGGTATGCGGCTACAGAATAAGAGATCTTTGAGACTTTTTTAGAGTGCAACTCTCTTACACTGCTCTGCCAGGTACTAGTAGGTGAAATGTATTCTTGGAATAACAGCTACAGTATTGCCTGGGTATTTCTCAGCAAACGCCTTCTCAATTTCTTCAACAATAATCGGATGCATTTTTCTGAAAAATTTTGTTGAGAGTTCAGGAGATATGTATATTTTTCCTGATTTTGCCGTTAAGATCTTATAATCATTTATATAGTCGAAAAGATCTTTCACATTGTGGCATGAAAGTCTCTCTAGGTCATTGTATTCTCGATCTTGCTCTTCAGTGGATCCGGTTGTCGGGTCCTCTAACAGGAACATTCGTCTGATTTGTGATATTACATTTTGTGGATCATCGGCGATGTTCACAAATTCTTCATATTCAGTAGGGAATGCCATTCTCCACTGAATCCAGGTCTTTTCTCTCCGTTTCACCTAAGAGGTTTTCGATGTAGTTAACTTTTGATTTGTTATCTGCCCAGTTTTTCTCATTTATCAGGCTGAGAGTAATTGATTCCCACCAGGAGATAACTTCTGATTATAGCCTAATATCTTCTGGTAAAATCAGGATTGTGCCTTGACTGGCTTGGGTTGTTGGCAGATTAAACCTTTCGTTCATTTGCCTTGTATAGCGACCGCGGATGTTGCCCAACCGTGCTTTGATTTCTGGAATTTGTAGATTTTGTGGCTGCCTTGAACCAGGTGGGTACATGGCCGGTCTCATGATTGGTTCAGGTGGTATTCTTGTAAGTGAAGACTCTGCAGTTAATAGTACAGTCTCCACTTTCTTTTTGAGATTTTTGAATTATGGGTATTCCATCTCTTCTACCATATAAACTGTCTCGAATAGATCTTCGTCCCACTTTGATTTAGGATTTGGAGAATTGACATCTTCCCCACTACCTTTCGCTAGAAGACTTAGCAAGTCTTTTTCTTGGTTTGCCGGTGCATACAATTGAGATAGGAATTGCACTGTAGAGAGTATCTCATTTTCGTCTGACTCATCCCATTGACAGGTCATCATGAGGGATTGTTTCTCAAACCACTCACTTTCTGCATCAATGGTTTCTAGCCAATTAAACTCTGTAAATGTCATTTGTACAAGTTCGTCTTCGCTATATAGCTGCTCAATAGCAAACCATTCATACGGGTTTATTGGTTCCAGCATTTCAACTGTTGGTTCAATTTGTTCGGCTTTTAGTATTGCCAAAAACTATTTTCCCAATAAGGGACCATCATCTTGCTCAGTCTCGTCATCTTCACTGAGTTCCTCAGGGTCTGAATAGATTTCGAGAAATTCTGGATCATCTTCGTATGGCCAATCATCCTCTATTTTGAGTAGATCGATGAATTCTTGTTCGAGTTCTTCCTCATCATTTTCTCCACGAATAGCTTCTTGTTCAGGAGTTGTTGTTGTTGTATACCCCGCAAATCTGACGAATAATGAGCCGTCTGTTCTTGCTCGGATTCGTGCTACTTGGGGATTCTGAACTTGTGAGATGATAACTGGTCTCACAAGCCACTGCCTTCCACGGAAAACTATGGTTGTACGTTGCGAGCCAGGGATGACCCGAACTCCTCGACTTGCCAGGTGGTCTGCCACGTTCTGAACATTGTATCTGAAATTTGTGTGGCTTGTATTGGACAGTCGTCCAATTAGAGCTTCGAGAGTAAAAGATTACTCTCTCCACCTTGCCATCCTTCATACCCGTGAGTTTGAATCACTAGTTGAATATGATCTCTGAAATCACGGATACTTAAAGTCATATCTGGAGCAGTATATGCCAACTGCGTTCCAAATGTAAGATCCATCTCCAAAGAGCCGATGACAGCTCTATCATCTCGCCATCTAATGTCTATGATTAACACTAGTGCATTCACACCTGCACTTCGCAACGTGTACAATCGAACCATAATTAGTCCGATATGCAGATGTTGGAGCCCTTCTTGCAAAAGTCTGTTAAAACTTTCTTCAGAGATGAACGGTAGCTTCACTTGCTAACCATTTGTGACCAACGTTCTTTCATCCGAGTAATGTTGGTATACTCGGTGTCTGCTCTCTCTCCATCCAGCTTGGTGCAAAGTTTCTGCTGGGACTTGTTGTGCCCGTCTGTATTGGGAGATGTTGAGTTCAGCGTCGGGATTCATTTGTGACTCAAGGCTTCGCTGGTATCGTTGAGCTCGACCAGGGAGTCTTCTTTGAGCCTCAAATCTAAGTCTAGATCCAAGGCGATAGCCACGGATCTGATCTTCAACAGTAGGGGTTTGGTTTGTGTCTCTTTCTGACACTGATGGTCTGACCGCCTCTGTTGTTTGTGTTCTGCTCATGCTGCCTTCTTTTTCTCGGCTTCAAATATTTCTTTTGGATTTTTTAACACAAAAAGTTTGCCTTTTGGTTTCGGTATTGCCGGCTTACTAGGCTCTCCTAAGCTCAGCTTCTGAAGTTGTTGCTGGATCTGATCTAGAGAGTCAGTCAGGTCGTCAGGTTGAGTGACTTCCTTTCCTTTCGAAGCTTCTATTTTCTTAACTACTGCTTTCAGATCTTCAACTTCTTCAATCAATTTAAGCAACAATTGGATAATTGTATTATTTTGCTTAAATTGTACTTCTATTGCTCGTCCGGTGATATCTTGTGGCTTGACAAAACCGACTGCCGGTTGGTGGATTGTCTATGTTGCCTTAAGCGCTTATTTGTAAATTGTAATGTTTGCACTGAGGCGCCAGTCACTCATAAAGAAAATTAAATTTTGTAAGAATTTTTAGAATTTCTACTGGTTTATTCTTAAATGACTTTTATTTTAAAAATATTCTAGGTCGGTCTTTTCAGGTTTGATTATATCATCTGGTTTTTCTTGGGGACAATTCTTAGGGTTCATGTAGCACTTTTATATGGTAATTATGGCATTTATAGAAGAATTAACTTTTGAATGACAATTTCACAATTTCCTTCTTTTGAAGTGGCATAAAAAATAATTTCCCCAAAAATAAATTAAGGCAAAATTAGATATAACCCTTCGAATGATCTCTAATTAGATATAACCTCCGAAACTTCAAATTTAGATAAACCACTTTTAATTATTCCAATCATAAATATAAACCCTTTTTAATCTTTTAGATATATTTAACAATATTTTTACAAAATATGTATTTTTATTTTTTTTTTTATAAATTTTTGTACGCTTTACATCTCCGTTTAAACCCTAATTAGTTCTGAGGCAAAACTCTAGCACCATAATCAGTCGCCAATTCCCATGGTGGCCATCGAACCAAGCCTCCCTCCCCAGTCCCAAAAAAGGGTTCGGGTAGATTGGTCCGATCTTTTTGTTGATCTGCTCCAAGAAATTTCGAAGAAGCTCCATGACATCTTCGATTTCGTCTATTTTCGCGCAGTTTGCAAGAAATGGCGCTCGGCCACCTCCATCTCCGATCTTCCCCCTCAACTCCCTTGGCTCGTCGAGCATCCAGTCAACGCTGAAGGCGTCGAGGGCGAAAAATTGCGCTTTTATTCGTTCTTCTCTGATAAAATCCGAACCCTCCATTGCCCAATGGCCCGTGGCAAGTGTTTGATTGGGCCTTCACATGGTTATCTCTATGCCTGCAAAAGATGGAAAGATCCGACACCTTCTCTTTTCAACCCGCTCACAAAAGATGAGGTCACTATTGAACTTAGGAGAGACCATTTCCCTTTTCTGCACTTGGAGTCTATGGGTCCTGATCCAATTGGAACTGACAATTATATGGCTTTCACGGATGCTCGTGATATGATGGGATTTTATCGACCATGCAGTTGTGAGTGGAATTACGTTGAACTTCCAATAGAGATATGCCCCCTCCCCGGGTCGTGCTTGAAGGGGAGGTACTACATGAACGACCCTGAAACAGGTGATACTGTGGTGATCGACATTGCTTGCGGCTCTTCTTTTGTGATACCTGCTCCGAAGACCCTTGAAAGTTCTGATCGAGTGTACTTCGTTGAATCCACAGGAAAGATTTTGAGAATTGTTAAACATAAGGATGAGACTTTATCTTTGGATCTTAGTTTAGCTTTGTGTACCTCTAACTTTTCTTTTGATATTTATCAGCTTTGTGCTGAAGATGATATTTGCCGGTCGAGATGGGTAAAGATCAATAGCATTGGTAACCAAATAGTGTTCCTGGACGACCACAATGGTATCTCTGTTACAGTGCATCCGTCTACTGGAATAAGGATAAATTGTGTCTATTTCTTGCAACGTTGTTTTGTTAGTTGTTGTGGAGATTGGGTTAATTATTTTGAGGTATACAAATACAGCATCTCTGATGGTCGGACTGAAAAAGTTGTCTGTCCTTTTAGCCAGTAACGGAGCCAGGAAATTTTTCAAAGGGGTTCACCAAATTAATAATATTTAAATTATTGCATTAAATTTAGATAAAGTTGGACTCCATATCATCAAACTCCTGTTACTTTAAAATTCAGATTATAATCAAAATAATTAAACAAAATATATGTCTCCAGTATACATCCATTACTTAAAAAGCTAAAAGAAATGCAAAATAAATAAATAATCGATTTGATAAATAAAAGAGTCAATTTTAAGCCGCAACAGCACAAGGGGGTGGAGTTGTTTCGTGCAGTACCTTTATCTAATTATCTCTGATTGTTCTTGCAAAAAAGCTTTTAAAGATGATTTTTTTTCCTGATCGTTCTCGCACTCGCAGGTTACCAAGAGGGCAAAATCAATTGTGATTTATCTAGTTTGATTTCAGTGTGTAAAATCAGTAAAGTGAATTGGGGAAAGAGAAAAGACGAAAAGGTAAAAGAGGAAAGGTTAAGCAGCATATTAACTTTCTTTTTTTTTCTGACGAATTTCCATAATTTGTTTTCTATTGATCTATTCCATGTCGTTGCTTGGCTGGGCCATGAGACTAATCATTTTGGATCATTTTTTGGTGGCCCACAAAGCAAAATTGAAAAGAAGTAAAGAACAATTCTGTTATTGAAATGAATTATTTTATTGCTTATCGTAATAATAATGCTTGACAAAATAAATTGTTAATCTAACAAAAAATACCTCACAAAGAAAAAAATTATAAAATATTTATGGGGTTCACCAATGGAAACTCACCTAAAATTTTATGGGGTTCAAATATATAGTGCATGTAGCAAATTTATATCTTATGACTAAAAATATACATGTGTAACAATATTTTTTTAAAAAATAGGGGTGACATTGACACTCCTAGGCTTCACTTAGATCCGTCTCTGCTTTTAGCAATGGAAGGACCTGGCTCGTGCCTAATCTTGTTACCTCCGTTCCTGCTGGTCACCAGTAGCAAAGTATCACCCTCATTGCCTAATTTTCTCTTCCTTATTTGATTACTTGTCCTTTAGACTCTCTGTATATTACTGTTTTGCTCATTTGCACTAGACATCTTATTTAATTAGACTATGTTTAAATTGAATATTTTTCTGTTTCCAAAGCTGAATGAGGGTGAATTGAGTTATAAATTTCAAGTCTTATGGATATTCTCTGCTAGTAACCTAATTCTGTGGCCTCATTGTTGGGATAATTCATTGTGACAACTTTAGTTCTTCTGTCATTAAGAAAAGCCAAAAATAAAATATTCTGTGTTATAGTGTTATTAGTTGGTATATGACTATATATCTTACTTGGCTACAGCAATATCATTGCAATTTCATGGCTTGGTTGTTTTGTGTACATCCTGCCATTTATTGTATGATGTATGCAGTGTTTCTACTGAAGTTGGTAGTATATTTCTTCCATGACTCTTTGGTGTATACAAATATATCTCCCTTAAGAATCCTACTATAAAGAAAGCTGCAAGACATTGACTGTTTTACATGCGTGCTTTGCTAAGGCCTGAAAAGAGAGAAGAGGATAGAATTGTGGTGCTCCAATAATATAAAAAGTCTTTTAGAGTTTTGTTAAGGATATGAGATTTTTTTTTTCCCCAATTTCTTGAAGCAAATATAGATTATTGATTTAGTATTGAGTTGGCCTATGAGCAAGTAAAAAAGAGATAGAAGAGCTTAGTGAAAGACAAGAAGATGTTGTTCAGGGAGCCCCTTAGCTGATTTTCTTTTCTGTATTTTGTATTATATATATATAAAGTTGAGTTTACGGTGACGTTAGGTGACGAACGCAAAGAAACAGTGCACTTGTCTCCTGGAATTCCTCGGATCTCCATCGCAGGGATGAAAATCTGCCACAATTTGAAGTCAATTTTCTGAGTGTAAATACATGTAACGGGTCGCTTTGAAGATGGGATTAAACCCGCTGGAAAAGTCTACATGGGTTGCTACTCGATGATAGTCATTATGTACGGAGAGACCTGATTGGGGTGGACCCTACGTTTTTTGGTTTTGTTAGAATGGGGTGTGCTGCTGCTTAGGATTGTCAATGGATAGGATAGGATACGGTAAAGACATTTTCGTTATTTGTATCCGTTAGAATTTTTTTACATATATCATATCCGTACCCGTTAAAAATTGACTTACCCATACTCTATCTTTACCCGTTATGAATTAACGATAAGAGTAGGGTAACGATAGAAAACGAATAAAAATGATAATAATAATTCAATAAAAAAATATACAATATGGATAAATAAATAATATCAAATAAATATATTATTAAAGTGCAAAATTGAATAATACTTTAAATATAATAAAATCATATAATATCTTCTCACGTAAATTATCACAACAAATATATATAACTAATTAATAATTGAAAGATTTACATTGAAGAATCAATACTTACTCATCATCATGAATTAGAAATTATTAATGTAGTATATTGTCTCAGTTAAATCTACCAATACAATTGTCTTATAAGTTATTAACATATTAATTGGATATTGTAGTGATATATTTTTCATTAAAGATTATAATTTATAAATTATATATTATATATATAACGGTATGGGTAAATAACGGTTACGAAATAACATTACCCTTACCATTACCCAACAAATTAACGAAAATTTTTTTTTACCAGAATGTGTAGCCAAGAAATGCATATAGGTGGTCAATTGTGTAAGAGGAGGGCGAGAGGTAGGGACATTGCCGTAACAAAATAAAATATACTGTAAATAACACGCTATAATGCAAAGCGAATACTTCACTTTAAAAAAAATATATATATATGAGGTAAATTTACAGCAATTAGTTTTTCCAACTTTGAAGCAAACAGTATTAGGTTACAAGCACCGAATACGACTAGATATTATTAACTTCAATCAGTCTCACTCAGCTTAGGAAAGAGAAAACTATGCAATTTAGCAATAATATAGTCTAACTGTCTAAGTATGATTTCCAGTGCAAATAAACAAAAAAGTATTATACTGACAGTTTTAAGGACAAATAATCACTTTGCAAAAGAAAATCAGAAATTGATGGTGTTACTTACGTTGATAATCAATGACATCAGGAACAAGCCAGGTGCTTCCTGTTTTAAAAGGGCAAGGAACTTTTTCTGTTTGACCATCCTCTATGTTGTACTTCAGCACCCCTGGACTCTCTAAGTAATAGACACAGTTTCCTCTTAATCCAGTAGATGGACTAGCTGTGATAGAAATACCATTGCGCAAGTCCAGGAACAATATTTGGTTACCAATGCAATTGGTCTTTACCCACCTCGATTGGCCAATTTCACCTTCAACATGAAGATGATAGATAGCAAAACTCCGATTCAATTGTTTATCAATTCTCAAAATCTTTCCCGCAGACTCAACAAAGTACACATGGTCAGAACTGGCAGGGATCTTAGGAGAAGGTACCGTGAAAGAAAAACCACAAGCAATGTCGACAACCACAGTATCTCCAGTTTCATCTTCACTCATGTAATATGCCCCTTTCAAGCATGCATGGTACAGGTTTAATTCAAGAGATGGCATTTGGACATAAGTCCACTCCCAATAGCGTGGTCGATAAAATCCCATCGTTTGAGAAAAAGTGTCATCTATGAAAGCCATATAATCATCACTTTTAACTGGGTCAGGACCCATACAGACCAGAAATGGGCGCTGGTACCTCGTAGATGCAAAAGGCAACACATCTTTTGTAATTGGGTTCAGAAGATAACAGTTCAGATGTAATGAACCATGGCTGGCGGCGTAGAGATAACCATGTGAAGGCCCAGTAAAAAAACTTGCCACGGGCCAGCGGGCAATGGATGGTTCGGATTTTATCAGAGAAGAGGGAGTAAAACCGCAAAGTTTCGTTGTTGCTTGAATTGAATTGACGCTCGAGGAGCCAAGGGAGTTGAGGTGGGAGGTCGGAGATGGAGGTGGCCGAGCGCTATTTCTTGCAAACTGCGCAAAAATAGACGAAATCGAAGATGTCATGGAGCTTCTTCGAAATTTCTTGCAGCAGATCGACAGGGAGATCGGACCAATCTACCCAAGGTCCTTCGGGGGGCTCGAGAGGGGGGATTGGTTGGATTACCTCCATGGAAATTGGCGACTGGTTGCGGTGCTATGGTTTTGCCTCGGTGGTCGGTATTAGGTAAGGTAATAAGCGGAGATGGGGTCGCTGCAACTGGCTACAGGAGTGTGGTGGGAAACGGCTCCCCTGAAGCGTCGAATCCCTATCCTGTGCCGCGCGGCACCACGCCCCTCATCAATCCAAGCCGTACGATTAGATCTCGACGGTTAGATTTTTTCGGGCCTTACAATCAGGTTACATGCACGGAGTTCCCTTATCCATTGAATTTGATTTGGACGGTCTGAATTTTTACGCTGCATGGTGCCGCGCGACACGGAATTTGTTTTCGGAAGCGTCGTAGTCTCATCTCATAGTGATGCTCTAGGAGCATGAGCAACTTACTAATATTCTTAGACATAAATTTATTATAAACAATTCAAATTTCTTCACAAAATTATACACTTTTCAATAAATTCATGCCTAGAAATATCAAATTTCTCAAATTCCTAAGCGATCCAATAAAACGATTATAGTTCAATCACTTGAGGTTGAGGACGGTTTGAAATAACTCAATGTAATAATGTTATTTAATGTAAATAATTACCTATTACTGTAACATAATATTCTACATTTTTTACATCGATTTTTTTTTCAAATTATAAAATTAACTAAACATTAGCCAACAAACAAATATAATTTTAAAATGCCACAACATAAAAAGAATATGTTATTTTCTGAGGGCTTCAAATTTCAATACAGAATACAGATTGCTATGCCATAACATCATTTTGTGGGTGCCGGGTAAGTTTTAGTTCAGAAATTTTAGCAATAATCCTTGCAAAACCCCATCTTTCTGGCACAATTCTTCTGGTCGCTCCAAAGTCATAATGTTGGCTAGTGCGCTATATTATTTAGTGATAAATTGATAATTGATAATCAAGCATGGCAAGCCCTTTTAGTTTCAGCGGGGGGGAAAAAGTTATAAATCATACTTCGCCGCGCGACAACTCAATACAATTAATTCTGGTTCTGACTGATATTACATATTGCTCCCATGACAATTCGTACCACATGCACACATTAAATGAAAACCAATGTAGAAAGTTGATGTGTGTGAAGATGCTAAGGAAATTACTGCATCACATAATTTCAACACAATGCTGGCTACACCAGTCCCCTAGATTCTGACATCTGCATGATGTAGAGAATATGCCCCCATTCCAGTAACAAGGAGCGACCCTCCTCGCAAATTGTCTGCACAAATAGAGTAAAAACAATCAACGCCAGCAAGAAAAAACAAATAACAGAAACCTAAGCAAATTGTTTACATAAGCATCAGTAAGTTATACGGTAGCAATTGGAGCATCGAGTATCGAATGCTAAATCCTATCCCTAAGTAACATCAGCAAGGCCAATGTGATCTGTCACTCCAATCAGACAGTCTGAGATAACAGTAGCCCCACTACCCCCAGTCCCCCACTAGGATAATACAATAGTCTATATGGACCATAATGGAAACATATTGGAAAAGTCATAATTACAAAAAATGCGATTCACAAAACAGATTAGTAAGTTCTAATTGCAATGGGAGTAGTAATTTCTTCTTACAGCTCTGAGTCAAAGACACCAATTATATTTTCATTGTTTCTCCTCGAACTTAATAACATCTTGTATTTTCCCAGTCAGCTCTTCTAAATCTTTCTTACTTGCTCATGGGCCAACTTAATACTAAATCAATGTTCTATATTTTAACCAAGCAATGGGGGAAAAGATATGCCCTTCCCCTAACAAAACCAACTCTTTATATGATTGGAGCACCACTTTTATCCTCTTCCCTCTCATCTGACCTTAACAATGCACAAACTGCAAAAATCATGGGAGATATATGTATATACACTTGTGTTTGGATGAGCCGTGAATAGGGAATAGGAATAAGAAATTTCGATTTGCGTGCTTATCCATATTTCTTATTCTTATATCATAGTTTTGTTAGTATAGGAATAAGGGTCCAAATTTTTTATTCTTGTGTTGTTTGGGTTGCACAAGAATAAGAATAAGCACGCAAACCGAAATTCCTAATTCATATTTCCTATTCCCGGCTCATCCAAACACAATTCTTATTCCTTATTCTTATATCATAGTTTTGTTAGTATAGGAATAAGGGTCCAAATTCCTTATTCTTGTGTTGTTTGGGTTGCACAACAATAAGAATAAGCACGCAAACCGAAATTCCTTATTCATATTTCTTATTCCCGGCTCATCCAAACCGAAATTCCTTAAAATCATGGGAGAAACATAATAGTAGCTACTGGAGAAACACTGTAAGAAGTGGCGAAGCCGGAATTAAGAAATGGCAGGGGCCAAAATTCAAGTTCACTGATATGATAAATCCAGTTAATCAAGCCATAGTCTTGTGGTTATTGATTAACAATTAAAGCCTATAATTAATTTAACTAATTGAGTTTTGATCCTAAATTATTGATTTTGAGGAAATAATTATGTTCAGTAACTCAGTGTTCTATCTTCTATGATGAATTGAAATGAAATTTGTTAACAACAAGTCTATAATTACTAAAAACAGTAACTACATAACAACAAAATAAACCAGATAGAAAAATATAAGATGCAAAATTGCAAATGACTAATGAGAAAGATCAGTAGATGAATAGATCACTGAAATTTGAGAAGAACATAAGAGAACAGAAGACAGGGCATGGTCTGGGCAAAGTAGAAAGATCTGAAATTTGACAACTGTTGCAAGGAGCAAGAGCGATGGAGTACCGTCAGCCATTGCGTCGAAGCTTTTTTCTTTTGGCGACTTCGAAGGTGAACAACACGGGGAGGGAGGAGAAGGTTTTGATGAGTATAGAGAAAAGTATTTTGGGCCTTGGAGGAGGCCTGTTGACCTAAGGATACAAATTTACCTTATAAAATTAACCTGTAATAAGAAAAAAATCTATTTATCAGGGGAGACATGGCCTTCGCCATTCCCCCACTATCTCCGCCACTGACTGTATGCATATATTATACTAATAACACACTACACTAAAAAAAATACTTCACTTTTGGCTTTTTAAATGACAGGAGAAGTGAATTTATAGCAATAGATTCTCCCAACATTGAAACCAACAATGGGGCCGTTTGGATCGCTTAGGAATTTGGGGAATATGGAGAATTTCTTGCATAAATTTATTGGGAAGTGTGTAACTTTGTGAAGAGTTTGAATTGTTTATAATAAATTTATGCCTAAGAATTGGAAAATCCCCAAATTCCGACACCATCCAAACAGGCCCATAGTAGGTTATAAGCATTGAATACCCATAAGAGTAAAAACTTATAACTCAATTCACTCTTATTCAACTCTGGAAATAGTTAAGTATTCAATTTAGACATAACCTAAATAAGTCGTCTGAGTACAAATGAGCAAATGAATACTATACGGACAGTTGACAAGTAATCAATTAGTAAGAGAAAAATTAGGCAATAAGGGTGATACACTGATACTTACTTTGCTAATTATGACCAGCAGGCAGGGAGCTAACAAGATTAGGCACAAGCCAAGTCCATCCATTGTTAAAAGGACACAGAACTTTTTCTGCCTGACCATCAGAGATGTTGTATTTGTACAGCCCACAACTCACAAAACATTCATCATCAGGACTTACAATGTAATAGACATAGTTTCCTCTGAATCCAGTAGATGGACTAGCTGTGATAGAAATACCATTGTGAAAGTCCAGGAACAATATTTGGTTACCAATGCTATTGGTCTTTACCCATCTGCCCTGGTCGATTTCACCTTCAACATCAAGCTGATAGATATTGAAACAATAGTTAGGGGTAGAGACAGGTGAACTCAGATCCACACTTTTAACAATTCTCAAAACCTTTCCTGAGGATTCAACAAAGTACACCTGGTCAGAACTGTCAAGGATCTTCGGAGAAGGTATCACAAAAGAAGAGCCACAGGCAATGTTGAAAACCACAGTATTATCTGTTTCATGATCTTTCATGTAGTACATGCCCTTCAAGCACGACTCACGGCCAACATCGTCTAATGGCAGTGCAACAGAATTCCACTCGCAACTGCGTGGTCGATAAAATCTTGCTGTTCCTAAATCATTGTGCAAGAAAGCCATATAATCATTACTTCCGATAGGATCAGGACCCATACAGACCAGAAAAGGGCAAAGGAACGACCCAGGTTCAATAGTCACCTCATCTTTAGTAAGCGGGTTCAAAAGAGAATGTGGCAGACCTTCCGCGTAGAGATAACCATGGGAAGGGCCAATAAGATGCTTGTTACAGGCCATAGGGCAGTGGATGGTTCGGATTTTATCAGAGAGGAGAGAGTAAAAGCAAAGACTTTCGCTGCCAGAGCGATGCTCCTGGAGGAGCCAAGGGAGTTGAGGTGGAAGGTCGGAGATGGAGGTGGCCGCGCGCCATTTCTTGCAAACGGCGCGAAAATAGACGAAATCGAAGATGTCATGGAGCTTCTTCGAAATTTCTTGCAGCAGATCGACAGGGAGATCGGACCAATCTACCCCAACCCTTTTTTGGGACTCGAGAGGGACGCTTGGTTCGATGGCCTCCATGGGAGTCGGAGCGTAATTGTCGTGCTAGGATTTCAGTGGAGATGGAGGGTTGTTCCACTGGAGTGAAGTGGGAAGTAGCAAGTAGCAGGATCCGGATCCTCTGGACTGCGGCTTAAAAAACGACCACTGGTCGTTTCTGAAGCTGAGCCGTCCGATTAGAAGGGGGCGGTCAGATCTTAATCATAATTTCTTCCGTCCCAAAAATAAATAAAAAAATAGATAAACGCAGTGTACGCGTATACTCTCTCTTTCGTACTCCAATTTCGGAAGCCAATTTTCCTTTTTGCGCGCAAACCAAACCCTCTCCTCCCCTATTCCCAAATAAAACAACGCTTGCACCTCTCGATCTCTCCTCATCTTGCCGTGGATGCACTCACCCTGATACATGTCTTTTTTCGGTTTTCTTGCGAGTTTTCACGCTGAGATGATTTTGTTTGATAAAAGTGTTATCCATCGATCTAACTATCACTCAACCAATGCTTGCGAGTAAGCGAGTTTCCATTGAGTAAAAAAATCAACTTACTCAGTGCAGTGTTGACATCTGTTTCCCTCATTAGTCATTAGTCCAATTGTCTAATTGATTTTAATATAAAAGTTGATTATTCAAGAGCCTAAGTTAAAGTCGGCTTGGTGGATGAATAATTTATATTATTGGTCAAACAAGAGAAACTTTTCAATCACATTTTTTGCTTCAGGTACTTGATGGACTTCTGCAAAATTTTTAATTTATGTACAGTAACACAATCCATACAGCTGGAAATTGAAAGAAAAGGAACTCATTTCAGAACAAACTTATCGCAATCATCCATATCAAAATTTATGTACTGCACTTTACTAAACTGCGTTAAAACTGCAAAACAATTTAATTCATGTTCCTGCTTCATCTCCTAAGAGTGAAAACCTCAATAGCATGCTCGAAATATCAAAATATCACATGCTAGAACTAAAACGAGCAGCTAAACATAATTTGATGTGCTTTCAAACACGCAAAGAAATTTTCATACAAGCTCGGACAATAGCTGAACACCTTTGTTCCTTTTTCTTGTAAGCATATTAGACATGATGAAGCATATTCCCAATGTTGAAAATTTGTCTACTCTAGAACTAACAAGAATATTTACATGTGAAAATTTAGAACATCAAGGATCATCATAATTTAGAATTCATTCTACAAATATGTTGACAAAATCTATTGGAGGTTAAAAATGAACAAATAAATAAAATTAATGGTTAGTATCAATTTATCAGTGACCCCAGCAAATGAATGTGCATCCTCAAGAGCCTTAGCAATGGATTAGTCTATATTCTCAACAAGCATGGTGAGAAGAGCCTTACACATCTCACTCACATATGGCACCAGACCATCACTCCTTTCACCATATCTCAACCTAGTTTTTAGAGAGGAAAATTAGAATTATTGTTATTACGCACACCAGTAAAAGTAAGGATGCAGCAACACAACTTCAATGTCTGCCCCTCATTCCAAGAAGCAAACAAAACACTACACGAAATACCACTTAACCTAGAATTTGGGACAATAGACAACACCTAAGGCAGATTAACACTATTTACAAATGCCAATTAAGACACACATTTGAGATCACAAGACTGAATTTCCTCACTGTACCAGTGAAATGTTTGGGTGGGACAAGTGTTAGCTAGTACCATAGTAATTTGCTTGAGTTGGTACCAATAATTATTTTTTTTAGGTTATTTGATATTAAATTACCATTTGCTAAGTTAGTTAGGGACAAAATTAGTAAGTACAAAGTAGGAATCACACTCAAAATTAGTAGAACAAATTTCACCAATGTAACAAAAATAGGTTCACCAATGTAACTTCCCTACATCAATTGAGTATCATTAAAAACCAAATTAAGTAAAAGAAAGCAGTTTTAGACCTAAAACGAAACAGTAACCGGTGCCAATCCAGTCCGAGTACAGCAGCAACGAATCTGACCGAAAGAGCTTCGAACAGAAATGCAAGGAGCAGGAACAGTACGGAACCGAGAAATGGCAACACTACAGGAAGCTCTTTGGACCAATGGCGGTATAAGTTGATGCGATAGCGATACACAGTGGCGAGAACGAGTACTGCCCACAGAGTTGGCATCAGCCAATCGCTTCAATCTGTTTGCCGTCATGGGAGGGGAAACTGGAAAGAGGGTTCGACGAAGAAAGGGGACGAATTGGCCTCCGAAATTGGAGTACGGAAAAGAGAGTATACGCGTATACTGCGTATTTCTTTCTTTTTTAATTTAATTTTTTGGACGGAAAGAAATTATGATCGAGATCTGACCGTCCCTTTTAATTGTACGGTTCAGATTCAGAAAAGACCAGTGGTCGTTTTTTAGCCGCTGTCCAGAGGATCCGGATCCGCAAGTAGCAAGTAGGCGAGTAGCTCTGTTGGAAGGGCTAAATATGGATCAGTATTGTTTTGGAGCCCACTATCAGCATCTGGTACCGAAAAATTTAAAAATAATAATAAAGTAATATAAAATATTATTAATAATATCTAATATACACTATTTATAAAAATAATATCGTAATTACGGAATCTGAGCGTGGCCATTAATTTGTATGCCTCATCAAATTAATGCCTCATTTCCACGTGAGTACATTTGGGTTCTTGTATTTGTAGCAGTATAAAGTCAAAGTAAGACTTTCTTTCATTATATACTTGATCTGGGTCAAATTATTTATCTCTCTAGGTCTAAACGGTCACTTTGCATTAACTTTCTGCGTTATTCCTTCCAGCCTAAAAGGGATTCATCTGTTACATTACAAGTATTCTATGGGCTAAGTTTTAAAAAAAAAGATCTAAATAATCTGCTCTTGTATCCTTCAAAGGTTGATAATTGTATGTATTAGGTAAAATTGGTTGCTTTTTATTTATCTTTTTTTTTTTCCGGTAATGAATAACTGATTAATCCTGTTTTATATCACACATGGAAAAGTTTGAAAAGGAAAAAAAATAACTATTAATTGATTTTTGGAATTTATATATTTAGGAGATTGTTGTTTGGAATAATCAAATTAGTAATTTGATTTTTTTCTAATAAGACTGTTTGTTTGGGCGTGGCCATTTGTATTTACTGGCTAATTTTTTTAAAAAAAAATTTGTGTCGTTGGATTATTCAAATGTGAACATTAGATTTTCCTAATCAACTTACCATGTGTATGGTGTTCTAATCATGCTGTAAAGTAATATAGAATAAATGAAATTTTTGTAAGTTCACTTTTACCAAATCACACCCAATGGATTACCATATTACAATATGCAAGGAGCTAGTTGCGGATTATTTTTAATATCTTACAGAGTACTATTTGAACTTTTGATTTTGGGCCAGAAACCTTCTACTACTACCAGAAATTTGTTGAACTAAAATATGTAAAATATCTCTTTATAAAATGTGAATTCAATTCTATGGTTGTCTCAAGTTTATTTTAGTATTTTGTTTTTTTACTTATTATGATATATGTAATATCTATTTACGTAACTCGGTGAGAAATTTGTAATACTGATATCTCTAATTTATATATATATTTTGACCGTACTTGGCACTCAAATACTATCCAAACTAATGATATTCAATGTGCTTTTGTGCTTTATTTTGCAAGATTGGGTACTGTCGTAGCAATTTGATTTGTTTTGCAGGAACTTGGTGGATTGGGCATAATTATCACATAAAATGGTGGATTTATAAGAAGAAAATGACTAAATAGAATGCATAGCACTATAGAGTGTATCCTAAGCTTTCCAACGATCTTTGAATCACCTCAATCGGAGTCCGGATGAAGAAATTATGGTCAAAATACTATCGGTGCGCAATGTTGGAAAATAATTTTGGTCCGAAATCACGTGAAAAAGTCAATTTTGACAAGTTTTGAAGATGGAAACTTTATTTTATGGTATGGTCTCGTGAACCCTTGCCCTAACCTGCCTCCCAAGCCTCCTCCCTAACCATATATGCACGGAATTACAGAAAGGAAACTATCCCACCTTCCATAACATAATTTCCACCTTTTTCCACCACCGTTCTTTCGGCGTGAGATTCCACCTCTTGCAGCGAAGCACGACCATGGCATCAACCTTGGAGCGATTATGGACGCGACAGCGGTAGAACCGATCCAACCACGGCTCCAGACGATCGATATCTCGATAGAAGCGATATTTGGTTTATTCCTTCCTTTTCTCTTGATATTTTAATCACATGGAATTTGTATCTTATTTTGTTTGCATGTTAGGCTAGTTTGTTATGTCTTAGGGCTAAGTAGTAATTTAGTATAGTATTTTGTGATGACTTGATAGATTGATTGTTGTGTTATGTGATTTATTATGTTAAGAATTATTGATATGCTTAGTTATGTTATTTGTTTGCTTGATGTTTACCTATGGATGAATTGCGACATCTTTAGGATATTAAACTAGACTAAACACATGATTGATTAAGTAATTGAGGTAAGCCAAACGTTCGAAAAAGGAGGTTAGCTTAACAACAGAAAGGTGTAGTTTCTAAACGATCTGAAAGGACTTAGATACCTCTAGAAATCCAACATGATAACCTTAAGTGACTAAAATTCGACATGAAAGTTTAGGTTTAGTCATTTACGTGGACAAAACCGAGTTCCAAACCAATTTCCAAAATCAAAATTGCGACAGCTGAGGTTAGGATTTAGGTCTGGTCGACAAGTATCCTTCACATAGTGTTGTATAAAATCGTCAAGTCAAAGCAGAGAGTTTAAAGTATATTTTGGCACGACTTATATAGATTTTCGGTTCGAAATTTGTATATCTCGGTCCGAAATTACCTTACGCCTTGGTGAAAATTTTGGGTAGAAGTACTTTAAAGCTAAACTAAATGAACACAAAGTACTGGGACATTATTTGCATATGTTTTAGTCCATAAAATACCAAAACTCACCAAAAATAATTTATTTAATTAGACTTTACATAATTGTCTTTTTATAAATCATAAAATCCCAAAAAATTGTCTTGTCTAGCTTTCGTGAGAAAATAAATTCTAGTAATCAATTGTACCGTCCCTTGGGTTCGACCTTTAGCTTTACCATAACGACTAGTGAGGTAAAACTAAGTTATAAATTTATTTGATATCCTAGATTTAGAAGCCTTCGTCAAATACATTATGTATGCTTTTGGAAAAAGAAGATAAAATGCATTACCTAATCAATCAAGAATATAGAAGTGTATGTTTGAAAAAGATTTACAAAAATAGAATAATTGGCACAATGGTCTTTTAGATCCATTATTTCACAAAATGCATTACCTTGGTTGAGTGCTAGATATGTTTTTGTTAGGTAATGCATTTTTTCTTCTTTTTCCAAAAGCATGCTCGGCAAAAGTTAGGTACAAAAAATAGAATAATAAAAAATAGATCGAGTGCTAGAAGAAAAAGATTTATAAAAATAGAATAATTGGCACAATGGTCTTTTAGATCCATTATTTCACTCAAATTGAGGAGCTTCCACTCAATTTCTCATATTTAATTTGGTTGAGTGCTTCCGATTTTTTTCATAATTCGAACCGGGTTTAACTTAATTTTTCTCTGTCACAATTTTTTCAGTAACCGTGTATTGGAAAATGCTTGAATCTCTAGGAGAGGCTTATACCATTCAATCTTATTAGAAGAAATTAACCTTCAAAAAAAAAATCTTATTAGAAAAAATTATCTTTATTCAAATTACTAATTTGATTATTCCAAACAACAGTCTCTTCTAAATATATAAATTCCAAAAATCAACTAATAGTTATTTTTTCCTTTTTAAACTTTTCCCTGTGTGATACAAAACAGGATTAATCAGTTGACCCAGACCAAGCATACAAATGGAAGAAAGTTGACCCAGACCCAGGCCATTAATTTGACCCAGACCAAGCATATATGAAAGAAAGTCTTACTTTGACCTTATACCGCTACAAATACAAGAACCCAAATGTACTCACATGGAGATAAGACATACAAATTAATGGCCACGCCTAGTTACGGAATCTGATGAGGCATACAAATTAATGGCCACGCCTAAATACAAGATTCCGTAATTGGGTTCGGAATCTCAGATTCCGTAATTGTGATATTATTTTTATAAATTGTGTATATTAGATATTATTATTAATATTTTATATTATTTTATTATTATTTAAAAAAATTTCGGCATCTGGTATTATGGATGCGGCTCAGCCTCAAGGATAACATGCCAAGCCCAAGTTCTGACAAATAGTAACAATGCACTCTAGTAGAACAAATTAAATTAACACCTGATTGTCCTTAGCTCCACAAATGGAAAAGCCATTTGTCTGGGTGTAAGAAACTTGACAACCTTGCATGATCAAAACCAAATCTTAAGCCGTATTAATTCAGTGCTGGTTGTCGTAATTCAATTTTTAAAGAAATATTAGCATTCAATATATGAAACTGATGATGTTCGTGAGTCCATCCAATATGATCATTCGCACGTTTTAATTTATAAATTGTTTCTATGATACAAATCGGATCACATACTTTTGCGAAAAAGATGACGATTCAGTGACCTGTGAATACTTTTGGGTGGGAAACTGTTTTTGCACATAGATCCTGCAGCGGATGGCATGTAGGCAGTTGTCATCTGTCAAAATTTAATAGGAAAAATTTTTTGTGTACCCCCCAAAAGTAAGGAAATGGAGCATTTGCCCCCCAAATTTCAATCTTTCTTATTTTGCCCCCCAAAATCATGGATTCCTTTTGTAAATGCCACTAGCAGCCTTTTTCTAAAATATTTAATATTAAAATAATAAAAATTAAAATCTCTGACTATTATACCCCTAGCTGCTGGATTAGAACCAAAACCCAAATAACCCAGTCGAACCCATTCGACTGGCTCCCCTCTCTCGCAGACTAGCACTGAACCCTATCACAAGAACCTAACTTCAATCTCTCTGATGTCAGCTCCGATAGCGCACTTCAATCTCTTCTCTCAAGCACTTCTCTCTCGCACAATCAGCCATGAACAATAGCGCACTTGTCTCTAGCAGCAACTATTCTCTCGGCCGTACTATCCTCTGGCCTGCGTACTTGCTCAAACCAGGGTTTCGCTCTAGTAGGACTTCTCTCTAGCAGCATCTCTTCTCTCTCGCATGTCTAGGGTTTTGAATAAAATCAGGTATGTCTCTTTTTTTTTTCCGGTTTTTGGTTTATGAAAAATTTGCATTTAGCATTTTTTTTTATTCTGATAAGTTCTAGTTTATAATAAATTAGCATTTCAATCACAATTTAACATTCCGAACAAACCTCAGATTTCTGATAAGTTCTTTTTCATATGTAATATAACTTGATGCAATAACTTCATAAGTTCTTTTTTTATATATAAGTTAATTTTTCTGACAAACTAAACCTTCATATTTCTGACAAACAACAACGTTTTACTGATAAGTTAATTTTTCTGACAAACTAAGTTAATTAGCATATGCAATGTAACTTGATGCATAAACCCTCAATTTCAAACTCAGATTTCTGACAAACTAAACCCTTTAGATTCCTGTTATGCATAGAACTAGATAGTTATTGTTTTTAGTTTAATTAATGTTGTTTAGTTTCTTCTTAAAATAATGCACTTCAACAAACAACAAATTTTGGTGTTTAACTTGAAGCTGAAAAAAATTGCAGATTTGTATCTAATGGTTGAGCAGTATGTGGAGAATGTGGAGAAAGTGGAGAATGAGGTTTATGAGCAGTATGTGGAGGAAATGAAGCTGAAAGTGACGTTGCTTGATAGGATGGATGAATTTGCGTCTTTATGTTTAGTGAATCAATTTGAATATGTAGGATAAATGCACCTTCTATAAAATGAAAGTTTGTGATTTAGTTACACAGGGTATAGAAGTACATGGTACTGGGTACATGGTAATCAACAAAAATTAACAATCCCCAAACCTGTCACCCCCTCCGAACATCTCAGCGTCAAACATACAAGGACACAAAAAGAATACAAATAAATGGTAATTGCTTTTCAAAAGTAGAACTGCTTTCTCAATATATCTCATTTTCTCAATTCGAATAGTGATACATAAGCTAATTAAATAACGAGTTAAAAGTATAATCCAAAATTATTCAATAACTATACATGAACACAATATTTCATTTCCCATGCCATACTGACACCTTAACAATGTTGGAGTTATGTCCTAGAAGTCAATAATTTAATGACTTAAATATTAGTTTATGTTATGGATGATATTTTATCATCTGTTCCTAGGTTTATTATTGACAGATTATTCAGGTTGAGGATCTGAATTGTAGATCTCTGTGGATCATTCTTTAGAATGACAATAATAAATCTAAACGGTCCATAATCTTGATAATTAACAAGGAACATTAATTATCATATAAGATTAGTATGCAAGTTAAGTGATGATTAAGTTCTACAAATCATAGGTAAAGAGTTACCAACTTAATTGCATATGTGTATGTTATGGAACATAGTACAGGACTTGACCCAATGAAATAAACATATGGATTGTGTTATGTGTCATTGTTTATTTCGTTATGATTTTGGTTCTAAGTTTGAGATGATTATCTTTTCCACATGAGGATAGGTTCTATAAATCTCGTCTACCGCTGATTCCCGTTAAGGGCTGCTATACGGACTTGATTTACGTTCTCTTGAATTGTGCGGGGAAAAGCTAATCATCAAGAAAACCGTATGTCCCTCATTAATTCACTTAGTGAGTGACGATATCTGTTTGGGCCCCTTGATGGAGTTGGATCGTATGCGCGCAACTAAGCGATCAACTCTAGATCAAGAAACGTATAATCTGCAAGAATGACACATTCCTATCTTGGATTATACGATGATATCGTGAGACATAAGAATCAAAATAGAGAAACATATTTATTCTCTTATGCAGGATTGAAATATTGTAGCAGTACACTATTTATGCGAATTGGGAATCATAACGTGTTGCTAGATACCGCTTATGATTATTGGAATTAAATAGCGATTTAATTCCATGTCCAACTTAACATAAATCCTCAAAGGGTCACACAAAATAGAGTTTTGACCAAGACAATGCATTATTTATTTATTCGCAATAGTTCGTATTGCGAAAATATGATAAGTTGATTAATTAATTATATACCATTATAATTAATTAAGTCAAATGGATCATATTGAAATAAATTAATGTATTAGCTAATCCTAGAATAATTATTAATTAGTTAATAATTATTTTAGCTCGACATAATTTAATATAAATAGTTATATTAATTTATTGGGCCAATATTTATGTATTAAATGTATAGCCCAATTGAAGTGCATTCGGAGTAGCTTCTAATTATATGAATTAGAGGCCTAATTAAATGAGATGAGAGGCCCATGTGAGCCCATAATGTGGCCGGCCCTAGTGGTAGGTGAGAGTGGCATTCTTGTAAATAGATGGTTGGTGGTAGGTAGGGATTGTGCACTATATATAGAGATGTGTAGATGCAAAATTAGACTAGCTCTCTTCCCTAACCCTAGCCGCCCCTCTTCTCCCCTCATAGGCGCCACCTCTTCCTCTCATCCTCTCCTCCATATGCTCATGTGTTGAGCTACAACTCTCCACCAAAATCAAATAGGTTGATTCTTGAAGAGGGTTGATCCTTAGGATTAGCTTTGTTCTAATCGAATCGCTAGCACGAATCGATTTAGACCTTGGTTAATCTCTAGGTGGACTCGAGGCGATTTGGAGATGAAGGAGAAACACGCCATCGATTTCTATGCCGTAGGATCGAGCCCCGCGAATACGATTTCGCGGGAGGTATCGATTTCTCCTCTTTCTCTTTGTGTCTATTGCTTAAAGTACTAGATCTCGTGTTGCTTGTGTTTTAATTGGATTAATTAATAGTAATTAGTCACAAAATTAAAATTGGGCAATTTCCTAACAGTGGTATCAGAGCACATGGTCGTACTTAAGCTATTTTGACACTTAATTAAGAGAAATTGGCTAATTAACGGATTAGTAGAGATGATGCGTTTGTTTGCTGTCTGGAAATGGTATTTTCTGTGTTGTTTCGCGTTTTTCGCTTTGATAAGTTCTCTGGAAGTTTTTTCCGTCTACATGAAAGTTGTAGATCTGTTGATTGTGATTCTTTT
Organism: Rhynchospora pubera; assembly: GCA_028095005.1. Taxonomy (NCBI): domain Eukaryota; kingdom Viridiplantae; phylum Streptophyta; class Magnoliopsida; order Poales; family Cyperaceae; genus Rhynchospora; species Rhynchospora pubera. The sequence goes on from CM051460.1 coordinate 332,470,894, forward strand.
GGTGTTAGATTCACATTTTTCTGAATTAGTATAGATTTATTGTGAATAAAATGGCGACAGTGCGCAGAACCAATTTCTGCTCGTACTGTCCTATTTGAATGGCTTGAAAGATTTATATTTTGAATATAAGTACCAGTGTTCTATGGCTAGATTTAAAGAGTACTTGAAGCTCTTTCTGAGAATGTATAAATTGTTGCATGACTTGGATTAATTTGTGGGTTTTCAAGTATGAAAAGGAAGATCTCGTCAGATCCAGTTTGTTGAGCAAATCGATTGTTCTAATAAACTGTACCAACTGAGAACTCTTTTAAAAATTCTGTTTAAATGGAGTTGTTCTATTTTGAGTTAGGATTCCAGAAAAATTAATTTCATAATTTTTCATGGAAGTGTGGACCTTCAACTAGGTTAAAACATTTCGATCGACAGTCTGTTCCAGTACAGAATTTGTTGATTGTTTAATATGTAACTCGAACCTTTTGAACTGAACTTGGTGGTTTTCTTTTCATGGATAGCTAGCCTATAGTCTAAACTAATTTTTCTGTGTATATTGTATATATAAAAACTGGATAGAAGGTGGTCTTACAGACCAAATGGTTGAGAGGATAAGCTGAAAATCTCATAACGGTGTTTCGTGCACTTGTAAGAGATTTGTCATTTTTGATTCTCCCAGATGGTTTAAGATCTCTTCTTGAAATTTGTACTGGTAATCACAATTATGATAAGGAACTTAAGTAATTTATTTGAGAATTTTTGGAGACCTAAAACCTTTGTTTTTATTGGATTCCATTAGTTACGTTTTTTAATAAATTACTGTTTTTCTAAGTATTCAAATTAGTTGAAAACAATTAGAAAACTCCTTGTTTGATCTCCTTTCAGTTATGGGATGTTGAAAGAACTTTCTAAATGAATTTAAACAAGTTTTGTTGTTTAAAATTGAGAATTTGTACACGGAATTTACTTATGGCAAACAAATCGCAAAGATGCTTGAAAATTGTTAATTGGAAACAAAGTGCTTGTATGTGCTAACTTTGTTTTGTAGGTGGATAGTGGGTTTAGTATGGCTCAAGACTCAATGCCTTGTGGTTGTATTTGAATGCATGTGTGAATGTTTGTAATGCGGCCTTTGGTGCCATTAATTAATTAATTTGTTGATTAATTTTTATGTAACTTGTGAGGCTTGCATGCCCCTAAGGTTAGGATGGGAATAGAATGTTTTCACATGTATTTTGTACCTTTATTTTATATAGGATTTAGATCCTTATAGAATTTAGTGGGAGGGACAAGGATTAGATTAGTTTTGCTCCATGGACGATGTGGCGAAACTAATGCAAGCGGGAGCCATACAAACCCACAACTATGAGATGCTTATATGTGATTGCTTGTGATTGCTATGAATTGTCATAGGCTAGGTATGGGTGTATGCTTACACGACCACCAAACAAGTGTCATATGATTGATAGTCCCAACTAAAACTCGATTAAGTGAAATCGCCCTCCTTCTCTCTATCCCCTTCACGCCGATTGTCACTCATGACGCGGTCCGCCCAAGCGGACGTCATGGTTGCCAATTCGGTAGTCGGGGTGCAAATAGCTAAGATTTGCAAGGAGCAAATAGTGAGAGGTTACTTTTTGATGGACCCAACTAGAGTTTGGACATCGGGGCGAAGTTTGTAAATATACTTAGATATTCACAAACCAAGAATCATATAGAACGATATGATTGGTTGGAGAACCTACCTTGTCTAATTAAGTAGGGTGACGTGCCATAGCAGGCTCTACTTGATGAAAACCGGGATCTTGGAAAACCAACTACATTTGGGACATTAAATAAATGTAGTGGGAGTTTTATTTGTTATAAATAAAACAATTGCATAAACTAAATGACCTTAAATTGATTTTGTTATAGATGTTAAAATTGTTAATTTTGTTGTGATCAATCTTTGAAAATGAACAAACTCGTTTCTAAAAGTATTTACTTAAAGAAGTAATACCGATTCCTAAGACACGATCTTAGTGAAAAGAAATTTGAGTATGTCAATTCCCAAAAACTTTCCTCAAACTACCCGAACGTAGCAACGCGATGATTGATTGACTTTTGGCGAAAAGTTATTCAATAAAGCGTATGGCTAATATCCTCATTTAAAATTTCTAGACCTTTGAATTAGAGAATTCATATGGGCTAGATTTAACTCGTACGCTCTCATCCACTTACTCAAGAAAGTGTTCTTGGAGAAAGTAGATATTAACTCCATCATTTATGATCGAGTATAAAGAGTATGAGTTGACAAAGAGATTCTTCTTTTATAAAAAGATACATGAATGTTTCATTGGCTTACAAATCGAAAGATTTAAGTAGCTAATTGATAACTAGAGATATTGATCTCCGATATCAAGGATTATTGATATTGTCATACGATCTCTTTTTAGTATTAAAGGATATGACGTTACCTTTTACGCACACTTGTTGGTGAAAAAGGCAATTGGTTAAGTATTCAAGAAATACTTCACCAAGGTATGAGTTAAAATTTCGAGACTCTTGATTGTGATTATGTATCACATGAGATGTTTCATTTGCCGTTTATTGGAGGCATTTTGAAAGGTTGTCCGAAATACCATGATTGTAATGCTTTAATCCTAAAGTATATTTGTCGTTCAAATTATCTCACTATCTCTAATTTACACTAGTAACTTGATACTAGTTCATATGCTCGCATTTAACGAAATGTGTTAGCAATGAAGAATAAGAGAAATATTGAGAGATATAAAGTAAACTCCGTATATGAAATGACTTATTCGTTTAAGTCATTACTATTGAATACGTAGAGTTATCTTTATTAAGAGTTTGTTTAGGAATTGAAGGTTGCATACCTTAATCCTAACTTCTCAAAAACATCTCCATTTCATATTCGATGAAATGGATGATTATGATTATTAAAAGACAAGTTTTTTTATTCTGGATTTGTTTATATGATTTCATGCATCTTGATTGAATTTGCTTGAAATAGATAAGCAAGTTTTGAATGACAAATAGGATGCGTAAGACTTGACATAAAGTATTTGACTTTCATGTTATATATAACCGTATAGTCACATACATAAACGAGAATCGCATTACGAGAGTCTCCGTAACGTAGACCTCGTAATTCAATTCGATTTCAAATCGATTGATATGCGAATCATGTTTGTTAAATGACAAAAGCGCCTTTAACCTATGAAGGTTTAAGGACAAGTTAGGACTTATACATATCGATGTATAAAGACCTATAAGTACTTGTGCGATGAAAGGTTATTGATACTTTACTACTTAACCAACGATCATTGTAGATATTAACATATCTATTTGATAAGGTATAAGTAGAACTTTTTGACTAGTTCAAAGGAGTTCAAGTGTAAAGTTGAAAGACCGTTCAAGAGAAAGAAAAAAAGTCTTACAATTAATCACGGTAAATAGTTAAGTCACATGATTTGAAGTATTATCTAAAGAGTATGAAAGTAGTTTCATAACTCGCTCCATGAGGAATAATATGTCCAAGAATGGGGGTATCGAACAATATTTTGTATAGTTCGATCGGTGATAAATCAAATTGACTTATTCGACTCGTATTAGGGAATTATGTTTGAGGACAATATTGTTTACACTGAATGGTGTTCTATCGAAGTCTATTGAGGAAGATATCTTACGAGATTTTGATCTCTAAGTATGATGCTTCTTAAGATTTGGTGTTGAGAAGCTTATTTCAAGTATTGTTGACTTGTAAGCTTAAACCAAATAAGACACTATATATTTGTAGGATGCTTTATATTAAAAGGCACTACTTCCACGAATATGATAAGAACAAAGTAGTTGTTGCTAATCATAATGTAGTCTTGATGAATTGAAATTCTCAAGAAGAAGTAGTGGGAGTAAAGTGAGCATTAAAATAGTTTATGCGTCACTACAAGAAGTACTCTTATGGGAAACTTGTCGCTCCATACATGGTACTTAGTGGGAGTTGAGCGAAACTTCATTCACAAGTTGTTTTGAAAGAAGTTTAATAGTACGCTCCTTCCAATGAGGACTCAACCATCTCACGAGTTGATGATGATTCGAGAAATTCATGGAATATATATAAGGAGTCAAGAACTCGTTCAACAAATCATTGTGGAAGAAGTTCATGAACCTCAAGTACCAAACCTACAAAAGATCAACGGGAGTTGATTGCCTAAGCCATTTGGTGCATGGGCTTCACGACATTCTCAAACTTAGCATATGAGAATCCGTTGATAAATAAGAAAACGATGGAACGATCCGATTCCACATATATGGTTTGAATTCATATGATCTTTAAAGAGCAATCCATGTATAACAACAAGGTATAGACCTTGGTTGATGTTCATGAAGGAGCAATCCATCAAGAACGTTTAGATCTTCAAAAGGAAAGATCGACATGGATAACAAATCGACTATGTACAAAGTGCGGCTTCTCGCTTGTAGCTATGTCTAAGTCGATGGCTGGTTGACTACGTACAAAGCACAACTTCTTGCTTGTGGCTATATATAAGTCAATAAAGATCATTCTAGCAATAGTTGTATTTCATATATGTCGATATATGGAAAAACATATAAAACTGCCTTCTTCGTATGAATGAAGGAAGATGTTGTGCATTTGACACAAATCGAGGTTTATGTATTGCTAAAAACATACGCATGCTTCAAGGATCCATTAATGGATTAAAGCAAGTGTTGTGGAGATTGGAATAAAAGTTTTGACAAGGAAGTCAAGGAGTTGAACTTCGTCAAAAAGTATCTTGTATAAACAAGATATTCAGTGGGAGCATAATTGTATTATTTGTATTGTTCAAGATAACAATTCATTAATTGGGAATAACATTAAGAAAATGAATATTGTCGAGATCTCTTTGGAGAATGCTTTCTCAAATGAGAACTTGGGCGAAATCACCTAATCCTAGGAAACAAAATCTATAAAGATAGATTATGATGGATGTTAGGTTTGAGCAAATATGCATATATTGACGAAGTGTTCTAGAAACACGAAAGTTACACTCCAAGAAAGGATGTCTAACTGTACGTCACGTGGCCTGACTTGAATGTTTAACTCGGTCTAATGCAACTCAATTCAAGAAAGTGCATGAAATAGTTCAAGCATTCTTTCATTATGAGTTTCATTTCGTACGCCATATTTATGCATATGCCCCAATGTGTAGTATCCAAAGGATATGACAAACAATTGTCAAATGGATACAAGAGAGACACATTTGGACGATAATCAAGGATATCCTCGAGTACCTTATGAGAAAGAGTGATATAATATTTCATCTCTTAAGATGAAAGAAATCTAGTGTAAGTTGTTACACCAATAAAAATTTTTCAAAAGATTGATATAATCACAATTGAGCTACATATTTTGCTTAAAGGTGGTGTTGTAAGTTTAGAAAGTGTTCTAAATGGAATATTACAACCGTTTCCGTCACCAAAACAAAATACATAGCAACTTGTGAAGCAATAAAAGAAGTTTATTTGGGATCGAGTTCTTAGTCGAGTTATTATGGTTCTATGCATCTCGAACCACAACTTACTCCTAAAGAACCCAATGTTACATTGGAGATTCGAATATGATCTATAACGATATCACTTGATATCATATGATGATGATCAAGAACATATATATAGTAGTATATATATATAGGGTCGAACAAATTTGGATAGGTTCGCGAACACAGTGAACACTCTAACTTGACCTCTACCTTGAGCAGTATACGAGATGCAATTATGCATCCATACGTGGTAGACGTATGAGTAACTAGCTTAAGCGTATTATTTATTTTGAGGTCCGAGACATGTATATATGTAGATATATGACATTGTTCTCAATTCTTCGTTGGATAGAAGTCACTACTGATTGACTCTAGGCCAAGTGGGAGATTGTTGGAGTTATGTCCTAGAAGTCAATAATTTAATGACTTAAATATTAGTTTATGTTATGGATGATATTTTATCATCTGTTCCTAGGTTTATTATTGACAGATTATTCAGGTTGAGGATCTGAATTGTAGATCTCTGTGGATCATTCTTTAGAATGACAATAATAAATCTAAACGGTCCATAATCTTGATAATTAACAAGGAACATTAATTATCATATAAGATTAGTATGCAAGTTAAGTGATGATTAAGTTCTACAAATCATAGGTAAAGAGTTACCAACTTAATTGCATATGTGTATGTTATGGAACATAGTACAGGACTTGACCCAATGAAATAAACATATGGATTGTGTTATGTGTCATTGTTTATTTCGTTATGATTTTGGTTCTAAGTTTGAGATGATTATCTTTTCCACATGAGGATAGGTTCTATAAATCTCGTCTACCGCTGATTCCCGTTAAGGGCTGCTATACGGACTTGATTTACGTTCTCTTGAATTGTGCGGGGAAAAGCTAATCATCAAGAAAACCGTATGTCCCTCATTAATTCACTTAGTGAGTGACGATATCTGTTTGGGCCCCTTGATGGAGTTGGATCGTATGCGCGCAACTAAGCGATCAACTCTAGATCAAGAAACGTATAATCTGCAAGAATGACACATTCCTATCTTGGATTATACGATGATATCGTGAGACATAAGAATCAAAATAGAGAAACATATTTATTCTCTTATGCAGGATTGAAATATTGTAGCAGTACACTATTTATGCGAATTGGGAATCATAACGTGTTGCTAGATACCGCTTATGATTATTGGAATTAAATAGCGATTTAATTCCATGTCCAACTTAGCATAAATCCTCAAAGGGTCACACAAAATAGAGTTTTGACCAAGACAATGCATTATTTATTTATTCGCAATAGTTCGTATTGCGGAAATATGATAAGTTGATTAATTAATTATATACCATTATAATTAATTAAGTCAAATGGATCATATTGAAATAAATTAATGTATTAGCTAATCCTAGAATAATTATTAATTAGTTAATAATTATTTTAGTTCGACATAATTTAATATAAATAGTTATATTAATTTATTGGGCCAATATTTATGTATTAAATGTATAGCCCAATTGAAGTGCATTCGGAGTAGCTTCTAATTATGTGAATTAGAGGCCTAATTAAATGAGATGAGAGGCCCATGTGAGCCCATAATGTGGCCGGCCCTAGTGGTAGGTGAGAGTGGCATTCTTGTAAATAGATGGTTGGTGGTAGGTAGGGATTGTGCACTATATATAGAGATGTGTAGATGCAAAATTAGACTAGCTCTCTTCCCTAACCCTAGCCGCCCCTCTTCTCCCCTCATAGGCGCCACCTCTTCCTCTCATCCTCTCCTCCATATGCTCATGTGTTGAGCTACAACTCTCCACCAAAATCAAATAGGTTGATTCTTGAAGAGGGTTGATCCTTAGGATTAGCTTTGTTCTAATCGAATCGCTAGCACGAATCGATTTAGACCTTGGTTAATCTCTAGGTGGACTCGAGGCGATTTGGAGATGAAGGAGAAGCACGCCATCGATTTCTATGCCGTAGGATCGAGCCCCGCGAATACGATTTCGCGGGAGGTATCGATTTCTCCTCTTTCTCTTTGTGTCTATTGCTTAAAGTACTAGATCTCGTGTTGCTTGTGTTTTAATTGGATTAATTAATAGTAATTAGTCACAAAATTAAAATTGGGCAATTTCCTAACAAACAAAACATTAAAATTGCGCCTGTAATTTAAATATAGTTTTAACATCAACAATTGCGACAGTGTTCTCAAGCAAGCTAGTCTTCTTCTATGCCTCAATCTCTGCAAATTAAAATGCATACAATTCATAGCCTAATTGGTACTGGTAAATAAAGAAGATACTGGTAAACAGATTGATATATCATTCAATTCATTCTTTTCATTTCATTGTATTGCGTTTCTTACAGCTGAATACAATTGCTTTATATATAGAAAAGATAAATACAAATTCTCTTATTCCTAACCAACTACTTGCTGCCATGTGTCACATGTTGAGAGGTGAAGACATGACCACAATAGGACCATTGATGCGTTGTCCTAACAGCTGATAGTTCGTTGCATTTCTTCTGCCATTTGTTCCTCTGTGTTTGTAATGTTCACTAGAGTGTGGAGTGTCAATTTGCAGTTGTTCGATAACACAAATTAAGACGAATCAGAGACGGAGCTAACAACTGGAAGTTGGAACAACATCTTTTTTTTTAACAAAAATCGAGCAGCTTCATCTGAAAAATTCACCAAAAGGGAGGTATAAGCACTTGATTATTCTAATAATCGAGCCTTGTCTTACTCACATGATTACCAGCTTGCTGGTATGTCTAGACTGGACTAGAAAAAAATAATAAATATGGTAATTTCAATTGACTCTAATTTGACCAACGGACCAAGAAAAGAGTACATGAAGAATAATTATGGCAAATTTTTATCTTAATTGATTTTTGCATGGATATCTCATAAATAATCACAGCACAATTCATAATGAATTCTCATGAGACACTCAACAGAAAGCAAGCAATCCACAAAAACCCAAAACTCTTAAAATTCTAATTGAAAAGAGGAAAGGCTGACCTAAATCGAAATCCCTAATTCCATTTCAAGTTTTGATTACAAAAACAGAAATTCTGACAAGAAATTTAAATTGCATCAAGCTTTAGTATTATTATAGAGAACAAAAATCGGAAGAACAACAAGAGACCAAAAATAGGAAGAAAGAGAAAGAGTTACCTGGTTTGCGTGAAAGAAGAACAAGGGACCAAAAATCCGATGCTGAAGGCGAGATGGATTCTGACCTGCTCGAAGGACGATGCAAGACAGCTGCTTTTAGGGTTGTAGAGAGGAGTGCTAGAGTGGGGCGGAGAGGTGAAATTAGGGTTCAGAGAGCTTGAGAGAAGCTGAAATTAGGGTTCATAGACTCGAGCGAGAGAAGCAGAGAAGAAGAAGAGCTTGAGAGAAGAAGAGAATGGGACTATCGACTGGGTCTGGTTTGATCTATCCTGGTTCGTAAATCGACTCGATCGATTATAATCTCTAGGGTATAATAGTCAGAGATTTTAATTTTTGTTATTTTAATGTTAAATATTTTAGAAAGATGCTGCTTGTGGCATTTACAAAAGAAATCCATCATTTTGGGGGGCAAAATCAGAAAGATTAAAATTTGGAGGGCAAATCCTCCATTTCCTTACTTTTGGAGGGTACAGACAAAATTTTCCCAATTTAATATGCCTCATCACCTAGATCCAATTTTTTTCATGCTTTATTAGTAGTGTCCGACTTATTCCCCTTCTAATTAAGACAATTATAGTAATTATTTTAGTGGTAATACACGAAAAACAAGAGAGTCATCAGGTTGAAGTGTTTAATTATAAATTCTTCAGCATATACAGTGCTAATCTTAATAAAACATCACTATGTTAAATGTCAATTTGTACCCTATAAAATGTCAATGCGACTATAAATACTAAACTAATGGTCTCGATATTTTTAGATCTTGAGTACTTAAAAGATGTCAAGTTAGATATAAATGCAAAAGCAATGGTTTTGATGAATTTAGAGCAAACGGCAGATGAGACGAATCGTGTACCATGTAATTGTTTGGGCTATATTTTGTTTAGCACAATAAATAAATAAATTGAGATAATTAAATTTCTGTCACTATAAAAAATTGCTAACTTGAAAAATGCTATTCTTAAATTGTTAATCAGATTTATGCCACTATAAAATTGTTAAAATTATATTTCGTTAATTTTTTTTAAAAAACATAGTAAATTATAAAAAAATATCATTCTTTTTTTTTGAAGATAAATTGGAGGTCTAAGCCCCTCAGAGCTGGTTCTCAAAAAAAAATATATATATATATATATATATATATATCATTCTTAAATTTATTATTATTTTAAAATTTCCCAAACTACCCTTATTTACCTGTTCTCCATCCCTCCTCCATGAGGAACAAAATCCAGTTGATGGACTAGCTGTGATAGAAATACCATTGCGCAAGTCCAGGAACAATATGGTTACCAATGCTATTGGTCTTTACCCACCTCGATTGGCCAATTTCATCTTCAACAAGAAGATAGATATCAAAACTCCGATCGAACTGTTTAACAATTCTCAAAATCTTTCCCGCAGACTCAACAAAGTTTACACATGGTCAGAACTGTCAAGGGTCTTAGGAGAAGGTATCATGAAAGAAGAGCCACAACCAATGTCGACAACCACAGTATCTCCAGTTCGACCTTCATTCATGTAATACGTCCCTTTCAAGCATGCATGGTTCAGGTTTAATTCACGAGATGGCATTTGGACATAATTCCACTGCCAATTGCGTGGTTGATGAAATCCCACCGTTTGAGAAAAAGTGAAATCCATGAAAGCCATATAATCACAACTTCCAATTCTGGCACAATTCTTGTGGTCGCTCCAAAGTCATGATGTTGGCTAGTCAGCTATATTATTTGGTAATAATTGATAATCAAGCATGGCAAGCTCTCTTAGTTTCAGGAAAAGGAAAAAAAAAAATTTAAGTTATAAATCATACTTAGCAACACGACAACTCAATACAATTGACTCTGGTTCTGACTGATATTACATTTTGCTCCCATGACAATTGTTACCACATGCACACATTAAATGAAAACCAAGGCAGAAAGTTGATGTGTGTGAAGACTGAAGATGCTAAGGCAATTATTGCATCACATAATTTCAACATAACGCTGGCTACACCAGTCTCCTAGATTCAGATATCTGCATGATATAGAGAATATGCCCCCATTCCAGGAGCAAGGAGCAGTCCTTGCAAATTGTCTGCACAAATAGAGTAAAACCCATCAACGCCAGCAAGAAAAACAAATAATGGAAACCAAAGTAAATTGTTCACATAAGAATCAGTAAGTTATACGGTCGCAGTTGGGGCATTGAGTATCAAATGCTAAATACTATCCCTATCAGCAGGCCAATCACCAATGTGATCCGTTCACTTCAATCAGACAGTCCGAGATAGCGGTAGGCCCACTACCCCCACTAGGATAATACAATAGTCTATATGGACCATAATGGAAACATATTGGAGAAGTCATACTTACAAAAAATGTGATTCACAAAACAGAACAGCAAGTTCTAATTGCAATTTTAAGAAATCTCTAGTTAATAAAATATAAAGAAGAAAATCCGCTAATAGAACAGTGCCTATAAATGGGAGTAGTAATTTCTTCATTGATCTCTGAGTCATCGGCACCAATTATATTTTCATTGTTTCTCCTTTAACTTAATAGCATCTTGTATTTCCCAGTCAGCTCTTCTAACTCTTTCTTACTTTCTTATGGGCCAACTTAATACTAAATCAATGTTCCATATTTTAACCAAGAAATAGGGAAAAAATATCCCCTTCCCCTAACACAACTGACTCTTTATATGATTGGAGTAGCATTTTTATACTCTTCTCTCTTATCTGACCTTAACAATGCATACACTAGTCAGCATCTTGGAGCTTTCTTTATATGAAGATTTACAGTAAATATATGTATATACACTAAAGAATCATGGGAGAAACATAATAGTAGCTACAGGAGAAACACTGTATACATATATAGTACTAATAACACACTAACGCTAAAAAATAAATTTATAGCAATTGATTCTCCCAACATTGAAACCAACAATATAAGGTTATAACTTATAAGCATTGAATACCCATAAGAGTAAATATTTATAACTCAATTCACTCTCTTTCAACTCTGGAAATAGTTAAGTATTCAATTTAGACGGAAATTGATTACTGTCATATGCAGTTTTGCCATCCCTGCCATCGCTAAATATAAAGTGAACATATACAGCAAACAAAGTGAACATATAGACGATTGAAGTGAACATATACAAACAAATAAGTTCATTGAAAATAAGTTGAATATGCATGTAAAAATCTGAACAAATGATGACAACACTTATTTGTTTGTAAGTGTTCACTTAGATTGTCTATATGTTCACCTTGTTTGTTGTATATGTTCACTTTATATTTAACGATGGCAGGATGATAAAACTGCAGATTGCATTATTTGAGCTTAAATGTGGATCAGTTTTGTTTGGGAGCTCACTTCATGGTATTACCGAAAAATTTAAAAATAATATTAAAATATTGTAAAATATTAAAATCTGAGATTCCAAATAAAATTACGGATTCCTTCCGTAACAGACCTGTTACGTTACGGAATCGTAACTAGTCTCCGTAAGTAAAAAGGAATATACACACAAAAATTGGTCTCTGACCCATCTGGTCAACTTTATTGTCTGGAATGAGTTTTTTTTTTTTTCCTAGAGTTGACGTCCTAGTAGTCATTATTATGCCACGTATAAGGGAGACACTAGTAAAATCTGGATTGATTTACTTTAGAGCCATGTCAGTAGATTATGTTGATGAAATAAAAAAAATAAACTAGTTCAATGAATACTGTACCTTTTCTTTTTTTGATAAAGGCAAGTAGCTGTCCATAATTATCTGACTAAGCTCCTTTTCTTTAATTTAATCTATATTAGAGCGGATTTTCGACAATTTGAAAGTATTGACACTATCATTCAGAATACATAGTTACAGAATTTCTCAAAACAAAAAAGTTTTTCCTAGTGCGTCATTGAATATATATATTAACATGATATCAAAAAAAGTCCGTACATTTGAGAATAATTAAACCGTCAAAAATCATTAATGTAAACTATTTGGAATATATAATTTTTTTTATAAAGTACATATTCGTCAATATGATCATTTTAATAGACATATATGTTACATATATTAAATATATCACCACAAATTTAATTTATTATTTTAAAATTTATTTTCCTGAATTCTCAAATTGGAGGTAAAAAAATTTGTTTATAGTGAAAGGGTCTCTGTTTTATTCAATTATTATACAATTTCCTCTGCTACATATCAATGAAACAGCCGAGGTTTCTACTTTTCATGAAGTTTTCACTCGAGTACGTACTTTGACTAATGCAAATTATGGCTAGACTTTCCAAGTCCATGAACAACAAATATACAAACTTCCTTGTTGGATTGTTTAAATATTAATGAAACTAAATTTATCTAGATTATACTTGTAGAGTTTGTACATGGCCACCCTCTGTATTTTCCGAATCTCCCTAAAGTTTTTGTTGTAAAATATTGCTACATGAAATTCAACATAGGAACGACAACTGAGAAAGTTGAACTTAGTGTTGTGTACTTGTGTTGGCGCTAATCATGATCAAATTATCAAAAATGCTAATAAATATGCCTAAGTTAGTGGTACATCCACTTTCTCTCTCTGTTATTTTTAATCTTTTTTCTAAATAAATGACATGGAACTTCTTTTCGTGTTTGTACGGAACAATCCGAGCAGTAATTATTTAACTCATCAAGCAAAGAGGTATGTGTCAAAACAGGGGAATTGCATGGAGCGTGCATATTATTACCCCATCCAATGTATGGTATAATTAGCAACTAGGTAGGTTAATATCTCTAATTAAACTAACATGAGTGTAGCTGTTGACAATATTAAAGCTCATGGTTAAATATTATAGTAGGTCGCAACAACTTAATTAATTGCTCAAGCTATTTTAGCAAATAGACTGGTTGTGGTTGGTCATCAGCTTTCAGTAACAATGTCCAAAGTTTAAATTTTTTAAGATACTTTATGAATGAATTAATCAGTTCAGATAACAATGAAAAAGCAAAGTTATCCTAGACTATTAGGAACCCTACTTAATTGAATATAGTTTTACTGTCCAAATTGAACGAAACTAATCAACATGTATTTAGGAGAAGTAATTAAGAACAAGACTTGTTAACTATTATTTGAGCAATACCGGTATCCTTATTAAAATGTAGATTAATTGGTATCCTTATTAAAATGTAGATTAATTGGACATAACGTTGATCGTAAAATATTCGTAGTTCTTAAAAATGCATATCACTTTTTGGGTCTCTATTTTGGAAATTATTAGAATTCAAATGATGCGTACGTGTGTCAGAAGCTAATTAAGCTCAATAGTCGGCATAATGTACATAAAATGGCAAAAAAGTTGACCAGGCATGTTAGGGATTTCATGAATCCGTAATTTCCTTCGGAATCTGAAATTTCGTAATTGTGATATTATTTTTATAAATCACGTATATTGAATTTTATTATTAATATTTTATAATATTTTAATATTTTTAAAAAATTTCGGATGGTATTATGGATGTGGCTCAAATGCTCAAGGATAACACCAAGCCCAAGTTCTGATAAATACTAAATAGTAAGAATGCAATTCTCTTAAAACAAATGAAACACCTGATAGTCCTCCTCCATAAATGGAAAATCCATTTGGTAAAAGAAAACTGACAATCTTGCATGATCAAAACCATAATCTTTAGCCATATTAATTCATGCTATATATTTTTTTTCACATTTTTTGTGCGGGTTGTTGTAGTTCAATTTTAAAAAATACTAGCGTCCGGTCCGTCCGATACGATGGTTCGCACATTTCAATTTTTTTTTCAGTAACTTGTTTCTATCATACACATCGGATCACATACTTTTGCGTAATAGACTAATAGGTGACGATTCAATTCAGCGACCTGTGAATACTTTTGGTTGGGTGGGAAACAGTTTTTGGCAGCTAGATTCTGCAGCGGATGGCATGTAGATGTAGCCATGTAGGTAGTTGTCATCTGTCAAAATTTAATATGCCTCATCACATAATATCATTGGCCTCCAAATTGTGAAGTTGGTATTATGATCATTTAATTATTTTTTCATACTTTATTAGTAATGTCCGACTTGTTATGGTCCTCTTCTAATTAAGACAATTATAGTAATTATTTTAGTGGTAATACATAAAACAAAGAGAGTCATCAGGTTGAAGTGTTTAATTATAAATTCTTTAGCACATACAGTGCTAATCTTAATAAACCATCACTATGTTAATTGTCAATTTGTACCCTAAAATGTCAATGCGAGTATAAATACTGAATTGATGGTCTCGATATTTTTAGATCTTGAGTAAGATGTCAAGTTAGATATAAATGCACAAGCAATGGTTTTATGAATTTACTGCAAACGGGTGCGCAGATGAGATAGGTCATGTACCATGTGGTTCTTTGGGCTAAATTTTGTTTAGCATAATAAATAAATAAATTGAGATAATTAGATTTATGCCACTATAAAAAATGCTAACTTGAAAAATGTCATTATTAGATTTATGCCACTATAAAATTGTTAAAAAATTAGATTTATGTCATTAGCTTTTTTCCAAAAACATAATAAATTCTAAAAAATATATCATTTTTAAATTTATTATTATTTTAAAAATTCCTAAACTACCCTTATTAACCCGCTCTCCATCTCTCCTCCATGACAAGGTGAATTCTGTATTTTCTTTTTGAAATCTACTTTAATTTGTTGATATCATAGTTCCCATTTGTTATGATTTTTTTGAATTCTATATTTCCTATTTATCTTTGTTTCGATTTTATCTTCTCCATTTTCTTTTTCTTTAATTTTTATTGGTGAATTCAGTTATGCATATGGCAGTGCATGGCAGAGGTAATATCAATTGGTGAATTCAAATATGCACATTGTAGAGGTAAAAAATAATTAGATTTATGTTTTTAGATTTTATTTCCTCCATGTTCAAACATACACATGTCATGTTTTATAGAATACTGTCATTTTCCACCAGGTATACAAGGTGACGCTAAATCAATATAATTTCACTTCAATGAGTTCCTCCCATCCAATTTCTCTTCTTTGTTTATTTTAAATTTAAAAATAAGAAAATTCCTCAATACACATGAATGGATGAAACTAATGGTATAAAACTAATTTTTATATTTTTACGTGACATAAAACTCATTTTTATTAACTAGCAAACGATTTTATTAGACGGCGATTTTGGTATGATGAGAGAGGGTTGATTTATTTTTTCTCTTTCTTTTACTATGCGCACAAATTAAGAAAGAATAAGAAAGGAAACAACCATCTGCGCAGATGTTAACACGGTCTAAACAAAAGGTTTAAATCTTTTATCTCATTATTAAATCTACACCGCTGATATGATCAAATCGCAAAAATGGACGGTCTATATTGCATTGGGTAAACAATTGTTTGCTCCTTTGGATTCAAATTTTGGATAGACCTTTGGATTGGTGCTTTTATAAGTAGTAAAGATCTGCAGTGGCATAAAACTAATTTGTCATTTAATGATGATATTTTTCTAATTTCAAATTTTGATAATAACATATTTAAAAGGGTAAAATTGTCATATCAATAGACCGATGGCATAAAATTAATTTTTTATATTTTATAGTGGCATAAAATTTATTGTTCATTTAGTGATGACTTTTTTTCAAATTTCAATTTTTTCCCGATGGCATAATCCTTGTTAACCCATAAATTTTATGTTGGAGCTCTTAAAATTTTTGTTCCTCTACACTTGCCTACCCTACCATTATGTATAAGATCGATCTGTTATTTATAAAAAAATTCAATCATATTTGTGCTAATAAGTGCGAAAGGCTACTTTAGGGGCTTTTGGATCGCTTAGGAATTTAGGAAATTTGGGAAAGTTACAATTTTTAGAAATAAATTTATTGGAAAGTGTGTAATTTTGTGAAGAGTTATGATAGGAAGATGAAATTCCCTAAATTCCTTGGGGAATCCAAACAGCCTCTTATATCGGATAGCACAAATTCAATTTATATAGTATTCCAATGTACCATACATGAGTTAGAGCTCTCATCGTCGATCCAAACTTTTGGGGGTGAGTCTGGAGGGTTGAAGAAGGAAGAACCAGAGTAATTTTGTCAATTATATTGTAAATAAAACTTTAGCATGAATTATTTATTATAAAATATTTTACGAGGACAAATCAAATATAAATTTATTCATGATTATAACTTCAGTTTTTAATAAACTGAAATTTGAATAAAAAAAATTGCAAACAGTGTATTTTCCATGGGTGTATATATATATATATATATATATATAGAGAGAGAGAGAGAGAGAGAGAGAGAGAGAGAGAGAAAGTTTAATATGCACTATAGTGCATAGGGCATTCCGTGCACCACAGACTTTTTCGGGGGTATTTTTTTAAATTGACAAATCTAATTTAACCAATCTAATCTACATATTGAAATCTCATAAAAAATCAAATTTTACAATTTTTGAGACTTTATTACTATTTCTTTCGAATTTTTTAAAACATGCCATTTTTGGAAAATTGTAAATAGTACAATATTCTAAAAATGACAAGTTTTAAAAAATTCGAAAAAAATAGTAATAAAATCTAAAAAATTGTAAATTTTGGTTTGGTATGAGATTTCAATATGTAGATTAAATTGGTTAAATTAGATTTGTCAATTTACAAAAATATTCCCGAAAAAGTCCGTGGTGCACGGAATGCTCTATGCACTATGGTGCATATTAAATTTTCTATATATATATATATATATATATATATATATATATATATATATATATATATATATATAGAGGATTTCTAAAATGTTATGCATAGCACGGATGGCCTTCGTGCTACGGATTCGTTCTTGCATTTCATGTTTCAAACAACCGATCCAAACCGTTCATTATCTTCTTCATATTGAAATCTCATTACAAACGAAATTTTACATTTTTTTGAATTTTTTTACTATTTTTCTCAGATTTTTGAAAATACTTAATCTAATAAATTCTGGACCCTTCAATAACAATGATTTTCAAAAATCTGAAAAAATAGTAAAAAAATTCAAAAAAATGTAAAATTTGGTTTCTAATGACATTTCAATATGTAGAAGATAATGAACGGTTTAGATCGGTTGTTTGAAGCATGAAATGCAAGAACGAATCCGTAGCACGAAAACCATTCGTGCTATGCATAGCATTTTAGCAATCCTCTATATATATATATATATATATATATATATATATATATATACCCCAAATTTTGGCTATTCTAAGGCTCCGTTTGAATAGGTGTGGGAAGAAGGGAAGAAGGGAAGAAGTGGAAAGAAGTATTGGGAAGTGTGTAACTTTGTGAAGAGTTTGAATTGTTTATAATTTATTTCTTCCCTTTTTTCTTCTTCCTACCTTCTTCTCAACGCATCCAAACGGTGCCTAAAGTACTAATTAATGCAAGCATGACTGAAACTTGTAAATTGCAAGTATGAGCGCGGTGGCACATTATTTGCGGCAAGGCGGGAGTTAGTGGACCAGGCAATTATTAGTACCTGTAATGTTGACCTAGTTTGATCGACTTAAACAAATTGAACGTTTTTGAACTTAGTTTCGGAAAAAACTAGCTTGTATATATTTCCCTAACAATTGAAACGACAATAACTTTTAAGGGGTTTAATTCCGTCTAAACTTCTAATGAAACTGGGATGTTAATGTTTTCTCTCACACGAGAAAGACACTTTTACTTTTTCTTTTTTTGGTTTTAGAGGACCTCTTAATGTAGTTGCACACTTGCACTGTATGTCTGTATCGGCCAAATTTTTGGGAATCGGGCTGACTTTCATATTAATGGAACTACAATTCAAGTTCAACCTGTTTGAGTGATTGAGCCGGTTTCAAAAATCAATTTTATGTTTTAACTAATTTACAATACTAAAAAATTCTAGAAATGTTAATTCGTAGTATAGGTTAATTAAAAATATTTTTTTAAAAATTGAATAAATAATTACTTTGGCTGAATCAGATATTAGACTGAACCAGATTTTTCCTTGGCTAGGAGTTGAAATAGGCCAGCGAAAAATAACCAAGCAATTTAAATCGATTAGTCCGGTTCAGAATGATCATCAATTAACATAAAAAAGACCGTCTATTATCAAATTGTGGTTACAGAGTAAAAGAAACTTCTACTGAATTAAGAAGCAACTTTGTTATCTAAACTTCCAACTAACATCACATTTTTGGGTACTAGTTTTGGAGTCGTAAGACAAAACAGCTCTTAATCATGCATTAGCAAGAAACTTATCATATACATTAGTTATGAATAAGGGAAAAATTGTACATGTTGTAATCAATCATTAAAGAAACAATAACTGCTGGCCTACGATATTAATTCATTGCTAGCCAGACAAGGACATGTCAAACATCCTCGTTCAAACAAATTCAAAATGCTGTGCATCAGTGATTGCTTAATAGGGTTAGAATTTAATCTTCTCGCTATCAAACTGCACATATATAACCAAGCATGAGATAGGTCATAGACCAGGACCACTCCCGTTAGATCCAAATGGAGAGGATGAAGTAGTTCACAACTCCCTTGCGTGCCTATTTATCATGGTCACCAAAAATCAACTACTAGCATCAATGCGCTTTCATTCACGCTACAATGGCATTTCCCCTTATTGACCATGCTCGCAATTATGGGCTACCTATATCATATTGCTTTGCTATCAATGAATTAATGTGCTGATACTGATAGCATGAAAATATTGTTTAGGGAAAAAAATACAGTTGTGTCAATACGTCAAGAAATTAGACCCCCGAGCTACAATTATTGAATTTATTATTATTATTCTTTTGAAATAGTTGACAGAAGCTGGCAACTTAATTATTGAATTTATTTGTGATGATGGAAATGAGTACTTTTACTCTATCAAAAGTACATTTCTTCATAATAGGATGTTAGTGTACTATACAAAAATAATAAAATATTGATGAAGTAATCCAACTTGAATAAAATACAAATTATTATGATTTTGAAGGAAAAACATTGAAGCTTCACAGCCAAATTAATACAGATTTTCAGAAAACTGATGACATTTGAAACAATTTAATTAGCAAGGTAAGTACGTAGAAATTAGTCGAGGGAGAGATTAAATTGATTACTACTTGATTTTAGTTGATTAAGATATTAAGATAAGCGAGAAAGTAAATAATAAATAGGCAGAGGTATAGCTTGACCGATGTCTTTGAAAAGAATGCAGGTATCGTCAAAATTGTTTTTATGACCGGTTCTTTGAAACGTACGTATAGGAGACTGATTCAAACTTTGATATACTGGCTAAGTAATTAAATCCATTTTTTTTACGCATAAACAATATAAAAGGTAGCGATACCTATTTAAACAATGTAGAAGACTGGTTGATTCAAACTTTTCTTTAACTTTGTACGAAATTGTAGGTGAGACCATCGTCTCCCTACCTAATAAATAAATAAATAAATCTACCCTGCATACATATGCGTTGAGCTCATTAATTAGCATCCGTGCATTTCTTCAAGTAAAAGAAGCAAACTTTATTTATGGGATACATTATACATTATAGAACTCTTTCTAGATCAGTAAAAAATATTCACAATATTTATAAAAAAAATAAATGAGAACTAATTCTTGGTCTAGTGGCAAAGAGCAATGCATCTCAAGTGAGAGGTCGCAGGTTCGAAATCCGGCTGGGGGATCTTTATAGACATTTAATAATTAATTTAAAAATTAAAAATAAGTTGGGAGGCTTGACCCCCAATTTATCTTAAAAAAATTATAAAAAATATTAATTGAAGGTACATTGTCTATGATTTAGATGCGTTATATAAAAAAAATTTATTTGAAAATGGTATGTATTAGTTGAAAGGACTTGACATATTGAAAATTTAATTTTCACTGATACATAATTAAAAATTAAATAATTCTCAAATTGCAGGATCTTTCTAAATGATAAAAAATTACATCCATGTTTTAGATTTAAATTTGAGTAATCCTTGACATAAATTAGTAAGGATGTCAATAAGATCTTATATAATATCAAATATGTTCCTGGCGTTTATTTAAATTACCTATAAAATAAAAAAAAACAGAACAATGACCTGGATGAGACAAAAAAGAAAGTTGGAGTTGCATTTGAAAGCGTTTTTAATTTTGAACAGTACCACGTGTCCAGAATACATTAATACATTATGGACATGGTACAAGGATGAGAAACACCATATTTAACCCCTTCCTTGGTCACACCTCGAGAGGTTATTTCGGGAGAGAAGTGGGGAACAGAGAGAGAGAGAGAGAGAGAGGCATATTTAGGATTGCAGTCAAAGATGTTTCACTTCCAAGGAATTGCCTCTCAACTTGTTACTGTCTCAGGATGCTGATTTGCTGGTCAATTAGTGCATCCCCTGATTTGGTTGCAACGTTGGTTCTGGTTTTAGTTAGCTCTTAAAGGTTTCATTTTTCTTTCTGATATTTCTTGTACGCTGCAAATCTTACTTGGAAGTTTCGCTTGTCGCAAATTTAAAATTTGGCAATCTCTGAAGAAGTTTCGAGAAAGACTAGATAGCAGAGGAAGGGAGGGACAAAGTGAGAGAGGGAGAGAGAGGCAACTTTTCCAATGGCTTCTTCTCCTTTTTCTGATTACCTTCATGATTCTGTATCCACTCATGTAAGTACTTATAGTAGATGTTTTTTTTTCATTCTTTTCTTAATTTATATTGCCTTCTTTCTTGTTCATATTTCTATGGTTGGAATTTCCATCATGAGACGTTCAAAGCAAATGATTAATTTGCAAATATTAACAAGCCAAAATTATTTTATTAGTGCCTACCTATCTGTGTAATTCATAGTACGCCTTGGTACGTTATACTGACTTTATAAATTCAGCAAAAAATCCCCTTTTTTGTGTACAGGGCACAACAGCAACCGTTATCAACCCATGCATAAGCACTAAATAGAATTTTCTCTTAATTTTTATGTTCCATTCATCAGTCTAATTTATAAATTGTGAAATTTTTTTTTTCTTTACATACAGAGACGCAGACATGATGAATTGATAGAAGGGAACAGAGAAAAAAAGCCTCAACTTAAAACACCAGGAAGAACCACCAAAGCTACTACAAAAGAAGTATCAGCTCATGAACCTCACCAGTACACAGAGCCTTTTGCACCAACGCTGCCACCACTAGTGCCTCAAAGAAAGCAGAAGGTGAACCGTCGCTCCATTTCATTTGCAGACTGTCGTCCATCAATTGTTCCTTTTGAAAAAAACAGTGATCGTGGAAGTCATCGTCACTCAACCTCCGATACCAGTGAAGAATGGCGGCTTGTTGCCACCGAACTATCCAAGAAGCTTCTAGCGACAGCCCGTAAGCGTGATGATGCTGTGGTCGAAGCCTCCCGCCTCAAACAGACCATCTCAGGTACTCTTTTTATACTAATGAAGTGACGATGATTATGATACTTAACCACACAACAACAACAAAAACGATGTTGCTGGTATCATCATCATTATTAGTAATTTGTTACAGTCTTCTTTGCAAATCATAAATTTAGAATTAAAAAAAAAGCCAGAAAGAAATGACATTTTTCTTTAATCGCGCGCACCTTCAATGGGTTGCTACTTATGCACCATGCTAAATTGCTATTGCAGCTGTCATCTGCATTCACGCAACACAAATGAAATTTCTTGGACATATATATGTGAATCTTCCTGACCACATGGATGCTTGCACGTACGCTGAGCAGTAATGTCAGGCCATATGTTAGCCCCGCAGTTCTGCTTCCCCACCACATGGAGGCACTGCTCAACCAGATTTTCTATAATGGGTTTGAATTGACAGATGAGGATGAGATGCAAATTGCCGACCCATCTGCCCGGTGTAAGATGAATCAGTCAGAGTACGGGTCATTGCAAGAACTTAATTGGGATCAGGTAATTATTATTATTGTTGTTGTTATTATTATTATTATTATTATGGGGTTTGTGCTTTCCTTCCACCTAATTAAATGGATATTAAAAATTGAAATGAAATTCCAACTTAAGCCATTAATGACAAGTTAACATTCGTTTTTCAATTCATTCTGTGGTTGCTTAAATTTGTATTCCCAGTAAACATTTTTCCAATAAAATTTAGATTTCCTAGCATAATCAGAATCCAATTCTACTTTACATTTTTATAACATATATTTCAATTCAAAGGGTGAAGCTTCCTGATTTGCCATCATCAGTACTCAAAACATATAGTAATTCAAGAGTTAATCAATTTGACAGTACTGATCATTTCAAATCCAGGTCCTTATCAAAGGTACACGCCACTACAGTGATAGGCTAAGCCGGTTTTGTGACAGACGAATGAGCGAGGTGGTGGGGTCACTTGGCTGGGCACCACGTGTTTGGCCAGAGCACATCCTTCGTGCATTCTTCGGTGCCGCCAAGTCAGCATGGGCTATCCGGCTCCTGACACGGTCAGTCCACCCACCGGTGCCCATTATGAGAGTTGATCCAGGCACGAGCTTCGACTCTCGGTTCATGGAAGATGTTTCAATGGATGAAACTGATGTTGCACAACCGGTAACTGTCAAATTATTGGTTGCTCCAGGATTCAATGTATACACGTCTAGTTCTTGTGTGGTGAAGTGCAAAGTTTTGTGTGGTCCTAAAACTCAAGATGGAAGGAGCAGAAATATTGTAGTAGATAATTCTCAAAGGAAAGATGGAAAGTAGCTATTTATGCAAAAATTGGTAAGGAAGTGTTAGACTTTATATATGTGCATTTATGTGATGATGACCAAGAATGTGAGCTAAAAAACATAGGCATGTACGTAGTTTTCCTTTTCACTTTGCTTTTTTTTTTTTTTTTTCATTTCATTTCATGGTGTTGATTTGCCTTACAATTAACAATAGCACTCTATATACCTTGTTATATATTACATGACATGTATTGGATTTGAGTTAGTACTTAATTTATTTATTATTCTTTTTCAGAAGAAATACAAAAAGTACTTATATGTACTCGTAGTTATCTGTATTAAAGTTGAAGAGGAACTAAAGTTTATAAATGCTGAAATATGGTGCCTGTTTAATTAAACGCCACTGAGGAGACACCATGCAAGGGCCGAAATAAAATCAATTTTAACAGAACTGTTATGCATAAAAGCGAGTTCCATCGTTAGAATTTTAGGAGTAGAAATCCGATGATACACATCCACTTTGATGCGAACTTTTCCCACTCTATAGAAAATTTCCATTTGAAAAAAAAGAAAATAAAATAAGTAAGATAATTGAGCAATAAAATAAAATTTTCCTTTCATGACATCAAATAGTAACTTATTATATGTGGACCCTCTGCATGACTGCATTTAACTGGTATATTTTTACATCCATTGTACTGCATTTCTACTTTCTTTTTTCTTTTTCTTGTCCCCCGTTTTGTGGACCCATTTACCATTCACAATTAGTCAATTTCAGGACAGAAAGCATTGTTCTGAAACTTCTATTTTTATCGAATATTAATGTTTTGCGCACTGTATTGTATATTTGTACCCGTAATCCTCTCTTTGAAGCCTTGACGGCCCAAATTGAAAATGTGGGTCCAGAAAGCCCAAGGTCCGCTAGTAGTAGTGGGACCGACTATCAAACTGCACACATGAAACGCAGTAAAAGCGCGTCCACATACAATCAAGAAGATTCACCGTCTATCTCTCCTCCCTCGATTAGGAAAGGAAATAACTCGACAGAAGTAAAAGGAGAAACTGAGTTAAGCCAAGCCCAGGGTTTATCCCTGTAGACCTTCCTCGTGTCCTTTCGAGCGCTAAATCTCTCGACTTCTAGGGTTTCGCATAGATTTTAGGAGGCTAACGCGAATTCTAGTTCTTCTGGTTTCTTTCTCTGACGAGAAAAGGATTTCTGATATCATCAGATTTTGTGGGTTATTTTGTTTCCGCATTGTCTGATTTGGGGATGGCGAGTTGCGTTTATATTCCCGTGCAAAATTCGGAGGAGGAGGTGTGCGTGGCGCTTGATCAGTTGCCTCGAGATGCAGCCGACATACTAGATATTCTCAAGGCCGAGCAAGCTCCTCTCAATCTCTGGCTAATTATCGCTGTACGAATCGATCTCTCTCTCATTTTCCTCTAATTTGTCGGGCTGTTTGTTTTAATTGGTTGTGTTATTAAGGTTGGTTAAATTTTGCTGATACCAATTATTGGTACAAATTTGGAATAACAAATTTCGAATCAATCTCTAGGCCTTTGCTGCGTGCTTGGTTTTGATTTGTATTGGTGCTTTGTTAGCAAAGTTCTGTTGCAGAATTAATAAATATTTATATTTCCCTTGATTTGTATTTGGTTTTTCTTAGAATATTTATATCCTTTTGTACTTTTGCATGAACTCGCTGTAATGTGTTGTAATAAGGCAGCTCTATTGCAATGAAAGTTCGACAGTGCTACAGTAATTTTGTACTTACTATATGACTTAGTGTTGTTGTAAAGTTATTAAATTTGCAATGACTGGATTGTTCTGAGTAAATGCTTTTTTCGTGCAGAGAGAATATTATAGCCAAGGGAAAGTTGATCAATTTCTCCAGATATTGGACGAAGGATCAGGCCCAGGTCCCTTTCTTCTTGCTTCCTTTTCTATCTCAAACCTTAATTCTTTTTTTTGTATCTTAATTATAATTATTTTGTTGCTAATTTTCTTAAAATATGCAGAAATTGATGAGTACTATGCTGATGTGAAGTACGAGAGGATTGCCATATTAAATGCTTTAGGGGCGTATTACACATTTCTGGCAACAACAGGTCCTCCAGAGGAAAAGGAAAGAAACTTTGTCATGGCTACCAGTTACTATAATAAGGCTTCCAGGATTGATACAATTGAACCATCTACCTGGATTGGAAAAGGTAAAAAAGGATTTTGCCTATTTGCTTATAGTATTATGATCTTTACTTTGTCATTCACGAATAGTACACAACTTGGTGCCAAAACTCACCCAACAGTTCTTACATTTGCGAATATTAGCTGTGCATTTGTACTATTGGAAAATAACATCCAGCTGTTGCCAAATTTTTGAGTCAGAATTAATGATTGTATTGTCCCCAACTTCTCTTTATTTTTGTTTAATTTGAAATTTTAGAAATGGATAGCTTACTTGAATTAGGGGTATTGTTTTCAGTATTTATCGGTTTTATGGAAGATTCATTTTCTATAACACTAATCAATAGTGTATTGTGTTGGAAATATATCAATAATTTGGGGTGTTGTTTTCAGAGATGAATGGCTTATTCGAATTACAGCTATTGTTTTTCAGTATATAATGAAGTATGGAAAATACATTGTCTGTTACACTAATCGATACTGTATTGTGTTGGAAATATATCAAGGTTTTGGCTCTTAGTTAAAACAGAAGCAAATGTTTGTTATGTATGTCAAAGTTCATTATTTTTTTTTTTGGAAAAACAGCTTAACATAAAAGATTGTTAAACTAATGAGCGAAATTAGGTTATATTTTTAATTTGGATGTTTTCTACATTCATTTCTTAATTAGGGTTGCTTCTTTTTTGTTTTTTAAAGTAACAACTATAGAATTTGTATAGTTTCCTGCATTTATTGATAACATTACTGAATATGTTTATGAAAATATTTCTTATGCCCTGACTAATTGCTCTTGTTCCATCAGAGTGTTATGACTTGCAATGAACACATTGCATTGCTGGTACACTTGGCAAATTTCCAACTGGTGACAAAACATAAGAATAAGAATTCACTATTTATTTAATACATAAAGATGAAAAAATATGTAATATTATTAAATGATCCATAATCCATTAATTAACAAGATATTCCCTTGTTTCTTTCTACTTTTAATCATGCAGCTCTGCTTTGCATTGCTAGAGATGAACGTGACAAACTTGAGAAAGCAAAAGAAAATTTCAGAATAGTATTGGAGTACAATCCTAAGCATGTCCCTGGTCTCCTTGGTCAGGTGAATGACCTTCTTTGTTATTTATTTAAATTATTCTCTCTTTTTTTTTAATAGGAGAAAACTGTAATCTCTCTCTCTCTTTTTTTCCCCAGTGTCTTTTTTCCTTTGGATTCTAATTTATTGGTACCTTTCCTTTTTTTTCTCTAATATTTATATCTTTGAAGGCTTGTGTGTTGTTCATGATGGGTGAAAAAGAAGAGAATATCAGGAAATCTCAGGAGTTCTATAAGAATGCTCTGGAGAACTATAGGGTAAGTTAATCTTGTAGGAGCAAAAAGGATATTTCTAGTACTATTTAAATATGAATATTGTTTGTATTTGGTCTGTATTACAATAAGGTCTAATACATACGGATGGAAGTTCTGACAGGCACAATACCTGGTCACTTTGGAGTGGACTCTAAAAGGAGTGCTGTGTGGTTATTGGTGGGACCTTCCATTTTAAACCAAACTGGTCTTGGACTGAATGTAAAAATAAAGTAATATCCCCTTAGAAACATGATGTAAATAAACAAACAATAAGTTGTTTGTATTAATGTCAGGAATCATTGCGTCTATTCCCAAACTGCCCTGCGGTTGTGAGGCTTGGAATTGGCTACTGCCAATACCGACTCGGCCAGCTTGGAAAGGCCTGCCAAGCTTTTAACAGGGTTTTGCAAGTAAGATGACTTCCTGCACATCTCTTCTTTGGACTTTTTAATTTACATGTAGGCTTAAGTTGATTTTGGCTGATACTCTCTCTCTCTCTCACTTTAATGATGCAGCTAGACCCAGACAATGTGGAGGCTACTGTGGCTCTTGGAGTTCTGGATTTACAAACAAATGAGGGTAAAATTCTGAATGACATTTATATTTGTAAGCATGTTATTGGTATATATTATATAGAAAAGCTCGACAATCATATTAACTGGTAGCAAAATGTTCATAAAGTTCAGATTTAACTGACTAAAGTTTTAAGTAAAATCAACCATAATTGAGCTTAATTGAGTCTTCATTTGGATTTTCTAAACAAAATTGGATTAATGCTAAATTTTAATTTCTGTGGTCTTGACAATCCTATCTGTGTTAAATTAATCTGTGTAGCTGGAAACATCAGGAGGGGAGTTGAGATGATGGAACAGGCACATGACCTGGACCCGGTGAATCCTATGGTGTTAAACCATCTGGCCAACCATTTCTTCTTCACTGGTCAACATTTCTTGGTTGAGCAGTTGACAGAGACTGCCCTTGAGAATAGTGGGGACCACCCACTCCTCAAGTCCCAGGCCTTCTATAATCTTGCCAGATCTTACCACTCTAAGGTGTTTTCTCTTCCCAAATCATCTTTGGCTACTGTAAACACATGTGCATTTCAAAAATATTTTTTATTTAGTTTTATGTTATGAGAAGTGTTCTTACGGGCAGAAAACAAGTATTTTGGTGCTTTTCGAAATACCATTTTAAGTGAACAATGCACTTGTTTCTGGAGCCCTTTTTTTTCAAGCAAACGCTCCTTTTTCAATATCCTCAGATGAAGCCATTGTTTACTAGAACTTAATGAATTAAGGCAAATTGTGTATCTTTAATTCTTTATTTCTTCATCCAGTACCTAAGTTATGGCCTCTCTTAATTATGGATCTTTTGGCAATAGCATTCTTTGTATTTTTCAAGATTTGATAGCTAGTATATTTTGCAAATTCTCATTTTCAATCATTGGGATATCGGTGCAATAGGGAGATTATGATAAGGCGGGTAGGTACTACATGGCTGCTGCCAATGAAATAAGAAGACCAAAGGATTTTGTTCTGCCTTTTTATGGTATGAATCTTATTCTTTCTTTCTTTTTTTTTATTCCTAAACTAAATATTCAGCTCACTGTTTTCATTTGATCGCTCCAATTCCTAAGCTAACTATTTTGGACCCTGGGCTGAAACAGTGCTTAATTTTTTAGTACTGTAATTCCCTGGCTTAAACAAACAAACAACTAAGCCTTTTGTCCCAAAATGCTCTGCAGGCTCTAAATCATTTTTCTGTGTACTTGTATAGGTTTGGGCCAAATTCAGTTGAAGTTGAAAGATTTAAAGAATTCACTTTCCAGCTTTCAAAAAGTACTGGAAGTGTACCCTGAAAATGTTGAGAGCTTGAAGGTCAGTTCGGGAAAAATACTCGATATTGTTACATTGCTTAGAAAAGAATCTATTGTACTATTTTATTAATTGGAGGTTAGTAAAAGGTATTTCATTTTATTCTTAAGGCCATAGGGCACATTCATGCACAGCAAGGAGAGTTTGACAAGGCTGTCGAAACATTCAAAAAGGTCACTCGTATTGATCCAAAAGATTCTCAGGTAAATAATTATTTATTGATTCTCCTTGTTGTTCCATTTGATTCTAATTTTTTTTGTTTTAAATATGGGATTAGATCATGGTTGTTTCTTTTTTTCCTTTTTACCATCGCTTATGGAAGAATGTAAAATTCAATTTTTTTTTCTGTTTACATATCTGGATTTAATGCGTAAATGATGGACATTATACTTGCAAGGGATGTTCTTGCTGTATCATTAGTGAAAACAGTTATTTTCTCATAATTATCTATGATTACCTGGAATGTGGTCTAGTAGCTCAAGTGGTAATAGCACTGGGCTGAAGAGGTCTGGGGTTCAAGCCCGCATTCTTGCGATAGGCTTCGTGAGCTAGCGTAAAAACTCAGCCATATATACAAGAAATGACCAGGGTCGGGGTGTCATTTCTAGCCTACCCCAACTTGTTTGAAATAAATGGCTCTGGCTTTTTTTTTTAATCTATGATTGCCTGAAAAGTTTTAAAATATTATTCATTTGTTTTTAAATTTGGATGCAGGCATTTTTAGAGCTTGGTGAATTGTTGCTACCTATTGATGCTAATGCTGCTCTGGAAGCTTTGAAAACAGTACAATTTTCGTTGATTCTTTTTAGTTAGTTGTTTACCAGCTATAAATGTAATAATTATTTAGTCTCTGTAATGTTGGTAGGCTCGGAACCTTTTAAAAAGGAGTGGTGAAGACATGCCTATTGAGCTACTCAACACCATTGGCGTCCTGCACTTTGAGAAGGAGGACTTTGAGGTTTGTTTATTTATGGCCATATATAATGTCATTGTTCAAATAAAGTTGAATTTACAATTTCACATTTTTTTTTAATATTAACAATGTTGTTAATTTCTTGCTTTTCCAGTTGGCAGAACAAACCTTCAAGGAGGCACTTGGAGATGGGATTTGGGTTTCCCTTTTGGATGAGAAATTGGACCATAAGGTCCACAATTATGGCAATGCTCTTAATTTAAGGGACTTGGGATTGTTTCACCAGCTGGAAGAAGACAATGAGTCTCTTGATCTTCCATGGGATAAGGTCACCACACTCTTCAACTTTGCGAGGTTATTGGAGCAACGTCATGACACCATCAAGGCCAGCATTTTGTACCGTTTTATCATTTTCAAGGTCAATCTCATCACTCATTTCTCTTTTTTGTGCCCATTCACCATCGTACCTAAAATATTTATCAGGTAGACCAAGTTACATATATGTAGTCGCAAGTAGGCTTTAAGAAGGTGATTATTTTCCCTTTTCCCAACTACCAAGAGCATAAATTAGTTTACTTTTAGATTTTTAGATGTCATATGTCTATATTTGATGGGTGTTTTTCCTTTTTCTTAACAGTACCCTGGTTACGTGGATGGTTACCTGAGGCTCGCAGCCATAGCAAAAGCACGGCATGATTTTAAACTGAGCATCGAGCTGGTATATTTTAAAACTTGTTTTATTCTCTTAAAAATCATGTCTGTTTATGGGGAAATTAACTAGTTGTCTTCTGTTTCCAGGTGAAAGATGCCCTTAAAGTTGATGAGAAATACCCCCAGGCACTTTGCATGTTAGCTGATTTGCAGTTGAAGACGGATGACTGGCTCAAGGCTAAGGAAACCATCCGTGCAGCCAAAGATGCAACCAGTGGCCATGATTCATATGCCAATCTTGCCCTTGTATATTTCTTTATCCTTGAGAATTCAAGCTTTTCTCCATAGTTAATATTGTTAATGAAAATAATATACTGTTAATTATTACATTATTAAATTTGCAGGGAAACTGGAACTATTTTGCTGCTCTGAGGAGCTCTGATAAGAAGGGTTCAAAAGTGGAGGCTATGCACCTTGAGAAAGCAAAAGAACTCTGTACAAAGGTAGGTTCCATTGTTGGATTCTATTTATCATGTTCATTTGTTAGAGTTAGCTCTTTTTTTTCTTTTAAATTATGTTGCAGGTTTTGAAGGAGCATAAGGGAAACATGTATGCTGCTAACGGGACAGGAATTGTGTTTGCTGAGAAAGGTCATTTTGATGTCTCAAAAGACCTCTTTACTCAGGTAAAAACATTTTTGTTATGTTTTTTTTTGTGATTATTTAATATGTTTTTCCCTTTTTGGCAATCTATTTTTTAGTGTTGTATGTTATGTGTTGTTATAAAATAGATATATAAATAAATTGATTTTGCAAATTTTACTTGGAAACTGTTTTGTTATTATGTTTTCTCCTTCAATCATGTAACCAAGTTTCTTTGTTATTACTCAGGTACAAGAAGCTGCTGCATCTGGAAGCACACTTGTTCAGATGCCTGATGTATGGGTAAATCTGGCCCATATCTATTTAGCCCAAGGCCAATTTTCTCTTGCAATAAAGATGGTAAGTTATATTGCATATCATTTTACTGCTGCAATGTACAGAGTGTTTTATTGTATTACAAAATAAGAAAATCTTAGTCTAAGAAGTCGTAGAAATCATAGAAATCTTGTTTTACAGTACCAGAACTGCTTGCGTAAGTTCTACAATGGGACAGACAGCACAATACTTCTTTACCTTGCACGTGCTCAGTATGATGCAGAGCAGTGGCAAGATTGCAAAAAGACCCTATTGCGTGCTCTCCACCTTGCCCCTTCGAATCCCACCTTGAGATTTAATATCGGTGTTGCCATGCAGAAGTACTCTGCCTCTACCCTTCAAAAGACCAAACGAACTGCTGAGGAGGTACTCAAAACTAACCAGTTTAATCCATTTCTATGTAGGTTCTCCACAGAAACTTGAAATTTTCAGCTAGCTTGAGAATGTGTAATTGGCATTGCTACCGAATTCTTTCAAACTTATGGTTTCAGATGTTAACCTGATAAAAATAAATTTACTAGTACAATGATAATTAGTGGAATTTTATATTATATTTTCCCTTATCTTATGGAGGAATAGAGTACAGGCAATTAGAAGATTGCATTTCTAAACACTTCTGGAACTCAAAAGGACATTCAACATTAATTTATAGATTTTAGGGTAAATAATGTATATGTGTATGCAGCTGACAATATTGGACCTGACTGAGGTGGTATGGTTTCTGCAGTGCTGGATCAAGCACTAATTGCATACCTTTCAATATCTATACTTTGGGTTTTGAAACTTAGATTATGAAAGCCTCAGTACAAAGATGAAGAAGTGAACAAATAATTTAAAAAAAAAAACAATAGCAAATGCCAATGGAACATCTGGTTTATGCTAAGCCTGTTGATGTAGTCTCATTTTGGCGGTATCTGACAGCTGTTATATGGAACAAAACTGTAGATTCGGTTTACATTGTCTGAGCTGGAGAATGCAGTTAGGATGTTTAGGCAGCTGTGTGGGTGTACGTACTACCATTCACATGGGTTTGATGAAAAGAAGTTCAGTACCCATGTGGAGTACTGCCAGCACCTGCTAGAGGCAGCCAAGGTGCACTGCGAAGCTGCTGAACGTGAAGAACAGCAGACTCGCCAGCGACTTGAGGTTGCTCGTCAAGTCTCCCTTGCTGAGGAGGCCCGCCGCAAGGTAGAGGAGCAGCGGAAGTTGCAGGTATCAATGTGTCCCTTTGTATTGTATATTAATTTTCTGATTTTTTGTGATATCTTTATTTTATTTGTTGGAATTTGTAACCATAGAATTTCTACTTGCTGTGTGGAAATAAGCCCAATTATTCTAATCTTTTTCAATGATATTGAAGGGTTTTTGGATATTAAAATTTTAGGACTAAAAACAATCATTGATCAGACTTAATTTAACATTCTTTGTTTTTATTTCTGTTCTACAATGCTTCATGATATTTCAACTCATTATGTATTTTGGTCTGTGGGATAGGTAGCTGCTCAGTTTGTTTACTTGTGGCAGATATATGCTATATGTTTATTTGGATATTTGCAGGGGCGGAGGCATGTATAGCCCAAACTGGGTTATTGCCCCCCTATATTTTTAAAATCACCCCTTAAAAGTGTAAAAATTACATACATTTCAGTTTGATTTATTCAACTTGCCCCCCTAAAAATTCTAAAATTTCAATGTAGTATCTCCTTGCCCCCCTTGTTCTTACATTCTGGCTCCGCCCCTGGATATTTGTCTCTTGGTTATAGAATCATTACTTTATACCTATACTCTGGACAGGCTGAAAAGAGGAAGCAGGAGGATGAACTCAAGCAAGTTAAGCAACTGGAAGAGCGTTTTGAGCGCGTTAAGGTTGATTCCTGAACTGGATTTCCTATTTCTTTGGTTCTAAGATTTCATATTCCTTTATTTTTATTGAAAACCCAGCTTGGCCATAAAATCAATCTAGGTGCTGACTTGGGTTCCCCCCCAAAGGAGACTGTTTTATGTAATATATCTTTTTTTCTGAAACTGCAAATAAGGATGAGAAGACAGTAGCAAATGAAGTTTTCAATTCTGTAGAAATTAATGCTAGTTATGTGGGAAAACAAATATTATGTCCTATATACAGGGTCTTAGGGCTTTTTTTTTAGCAATCAACGAACCAATAGTATATATAAGGGTTAAAATGAAGAACATAGTAAATATGAAACAACATCAAATTTTTTTAGGATATTGTCCTGATTAAGATAATAAAAGAGACTCGTAATTTATATGAATTTTACAAAAATTATTTGGAGCAATTAGGTGGGTTGTCATGTTGTAGATTATATAGTTGTTCTTCATATAAGATACAAATTGACATCCAGTTCCACTGGTAGTTGACTCACAGAACGTCTACAGTGGAGTAATGAAATTTCTTCATGCTAGCAACTTTGTTTTGCTATTTTGCTACATGCATATTTGATATGCCTACCTTATATCAATAACTTGGAAATCTCTTTTTAATAATATCCCCCCCCCCCCCAAAAAAAAATGCTCACATTTATGTTTCCCAGCTCATCAATCTATGTCCGAGGTTTCCTTTTGCGACACTAAGTTCACAAATAATCACATTTCTGTATCTGAAATAAATTACTTCCCACATTTTTGAACTGTCACTTTAATGTTTGGAATGATCATTTGCTATGTCCAGATTAATGTAGATAACAAGAATAGGGCGAGTCAAATGCCACTCATATGCATGAGTGGATCTTTTCTGGTCAAGTGGCCTTTTTTGGGTACATTTCTCTTGTGCAATATATTTTGCTAATGGGAAAATGTGCGAGGATTGCCAAGGCTAGTACTGTTAGTAGCATCGTTACAACAGTTTCGGATTCTACTCTGCCGCTCAGGACACTTCTCTTTCTTATTCTGTATCGCACTTCCAAAGACTACTACTTTTATCGGAACTCGCTTCTCGTTACATCATTGTTCTACATTTATGGGAAGAATTGCCTTGTCCTACGGAAAGTTAGTAGGTTATGCTTGTTTTCATTGGGCACATTGACACTTTCCAAAGTCAACTGATTTTCCTCCTCCCTTGTATTTCTTTCAAATGAGACAGATTCTTGACATGGATTAAAACTACTCACTTTCCAAAATCAACTGATTTATGTTAAAATTGGATTGGATTTATCTATATTCTAGTTCACTCTCTTTTCCAAGGCAAAGCCTTCTTTTTCAGTGCAGCGTCTTACTGCCAATACTTGACTGTGCTTCATTTTCAATTATTAAATGAATACAAAATAGATGAAATCAAGAAGCTATTAGATATGGAAACTTCACCAAAAAAGCTTTCTAGATTAGAATCAGTAGGCAGCCCACCGCGAACTGCTAAAAAGCACTATGTTCTCATTTCATAACTGGACAACCAATAATTTGAAATTTTCCAAAACTAGAAGCTTGCATGCTTTGTTCGGGACAAAAATAACTCAGGTCGCAAACAAAGAATGCGGTGCTGAGTTGTATTCTGATATGCTGTCAGCTAGAAATTGTTAAGAGGAAGAGAGAGATGATTAGGCCATCACTACATCATTTCTTCTCCTTTCAGTTTTAAGACCAAAAGTGACCTCTTATAACTGTGACAGATGGAAAGCAATTATTGGTATTGACTTCTTTTTTTATGAAATGTGCACTAAAGAAAGGTTACGCAATTCTTAGAAAAAAAATTGTTCCTTTTGCAAATTCGAAAACTAATTCATATTGTGCTTTTTCTTCATTTGTTTTGCAGGAGATATGGAAGACCTCAACCCATGCTTCTGGTGGCAAGAGAAGGGAGAGATCGAGACCTGATGATGAGGAGGGGGGAGAAAGGAGGCGGCGCAGGAGCAGCGGTGGTGGCAGCAGGAGGAGAAAGAAGGACAAGAGAATGGGGACACAATATGAGGATGATGACGGATATGCTGAAGTGGAATACAACGACAAGTCCCAAGATGAGGCTGAGGAGAGAGAGTATGCTGACAATCCAGCAAATGGATCAGATGATGATGCAGGGCCTGCACCTAAGTCGCCAGATCCTCTAGCTGCTGCTGGGCTTGATGATTCTGATGCTGATGATGACATGGTAAGATAAAAAAAAATATGCTAGGGGTTCATAAGTGGTCAGGATCACCTTAATAGAGAACCCCGAATTGACCATTCCAGTGCATACATGGGTCCAGTTGTAATTTTGGTGAATGTTTCTGCACAAATTTCGTTTTTTCTGTGCAATGTTCATTAAACTGTTGACCAGGCGGAGAAAATGCCGATTGCTGGTATGTTGTTGAGTCTTGTACTGATTAGTGTGGCATATTCATGTGCTGTACTTGGAACATTTGCTGCAACAAGGAGTGGTGACTATCTTCGTCTGTATTGTTGTTCTCATGATTTGTATCTGAGTGAATATTTGGGGACCTTGTGCAGGGTGGGCCGTCTCGAGGAAGTAAAAAGAGAAGGGCCTTTTCAGAGTCAGATGAGGATGAGGAGCCAATGATAAAGAAGCAACGTTTAAGCCCTTCCAACTCAGCTGGTAGTGATGGTGAAATTAGGGAGGCAAAAGGGAATAATGTTCATGATGATGAAGATGATGACATGTAAGGTTATACGACAGCCTGACTCCTTAATGTTTGGTTTTAGTGCAAGGGAAGATTTAACTTCAATGATAGAAGATAGGAGGCTGCATCAGCTCGGATTCGTGTGCCTCCTGAGCTGTTGTTGATTTGCTAGGTTGGTTCAGGAGAGAGGCTCCTGTGGTGTAGAATAGAGGTCAATGTAACTTGATTATTTAATTAATGAAACCATATGTGGAACTTGTTAGTTAGATGAAACTGACCTTTATATGCTTTATTTGTATTGTGTAGATGAGCTAATTATCCAAAAGCAGATGCTCAAGGCTCCTGTTCCGTGTTGTATTTAGGGTTAAATTTAATGTATGTTAATTGTATACTTAAATAGTTAAATGTTAATAGCAGATAGCCCCCATTGGAAGCATTTTGGTCGATTCCGGAGGATATGGTTTTGCCCAAGTCGGTCATGAATCTTTTGTTGATGGAAATATTAAAATACTAACTTGATGATAATTTTAAATTAAATTATTTTTTTAAAGAAAATAGGTAAAATCTTATTGACATATGCGGCAAATTTAGTCAGATAGTATAGAAGTATCTATTGCAATTCCATTATACAAAGAAAATAACAGTTCACAAAACTATAAATAATTCATATTTTAGAGCAATATTATTACAGAACTCGATTAGACTTGCTTAACATCTTATAATTACCTACTGACACGTGCTAATCGATCTTCGAAAATAACTAATGACCTTGACAACTGATTTATCGTATTTAGTTCAGTAGAAAGTTGATATTATACAACGACGTAAAATACTGTTTTACCGACAACGTACACTATTCGTGATAGTTAGACTACTTGACAATTTTATTAATACTGATAAAATAAATATATTCATTCAAAATAAAACATATCAAACATATCTAATAATGCGTTGTAAACAGAGGCGGATCTAAGTGCACCCAATGACCACCGTCTACTTTTTGCAGTTCAGTTATGGATAATTTTTGTGAGAAATTATATATCTCAATCCCATTAAGGATATGAATATGATTTCATTGTTGTAACTTGTATAACATAATTAAAATTTTATATTACGGTCTGGTATTCTATTAATATTAATGTAAAATTAATTTTTTTTAGTTTTAATTTTCCAATGATCCCATTGAATAGTTTTTGGCTCACCCACTGGCTGTAAATGCATGCATTCAACTCTAAACATAAATTCATCAAATCTTTCAAACTCAATATATGATTGTTACTTCCAAAAAATTGTAATAGACGAAATAAATAAAAAATCAATTAGTTTGTTGTTTTGTTATTTCGAAGATAAAACAAGAACCTAGTCCTTTTTTCCTGTTTGCGGCTTTTTAAGACGTTCAATGATTTGAACAAATGTACGTGCTCAAAACATAAAATAAATAAAATAAACAATGACAAGAACCAAATGAGCAAATGTGAACGCATACATGGAAGACTGCTTGAATACATGTATCAAGGATGAAAATCTCTTTCTAGATAGCCTCTGTCAAAAGAATATCCAAACCAAAAAAAAAAAAGGATGAAAATCTAATCTCACGGCATCACGAATTCAAAAAGTAAAGCTAGAACACAAGCACATGCATCGGATTTGATTCTTTTATTTCGTATTACTAAGGGGCTGTTTGGATTCCTCAAGGAATTTGGGGAATTTCATCTTCCTACCATAAATTTAGTATAAACAATTCAAACTCTTTACAAAGTTACACACTTCCCAATAAATTTATTCCTAGGAATTGCAACTTCTCCAAATTCCTAAGCGATCCAAATGGCCCTTTTAGGTTGGCTATAGCCTGTAGTATACTCTGGTGTGCGAAGTCCATGTGCATCCAAGTCTTTTTGAAATTCAAAATTCAAATCTGAATCCTTTAAGTTATTCTCCATGTTGAAATATCTTTGGATGTCAAATTTTATATTTTTTTCAATTTTTTTGCTATATATCATGATGTTTTAAAAAAACATTATAATCGGATTATTTGAACCTATCTAATTTAAAAATATCATAATATATAGTAAAAAAGTTTGAAAAAAAAATTTTTGGTCTCCAAAGATATTTCAATATGGAGAACAATTTAAATGTTTCGGATTGATCGTTTAAATTTTGAATTTCGAAACGATTCTAATGTACGGGAACGATCCGTTATTGGGTAAACAAACAACAGTTTTCTGAACATGTTGCCCAGATGGTCAGCAAAATTAGCCAATCCTCTTTTTAACAAAGAATTAGTCGCAGAAATATGAAAAACATATTTGACAAAATGGTTATGCTGAAATCATACACTTTCTTTCTATACGAAAAAAATATTGAAATAATGGAGATACTTTTAGTACCTGTTTTTCGTTTCATTCTAAAAATACATATTTAGTCCAGGGCCTGAATTTTTAACCCTCTCTAATTGGAATCCCGATGGCTTGACCTTGTAAAAAAAAAAAAGAAACCTTGGTTGTAAACATCTAAAGAGATTGTTTAATAAAAAAAACAGTGCTGAATTAAAATCTAATTTATAACAAAAATCTAAAAAAAAATGGTACGTACATAATGATTTATAGATTATTTTTTTTTCTTTTACATGATGAGGCCATATATTATGTTAATAATATCTCCTAACTAAAAATCAAATTTTATATTTTAAAATTTTTTAAGATTTTATCACATGAGAAACTTTTTATTATTTTAAAATTCCAAAAATAAAGAAAAAAATTTTATCTTCAAAATATAATTGTTGATTTATTATGAATTAAATATGTAGATGATATGACTTCAATTGAATTTATCGTTTTCAAACAAATTCAAATATCTTCATTTCTCAAAATCTAATTTCATCTTATCTTAACTTCAGTAAATATTATACACCAAACCCATTAACAAGCTCAAATCAACTAATAATCCAAATCACTGCTCTCCTCATTACCCTCAGGCCTCAGTCCACAAAAATAGACAATCCACCACGCACCTAATTACAATTCCATTGACCTCCTCTAGGTGGAATCACATCCTCTGCCTACATTTTAAGGTGAGCACTCTGCTCACTTCTGATCTGAACCGTTAGATGTAATCTTAACGGTTAAGGGAGCCCCGTGCATGTAACCAGATTGTAAGGCCCGAAAAATTTTAACCGTCGAGATTAGATCGAACGGCTCGGATCAGAGGTAGGCACTCTGCTCACCTTAAAAGGTGAGCAGAGGATACGGACCCCCTCTAGGTCTCTCTCTCTCCAGCTAGCTCTCACCTCCTTTCTCATTCTCATCCCTCCTCCCCAAGAAACTACTCGAGTAAACCCAGGGGAGAGGGAACGAGAACACTACAGCTACCAAAAATCACCATCTCAAGTATCTCTCTTCGCTTCCTCTCTTTCCCATCCCAGCTAGGACAAATCGATGCATAGATCGGGGGCAGTGATGGCGTGGAACGTGTTCAAGTTCTGTACGGCATTGAGAGGTCTCGGATCCATCATGATTCTCCTCGTCCTCGCCATCATTGGCGTCACCTACTACGCCGTCGTTCTCTGCAATTACGGCCCCGCTCTTTTCTCTGCCATCTCTGGATCCGGCACTGCCGGAGTTGTGGGTCCCTTCACTGCTCTCCTTGTTCTCCTCCTTTTCCATGCCCTGGTATGACTTTACTGATTTGTCTTGTTTGGTTAGTGATTAATGATTAATGGGCTCAGTTGAAATTGCTTAGAAAGATTGTGATTTAGATTGGATTTAAAGTGCCTATCTTTTGTTGGTCTATAGTCTATTTGGCTGTGTCTAATTAGAGTTAGATTGAAAATTTATCTTAATCGTCTTTGATTTGTAGCATTATTCCTTGCACCTTGAGGTAGCTTATGAGCTGAGAATTATATAATTTGACTTGGTCGAAGTAAAACTACTCGAAAGATAGATATTGTACCGGTACTAGGAGCAGTTACATGTTCACTCTTTGTTAATATTTCAGCCAAAGTATCACACTTTAACTGATTCGGCAGCATTCATTGGTTAATATTGGTAGATATTTCTTCTGAACTGCCTAGTTTTACTAATGAACTTCCATTGGCATGCAGCTGGGAATGCTTTTATGGAGTTATTTCTCTGTTGTATTGACAGACCCAGGGAGTGTGCCCCCAAATTGGAGGCCTGCTGTGGATGAGGAAAGAGGGGAGAGCTCCCCTTTAACTGGACCAGAGTTTGCTAGCCAGCCACTGCAACCGGGGCCCCTCGATGATGCAGGAACTCCAAGAGTAAGATACTGCCGAAAATGCAACCACTTGAAGCCGGCCCGCTGTCACCACTGCTCTGTTTGTGAGCCCATTTTTTTGGAAGTTGAATTCATGATATTT
Organism: Rhynchospora pubera; assembly: GCA_028095005.1. Lineage (NCBI taxonomy): Eukaryota > Viridiplantae > Streptophyta > Magnoliopsida > Poales > Cyperaceae > Rhynchospora > Rhynchospora pubera. The sequence goes on from CM051460.1 coordinate 332,511,199, forward strand.
GTGTAGAATAGCTGACATTATATTATCATCTGCAAAAAGAAAAAAATGCATGCCATTTGTTGTACTTACGGTAGCAACTTTAGTTTCTGGCTCCTTTGATAAGTGACTAGGACTTTATTCTAGAGACATAAATGAAGGCATAGGAGGAAAAACTATTAGAAAAATGTGTTTTGAAGCTAGAAGCTAGATTAGCGATCACCATTAGACAAGGATATACGATAGATATTTTTCTGAATAGCTGAGACATTTGTTAGTTAACCAAAAGTACTTCTAAGACAACCAAAGATGCCTTTGTAACATAGGAGCCAAAGGAACTATCATTAAAACACAAATCAAAAGCATTAGATAAATCAAGGTAGCTATGATCAGGATTTGTTTTTCCTAAATCCAGAATCGTCTCTTTCAACTGTTACTGGTACATATAAAGAACAAAAATATTAACAAAACATGACTTGGAAATATATAAAAGTTATACATGGGTCATTGACGTGGAAGTATTTAAGCAGGCCCACAATATGCAAGTGCATCTGATAGAAGAATATAATTGTTCTGGTTTGACATAGACGAATTGTATATACTATTGAACTGCACAATAGGGCAATATGGTCTCCTTTGATTACTTGCCTTTCATTCCGTAGTCAAGTTATGGTCTCCTTTTTAAACATTAAATTATGTTTATTTCTTGTCAATGAGGATAATGATGGCATTTTATGCAAAACACCATGCCCTGAAACCTTTTTTTATCAGCTTAAATTCAATATCCACCTTTTTTGGTAAGTATATGAATCTATTTAATTTCAGGTGGGAGATGTGTTCTTAAAATGGATCACCATTGTGTATGGGTTGTGAATTGTGTTGGAGCTTTGAATTATAAATATTTCCTTCTCTTCCTGGTATGTATTTCTCTATATTTGTATTCTCGATGCTTCTCTCTCAAGAGTAGTTAGATGAATAAAAATGGTTTTGTCATGTTTGAAGAGCATGAATCGTTTCCATTTGGGGTCTTCATGTTCTGTTGTATCCTTTCTCCAAATAACCTGAAAGTACATTATGTTCAGGTCACTCGAATAATCTTACACAAAATAACCTAATTATGCACCCATTAATTCACCATTTTCTTTCTTAGTTCATTGTTTCCCATTTAGTTGATTGATGAAATAACCTGACAATGCACAAAATAACACTGAAATAAATGACTTAACCAAGACATGAGACCTCAAACTTCTAGCATTTCTTCAGCCCAATTAGTTACCTTCCCTGAAAGGAAAGTTGAGTTCTGAATTGAATATTTTAGGTACTTCATTGTGAATGAATCAGTCAGAAACTCATGCAACAGCTGGTTTCTTCTTCCATCTTTATTTGTGTTTCTTATCTCTTTGTGATGTTCTTGAATGATGCACTAGAGGAGGTTTTGTGCTACTTCTGGAGAAATAGACTTTATAGTTATCTCCTTTCTAATTAAAACAGTCCTTACCATTCCAAGCTGTAGATGTTGGCTATACACTGACAGAATCACCAAATTATTATCCTAGGTTAAGAAATCCAAACTGATTTTCTCATAACTTCATTTTCATATATGAGTACCTATTTCCATAACTTCACTTTCAGATGAAGAGTAATTATATTACTTAATACATGATATACATTGTTTGATACTTGCAGTTTTATACATTTCTGGAGACCACATTGGTTACCTTATCATTGCTTCCTAACTTCATTGCCTTCTTCAGTGATATTGAAATACCTGGCACCCCTGGCACTCTTGCAACTACATTTCTTACATTTGGTACTATGATTCTATCCCTCCCATCCTCTCACATTTTCTGTTGTTTATTTTGATGATACTCTTCTAATAAACTTTATTTTCTTTTCTAATTGTAGTGTTGAACTTGGCTTTTGCATTAAGTGTTCTCGGCTTTCTAATCATGCATATCTCACTGGTTTCTGCTAATACTACTACAATTGAGGCAAGGATATGAAATAAACATTTGTTGAAAAAAATTCTCAAACATTTATTCAAGGTGGAATATAAGCAAATATCTTGCCCCATTTGCGGGGATACCCTAATTATGGTTTTGGTCATTAAAAATCTTTAAAGACACTTGCATGGGAAAATAATCTAATTTTTTTCTCTTCTTCTCAAAAGGCGTACGAAAAGAAAACAACTCCAAAGTGGAAGTATGATCTTGGCCGGAAAAGGAATTTTGCTCAGGTTCCTTTTCAGTTTCATTGTCAGTCTTGTTATGTATTTTGTATCATTATTTAAAATTTTGAACAGAAATAGCCAACTGGATATTTGGTTACCTTTTAGGTGTTTGGAACAGACAAGAAATACTGGTTTATTCCTGCTTATTCTGATGAGGATTTGAGAAGAATGCCGGCTCTGCAGGGCCTTGATTACCCTGTCAGGCCTGATGCTGGCATGCAAGAGGTATGACATGATACCTGTCATTAGTTGGGCAAATACCTTGATTAATGGGGATTTGAGGTATACTTCTTTATTGTTGACCTAATAAATGGGAGAGCAAAATCAGATAAAGGTCAGAAAATTATTAGCTGGAGCATCCCATTTTCTCACGGTCAAAAGGATAAAAGTTACAGTAGGATTAGTGGTGGTTTGTTCGATAGGAGTTTTGAGTTGAGTGTATTTCATTGATGTTCTGTAAATTATTATAGTGTCAGTGTGTTAACTTAAAAATAATGCTAATATATCTCTATTGTATTATTTTTATTATTGTATCTTATATTTTGTAGTTTGGGATTATAGTAATTCAGTTTAGGCTTTGCTTTGTATTGCATTGTCTTGTTTAATTAATGGAAGAAGAGGATGAATAAATTTGACGTACTGTTGCAGTATGCGAGATATATGGCTAATACGAGAGTAAAAATGAAAAAAAAAGAAAATGAGGGGAAAAAAATGGTGATGTATAGAAGCGCAGTGAATGCTTTTCTTTATGTCAGAGTGTTTCTTTTGTATAATATAATTAAATTTTCTTCACTTTTTTTTTCTTTGAGTAGTAAGATCTAATAAGTGATCGATCTAGTTTGGAGGTGGTTGTATGGAACAAAAGCATTGACTGCATGTGCGTAATAAGCATGGACTCTAGTGCTTAATACAATGTAAGATTGTAAGTACATGCGGAAACTTGGTACATAGTGGATATACCTGTCAACGGCATCCGTTTGCCGTTTCGCCACCACGTTTCGGCTTAAACGGAACGGTTTGTGGCATAGAAATATATACCGTTTTCTAAATGGAACGGTATGTGGCACAACTAGTTATACCGTTTCGACTGTTTCAATCTCATTTCAAACCATTTAATGTGTAATTTGTGAAGTGGAACGGTTGATGGCACAGAAATCCGTTTCGTTTAATTAGTGGAACGGTAAGTGGCAATACCGGTTTCATACCGTTATTAAATGGCACGATAACGGTATAGCGTGATACCGTGCCATTTAACACGTTAGACAGGTATAATAGTGGACCCGTCATTCGTCTGGAAGTTGAAATTGACGAGATTAAAAAAAGAAATAGTGGAAAAGCCCATTATTGGGGAAGGTGCCCTTAAAATATGCTCCTTCAATGCTATTGCTATCAATCTACGACTATATCTTTTGGGAAATAATTTTAGTTGCCTCGTGCTATTTGTTAAGTCATTTCAAAATATTTTTATAGTTCCACACAGATCAGGAAGATTGCTGATGCTTAAATAATTTCATATATGTTCCCACGACAGGTTTACAGAATGGGTCTCTGAAGGTCTGGCCCCACTTTCATAACAAAGCTGCTACCTAATTAATATGTTAGACCGTCCAGTTAATAGCACTTAGTACTATGATCCACAGAAAACATGCACAAGTGGCATTCTTTCTTCTTATATTATTTTCCTTCGGTGCTAACAAATTCCCTTTTTGCTTAATATAATCGAAGGTTTCCATCTGAATTTTTCGTTAAAGAATAAATTCAGTAACAGTATTGTACAAATCTTCCCTGTAAATGTCACTGTACCATTGTCCTTTCATAACAATACCAATCTAGTCCAAAAAAGGTATGATAAATAATAACAAAAATATGCTAAAACATTTTCGGCAAGAAACTAGCAGTGTAAGTTGTAAGAAAACCAACAGCATCTTCTCCACTTTTGTTCTTTTTTCCCCTTTATGAAATATCTTCCAAGAGTAAATTTTGAGGTGTTTGTTGGATAACGGTACCACTCTGGATCAAAATCAATATAATAATAATCGCATAAAGGAGATATATGAACTTGTAACTTAAGATTTTGGCAAACATATTGCAGAAGAAGGCAACTAAACTATCTTTAAGGTACAACGTAAAAAATCTAAATTTAAGCAGTACAATGTAATTCGTTTAAACTAATTTGTAATCTACACCACAAGCAAAATCATTTTTTTTTCTAATTTAAGAAGGCAACTAAACTATCTTTTTTTTTTTACGTTTTTATTCATTCATGACTCCATGAAGTTCTGGTCCAATGTGAAGGGAGGAAGTCAACTCACATATACATCAATAAATTTAAGCAAAATAAGAGGTACATTTGGATCTCAACCTCATTCATCTCCTCACCCAATTCAGCTCTAAGCCATCCATGGATTTTGATTTGGAGCTCCGAGCTGTCCCCAAAGTTGCGGCGGTGGTGATTCTCTCCGTGACCTATGCCCGTTTCATCTCGTCCCATCTACGTCCCGGCCTTCCCCGCCTCCTCCCTCTCCTACCTGTACTCTCACTCTTACCTTTCCTTCCCATGCTCTTCACCAGCATTCACTTTCGCACCAATGCCGGCTTTTTCATATCCTGGCTGTGTCTCTTCAAATTGCTTCTTCTCTGCTTCGGCCGGGGTCCACTTGACCCGTCCCTCCCGTTCATATCTTTCCTCTCTCTTGCTTCTCTACCAGTCAAATTGCCTACCACAAATGATCCAAAAAATCAATCATCTTTCCATTCCCTATCTCCGAAGTATCTCCTAACCACAGCAATTAAAGCAGCCTTATTCGCCGGCCTGCTCTCTCTGTACCGTTTCAGAGACCAAATGCACCCCTATTTATTTCTTGTTATGTTATGCTTCCACATATACCTTTCTCTAGAACTACTTCTGGGAACTGCTGCTATTCTGGCTGGGGCAATACTCGGCATGGAGTTCGAGCCACAGTTCAATAAACCATATTTTTCCAGCTCGTTGTGTGATTTCTGGGGCCGTCGGTGGAATTTAATGGTATCTGCCATTCTTCGGCCATCCGTGTACATCCCGGTGAGATCTTGTATGGGTCGTGCAGCTGCGGTTATCGCTACATTCATAGTATCAGGCATAATGCACGAATTGATGTTTTACTATATCACACTTCTTCCACCGAATGGTGTGGTGCTGTTGTTCTTCATTCTCCATGGAATTTGTACAGCAGTTGAAGGTTGGTATGCCCAGCATGGAAACTGGTGGCGACCTCCGAAAATATTGGCGACAGTTGGTGCTGTAGCATTTGTGACTTATACCAGCTTTTGGTTATTTTTCCCGGCGATGCTACGAGGTGGCGCTCTCGAAAACGGTATGATGGAGATTGAGTCCATCATTGGGCTTTTCACAGGTGACATGTACTTGGTGAAAGATTAATTGTCGGAGATTATCCCTGGCCTACTCAATTAATTAGTTAGCAATCTTAGCAAATTCCAGCTAGTAAGGGTTTGTTTTTGTTTTTTTTTTTGTCCAAAATAGTTTTATGTTTATTTAAATAACATTTCTTTACATGTTCTTAAAGCAATTTTCACTGTAAACAAGACTTTGTATTTACATAGAAATTGTTGTTTGTCCAGTTGATGATGAACTATACATAAACGATTTTGTGAAGAAAAGTAAGGTGTAGATCCTGAAAACAAATTACTAATCTTTGTAATGCTTTAAAAAGTACGACATTGTCAGTGGTCCTTGTTTCCAGGTTTCTTCCTTCGCTTCACCAAATCCATCCATAAACCTCAAGAAAGTTTAATTTGACTTTGAAAAAAAAAAATTAAGGTGTTTCCTGCGTACTGGAGGAGACTAATAAAATATATTGATAATTGATTCAGTTACTGTCGCATTTTATATGGTCATCCAGAAATAATTATATATGTATTTCGGATTTTAAATTTTGAAATTTTTATATTTAAAAGTAAAGCATACAAAAGACAACTAATCTATGCATTCAGTCAAAATTATGATATATATAAATTTGAACAATTAAATAGAGATTTGTTAATTTGTTTTAAAGTGCAAGTATTAAAGTTTTGTTGCTAAATCCAGTAGCAACTTTGCTCATTCCATTCCCTAGTCAACCAGAGAAAAATCATTTTCCGGGAAAGCGAGACATAACAAAGTGACTTTGACCTCACTTTTTCTTTATACTAATTCTAACGCTGGCTGTATCTTTCCTTGAAATAACAAAGAGACTACCAAATACTAATTTGCCCAAGTTAAATCATACCGTTTTGGTTTCTATAATGTTTTTATCAAAATATCTGGTAAGTGGTAACCATACTTATGACCGAAATTTAATTTAGTTAAAAAAATGACAAAATTTAGATTTGGTATCAGATTTATTTTTTAAAGGAGATAATTTGATCTAATATATATCGCTTCCTTTAATAGCACGGATTTGACGATGCCACATAAATGTAGCTGTAATAGCGTGCCATGGCCCACGAAGAAGATCATGCATTTTAGATGTGTTAACTGTTAACGTTCCACCATGACTATTCCTGTCTCTCTCCTTCTCATTTTCTTCCTTTTCTTCCGGAATATTTTGGTCAAGTCCGAAGTCTTCTGTGCGGATGTACCCAATTTAGCAGCCGGTGTTTTTGTCATTTGTTATGCATTGTACAACTGTACAAGTACAACTCACAATAAGGAGACTCAGAATATGACACTGAATTAATCAATTAATACTTAAACAGTAGTAATTTATAGTGCTTTTGACATCTCAAATCAAATTGGTGACCCCGCAATTATTGTATTTTTTTTTCCTTTGAAAGGAGTACATAGCAGGACGCGTCTGATGTCTCCATATCATTGGAAGAAGTGCATTAGTTTAAGAACAGCTAGGTTTATTTTTCCCTCTTGTAGTTTGAAGGATTTGTTTATGCAAATAAAAATGTAGACGCCAATTTAGTTTTCTTGACCAATTATAAGAATTTTTCTTATTGAAAACTTGAAAGATCGATTTAGGTTTTTAAACTAAATTGCTTGTTTAAGAGAAAACACTTAAATACCAATACTTAATTTCTTTTTCTGTCTTTTTTATTTTGGAATTGCTTAAGATCATCTCTAAGATTCTATCATCCCATCATCCCTCCTTAATGCATTTATAGACGTGTTTAATTTATTCCATTTTTAGAAAATGCGTTAATTCTATTTTAGAAAGTCCAGGGATGAGATGATGAATGCTGGGGAGGATGAGCCAGGGGATGAGGACAGAGCGAAAATGAATCCGAGGGGGGAAGAGGGGGAGGGAGTGAAACAGAGAGGGAGGGAGGGAGTTAACTGTTCTAATTAAATAAAATAATTGTTCTAGTTAAATAAGTAATTATTATAACCGTGAATACTAATTGTTCTAACTGTGAATACTAACTGTTATAATTAATATGAAAAATAAGTAACTGTTTTAATTAAATAAGTAATTGTTCTAACTGTGAATACTAACTGTTCTAATTAAAATACTAAATGTTCTAGTAAATAAGTAACTGTTCTTATTAATATGAGTAATTAATTGTTCTAGGCTCTGTTTGGATAGTATAAGATTAAGGGTAGGATTAGCTATTCAGGATTAAGATTCTTAATCCTAAATTCTTAAGAATAAGTTTAATCTCAGATTAAGACTTTTTGTTTGGATGAGGAAAGAATAAATAATGAATTTTTCTTTCTAATCTCAACTCTTATTCTAACAAAATGTCGGATTAACTAATCTAGTCTGATTAAGAATAAGCTCTTAATCCTGGACTGTTTGGATGGTTTCTTAGTCCCGAATAGCTATTTAGTCTAGAATAGCCCTTATTCCTAACTATCCAAACAGAGCCCTAGTTCTTAAACTAATTGATCTAGTTGGCGACTGGAAAAAAAAATTCCAAAGAAGAAGGAAAATAACGAATCAAAGGGAGGGGAGGGGAGGGGGGGGGGAGGGGGAGTGACGACGAAAATGAAAAGTAGTATTCATCTTCCAGAGGATGATGGGGATGGCGGTGAAAATGAAAAACAGTTAATTACGCATTTTCTTAAAATGGAAAACGCGTCTCTAAAATGATGAGGATGATGAACATTGAAGATGATCCTTATAAAACCCGCTTTTTATTTAGCACTTATTTAACCTAGATTTGGTACTCGGCCAACGCCAAAGCAACACAATAGTCTGCAGAATCTTTACATTGATATCATTTTATAGGAAATGTTTCGTAAATATATATCTCAACAAAATTGCACAAAGTCCTTAAAATCAAATGAATTTAAAAAAAATTATATAACATACATGGCGGATATAGACTTTTTTTTAAGCCTAGGCACCACGAATAATTAAATACATTTAATATAAAAATAAAATAGCAAATAATATTTTTAATATAAATTATTAATTTTTTTTAACCAAATCAGTTCTGTTTGTCAATTTACTAAGCCATAAAGATGTAACTTTTAAAAACTTTAATACAGGGCAAAGAAAGTTATATAAATTTACTTGGATTATACTTATCACTTTAATTTAATTCGTAATATGATACATAGAATTAATTCAATAGCTTTATTTAACACATTTGTTTATTTCACCACCACCATGAACAAATGAATAGTAAATTAGTTCTATTTATTTAATCATCTGAAACCTATTCAGTATTTAAATTTTGTCATTTTAACTTTAATTTTTTCAGGAGATTGCAGACCTATTGCAATTGATATTGCTAATTTAGAAAATCACACTCAATAAACAATTTTAATAAATCAAAAGAGTACAGAAGCAACAAGCCACAAATGCAAGAAAAAACAAAAAGAAACTCACAGGCGCAGAAATATACGGAAGACAAAAATAAATAAACATGAATCAACCATAGAATTAATATCTAGAGTCACTTCCGGAGCATAAGAAAAAAAACTAATTCCAACTTAAGGCTAGGCATTCGTTCCAATTTAAGCCTGGCACTAGAACTTTCACATCTTAAAATGCAATGAAAACTAATGATTGGATTTTAATTCTCATAAAACAAGCCTCGGCACTTGCCCCTACATTATTAAGTCCGCCACTGACAACATACGGAACGAACCTGTCCCTTTTATACTACCAAAAACTCTGATTCTTAGGTTCAGATTCCTAATTTTACAAGCGCAAACCACATTACCACATACCAGATCTTGCATAATTGCGTCAAAAGTCATTTGCTCAGAATTAAATAAAATACAGAACAACAAAAATTAGATTTCTATAGCTTGTATTTTCTTACAATTTTTTTTTTTTTGTTAACAGAAAACAATATATGCCCCCCTTATGCCCAAAGGTCTTTCCACATATCTTCCCAACTTTAAAACGTGGCAAAAGTTAATGAATTTGTTTGCTTCAGCAATGGCCATCTCAGCATTAACCAATAAACCGATAAACATTGTATTAAGAAGAAATACAAAATTACATTGGAACTATCCTCCCTATCCCAATAACGAAAGTTCCCAATTGAACAGCAAAATAACTGGCACCTGTTGAAGTTCCAATCAAAATTTGGCCTAATTCAAAGCAATCAACCTCTGAAACAATCCTAAGCTTAAGCCAAATTGATGTAGCAATAGCAATGCATTCTTGCAACACAGTATATCATCAGAATGGTTACTTACCAAAGGCTTCCAAAGCCAATCAAAGCAAGACACTCCGCCACAACTATATCATCAGTATGGTTTCTCAATATGGGTGGAAAGAACAACCAATAACCAGTACCAGCCACAAACCCCAATGTCAGTACCAGCCGTACCGATACAGCCGGGACCCACCAATTTTTATGCCTGACCCACCACCCCTCCAGTGCCGTGCAAACCCCATGCAATAGGAAGAACAAAGTCACCTCTCCTGTCGGTTTGTCTAGAGTAATGTAGCAAAACAAGAACTCGTGCATTAAACCCGACATGGCAAATGTAGCTATTACACCGGCCATGGGACCATACCGGTTTCGAATCGGGTGGTACACTGTTGGTCGAAGGATGTCGCTCACCATTAGATTCCATCTCCTGCCCCAGAAATCACGAAGAGAACTCGAAAGATAAGGCTTGTTGAACTGCGGCTCGAGTTCTGTCCGGATAAGCCAACCAACGGACCATGCTGTGGTGAAGAAAACCAGATCAAGTGCAATGTAGAGGTGTAAGCAATAGAGGGAGAAGACAATGTATGAGCTGAGCTGCTGTTTGTACCTGTAAATAGAGAAAATAACAGAGACAAGCGCAGCTTTGGTTGCAAGGGAGAGGAGAGAAAAGTGCGTTGGTGGGTCTTTGGGGTTTTTGGCTTTGATGGGAAGAGAAGAGAAAGCGAGGAAGGAGAGGAGAGGGAGGGAAGGGGAGAGCGGAGGGAGGTCGAAGGAGAGGAGGAGAAGTTTGAAGAGAGCGAGCCAATTGAGGTAGAAAGCGGAGATGACGCGTAAAATGATGGTGGAGAAGAGGAAAGGAAGGAAAGGGAAGAGAGAGAGAACGGGGAGGAGGGAGAAGAGACGGAGCAGGCCGGGGCGGAGGCGGGAGGAGGCGAAACGGGCGTAGGAGAGGAGGAGGAATGCAGCGGCGCCAAATTTTGGAAAGTTGTATAGATCGTCGGAGAAGGAGAAATCCATTGTTTATGGCTTTGTAAGTGGTAGGCGCGAATCTTATGAAGTGTCTCGTCGGAACTTGGCAGCGCGAGTTGAGTGTGATCCGGATCTCCCGATGATTTCACATTAGCAACTAGTGCATTATAAAGAGAAGATTTCGATCTATTTTATTTGGACCTGTCTATGTGCATGTTTTAACGTTTAACGTTACGTTAGTACTGAACGAAACGTTAAACGCATGAAAGTCAGTTGCGTTTGGGCCGACGTACCGTAAACGTAATTGAGCCCTTACGTAACGTTTATTTTCGTTGTTATGTTTATTTGCACCTCTAGTTTATGTATGGACCGAACGAGCAAAAAAAAAAAAAAAAACAATCGGCCTTTAAACGCCTTGTTATATGATAGTGGTAAAAGAATCCGAAACCCATTAACGACGGAGACAACAAGGAACGGATAAGAATTTCACCAAGAATGTGCCACATCGCCACTTTCTTCGTATGCTTCCTCATCTCTCTTCATCTCTTTCTTCTCTCTGTCTCTCTCGCACATTGCCCATGACAAATTGAGATCTGTGCAACCTCTCAACCCATGTGAGTGCGACGATGGCAAGGCAGATCGTCGTGCGACTGTTTCTCCTCTCCGATCGTCTCCATCAAAGATCCCCTATCCTCTATTACCACAGTGAAGCCACAACTCTTATTCCTTTATTGTCTCACACCTAGGCAACTCTTCCCCTTCAATATTGGAGAAGGATCTGTCTCCGCTTGTCCCAGCTCTAACTCTAACTCCTCTGTTCTGACCGGACAACTCTTCTCCTTTCTCTTGACTTTTTCTTGTTTCTCATGGCTTTCTCTTGACTTTTTTCAAACATTGTTCTTGACTTTTTGGTCGGCTTTCGATTTAAGACATTGTTCCTAATAATAATGGTCTATGATGAATCAAACTCTGAGGCCACTCTAAACATTTTTGTTTTTACGGGTATACATCCTTTTTAAATACTTATGACTTTGCTCTGAATTGATTTGTTTTTGTGATGGCTTACTATAGTTTAAACATTTTTGTTTTTATTGAAAAGCTTTTGCGTTGAGGTTCACCACTCGTGACTTCTATGACAAGTGTGAGGATCATTGATAGCTGCTTGACCCCTTTGTACCTTGTACCGACCTGGTACAAGGCTATATTTTTTTGGTACAACTTCAGGGACTGATACGTGATTCAATTAGCTTCTAAGGACCTTCTTGTAAATTTGTTTGAACTAGTAAGGACCTCTTTGTGATTCTTAGAATTTTGTGATTTGTGATTTCAACTTTGTACTTTGACAAAAATTATAAAAAAACCGAGTATTTTATTTTTCAACCTTTTACCTTTTTTGTTTTTAAGTTTTTTTATGAGAAATTGTGTGGTTTTACTGAGTTACAGAACCATATTTTTCTGTTATGAGTTTCATTTGCATCATGAGTTATGAACTAATTTGTGTAAGATGAAGTGACTTTCAATTTTGCTTACAAAATTGCTATGTTACAATTTGTAAAGTGTGATTTGGATGAAGTCTAAGGGGCCGTTTGGATTGCTTAGGAATTTGGGGAAGTTGTAATTCCTAGGAATAAATTTATTGGGAAGTGTGTAATTTTGTGAAGAGTTTGGATTGTTTATAATAAATTTATGGTAGGAAGATGAAATTCTCCAAATTCCTTGGGGAATCCAAACAGCCCCTAAGAAAGTTTATCTGGAGAAAAAAACGGAAGCAACATTTATATTGTTTTAACGTTTGTATCGCTTGAACAAATGAAACATTAAGCGAAAGAAAAAGTTCTTACGTTTAATAAACGGCACATTAAATGTAATGTTCATTTTCGTAGGCATTATGAACGTTTGACATGTCTAATTGTATTGTCTAGGACAAAATGTCGTTATTGTCTTTATCCGTCAATAATATATAAAATCATACGTCAAAATGTCTACGTAGATATTTTATATACAAAAAAATTCAGCTTTTACTTTTTTTTAATTTTAAAATATATAAAATAACTTTTAATTTAGTTTATTTTTTTAGAAATTAAAATTAACTCGATTCGTTTTTAATGTTATAAAAAAATCAAATTAGTATTAAGAAAAATTTAAGGACTCTTGTAATTTTTTTTTTATGTAAAAGATTGACTGATTGGCTTAAAAGAATTGGTTAACAATTATGGTTAGATAACTTTCTTAACAAACCATAATTAGCTTGAGTACTCATCATTATCATATGGTTATGAAAGGATGCAAATACACTTCTACCAACTAACCAACATAAGCATCAATGACAAAGTATAGAGATAGTTTATAGCGCACTATGATGCATGCCTTTCTATATATTGCGATTTTTTTCATCGGTATTTTTGTAAATTGAAAAATTTAATTTAATCAGTCTAATCTACGTATTGAAATCTCCTAAAAAATCAAATTTTATAATTTTTATAATTTTTTTATTTTTTTCGATTTTTTAAAACTTGTCTTTTTGAAATGTTCTAAATAGTAATTTAATTTAAAAAATAGCAGGTTTTAAAAATTTTGAAAAAATAGTAATAAAAAAATTGTAAAATTTGTTTTGCTAGGAAATTTCAATTCGTAGATTAAATTGGTTAAATTAGATTAGTCAATTTATAAAAAACCAGACGAAAAAAACCTATGCATCATAGACTCATAGTGCATATTAAATTAAAATTTTCCTAAAAGTATAAGCCAACAATGATTCATATTCTTCACGGAAACGAATTTAAAACAAATCTTGCTGATCTTCTACATTCTCTGCATATACAGGTATGAAAGCAGAACAATAAGCCAGCAAGCATACAACAGTTTAAAAAACAATAACGGTAAATAAGAAAACAAAATCAGTGAAGGGCGCCTTTTGACTTTGAGAGTTTGTTCTCAAGGCTCCTTTTGCGGTTTTGCGCATATCACTAAATTCCAAATACGCATTAATGTTAATATTAATCATGAAACTATATCATTAAATTTTAAAAAAATATATATGGAACCGCAGAAAGCATGATTTATTCTCATTTTGATATAAGAGTATGAACTCCGAGAAATCACATCTTCTGTAGAGGGCAGACTTGTGATCCTAATTGGCTGATCAATGAATCAATAATGAATGTTCCGTGATTAATATTAAACTCGTCGAGAATCGTATGGTCCGTAAAAATATGTCCGTCGAGATTAGATCAAACGGTTGGGAGAGCAGGCCTCGATACTGGTCCTGAACTTCGAGGTATAAACTATTGAGGCCGGTAATGATGTTTTGTTTCAAACAGTGGCGGATCCAAATACAAGCGACTTGCCTGGGGTCGTTTTCTTAAAATTTAAGGACCTAGATAGTAGAATTTGATAGGTGCCGGTTTGAAAAATCATAGTGCCTAGACTAAAATTCAAAAAATATTGGACATGTCTAAAAATAATGTGTTGTTTTAACTTTTTTTTGTGTTTTTTGGTGATTGATAGAGAAGTAAAGATTATGAAAAATTGATTAGATTTATTAAAAAGATGATGTATTTTATAATATTTCAATTATATAATTAGAATGACTTTATTTATTAAATTTATTATTTATTTTATTTTTTAAATTTTATTATATTATAACTGTGCGTGAGTTAAAATTTTTTCTGGATCCGCCCCTGTTTCAAACTCTTTTGGGCTCAAATTAGGCCTGTAGACTGTAGTGAACATTTTTTTACTTCTTGGGCGATTGAAGTGTCATGTAGACTAATCACATAAAATAGTATTTTCTTTTTGTATTAAAAAAAAAGATCAATTGAAAACAAAGATGGTTACAGTCTTACAGAAATTAATCAAGTCATCCGTAAGACGTGTATTAAAAACACAATATTTTATGATTAGTCTTAAGTGCTTTTTTGCTCCAGGTCTAGATGCCAACAATCCCATAAAAATGAGGCTCTCTTGGCATGACAACGCCAAAAGGATGGTAATAACAGAAGCAACTTTCGTCACTCCAATCCGTCACAAGTCACAACCACCATGCACCACCACCAATATCCATGGCCAAAACTCCCGCCATCCATCCTAACAGAGTTAAAATACTCCATAATAGTCAGCTTCGTACTGTTAGCCGGCATGTGCTATGTCCGTTTTGCCACAATCCACATACCTCCTGGCTTTCGTCGTTTCATCGCCCTTCTGCCGGTCATTTCTCTCTTACCTGTCCTTCCAGCTGCATTCTCCTTCATCCATCTCCGCACCATCGCCACCTTCTTTCTTTCTTGGCTTGCATTGTTCAAACTTCTGCTTCTATCTATCGGCAAGGGCCCACTTGACCCATCCCAATCCTTCCTTGTTTTTTTCTTCACGGCAACATTACCTGTCAAATTCCAACTGGGGCATCGCAAAACTAGCTTAATTTCAATCAGTGAAGTTCCACTTCTATCCCTCAAAACTCTAGTCCTAATATGCAACATCTATCTCTACCGCTATCATCCTCTCTATGGCATGTACACACTCCTCAGTTTATACACATGCCATCTCTACCTAGGACTTGAACTGGCCGTGACCTTAACTGGCACCATTGCATCAATTATTATAAACATGCCGATTGAGCCTCAATTCAATAACCCGTTTCTCGGCACCTCATTGCGTGATTTCTGGAGCCGACGATGGAATATTATGGTCTCTCAAACTCTTCGTCAATTAGTCTATGACCCGGTAGCCCCTCGACTGGGCCCAGCTATTGGACTGATCGCATGCTTCCTTGTCTCTGGTCTTATGCATGAAGTCATCTTTTACTATCTTGCATCAACCCGTCCAACTGGAGAGGTGGTGTCATTCTTTTTGCTTCAGGGTTTGGGTATAATTGTGGAACATATCGTCAAGCGGGCCACAACTTGGCGGCCGCCTAAAATCATTGCTTGTCCAATGACTATTGGTTTTGTCATGATATCTGCATTTTGGTTAGTCTTTGATCCGCTACTGAGAACTGGTGCTAATGAGCGTGTCCTGGAAGAGTGTATGGGAGTGATCACATTTTTGGAGGATGTGGCACGTGCAGTGCTTAGCAAGATCAGAAATTAGTTTAGCAATAGTTTTAACAAGGTGAAAACAAAGGAATATATACAGATTCAGAAAATTTTCACAGCACTTTCATGACAATTAATAAAATGAATAAATTGTGATTACTATTGCTAACAATATAATACGCTAAAAATTGTTAGGCTTCCCACTTCTCGGAAGTTGAATCTTTAGATATTTCCTTAATTTTTTTAATGCTTAAATTAGTTTGCCTTTCTATGTACCTATTTTCTAGCGAGTAGCATAATAATAAATTCTGAATTCAAATTTATTTGATAATTTAAAATTCATGACACGGTTATATTAATATAGATACATTAAAAAACCAATGGTTACGTAAGAATAATATTTCAAAACACTAAAATGTTGCTAATTAAAAGAAACCTTATTTATAACTTGTGATAATAATATGAAAATAATTTGCGAACCTCGATCGCGAAATTTGTAAATATTATGCAAATAACTTGTAAAACATTAACAATTTTTAAAATAAATATTCAGTAAATTAATTTCTTTTTAGGGACATTAAAAAATAATACTAAAATAATTAAGAAATATACAAAATTGTTTGCCAATAATGTCATACGGTAAGGAGAAAGGTTAGCCAATCAAGTTGTTAACCTCCAATTAGAGATAACGGAAACATCTGCGCTCGGTAATCCCACACTGCTACTCCCTCATTGATCCATACTTGATCATTTTTACAATCGTTTCCGTCACCAAAGCAAAATACATAGTAACTTGTGAAGTAACGAAAAAGGATAGTATGGATCAATGAATTCTAAGTCAAGCTAATAAGGTTCTATGCATCTCGAACCATGGCTTAGTCTTGCAGAACCCAATATCTGATTGGTGATCCAACTATGATCTATGACAGTATCACTTGATCTCATATGATGATGATCAAGTCTATATATATAGGAGTATATATATGTGTAGGTTCAATTAAAAGTGGATAGTTTCGCGAACACAGCGAAGACTCTGACATTACCTCTACCTTAAGTAGTATACAAGATGCTATCGAGCATCCATACGTAATTGACGTATGAGTAACTGGTATTAAGTGTATTATTTCTTTTGAGATTCGAGACATGTATATATATAGATATATGACATCGTTCTCAATTCTTCACTGGCTAGAAGTCACTGCTGATTGACTCTAGGCCAAGTGGGAGATTGTTAGAGATATGTCCTAGAAGCCAATCAATTGGTGGCTTTTACATTAGTTTATGTTATTGATGATACTTGATCATTTGTTCCTAGAGATTATTATAGGTTGAGGATCTGAATTGTAGATCTCTGTAAATCATTCGCTAGAATGACAACAATATCTCTAAAGAGTCCATAGTCTTGATAATTAACAAGGAACATTAATTATCATATAAGACTAGTATGCAAGTTAAGTGATGATTATGTTCTACAAATCATATGTAAAGAGTTACCGACTTAATTGCTTATGTGCATGTTACTAGAACATAGCACAGGACATGACCCAATGAAATAAATATATGGATTGTGTTATGTGTCATTATTTATTTCATACGTGTTTGATTCTGAGTTTGAGATGATTCAGTTTCTCCACATGAGGATAGGTTCTATAAATATCGTCTCACGTTGATTCCTGATAAGGGCTGCTATACGGACTTTATTTATGTTCTCTTGAATTGTGCGGGGAAAAACTGTTCATCAAGACAACTGTATGTCCCTCATTAGTTCACCTAGTGAGTGATGATATCTACTGGGCCCCTTGATGGAGTTGGATCGTTTGCGCGCAACTAGGCGATCAACTCTAGATCAAGAAACGTATAATCTGCAAGAATGACACATTCCTATCTTGGATTATACTCGGATATCATGTGACATAAGAATCAAAACAATAAGATACTTTTTTCTTATGCAGGATTGAAGTGTTGTATTGGTACAGTATTTTTTTGTGCGAATTGGGAATCATAACGTGTTGCTAGATACCGATTATGATTATTGGAAATAAATGGCGATTTATTTTCCATGGCCAACATAGCATAAATCCTCAAAGGGTCACACAAATAGGACTTTGACCATATGGTGTATTATTTATTTGATTGCATTAATGAATGCAATAATATGATGTGTTGATTAATTAATTATATACTGTTGCGAACCGTTATAATTAATTAAGTCAAGGGATCATATAGAAATAAATTAATGCACATGCTAATCCCAAAGTAATTATCAATAAGTTGATAATTAATTTCACTCAACAATATTTAATATAATTATGAGAATTATATTGAATATGTTGTCCCTAATTTAAAGGCCTAGAGGGGGGTGAATAGGCACAAAAGCAAAGTTCTAAATCGGTATGGTCAATATTTGGTTCAATTCAAACTTGGTCTAACAAAAACAACAAGACACAAGCAATTCACAATGCAAGGAAAGTAAAGAGAGAAGAAAAGAAGTGACACGCGATATATTACGGAGTTCCGACCCGCTAGAAAGTGCTAGCCTTAGTCGTACGTCTCCGGGAGTTCCGCAACCTCGAAATGGACGCGCTCCGTTCAATTCCACAACGAACGGGACTACAAATTCGAACCAAATCACCTTGTTACAATCACTCTCAAGGTGGATTGGCCTAGCTCAATTAAACAAGCTCAAACACTCAAGGGATTGAGGCTCTAACCAAATCACTCAACGAATCTAGCAATTAATACTAGTGGATTGGTTTGCACACTCTAATCTCAATGATTTTGCTAAGTTAATGCTCAAACACAAGAGAGAGTAATGTCTAACTGGTTGGAGCTCAAAAGGGAGGTATTTCAAAGGTTTCAAAAGTGTCTAAACAGTTCCAAGAGGCCTCATATATATAGAGGGCGCCAACAGCTCCAAAAACCAGTCAAGACAGACTCTACCGTTATACAACGCTATATAGCATTGTACAACGCAGAAATAGCCGTTGAAAAATCAAACGGTCACAGACAATAACGTTGTGAGTTGTCAGAGCGTTGTGTAACGTTGTATAGTGTCACACCCCGAGTCACTTTTAGATGACTCGCGAGTGCATCTTGACAACCCGCCGCGTATTTCTACGCAAGGCGAAACATACATCACATACATACCAATAATCTACTCATAAATGCCACAAAACTTTGCTTATTCAAAGATAAAAGAGTTTGACAAACGACAAGGACTAATATGGCGTTGAAAACGAGACTCCCATGCTAGTTCATTGTATCAAAAGTAACTACTTAAAAGCTAATAATACTATTAGTGGCATTTATTTGACCCGCTTATTTTCCTCTCTTTTCTTACGAAAGCTCTAATACACCGTCTTCAATACCTGGAACCCATATAACATGGAGAAACAACGGATGAGAGACTGAAATAATCTCTCCGTGTGGTATTCAGTTCCAGCCCGGAGAGTTGTGAAATTTAAAGAAACATGCAATGACAATCAGCACAATAATGCTTTATTGTGCAACATATTTTCCTATTAAAAAAAATATATACATGCCATGATAAAGACAATCTCAACCAAGAAAATACAATGCAACATATCAGTTTAATATTTCCACAATTTCTTAATGTTTATCATTAATTTCCTTTCACATGATAACACGTCACGATTTCCATGTCCACGAGATTGGCTACACGATCATGAACCCATGAAGCACATTTGTCCGTCGCGAACGGACTTCTTCTGGGGAGCGCGCTAGTACTAGGGCTCTCAAGCCAACTTTTGGTACCACGATTATTTTCCACTTCACTTATCATTTACAGAATTAATATATATTATCTTCTCTGTTAACACTAACACTATGCACATGCAATCTAATATAATGACCATGCAAAAATGACCATGTAACTTCATGTTCCCTTAACTTTATTTATCGTGCAACAGATAATGCATTTATAAAATAATGTAACCACTAATACTAATAATGCATTTATAAATAAATATAACCACTAATACTAATCATGCATTTATAAATAAATGTAACCACTAATACTAATAATGCATTTATGCACCATGTAAAATAAATACGAATAGAGTATCAAGTAACACGAAACATATGATTCTAGTTTGACTATCTAATATATAAATAAATCAATTTCACAACATAACCAGGATCCGCACCTGACAAGAAGATGAATTCGAGAACAATCGTCCAAACCAACTTCGAAGCCGCCACGGTTCTTAAACGCATGATCCTTTACTTCTAACATCGATAATTAAGAAATATTTAATTTAGTAAATAATTAATCCTCCAACTTAATTTACTAACCCAATTTCCCGACCAAAACAAATAAAGGTCAGATTAAACCTTATAAAAATTCTCAAGAACCAATATTACAATAAATTTGAAGAGACAGTAAGATAAACTTGTTATTAAATATAAATTGGTAAAATTAATAGTACACCGTATCAACTTGGAATGGAAATGAAAATCAGACTTTTGATTAGATGTGTCGTTGCAATATAAATGTTTCTGAATTTAATGGAAAACTTACTTTGAAGAATAAATGAGAAAAGTAACAGAACAAATAATAGGAGAACAAAGGGAAATATTTTTATAATGAAAATAGCATAAAAGAAAATTACCCAAAATAAATTGTGGTCAATCTCGGCAGAAGAATTTCAATGTAAAATGAAGTGATGTATCTTAATTGTAGATAAATAAAAGTCAGTGGTTAGGAGGGAGAGAGAGGAATGGTGTAAATCAAGAAATTTTAAGAATGAAATGGCCGAATTGGCGCCCAAAATGAAAGGGTGTATTAGCACCTCTTTGGAGAACTAACGACTTAATTGCTATGGACCAAACAAAATAAAGGAGCAAGGTTAATTTATCAAATATTTATTTGGGAATAGAGGAAAGTGGCTCGGTTTAAATAACCGAAGAGGAAATGTATAACTGACTTTTGTATAATAACCGACTTTGTTAGTTGGCTCTTTTTTAAATATATCGGAAATATATAAACGAAGAGGAAACAAAATTCGGGAGAAGTAATATGCAAATAATAATAACTACGAAATAATTTCATCTGACCTATATGATCCTATAAGGTAAACAGTAAATAAATAAGCTTGCATTAATGCAAATGCAATCAAATTTTCTAATAACCAAAAGAAAAAAATGAAAATACAAAAAAAAAAGACCAAAGTATGATACTTGTATAATATTTTTAGAAGAAATTACTTAAACATAACAGGATGTTACATTCTTCCTCCCTAAAAAAAATTTTGTCCTCAAAATTTAAATGTATGATACAAAAAAAATAATAATAAATAGTTGAAGACCCCGTATAATTCTTTTTTTTTTGTTACATTAAATAAAAGCTAAGGTTTTATAAAAGTTCATACATATAAGGTCTAAGCAAAATCTAATTAGGAATAAAAATTTCAAAGTCACATTAATGGAGTGAATAAATGAAACGCATTAACCTTATTATCATTACATAAATTAATTTGGAATCTGAATTTCTCAATCAAAATCGGATTTGCTTTCATAAATTTACTAACTAATAAATGAAGAGAATTGAACAAATAATATGAGAAGAAAGAGAAATATATTATAATTGAAAATAACATCAGAAAAATGATTACCCGATATAATGTTCAGAATTCCAATCACACCTTTCTTCTTCGTACACACTCAAACAAAGATCCAGAGGAGAATAAAGAATTGGTAATGATCAGTAATTAGTAATTACATATGTACTTGGGAATGGAATCAATGGATCTGGGAGGAAGTAATTTGGTTATAAAAAGAAAAGTGAAATTTAGTATCGGATATGAAGACAACAAGTTATATAACCGAATGGAAAGATATATATGATTTAACCATATTGGCACCTCTTATGCCGACTTACAAAATCAAAATAACTACCAATCAAGATTAAGCAATATAACTATTGACTTAAGAAAAGAAAATTATTAAAGTACAGGCACATTTAAATAAAAGTATAAGTTTTATATCAATTATCTAACAACACTAATTACTAGTTAGAAAACTATGTCGTTTAAACCATGTATCGTCAAAAATAACAACAAATATATTTTGTATAAATGTTTCATATAGGGTCCTAAACCCAATAAGAATTTAAAAGACCAGCTTCATACAAATAGATAATAACATCAATGTATAAAAAGCAATATTTTACAACTTATAATTATGGTTATCAAATAATTTAAACGAAAATAAAATATTACATCATGCTCAAATATTAGTTTTCATGCTCAAATATTAGTTTGTTACATCCTTCCCCCCCTTAAAAACTTTGTTCAGTCCTCTGAACAAATAAGTAGAGATTAAAAATGTGAAACATACTCTAAAAACTCTAAGACAACTCTTAACTGCAAACCGACTCTATAATGCTTCCGCTGCGCAACTCTGATATATAATCCTATAATATAATTCTATCTTAATAAGTTTATTTAGTTGTTAAAGATAATTTAATTAGGAATCACCAATTCTAGAGATGAGAACTTAGTACACACTCAAATAACGGATCAATTATTGGTATTGTATGTGCCTGGGCTCTGATACCAACTAAAGTTGTCACACCCCGAGTCACTTTTAGATGACTCGCGAGTGCATCTTGACAACCCGCCGCGTATTTCTACGCAAGGCGAAACATACATCACATACATACCAATAATCTACTCATAAATGCCACAAAACTTTGCTTATTCAAAGATAAAAGAGTTTGACAAACGACAAGGACTAATATGGCGTTGAAAACGAGACTCCCATGCTAGTTCATTGTATCAAAAGTAACTACTTAAAAGCTAATAATACTATTAGTGGCATTTATTTGACCCGCTTATTTTCCTCTCTTTTCTTACGAAAGCTCTAATACACCGTCTTCAATACCTGGAACCCATATAACATGGAGAAACAACGGATGAGAGACTGAAATAATCTCTCCGTGTGGTATTCAGTTCCAGCCCGGAGAGTTGTGAAATTTAAAGAAACATGCAATGACAATCAGCACAATAATGCTTTATTGTGCAACATATTTTCCTATTAAAAAAAATATATACATGCCATGATAAAGACAATCTCAACCAAGAAAATACAATGCAACATATCAGTTTAATATTTCCACAATTTCTTAATGTTTATCATTAATTTCCTTTCACATGATAACACGTCACGATTTCCATGTCCACGAGATTGGCTACACGATCATGAACCCATGAAGCACATTTGTCCGTCGCGAACGGACTTCTTCTGGGGAGCGCGCTAGTACTAGGGCTCTCAAGCCAACTTTTGGTACCACGATTATTTTCCACTTCACTTATCATTTACAGAATTAATATATATTATCTTCTCTGTTAACACTAACACTATGCACATGCAATCTAATATAATGACCATGCAAAAATGACCATGTAACTTCATGTTCCCTTAACTTTATTTATCGTGCAACAGATAATGCATTTATAAAATAATGTAACCACTAATACTAATAATGCATTTATAAATAAATATAACCACTAATACTAATCATGCATTTATAAATAAATGTAACCACTAATACTAATAATGCATTTATGCACCATGTAAAATAAATACGAATAGAGTATCAAGTAACACGAAACATATGATTCTAGTTTGACTATCTAATATATAAATAAATCAATTTCACAACATAACCAGGATCCGCACCTGACAAGAAGATGAATTCGAGAACAATCGTCCAAACCAACTTCGAAGCCGCCACGGTTCTTAAACGCATGATCCTTTACTTCTAACATCGATAATTAAGAAATATTTAATTTAGTAAATAATTAATCCTCCAACTTAATTTACTAACCCAATTTCCCGACCAAAACAAATAAAGGTCAGATTAAACCTTATAAAAATTCTCAAGAACCAATATTACAATAAATTTGAAGAGACAGTAAGATAAACTTGTTATTAAATATAAATTGGTAAAATTAATAGTACACCGTATCAACTTGGAATGGAAATGAAAATCAGACTTTTGATTAGATGTGTCGTTGCAATATAAATGTTTCTGAATTTAATGGAAAACTTACTTTGAAGAATAAATGAGAAAAGTAACAGAACAAATAATAGGAGAACAAAGGGAAATATTTTTATAATGAAAATAGCATAAAAGAAAATTACCCAAAATAAATTGTGGTCAATCTCGGCAGAAGAATTTCAATGTAAAATGAAGTGATGTATCTTAATTGTAGATAAATAAAAGTCAGTGGTTAGGAGGGAGAGAGAGGAATGGTGTAAATCAAGAAATTTTAAGAATGAAATGGCCGAATTGGCGCCCAAAATGAAAGGGTGTATTAGCACCTCTTTGGAGAACTAACGACTTAATTGCTATGGACCAAACAAAATAAAGGAGCAAGGTTAATTTATCAAATATTTATTTGGGAATAGAGGAAAGTGGCTCGGTTTAAATAACCGAAGAGGAAATGTATAACTGACTTTTGTATAATAACCGACTTTGTTAGTTGGCTCTTTTTTAAATATATCGGAAATATATAAACGAAGAGGAAACAAAATTCGGGAGAAGTAATATGCAAATAATAATAACTACGAAATAATTTCATCTGACCTATATGATCCTATAAGGTAAACAGTAAATAAATAAGCTTGCATTAATGCAAATGCAATCAAATTTTCTAATAACCAAAAGAAAAAAAATGAAAATACAAAAAAAAAAGACCAAAGTATGATACTTGTATAATATTTTTAGAAGAAATTACTTAAACATAACAGGATGTTACATATAGCGTTGCACAACGCTTCAGAAAAAATCCAAAGCAGAAGCTCGACAGTTCCGTTGGAACTTGTCAGAGCGTTGTGTAACGCTTAGTAGCGTTGCACAACGAAGTCAAAAAAAGAATCAAGGCAGATCTGACAAACTCAAACAATACTGTCAGAACGTCATACGACGCTGACTGTCGTTACACAACGAGGGCGTTGCACAACGCTATCCAGCGTTGGCCAACGGAACTCGCAACTTTGCATGCAAAAACGCTAGCAGCCTGCGTGCTGCATGCATGGAACATGGGTCATGCATGCAGCAGCGATGTCTGAGCGATGTTTAGGTGCATGACTCAGACTAACGTTGTGTAACGCTGTATGGCGTCACACAACGTGGTCGTTGCACAACGCTGTCCAGCGTTGGCCAACGGAACCCGCAACTTTACATGTAAAAAAGCTAACTTGCATGTCTGATGCATGCATGGAACAGGCAGCATGCATGCAGCATCGATGCTGATCGATGTCTGAGCAGTGTCTGAGCAGTGCAGAGTTGCCTGCTTCAGACTGAGTTGTACAACGCTGAATAGCGTTACACAACATAGGAGCGGAAATGTTGTGTAACGTTACTTAGCGTTGCATAACGTTCTGACAAGGGGAAATAATAGATTTAACTGGTTTAAAAGCAAATGAGCTAACGTTGCACAACGCTACTGAGCGTTGTGTAACGCTGTTCCAACCTTGTCAGAGATTTTGCAATTTAAGAGCGAATTATCGCTGCGTTGTGTAACGGCAACTGGCGTTGTATGACGCTGGACAGAAAAACTGAGCATTTTACCAGCAAATTGATTGAGATTAGTTTAGAGTTTAATTAAACCTTAACTAATGATTCTAACTAGTCCAAAGCAATCTCTTAAAGCTCCAAACTAAGTACCACACTTGCTTTAATCCATTCTTCAAATAATCTAGCTATAAAGCACTAAAAAGAGATGTTAGTTTAAGGGTTTCGGTGTTGTTTTGCAAATCGGCAAATCGAGAGAAAATATTTAACCAACAGAATATATAGGCTTCAATTGATTAAGTCTTTTTTAGTCTAAACAATAAGCTATTGTCTTAGTCCAATAAATATTTGATTTAATGTGTTTAAGACATAAAATGAAAAGAATAAAAAAAAATGGTCCAAGGATGGCCCATACGTGGCCGGCCATTGAATGATGGTGATTAATCATATTACTTAGGTGGCTATATAAGGATTTTTTTAGTGTCAATTAACCTAACCGAATTGCTGATTTTTCTCCACCATCTTATGGCCGCCACCAATCTAAGAGGAGAGAAAATTAGTTTTTCTCTTTCTTAGCTTCTTTCCATGGCTAATTGATAGGTCTCATGTGTTGAGAATAGCTATTCCACTAATTGATTGTCGATTAGAAGAGGAATAGCAAGTGGATTAGTTTTGTTCTTGCTCGTGCTAGCACATGAGATGAGAACTTGGTTAATCTTGTTGGTGGACTCGAGGCAACCGAAGGGCAGCCGTGAAGGTGACGAGCACACCACCGATTCCTAGAGAAAGGATTCGAGTCTTTCGAATACGATTTCGGAAGAGGTAACCTCCTACCGCTTCTCCTTTTATAATGTTAATCACTTGAATGACTAGATCTGTTAATCGTGCTTGTTTAATTGCTTATTAAATGTTAATAAAAATTAAAATCGTACGTGGACTTGAGTTCCTAACAGTTGAAGGGCCGGATTTTCAAGGGCCAGATCCGACCTAATCGTTCAATAGTAGTGACTATTTGATCTTGATGGGACGATTGAGATTAAAAAACTATTAAAAAATTAAATGTTGGTAATATTTTAGAAGGACTAGAAGGGCCAAGGACCTATAAGGGCCGGATTTTCGTAGGGCCGGTCTCGTGTTTCAAAAAATAAAACCGTCTAACCCGTCCCATCTTGATCCTTTTTCTCAACCCGGTCCGATCCGGCCCTTGTACCAAACCTGTCATGTCCGGTCCTTCGAAATCCGGCCTGGCCTTTTTACCTTTCACTACTGTCAACTTTTTAATTTTTTTAATTTGTTGCCTGTTTTCCTTTTTAGTTGTTATAATATAAGTAAATCTACTGTGAATCATGGTTCATATAAGTTTTCGTGCACCATAATTATTTTGGTTGTTGGTTTCATAAATTGTCAAATCTAATTTAACCAACCTCATCTATATATTGAAATCTCATACCAAACAAAATTTTAAATTTTTTTTACTATTTTTTTCGAATTTTTTAAATTTTTCTATTTTTGGCTTATAAATATACTAATTTGTAGCAAAAAATGGCAAATTTTAAAAACTTTTAAAAAATACTAAAAAAAATTTTAAAAATTGTAAAATTTTGTTTGATATGAGATTTCAATATATAGATTGGATTTGTTAATTTAGATTTGTCAAATTTGCAAAATCATTGATCAAACGGTCATGATGTACGAAACCCTCTATGCTTCATGGTTCATAATAGATTTACTTGTTATAATATTGTCAAACTATATTGACCCTTATATAAGGATTTCAGAAAAATAAATATATATTTGGTACTTTTATTTTGCTTTATATTTTGTAAGTCCTTATGTGTTAACAAAAAAAATGGAAGTGTACCTTGCGACATCCGTCTGTACATCTCCTGTGTAATGGGGCCTTGCTCTTGACACAGAGGATGGTTTGTTTTCAAAATAATATTTTGGGAGCAAATTCGCGTTATCTGGACAACTTTAATCATCCATAATAGCATTCATTGAATTTAGGCTTAATTTTTTATATGCCCTCCAATTCTTTGCTATTTATTTATTTTTCCTTCTATTCTTGTGTATTTCTTATTTGCCACTAACTCTTTTAGATGATTTTTTATTTATCCTTCAACTCAACCACACATAATAAAGTATAATTATCTTATACAGGGGCAGATACAGGCAGGGACAGGCATAGGCCTGGCCTACGCTGCGAAAACTATTTTTAGCGTTAAAATATAAAAAATACAGTGGTAATTCGGTTATCTAATGTATCTGGCCTACTCTACTATTAAAATTTCAAGTTACTAATGTCTAGTTGAAGTCGACCTCGACAATTCGGCCTATCGTGTCCTCAAATTCTGGATCCGCCCCTGATCTTATAAGAAAACTGAAAATTAATTTTGAATTAAACTAAAAGACAAAAATATCCTAGAACATTCTTCTCGCACTGGTTGTTAGGCGCTCCTGATCAGATTTGCAGACCACAATCAAGAGGAAGACCAAATCAACCGACTTTCTCTCTGACTTCCACGAATCCAAACCCGTCAAGCTCAAGTTCTCCCACCCCCAAAACCCCCGAGACTGAGGACGAGAGAGGATCCGAAAGAGTAAGCGTCACCATGACATGAAGAACATCATCAATAAGGAAAACGATATGGTCATTGTCCCATGCGACGGCGGCAGCGGCTGCATCTCCGACTCTGAATCAATCGCCTTTGATTGGTCCATTGGCTGGCTCGAATCGCACCCGCATAACATCTGCAACAGCAGCGACGTCGAGTCAGAAGACAGCTTTGGCAGCTTTGGCCGTGCCCACGACCCATTACTATTAGCTGGGCAGAGGGTTTCGACTTCGGCGTCAAAATCCCGATCCGAAAGGAATTATTTTGGTAAGTGCTAAACTTAAGATGTATATAACTTTGGTATTTAACTCAATTAAAATGCAAGCTGGCCGTCCATTCGCAAGTCCGTGCTAATAGGTAGCCATGCACCCAAAACATTGTCCGGTTCATTTAAATACCAGGGGTATTTTTGTCCTTCTAGTTTAATTCAAAATTAATTTCAATTTTCTTATAAGATAACCATATTTTATTATGTGTGGTTAAGTTGAAGGGTAAATAAGAAATCATCTAGAAGAGTTTAGTGGCAAATAAGAAATACACAAGAGTAAAGGGAGAAATAAACAAATAGCAAAGAGTTGGAGGGCATACAAAAATTTAAGCCATGAATTTAGAATCTCATATAGATGGCAATAAGATGGAGAATGAAAAATCCCACATAAGCAAAATGGCATTTAAGAATTTTAATAGCAAGAGGTAAAGGGCAAGAATTTCTCTCCCTTCCTTCAAAAAATTTGAAAAAAAAAATAATGAGAGGTAAAGTAGTATGAAAGATGAATGAAGTTATCAAAGGAGTGAAAGTTGCCCCGATAACAAGAGCTATATATATTTGCTTCGCATCAATAAACCTCTCATCTCTTCTCTCTTTCTGTTATTTACTTTCTTAGGTCTCATTAACTGCTTTTCTGGACTCTATATGTAAACTATTAAAGCAATGACATTGCGACTATCATCTTCTTGTCAATGTACTTCTTGTTGAGTATCCGACAATGTTAGGTTCTGTTGCGAAAATGTTTGAGATGCATGCTGGTGTCAACACAAAATTCCAGGTCGATCATATAGTCTTCATTAATGGAATTAACTTTTATAAAGTATATATCCCAACTCATCAGAAATATTCTAGAGGATGACTTCCATGTCAAAATTCTAAAATTGAGGGTGGATTTAAAGAGGAGAAACTTTTAATGAAGAATCTCCAAAGAGCTATTACAAGTTTGACTTGCAAAAGGTACCCTTGAAATAAAATTTTGCATAGGAAAAAAATTTATAACCTATATGATCCCTGATTTAATCAATAAAATTCATCGAATTAATCATACAAAACTACAAATTGTAACAATAATGAAAAATTATACATGTATATTCGAAAAGGAACCTTTTCTTTTGCTTATCTTTTGAGCCAAAGCTGCAGCTCTTTTTACATTGTCCCCTTTCTATGAAGGATGAGAAGAAGGAAAAGAAGTGACAATGTAATTCAGAAACCTGCTAATTCCACTAAATATTTATACATTTCATA
This sequence comes from Rhynchospora pubera, assembly GCA_028095005.1. Taxonomy (NCBI): domain Eukaryota; kingdom Viridiplantae; phylum Streptophyta; class Magnoliopsida; order Poales; family Cyperaceae; genus Rhynchospora; species Rhynchospora pubera. Next base: position 332,540,678 of record CM051460.1, read on the forward strand.
AAATATTTTTTGTTTGTAGAGAGAAGGGTAATAACCTCTCTTTAACTGTAACAGATTGCATTAGTGAAATTAACCGTAAAGAAAGTTTACTGAAAATGCTCAGGTTGAGAGATGCAATCAGAGTGAGCAATCTAAAGCAGTTGATGATTTAGAAGATGGCAAGGAGCTTGCACTAACTACATTTCAGAGAAAAATCTTTAGTAAAGAGAGGTTATTACCCTCTAAATTTTTAGTAATCAGCTATCCTTCCTTAACAATAATGTTTGAACATTTGGATTGCGTCCTTACAATGTTAAATTTTGAATCCAAATAATTTTTCTTATTACTTCTTGACAGTATTATCCAAGTTAGAACCTCCTTATAGCCAATAGGCCCATTAATTTGGGATTCAGCCAAGTTGGGTTTATATAATTAAAGATCACAATAGAATGGAGTACTTAATAAGTAATACATCAAGAACTAAGGGACAGGTATTGATTGGCTGGGAAATCCAAGAGAGGGTGGTTTAATATGAAAATTTAATTGAACTGACGTACCTTGCAGCTCAAGTCCGGTCAGGTTCCAAGGGCCTACAGTACCTCGGTTGATAATTGGAAAAATAGACATTAAGGAGATCAAAATAAAGAGAAAAAAGAGCAGTAATAGTAATGTGGATATAATATTGGAGATTTTATATTGCAAGTTGCAACCAGTAAATCCTACTGATGCGTTGCTGTTTGAGTTTCTTTGTAGTTTGTCCTATACCTTATTCATAATGTTATGCCAGAAATGTTAGGTTTGCAGTTTGTAATGGTGCATAACCATTATCAAGAAAACTGGATGTGGTTTCTAGTGCTTGGGTCCCAGGAATTTCTCATATCAAATCGGTCTGGTTTTAAGACTAAAAGCACTTTCATGTAACATGATAGGTTACTGGTTCAGTATTGATGTCGCTTACTAACTTTTGTTACCTAGATTCTTTTGAGATTTGTGGTGACTCTCCAAATCTGAGGTCCAGATTTGGCAACTAATTAGAAGTTGATAGCATGCGCTGTTCAGTTCAATGGTAATGCTCTTCCTGTATATCTAGTTTTCTGGATGAGTTGTGACTTCTGTTTGCCCCGGGTGGAAGACTTAATAGAACCTCCAACTGGTAAGCAATCCTGTGGATGGGGTGTAATATTGAGCTTTAATCTTTTCCTGAACATTAGTGAATTAAGTAATGTAGTGTCCATTTTAGGGGCAACTAAAACCACCTGTTTAACATCCGATCCTTCACTTGCTTGCTAGAGTAGGTGATAACCTGAAAACTTTCGATAGAAACTTTTGAGCAGTGTCTTGTTTCATTGAATGAAGCCATTAAATCAATGACTAGTTGACCGGTGCAATTTATTTATTTATTTATTTTTTTTTTTTTGTATTTGTGCAAAAAAAAGAAATGAAGCATGATTTTTTTTTCTCATATAGACACTGCTTATTTGAAAATTGGATACTGCATTACTGGTCAGCCAATTGGAACACTCAGTTGAAGGACTTGGTGTTGAAGATGATGCCAGCACCTGAGGAGTTCCCTTTGTGGCTGGAGGGAGGTGCCAGTGAGTCAGAATGAGGATACCAATGAAGAGTGGCTTCATACTGGTACTGATGGGGGTCCTGTTTCTTTTGTTTTGTTCTATTTTGCATGATCTGTGTTTGGTTTTTGTTAAAAGTTGGGATGTTATCTGATATATACTTTGATGGTGGGTTTTGGGGTTCTGATATAAGTGTTGATGGCATGGGATTTCTTTTTATTTTATTTTAGTCTGCTATGTAAAAAGTTTTTTTTTGCTTCTCCAAAAGTGGCAGAGTTCATTTCTGCTTTTCTTTTTTTTTATAAAAAATGTTACTTCTACCAACCAGCAGAAACCTCTATTAATAATTTCTTAAAAAGTAGGCAGCACTGATCCAGGTTCAGTCCCGAAGACTATTTAAAGTGAAAAATGTGATTGTAAAAGGGGGCGTCTATCGGTCTATGAATGGCACTTGGGTCCTGTTTCTGAAAGAGTAGACCTCTCTAAGAATAATTATTAGGATAAAATAATTTGTCTATGACGTCAATGGGGTTCCCAGTGCATTAATACATCAGGGTTGAAACGCAAAGACCGGGTTTCTAGCATGGCTGATGTACTTAGAATTGGTCCTTTCGAAATTGATTAGAGAAAGCAAGGAAATGTCATTTTCTTGTGAAGTTGTGTTCTCCTTTTTTGTTGCTATCGGAAGTATTAAAAGTTTAAAATCTTGCATCACTAACTCCAACCGTTAATTAAACTTAGTCGTGCAATTTTTATATATACTTTTTTAGAATCACAAATTATCTCAATTTTTTATGAGAATGTCTCGGTCATCTGACCTAGTCTAATGTAGTTTAGTTGATTTTAAGAAATTTTTAATTATTTTACGTTATCTTTGATAGTGACTAAATTATTGGCGTGCTGCAAGCTTTAACCACCTGAAACTTTTTCTTCTAGCGACATTAAACAGCTGTTTTTTTCATCTCTCTTAAAAGTAGAATTGTAGATCTTGTTCGATTTCCAGTATTTTTACTTCAGAAAACAAAAGCGGAAAAGGTTCCTATGTACAATATCTTCAATTGATTATCCAGTACAGGGATAGTATATATATTTGGTTCTGTTATCTGTCGTTTTCTTTTTCCTTTTTTTTTCCTCAATTATTTTTTATACTTTTGGTTGTACCTTTCTATCCGTTGCCAAATTCTAATATCAAAGAGCCGTTGGAACCTCATCTTTCAGTTGTTTACTACCAACTAGCGGACGGGCATGGGGCATCAAGCTGAACAATTTTTATATAATAGTGACACACATGAGAGTTCGAGATGCGTCCGCTAAGTTTATAATATTCAGCCCATTATTCTGATCTAGTGATCTGTAATGTAAAATAAAAATAGTCAGTAAGTGCGTCACATGTAAGAAATTGCCTGCAACTTTTGTGCTAGTGTCCCTCAAAATTCGGTTCCACACAACTAGAATGAAAACTCCACATACATCTCAAATTTTAAACTAATACAAACGAGAAATTAAGCGTCCCCAATCATCCAAGAAGCAAAATGGAGGAAGCCATGAAAGCCCTCCAATCCGATCTGAAATCCCTGCCGAAAGTAGTTATGATTGTGTCCATCTTAGTTTACTATGCTCGTTTCACGTCGTCCCTTATCCGGCCAGGTCTCCCACGTCTCCTCTCTCTTCTTCCGGTAATCTCTCTTCTCCCCTTTATCCCCTTCACCTTCTCCATGATCCATTTTCGTGGCATCTCGGGATTCTTCCTTACATGGCTTTGTTTATTCAAACTGCTCCTACTCTCCTTTGGTCGGGGTCCCCTTGACCCGTCGCTTCCTCTCATCCGCTTCATTTCTTTGGCTACACTTCCTGTAAAACTACAAGAAGATCAAAAGCCAAAACAATTGACAACATTATCTCCAAAACTTCTCATTTCTACTGCCATTCGAGCCGCACTCCTTTCTGTACTATTCTCAATCTACCGCTTCAAGGAAGAACTGAATTATTATGTCCTCCTCTTGGTGTATTGTGTTCACATCTACTTATTCTTAGAATTAGTTCTCTCCACCTCTGCCATCACTAGCCAACTACTTGGCATGGAATTAGAGCCCCAATTTAACAAGCCCTACTTTACGACCTCTCTCAGAGACTTCTGGGGTCGGCGCTGGAACTTAATGGTCTCCTCCATTCTCAGACCGTCAATCTACGAGCCAGCCAAAATCTACTTTGGACCTCTAGGTGCTGTATTAGCCGTGTTTCTAACATCAGGTTTAATGCATGAGCTTATGTTTTACTACAACAACTTAAGAAAGCCAACAGGAGAAGTGACAGCATTCTTTGTGCTGCATGGTGTTTGTGTTGTTGTGGAATGGTGGTGGGCCAAGTACCAGAACTGGTGGTGTCCACCGAGAGTGGTTGCGACACCCCTCACACTAGGTTTTGTGGCAGGGACGGCATTTTGGTTGTTCTTTCCACCACTGATTAGGGGAAGAACGGATGAGAAGGTGCTAGCCGAGGTAGCAGCTATGATGGCTTTGATTAAAGAGACAGGAAGGTGGCTAATTGGATCTGGCAATTGAGATGCTAGAGATATGCACGACCTACTTCAATTGTGACAATAATTACTTTGTATTGCTATTAAGTTTTAAATTTATGATACGTTATCGTCTGTTCTTTCATAATATTGAATATTATATCAAGTGACTTAAAATTTTAAAAAAAGTTTGACCATAAATTTGATTTTACATTTAGTTGGATCACTATAGAAGCAGTTTTTGGAGGTGAAATGGTCATTAATAACCATTATTTCATTTTGGGTTTTAAGCAACGACTTGTTAACCTTTGAAATTTGGATGCCGGAGAGGGGCGGAGCGAGGATTTTGGAATAAGGACAGAATTAATGTACAGATATTGAAATTTTAGACCTTTAAGAGGACAAATTGAATAAACCAAATACAATAGCATATCATTATGATATATAGAGGTGGGCTAAAGTGTCATAGATGATAATATCATAGACGTTCTTTTTTAGACATTTTTTTAAGATCCGAAATTCAATCGGTCGATCCAAACCGTTCAAATTGATCACCAAATTTTACATTTTTTTAGATGACAATACCAAATTTTACATTTTTTTAAATTTTTTTGGTATTTATTTTGATATGTTCAAATTGGAGGGTCTGAAATACTCCAATTATAACGTTTTTTAAAAATATCATAATAAATAGCAAAAAAATTCGAAAAAATATAAAATTTGGTCTCCAAGAATATTTTAATGTGGTGAATAACTTGAACGTTTCGAATTAAGCATTTGAATTTTGAATCTCGAAAAATGACTTTATGGCACGGGACCTTTGTGCCATTTATGGCACATTAGCCATCCTCTATATATATATATATATATATATATATATATATATATATATATATATTTGGACAAACTAGATAGTGGTATCAATGTGTTATTTTTAAGGATGATTTGTATTTCGGGAGACAAGGTCTATTTTTTAATACACTAGTTCGGGCCCACTTCATATCCAGTATTTAGGACTGTTTAACGTTCCGAACAAAATGGGTCGTTCCGTTTAAAAAACGAAATATCATTTCATTATGTTATTCGTTCTGTTTGAACAGAATGGAACAACTTATTTTTACATTAAAAACTGCACTATTTATCAAATGAAAACGAAATAGGCCATTCCGTTTCGACAACGGTATGTCCTCCCATTCTGTTTCAGAAAACAAAATAATTTTTTATACCGTTAGTCGTCCGTTTGGACGGAACGTCCACGGAAAACGACAAACGTTATACCGTGGGCAGGTAGTAGTGGGAAGAAGGGAAGAAGGGAAGAAGTGGGAAGAAGTATTGAGAAGTGTGTAATTTTGTGAAGAGTTTGGATTGTTTATAATTTTTTTTCTTCTTCTTCCTTCTTCTTCTTCTTTCTTCCAACAATCCAAACACACCCCAAGTGAAGTAGTAATCCCAACTAAGTAGATGCGCCAGCCTGGCAGCATTTCCATTCGCTTTCCTGCCATAGAAAATCACATAATATAAGTGCTTCTAATCTCTCTCATGTCTCTGGTTTTAATTACATAAAATTTCATATGAATAATATAAAAATAATTTGGAATTTTTAAGATATATATCATCCTCAGTAAAGTGTCAGATTCTAACAGAAATGCTAGCTTCGATATTTTTCCCTTTTATTTGTGTGAGACTTTCCTTTAATTTTGATAAATTTTAAATGAGTTGTAATGATAAATTTTAAAATGAGTTGTAATGAGTTGTAATGATAAATTTTTATTATGAATAATTTTGATTTTAGTACCACAGGGAATCAAAATCCTCAGGCAGCCGATTATATCGGCTGTACCTGTACGAAACAGCCAAACAATTTTTTTTTTAATTTAAAAGTTTGAAAATTCAAATGATGAATCCAAACATTGACCTTCAATTTTACGGACCATGCATTTTCATATAAATTTTGGAGTCGATTTGATGCTTGATTAAGTAACCAAATTATGAATGTATTAGAATTAATTATTGATAGTTAACCAGATTTGTTTATTTGTTGACCACTTAATATAGTATCAAATCAACTCCAAAATTTATAAAACTTATATGAAAATGCATCGTCCGTAAAATTGAACAAGATCAACGATTTGAATTCAGTATTTGAATTTTCAAACTTTTAAATTTTAGAAAAAAAAATGGTTTTGGCTGTTTGGTACAGCCGATATATTCGGCTGCTAAGGATTTGATTCCAGTAGCACAGTGGGGACCGGGGACCGGGGACGCGGCGAGAATATGTATAAAACATCGAGTAGGACACGTGTAATAATTAACTTCGTTTGTATACAATTTTGACGGGATGGTTTTTGGGTGGAAAATAGAGATCGTTGTGGTTACAGTACGTTAAGTTCCAAGCAAAAATTAAAATTTAAAAAAATTGTGAAACTGATCCGGAATCTTGTGTGTCCAACAGGATGTAATCGTTAATTCCACGAGTAGATGGAATTAGGAAGAGGACATTAATTTCTTAGAGACAGAGAGTATAATCTGTCTAATTATAGTGGTTAGGTTTTTTGAAAAAAAATTATTCTGCACTCCATTTTCAGAATATAAATTAAAATATTCATATAATAATAGAATTAAATTAAGAATATGAAATCGACATATACATATATATAGTTTTTTTCATTATTCGCCGATTTAGATATTCGACGCGCAGAAAATGACAGTGGAGTGCACATGTGGACCCTGCAGCTAATTCTATCACATCCTATTATAGTTACTAACATCCGTGTAAATAAACTAATTAAGTAGATCTTGAGGACCCGTGTAGTATTTATATTGTTTTATTAATTTCTTCAAAAAAATTATTGTTCTATTATATTATAGTTCAGCTATCAATTCTTTCTTCGTGTCTTTTAGCAACTGTATATATGCACGTCATAAACGGTTAAAGTATGTAAATATATTCCTTACATGAGCATTTCTGATTTTTTTTTATTTGGAAAAGACGAAGTTACCATAAAAATCAATTTGGAGAAGCATATACAAGGGGTAATAACTTAATTAATTTGAAAACTTTCTAAGCATTAAGTAACAGGAATTATAAGTGCCATCGGCAAATATACCATCTCAGCCATCGCTACTATGTGTTACAAATGTTCAGTTTAATAATAAGAAGTGTTTAGTTTAATGCGTCATAATCGCGCTAGAGTCAGAGTCGCGCGTGGTCAAGAGGTGCGCTAGGAGGCAGGGGTAGAATCGGAAAAAAAATAATTTGAACCGGATCGGTTCATTTCCAATTCTAATTTTTACATGTATTTTTTGTCCGGTTCGTGACCCCTTCGCTTAGTTTTTTTTTTCTTATAACAGTTGTATTTCTGTTGCAACTAACTGAACATTCATACTTATTAAACTGAACATTTGTACTTATTAACTGAGCATTCGTACTTACTAAACTAAAAATTTATACTTAATAAAATAAACATGTTTGCTCATAACATTTATATTTTCTGTTGCAACTAACTGAACAGTTCTACTCAATTAACTGAACATTTGTATTGACCAAACTGAACTTTTGGCAAAAAAAAAAAAAATCAAAATGAATATATTTGGTCTAGCGAATACTTATAAAATAATGAACAATTCTACTACAAAGTGAACATTTGTACATATTAAAGTGAACACTTATAATAACTAACTGAACAAAAAATACGCGCTGGATGAGTAGAGGGGTCAGAGCGCTAGTTGAGGCGCTGTGCAGCGCGATGGCTCGGATGACACGGAGTGCGATGGCACTAATCAATTTCCATTAAGTAATATACGAACTATATGTTGGCTTTTAGTTTTAGATATATAATTTAGGAAATGATTTTTAATGTCGGAGCAAATATTTTTTTTTTAAATCCTTCACCGACAAAAAAGAGACACTTTTGTAGATTTGTAGGTATTGGTCAACACTGTTTTTTCGAGGGCCTGCTGGCGATGGAAGAAATTCAATGAAAGCTGGAGTCACATAAGTCTTAATTATGGGTTACATTACATAATAAAACTCTTAAAATCACATACTTCTACTAGCTCTTGAGCAAACTAATAACAGTCAAATCATCATGGTCAATGTCAACATTGCTTTGTGACATATTTATACATGATGATTTGATGACACTAATTAAAAATATATTTGATACCTACAAGTATCGTCACGTGTTTTTATTAGTGGATGAGCAAAATAAAACCACTTCCAATAGTTAGAGATTTTTCTATATATTTGATGTTCCCTAGCTCCGCTTCACTGTCAGATGGCGAAATAACGTGACACTCAGTGCTGGGAAAGCGACTGGGGAGCATGATAACAGTGCGATCAAATAGTATCTATCCCAATTATTTATTTTTAGTGCCTCTCATATTTATTTTGACTTTGCTAAGTTACTCGGACGACAACAATTTAGACTGACATGTTATAATAATATAAGATTGTTGTTATTTAAAATTTATTATTTTTATAATTTAATTAAATTCGTTTTATGCATGAATTAGACAATTTTAGATCTTACTGAATTATTTTTGGAACAACGGACTGTAGAGAGCATAGATGGGAACTTATTTGACATTTGAAGAAAATAAAACACGATACAGGGAGTCAAGGACCCATGCTCTCCAATGATCTATTAAAAAACTAACCGTGAAAACTTCATCCAGCTAGATTTAATAACTTAACTATTAATGCGTCTAAATAAAAAAATGAGAATTTTCATAAATCTGACCATGAAAGTTTGCTTAAATGGGTTTAAATATTTCCATTTGATAATTTTTATTTATTTATTTATTGATTTGAGAATCTAGTCCAGTTCAGTTGACTAAATAAAGATCGATGTGCATATAAGGAAATTCATGTTCAATACCAAATACAAAATTTCGTTCCTATATTATAAAAAATTAATTGCTTAAACTTAAAAAGAAATTTGTTTTACCAAATATTTTAATGAAATATTTCCAACTCATTCGTTAAACATTTTCGACGCACCAAAATAATTTAGGCAATTGTTCATTATGGTTTTTTTATTTTGTAGAATGGCTTTATATTATTTTTTACCCTTTATTTATTTTGATGATATGGTTTTCTTGTAATTGAACAATAAGTCAAAAACCTTAGAAATCCTCAAAAGTTTTCATACGTTTAGTAAACAAACATTGAAATACTTGCAGAGAGGATTATGTCAACTACGTCGAAGTTTGTTTCAAGGAGTTTGGTGACAGGGTGAAGCACTGGGTAACATTTAACGAGCCAGTTGTATTTTGCTCGGGTGGTTATGCAAGTGGTTCAACTGCACCAGGACGATGCTCCCCTTGGGAAGCCGGAAAATGTAGTGCTGGTGATTCGGAAACCGAGCCCTACATTTGCGCCCATAATTTGTTGCTGGCACATAGTGTTGCAGTCAAGCTATACAAAGAAAAATATCAAGTAAATCATCACTTAATTTTACTGACATTTATATTTACCTTCATCACTTAATTTCACTTAATTTTCTTAAATATGAAATAATGTTACATATAATTAAAATTACCTTCGAAATTTTATTTGAATTTTACACAACCATATTTTAAAAACAAAGGCACCATTATATATTTATAGCCTATAATAGTGAAGACTAAACTAAAATGTAATGCAGAGAGTTCAAAATGGTATAATTGGGATAACACAAGCATCACATTGGTTTCTCCCACATTCCTCTTCTAAAGCTGATGCCGCTGCAGCCCAACGTAGCTTGGATTTTATGTATGGATGGTACGATATCTTTTACTCTGAGCTCAAATTTTGAATTTTTCTTAATTTATCATGTTATAATTGAGTCTTTTTCAATTATATATTTTTTAAATTTGATATATATAAACACATGTTTATGAATCCTTCAAAAAAAAATTTATCCTTTTCTGTTTATTTCCTGATATGATGTGATATGGTGTATTACGTACGTTTATACTGGTTTGTACCAGTATGAAGGCGCTGCCAGGGAAGGTGGCAAGGGGTAGTGATCTGCACAACATCAAATTAAGTCCGAACAACATAATAATTTTTAAATTACGATAGTATCCTTATTTTGAATCGGACCCATTTTTATCTCCGTATTTTTCTTTATGGTTTATTTCCTCTTAGGAAAAATTCAAAAACTACTTCAATAATTTTCATGGATTCTCCTCAATCGGTCCATCCATTTTTTATTATTTTTTTTTGGGGGAGCATATGTATATTAACAAATATTTTTTAGCAGCCTCTCTGCTCAAAAGAAATAAAAGTTCATTAACTCGAAGGTCAACATGAAAACAAGAATTAAAACAAATAATATTTTAATTTGCCTTGAAAGTCATTAAACTAATAGATCACAAATTTTGTCTTTTTTTTTGGCGCTGCACCGAGCCAAAAAATTTTGTCAATTCCAATTTCATTTATTTCTTTTAACGTTTTAGGAGAAGTCAAATTCAAAATACATAAATTTTTGTCATAGTAAATATTTATTTGTAATTTGGAGAAAGAAATAGCATTAAAAAAGGTTGGAAGAAAGAAGATGAAAAACGCTGTAATTATTTTTTATTAGCGTGAAACATAATGGAAGTCATTGAAAAAGATATAATTAAGGGTGTGTTTGGATGAGAGAAGAAGAAGAAGAAGAAGAAAGATGGGAAGAAAAAAAATTATAAACAATCTAAACTCTTCATAAAGTTACACACTTCCTAATACTTCTTCTCACTTTTTCCCTTCTTCCCTTCTTCCCACACCTATCCAAACGCACCCTAAGGTAATTGGGACACCTTCACTCACTCTGTCATCACTCACATCCAGGTACATTTCCGGCTCACAGAAGCAAGCATAGAGTGTGAACACATGCAACATATACGCCGGCCTTTATGTCTTCGTTTTTGTTTTTCGTTTGAACTTTGAACTTGGATTTTATGATCTGTTTTACCAGTATGAAATATCTGATCTCAACAAAACATTTATTTTGTGGTTTGAACTGAAAAAGTTGAATCATGCATATACAGAGATATTATATAGTGTTTGGTAAAATAAATTTATCTACTTGACTTTTTATTTTGAAATTTCCATTAATTGGAGGGAAGATGTTAAATAATATTGTCCATACAGATAAAATATTAGACAACAGCAATGGCGATGTAACTGAGGACTTTTACCACCGTTATAAGGTAAGTAATTTCTTTTCTCCACTCCTCGTTTCATCCATTTTTATATCGTGTTTTGCAATCACATAAATATTTAACTAGCGGTGACTAAAACTTTTGAAACAAAAAAAAAAGAGTTTCTTTTCAAATATGCTGACCTCGGAGATAATATTTTACTATTTGATTGGTTTCTTCCACATTCATCTTCTAAAGTTGATGCCGCTGTTGCCAAACGTAGTTTGGATTTCATATATGGATGGTACGATATCTTTTGCTCTGAGCCCAATTCTGAACCTTTTTTTTAAAATTAGTTATGTTATAATTGAGTGTTTTTTTTATTATCGTATAATTTGATCTATACACAGGTTCATGAATCTTTTGACATATGGAGATTACCCAAGAACCATGAGAAATTGGTTAGGAAACCGCTTACCCAAATTTACAAAGGAACCGTCTGAGGTACTGATAGGATCTTACGATTTTATCGGAATTAACTACTATTCTACCTATTACGCCATAAATGCTCCAGCAAGCAATTCACTTATGCAGAGTTACAATACTGATTCGAGAGCTAATATTACCGGTACCGGATTTTATTTCTAAAAGTAAAAATACTAAATTTAACACAAATACAACATGAAATTTTTTGTAATATGAGCATATTGTTTAATATTATGTTCACATGAGTTTTTTTTATAAGAAAATTTGAAATAAACTATATTATAGAGACCTCCACTCTACTTAGTTTTATTTATTTATTTTTTTTACTTTAATAGGTGAGCGCAATGGAATTGCACTGCCAAAGGTACATTATTTGTTAATAATTTGAGAATATAATTTCGTCAAATTATATACTTTATAATATATTATTTATTCAAACTAAGATATCATTGTATTTACTGCAGCCTTTCAATACATCTTTTATTAACATATACCCTCCTGGCATAAGAGAGCTAACACTTTATACAAAGGCTACCTACAAAAATCCAGTCATATACATCACTGAAAACGGTATATCATGCACTTCTAATTTCTGTAATTTTGTCCTTTCTTTATTTCTCTCATAATATTATTCCTTCGTTGAATTGCCTTAATAGTTGTAACTATAATGTAATGGCTTACAGACGTTCACCAGCTCACTAGTACTACATCACTGAGAGAGGCCCTAAATGACGTAATCAGAATATCGTACCATCGTAATCATCTCATAGAATTGAGCAAAGCAATAAGGTTAACTCTTTCTCAGTCAACAACATATAGTGAAAAAAATAAAAATGATAAAACAATTGAAAAAAAAAGATTAACAAAAGGAAACAAGGCACGTATCTATATCCCAGATGCGCTCAGTTTGAGTCCGACCAATTAATTTTATCATCTTTGCACTGAATTTTTTTCTGGTCATAGATGTTCATTTTTATTGAAAAAATATCATTAAAATTGGTCAATTTTATTTGATTAATTTTACATCACTAATTCTATATACCCCAAATAAAAGGAATAATACATTCACTACAAATAAATTTGATGAAGATTATGATTCGGCAATTTGGGATATAAATTGAGTTCCTTGATTTGGAGTATGAGTTGGGTTTCTAATATTAAACTGCTTATGAAAGCTTTATTTTGTGAATGGTATTAATTTGTTTTTACTTTGATTGTCATATTTTTTGTGATAATTAGAGATGGAGTGGATGTAAGAGGCTATTTTGTGTGGTCTTTTTTGGATGACTTTGAATGGAATTTTGGATTCACACGCCGTATGGGTCTTTATTATGTCGACTACAACAACAATCTAGCGAGGCGTCCAAAAAAATCTGCAATTTGGTTCAGCATGTTCGTGAAAATCTAAAAATGTGTATTGCAAAAACACAATGTTATTATGTTGGTCTTGATCATGTAAGCAAAAAAAGATATTTCTAGAAAAACTCTGGTCGTTTCAATAAAATGTTGGGTTTGTTTGAACTAGATGTTATGAAAAACTTCAGTCGTTTTAATAAAATTGTTGAGTTTGTCTAAATTGCAAGTCATGAATGCTGAAGTTTTATGTTAAATATTCTTGTAAGAGCATAAATATAAAATTTTGTTCCCATTATTTTGGCTGCTTGAATTGTTGCAGACCGGTAAATATGGTCCAATTTAGGGCCAGTATTGCTTTATATGTGGTCGTATATGTCTCTAACTGTAGCATTTAATTGCTAGAAATTATCCTTTCGAAAGCAAAAAAAAAAAAAAAAGAAAATGGCTAAAAATTAGTGATACAACAAAATTGAGTTGGGAATTGAAACGAGTGGAGCGAGCAAGCAGGTTTAGAGGAAAAGGCACTATACCGAGGTTCCATACTTTCATCTCATTTTCGGGACGAAGCGAGTTATCCCTATAATCCATTAAAATTTAGTATGTAATTCAGCATGTATCATGAAAGAGAGAACATAGAAACGTCTGTACAAACATTGCATTAATATCATTGAAGAAGCAACGGAAAGAAGAATAAGAGAACTTAATGTGCTCAAACGAAGAAATGGATACACAATTTAGTATGTGAAGCTTTTAGTGTTAACAGATCCTGAATGAATATTGTTAAGTTTGATATCGCCCTTCCATTTATTATAATAATCAATTTCGTTATAATTTAGGTTTTATGAATTATGATATATATTTCAATATTATAATTTTAAACATCGAATCAAAATCATCGATATTGATCGTGGGAAAAACCTAGGTCAAAATAAAGCCTCGAGTCTACCAATCTAATCATTTGTGGTACAACTTGAGCGTCGAAACTACAAAGACGGTACAATTGATTACCATACTTATTTCCTCACGAAAACTAGACAAGATTATTTTTGGTCTTTTTGCTATTTAAGAAGACAACTAGCTAAATGTAATAAAGTAACGTGTTTTGGAGTGTTTTGATAATAAATTATGCAAAGTAATTCCTTAAGGGTATAGTTTCATCTATAATTAGGTCATTAAGTGTTAAACCACCAACTTTCGTCGCTAAAATCAACTTATGCGGCACACAGAGGTACCATTCGGCCTAGCCAGGCCGAACAGACAGCCAAATGGTTGCTCTGTACATTGCATACTCCATGTTTCGATATTTAGTTATTCTAACTAGATGTGTGTATTCATCAAGTCAGATTATAACAATCAATAAGCAAATAATAACAATTAAAAATGCCAACAAATAAATCATCATAACATCAAGCATAATCGAGTCTATAACATTCCTAATTATAAGATTAATACTATTATCCCTTGAGACATAACGAAAACTAGCCTAACATGAATTTAGAACAAACTACATATGCAAATAATAAGATATAAACTCTATACGATCAAATATCAAGAGAAAGAAAAAAATAAATCAAGAATTCCTTCAAACCAAAAAATAAAGGCAAAATTGATCACATATCCCTCAAATCTTTCTTAATTGAATATTTACCCCTCAAATCTTTGAAATTGATCGCGTACCCCTCAAATCTTAATAAATAGGTATATATACCCTTTTCAGTTATTTAAATAAATTTCTGAATATTAAAATCTGATTTTTATATCTTGGGACAGAATTACCCCTCCCCAAATTTCTCTCCTTTGTCAGCCTTAAAGCCTTTCCTCTTTCCGCTATATATGCTCTTCAAACGATATATCTCCTCCGATATATATCACATTCTAACTTTTTCCTAATTATTACTGAAACTGTTTCTTTATTATTCTACTTTCGCTCATTGATATACACCTTTCAATTTGACATAAAGGGTCAACTTGGTGCCTCGTGAAAGAAAATGTTATATCCCATTCGAATATCGTCTAATGATATATGACAGAGAAATCTCAAATGTTTACCTAAGAAAATTACAGATATAGATAATATTGGAAATTAATTAAATAAATACCAGTAAATTTATTTTGTCTCCTGATACAGCATGGCCTTTATCATATGACTCAATTTCTTTAAGGAAACAAGAGTTAGATGTCAGAGTACTAGAATATTTTAGCTACCAATTATTCTCAGGGTATAGTTCCAAGGGGATGTAAGGATTATGGTAAATAAATGGACTTATTAAGAAACTGTTAAAACTGGTACTCTCAGATATTATAAATAGATCAATAGTCACACTGATGAAATTATTTTCTTGTTAGGCAGTAGATGTATTTACCCTTTCTTCTTGCCTTCAATTTCTGGTTTGGTTCTTCTCAAACTTCATTTTGAGAATCAAATTGGTGAATAATGAGTTCTGAGAAGTAGTCATTTTGATTCACTTGCTTTCATGGTTACTTGGATATAAAGATGGAGGTGAGCGAAAATAAAATAAAAAGAGATATTCTCACTAATAACATTTAGGAAGAGATTGAATTCCTGAGAATGATTCTCAGTAAAAGAATGGAAAAGAACATATATCGGAAGAAATTTTTTTTTTGGTATCACTTGAAGAGAAAATATCGGGAAGAGGAAAGGCCTTTAAGGCTAACTAAGGAGAGAAATTTGAGGAGGGGCAATTATGTCTCAAGTTATAAAAATCAGATTTTAATATTTAGAAATTTATTTAAATAACTGAAAAGGGTATATATACCTATTTATTAAGATTTGAGGGGTACGTGATCAATTTCAAAGATTTGAGGAGTAAATATTCAATTAAGAAAGATTTGAGGGGTATGTGATCAATATTGCAAAAAATAAACGCCCAGAGTCGTGGTTGGATGGGCTCTGCTGCCATTGCGTCTAGAATCGGTCCAAAATTATTGTCATGGTCGAGTAGTGCATGAGAGAGTGGATTCTTGCGTGAAAGATGGTGGAAAAACGTGGGAAAGATTTATTTTTTTTTCAGTGGATTCCCGACTGAGGAGCATGATAACAGTCCGATCAAATAGTACCTATCCCAATTATTTATTTTCTGTGCTTCTCACATTTATTTTGACTTTGCTTGGTTACTCAGACGACAAGAATTTAGACGACATGTTATAATAATATAAGAATGTTGTTATTTAAAATTTTATTATTTTTATAAATATAAATAAATTATAATTTAATTAAATTAATTTTATACATGAATTAGATAATTTTAGATCTTACTGAATTATTTTTGGATCAACGGACTTTAGAGAGCAGAGAGGGGAACTTATTTGATATCTGAAGACAATGCAACACGATAACAGGGAGTCAGGGACCCATTGTTTGCCTCCAAATTTGGCTACAAAGAAAATGGAATATTGTTAGAGGACCCTGACTGAAGGTCACTTCACAAATCAGGTGTTTAACAGATAGCAAAATACAAGTGGCTCGTGGCCAACAAAATGAGAACTCCAACGGAGTTGTTTGAAAATACGCAATTTTGGGATCGGACTCGGAGCAAGTCAGTTAAAAAAAAAAACAGAGAGAATAATGGATATATATATATAGACAAAGAATATATAAGGTAATAATAATAACAAAGAAAAACATGAACAAGCACGTGTCAAGGGAGGAGGTTGATCCTATATTGACATCACAGGAGTACCCAGACTGACTAACAGATCATGCGGAATAATGATTATTTGCAATTATATTGCTCATACAAATATATTTAGGGCTGTCAATGAGTACGGTACGGTAGAAGGTATTTTCATACCCGTACCCGTTAAAATTTTCTTTACCCATACCCGTATACGTACCCGTTAAAAAAACTTTACCCGTACCATATCCGTACTCGTTAAGAATTAACGGTAAGGGTAGGATCACTGTACATAACAGGTAATAATAATATTATTAATTTAATAAAAATATATAATGTGATAAATAAATAATATCAAATAAATATATAGATAAAATAAAATATTTAGATAATATATTAGATATAATAAAAATTATGAAATTTATTCTCATATCAATTGAATTCAAAAAATCTATATAACTAATTATAAATTATAATATAATATAGAATGAAAAATCATCATCATAAATAAGTTTGAATGAAGATCAAAATTAATAACATATCTTTTGAAATATACTAAAAACTTGATTATATCTACATATATGTTTGTAAAATATTAGCCGTTAGATAATGGGTACGAAATAACCCTTACCCGTACCCGATAAGTTAACGAAAATTTTTCTTTACCCGTACCCATACCCGTTAGTCTAACGAAAATAAAACCTTACCCGTACTCGCCTTATCGAATACGGTACGGATAAGGTAAACGGGTTTCATTGACAGCTCTAAATATATTTACATAATTTATATTGGCATAGGCTTCAAAAAAAAAGGAAAGAAATTCAAAGAAGGCCCAAGACAAAACACAAACAAATGAATAAAGACCCATTCTCATTTTTTTCGGGTATGGCCCAATCAGTCTGTCGGCCCAGCAGAGAAAAGGGTCGGATCTAAACCCGTGTCGAATCCATGCCCGCATGTCGTAAACAGATTCGACTCAACGAGTAGCGATTGAACCCAATAGTGACTACTGGACTCGACTGAGTCTGGTTTAGGCAATACACGTGTGACACTCCGATTGGTCACCTGGGTGGGGTCTGTTACCGTTAATGGTTAAAAGAAAAGAAAAAGGAAGAAAGGTTACCTGAAATGGAAGAAGCGGCCTCCCGACGAAGGCAGGAACTCCACCACCCACTCAGGCTATCTCGATGGAAACCAATGACACTAGTGTATAAGGCCACACCACAACAAGTCCGACGACACCAAACACGAGGAGTATTGGAAAGCTGGTAGCCTGTGTATAATTTCATCAAGTGCTGCTCTTCTCTAATTCATCTCTGTGCTCAAAATGAAAGATCAGAATTCCACCAAGATTCAAGATTTTTCTGTGACAGATGTGTCAGAATAAAATCCCAACAATTGATAACTTGCAAAAAAGAAGGTGGAACTTGGTTAATAGGGAGTTACTGAGCAATGATTCCTTGTGCAGTATGTATCAGGGAGTTACTGAGCAATGATTCCTTGTGCAGATGTATCAGGTAGGCCATCTCTTCTGTTCATTTTGTTTTCAGTTTTAGCTACCGGCTAAAACAAAGACTGTAACTTTATTTTAATTAATACAAAAGGTTAAGGCTAGACCTTCATTTTTCTTCAAAAAAAATTTATCCTTTTCTGTTTATTTCCTGATATGATGTGATATGGTGTATTACGTACGTTTATACTGGTTTGTACCAGTATGAAGGCGCTGCCAGGGAAGGTGGCAAGGGGTAGTGATCTGCACAACATCAAATTAAGTCCGAACAACATAATAATTTTTAAATTACGATAGTATCCTTATTTTGAATCGGACCCATTTTTATCTCCGTATTTTTCTTTATGGTTTATTTCCTCTTAGGAAAAATTCAAAAACTACTTCAATAATGTTCATGGATTCTCCTCAATCGGTCCATCCATTTTTTATTATTTTTTTTTGGGGGAGCATATGTATATTAACAAATATTTTTTAGCAGCCTCTCTGCTCAAAAGAAATAAAAGTTCATTAACTCGAAGGTCAACATGAAAACAAGAATTAAAACAAATAATATTTTAATTTGCCTTGAAAGTCATTAAACTAATAGATCACAAATTTTGTCTTTTTTTTTGGGGCTGCACCGAGCCAAAAATTTTTGTCAATTCCAATTTCATTTATTTCTTTTAACGTTTTAGGAGAAGTCAAATTCAAAATACATAAATTTTTGTCATAGTAAATATTTATTTGTAATTTGGAGAAAGAAATAGCATTAAAAAAGGTTGGAAGAAAGAAGATGAAAAACGCTGTAATTTTTTTTTTATTAGCGTGAAACATAATGGAAGTCATTGAAAAAGATATAATTAAGGTAATTGGGACACCTTCACTCACTCTGTCATCACTCACATCCAGGTACATTTCCGGCTCACAGAAGCAAGCATAGAGTGTGAACACATGCAACATATACGCCGGCCTTTATGTCTTCGTTTTTGTTTTTCGTTTGAACTTTGAACTTGGATTTTATGATCTGTTTTACCAGTATGAAATATCTGATCTCAACAGAACATTTATTTTGTGGTTTGAACTGAAAAAGTTGAATCATGCATATACAGAGATATTATATAGTGTTTGGTAAAATAAATTTATCTACTTGACTTTTTATTTTGAAATTTCCATTAATTGGAGGGAAGATGTTAAATAATATTGTCCATACAGATAAAATATTAGACAACAGCAATGGCGATGTAACTGAGGACTTTTACCACCGTTATAAGGTAAGTAATTTCTTTTCTCCACTCCTCGTTTCATCCATTTTTATATCGTGTTTTGCAATCACATAAATATTTAACTAGCGGTGACTAAAACTTTTGAAACAAAAAAAAAAGAGTTTCTTTTCAAATATGCTGACCTCGGAGATAATATTTTACTATTTGATTGGTTTCTTCCACATTCATCTTCTAAAGTTGATGCCGCTGTTGCCAAACGTAGTTTGGATTTCATATATGGATGGTACGATATCTTTTGCTCTGAGCCCAATTCTGAACCTTTTTTTTAAAATTAGTTATGTTATAATTGAGTGTTTTTTTTATTATCGTATAATTTGATCTATACACAGGTTCATGAATCTTTTGACATATGGAGATTACCCAAGAACCATGAGAAATTGGTTAGGAAACCGCTTACCCAAATTTACAAAGGAACAGTCTGAGGTACTGATAGGATCTTACGATTTTATCGGAATTAACTACTATTCTACCTATTACGCCATAAATGCTCCAGCAAGCAATTCACTTATGCAGAGTTACAATACTGATTCGAGAGCTAATATTACCGGTACCGGATTTTATTTCTAAAAGTAAAAATACTAAATTTAACACAAATACAACATGAAATTTTTTGTAATATGAGCATATTGTTTAATATTATGTTCACATGAGTTTTTTTTATAAGAAAATTTGAAATAAACTATATTATAGAGACCTCCACTCTACTTAGTTTTATTTATTTATTTTTTTTACTTTAATAGGTGAGCGCAATGGAATTGCACTGCCAAAGGTACATTATTTGTTAATAATTTGAGAATATAATTTCGTCAAATTATATACTTTATAATATATTATTTATTCAAACTAAGATATCATTGTATTTACTGCAGCCTTTCAATACATCTTTTATTAACATATACCCTCCTGGCATAAGAGAGCTAACACTTTATACAAAGGCTACCTACAAAAATCCAGTCATATACATCACTGAAAACGGTATATCATGCACTTCTAATTTCTGTAATTTTATCCTTTCTTTATTTCTCTCATAATATTATTCCTTCGTTGAATTGCCTTAATAGTTGTAACTATAATGTAATGGCTTACAGGCGTTCACCAGCTCACTAGTACTACATCACTGAGAGAGGCCCTAAATGACGTAATCAGAATATCGTACCATCGTAAGCATCTCATAGAATTGAGCAAAGCAATAAGGTTAACTCTTTCTCAGTCAACAACATATAGTGAAAAAAATAAAAATGATAAAACAATTGAAAAAAAAAAGATTAACAAAAGGAAACAAGGCACGTATCTATATCCCAGATGCGCTCAGTTTGAGTCCGACCAATTAATTTTATCATCTTTGCACTGAATTTTTTTTCTGGTCATAGATGTTCATTTTTATTGAAAAAATATCATTAAAATTGGTCAATTTTATTTGATTAATTTTACATCACTAATTCTATATACCCCAAATAAAAGGAATAATACATTCACTACAAATAAATTTGATGAAGATTATGATTCGGCAATTTGGGATATAAATTGAGTTCCTTGATTTGGAGTATGAGTTGGGTTTCTAATATTAAACTGCTTATGAAAGCTTTATTTTGTGAATGGTATTAATTTGTTTTTACTTTGATTGTCATATTTTTTGTGATAATTAGAGATGGAGTGGATGTAAGAGGCTATTTTGTGTGGTCTTTTTTGGATGACTTTGAATGGAATTTTGGATTCACACGCCGTATGGGTCTTTATTATGTCGACTACAACAACAATCTAGCGAGGCGTCCAAAAAAATCTGCAATTTGGTTCAGCATGTTCGTGAAAATCTAAAAATGTGTATTGCAAAAACACAATGTTATTATGTTGGTCTTGATCATGTAAGCAAAAAAAGATATTTCTAGAAAAACTCTGGTCGTTTCAATAAAATGTTGGGTTTGTTTGAACTAGATGTTATGAAAAACTTCAGTCGTTTTAATAAAATTGTTGAGTTTGTCTAAATTGCAAGTCATGAATGCTGAAGTTTTATGTTAAATATTATTGTAAGAGCATAAATATAAAATTTTGTTCCCATTATTTTGGCTGCTTGAATTGTTGCAGACCGGTAAATATGGTCCAATTTAGGGCCAGTATTGCTTTATATGTGGTCGTACATGTCTCTAACTGTAGCATTTAATTGCTAGAAATTATCCTTTCGAAAGCAAAAAAAAAAAAAAAAAAGAAAATGGCTAAAAATTAGTGATACAACAAAATTGAGTTGGGAATTGAAACGAGTGGAGCGAGCAAGCAGGTTTAGAGGAAAAGGCACTATACCGAGGTTCCATACTTTCATCTCATTTTCGGGACGAAGCGAGTTATCCCTATAATCCATTAAAATTTAGTATGTAATTCAGCATGTATCATGAAAGAGAGAACATAGAAACGTCTGTACAAACATTGCATTAATATCATTGAAGAAGCAACGGAAAGAAGAATAAGAGAACTTAATGTGCTCAAACGAAGAAATGGATACACAATTTAGTATGTGAAGCTTTTAGTGTTAACAGATCCTGAATGAATATTGTTAAGTTTGATATCGCCCTTCCATTTATTATAATAATCAATTTCGTTATAATTTAGGTTTTATGAATTATGATATATATTTCAATATTATAATTTTAAACATCGAATCAAAATCATCGATATTGATCGTGGGAAAAACCTAGGTCAAAATAAAGCCTCGAGTCTACCAATCTAATCATTTGTGGTACAACTTGAGCGTCGAAACTACAAAGACGGTACAATTGATTACCATACTTATTTCCTCACGAAAACTAGACAAGATTATTTTTGGTCTTTTTGCTATTTAAGAAGACAACTAGCTAAATGTAATAAAGTAACGTGTTTTGGAGTGTTTTGATAATAAATTATGCAAAGTAATTCCTTAAGGGTATAGTTTCATCTATAATTAGGTCATTAAGTGTTAAACCACCAACTTTCGTCGCTAAAATCAACTTATGCGGCACACAGAGGTACCATTCGGCCTAGCCAGGCCGAACAGACAGCCAAATGGTTGCTCTGTACATTGCATACTCCATGTTTCGATATTTAGTTATTCTAACTAGATGTGTGTATTCATCAAGTCAGATTATAACAATCAATAAGCAAATAATAACAATTAAAAATGCCAACAAATAAATCATCATAACATCAAGCATAATCGAGTCTATAACATTCCTAATTATAAGATTAATACTATTATCCCTTGAGACATAACGAAAACTAGCCTAACATGAATTTAGAACAAACTACATATGCAAATAATAAGATATAAACTCTATACGATCAAATATCAAGAGAAAGAAAAAAATAAATCAAGAATTCCTTCAAACCAAAAAATAAAGGCAAAATTGATCACATACCCCTCAAATCTTTCTTAATTGAATATTTACCCCTCAAATCTTTGAAATTGATCGCGTACCCCTCAAATCTTAATAAATAGGTATATATACCCTTTTCAGTTATTTAAATAAATTTCTGAATATTAAAATCTGATTTTTATATCTTGGGACAGAATTACCCCTCCCCAAATTTCTCTCCTCTGTCAGCCTTAAAGCCTTTCCTCTTTCCGCTATATATGCTCTTCAAACGATATATCTCCTCCGATATATATCGCATTCTAACTTTTTCCTAATTATTACTGAAACTGTTTCTTTATTATTCTACTTTCGCTCATTGATATACACCTTTCAATTTGACATAAAGGGTCAACTTGGTGCCTCGTGAAAGAAAATGTTATATCCCATTCGAATATCGTCTAATGATATATGACAGAGAAATCTCAAATGTTTACCTAAGAAAATTACAGATATAGATAATATTGGAAATTAATTAAATAAATACCAGTAAATTTATTTTGTCTCCTGATACAGCATGGCCTTTATCATATGACTCAATTTCTTTAAGGAAACAAGAGTTAGATGTCAGAGTACTAGAATATTTTAGCTACCAATTATTCTCAGGGTATAGTTCCAAGGGGATGTAAGGATTATGGTAAATAAATGGACTTATTAAGAAACTGTTAAAACTGGTACTCTCAGATATTATAAATAGATCAATAGTCACACTGATGAAATTATTTTCTTGTTAGGCAGTAGATGTATTTACCCTTTCTTCTTGCCTTCAATTTCTGGTTTGGTTCTTCTCAAACTTCATTTTGAGAATCAAATTGGTGAATAATGAGTTCTGAGAAGTAGTCATTTTGATTCACTTGCTTTCATGGTTACTTGGATATAAAGATGGAGGTGAGCGAAAATAAAATAAAAAGAGATATTCTCACTAATAACATTTAGGAAGAGATTGAATTCCTGAGAATGATTCTCAGTAAAAGAATGGAAAAGAACATATATCGGAAGAAATTTTTTTTTTGGTATCACTTGAAGAGAAAATATCGGGAAGAGGAAAGGCCTTTAAGGCTAACTAAGGAGAGAAATTTGAGGAGGGGCAATTATGTCTCAAGTTATAAAAATCAGATTTTAATATTTAGAAATTTATTTAAATAACTGAAAAGGGTATATATACCTATTTATTAAGATTTGAGGGGTACGTGATCAATTTCAAAGATTTGAGGAGTAAATATTCAATTAAGAAAGATTTGAGGGGTATGTGATCAATATTGCAAAAAATAAACGCCCAGAGTCGTGGTTGGATGGGCTCTGCTGCCATTGCGTCTAGAATCGGTCCAAAATTATTGTCATGGTCGAGTAGTGCATGAGAGAGTGGATTCTTGCGTGAAAGATGGTGGAAAAACGTGGGAAAGATTTATTTTTTTTCAGTGGATTCCCGACTGAGGAGCATGATAACAGTGCGATCAAATAGTACCTATCCCAATTATTTATTTTCTGTGCTTCTCACATTTATTTTGACTTTGCTTGGTTACTCAGACGACAAGAATTTAGACGACATGTTATAATAATATAAGAATGTTGTTATTTAAAATTTTATTATTTTTATAAATATAAATAAATTATAATTTAATTAAATTAATTTTATACATGAATTAGATAATTTTAGATCTTACTGAATTATTTTTGGATCAACGGACTTTAGAGAGCAGAGAGGGGAACTTATTTGATATCTGAAGACAATGCAACACGATAACAGGGAGTCAGGGACCCATTGTTTGCCTCCAAATTTGGCTACAAAGAAAATGGAATATTGTTAGAGGACCCTGACTGAAGGTCACTTCACAAATCAGGTGTTTAACAGATAGCAAAATACAAGTGGCTCGTGGCCAACAAAATGAGAACTCCAACGGAGTTGTTTGAAAATACGCAATTTTGGGATCGGACTCGGAGCAAGTCAGTTAAAAAAAAAAACAGAGAGAATAATGGATATATATATATAGACAAAGAATATATAAGGTAATAATAATAACAAAGAAAAACATGAACAAGCACGTGTCAAGGGAGGAGGTTGATCCTATATTGACATCACAGGAGTACCCAGACTGACTAACAGATCATGCGGAATAATGATTATTTGCAATTATATTGCTCATACAAATATATTTAGGGTTGTCAATGAGTACGGTACGGTAGAAGGTATTTTCATACCCGTACCCGTTAAAATTTTCTTTACCCATACCCGTATACGTACCCGTTAAAAAAACTTTACCCGTACCATATCCGTACTCGTTAAGAATTAACGGTAAGGGTAGGATCACTGTACATAACAGGTAATAATAATATTATTAATTTAATAAAAATATATAATGTGATAAATAAATAATATCAAATAAATATATAGATAAAATAAAATATTTAGATAATATATTAGATATAATAAAAATTATGAAATTTATTCTCATATCAATTGAATTCAAAAAATCTATATAACTAATTATAAATTATAATATAATATAGAATGAAAAATCATCATCATAAATAAGTTTGAATGAAGATCAAAATTAATAACATATCTTTTGAAATATGCTAAAAACTTGATTATATCTACATATATGTTTGTAAAATATTAGCCGTTAGATAATGGGTACGAAATAACCCTTACCCGTACCCGATAAGTTAACGAAAATTTTTCTTTACCCGTACCCATACCCGTTAGTCTAACGAAAATAAAACCTTACCCGTACTCGCCTTATCGAATACGGTACGGATAAGGTAAACGGGTTTCATTGACAGCTCTAAATATATTTACATAATTTATATTGGCATAGGCTTCAAAAAAAAAGGAAAGAAATTCAAAGAAGGCCCAAGACAAAACACAAACAAATGAATAAAGACCCATTCTCATTTTTTTCGGGTATGGCCCAATCAGTCTGTCGGCCCAGCAGAGAAAAGGGTCGGATCTAAACCCGTGTCGAATCCATGCCCGCATGTCGTAAACAGATTCGACTCAACGAGTAGCGATTGAACCCAATAGTGACTACTGGACTCGACTGAGTCTGGTTTAGGCAATACACGTGTGACACTCCGATTGGTCACCTGGGTGGGGTCTGTTACCGTTAATGGTTAAAAGAAAAGAAAAAGGAAGAAAGGTTACCTGAAATGGAAGAAGCGGCCTCCCGACGAAGGCAGGAACTCCACCACCCACTCAGGCTATCTCGATGGAAACCAATGACACTAGTGTATAAGGCCACACCACAACAAGTCCGACGACACCAAACACGAGGAGTATTGGAAAGCTGGTAGCCTGTGTATAATTTCATCAAGTGCTGCTCTTCTCTAATTCATCTCTGTGCTCAAAATGAAAGATCAGAATTCCACCAAGATTCAAGATTTTTCTGTGACAGATGTGTCAGAATAAAATCCCAACAATTGATAACTTGCAAAAAAGAAGGTGGAACTTGGTTAATAGGGAGTTACTGAGCAATGATTCCTTGTGCAGTATGTATCAGGGAGTTACTGAGCAATGATTCCTTGTGCAGATGTATCAGGTAGGCCATCTCTTCTGTTCATTTTGTTTTCAGTTTTAGCTACCGGCTAAAACAAAGACTGTAACTTTATTTTAATTAATACAAAAGGTTAAGGCTAGACCTTCATTTTTCTTCAAAAAAAATTTATCCTTTTCTGTTTATTTCCTGATATGATGTGATATGGTGTATTACGTACGTTTATACTGGTTTGTACCAGTATGAAGGCGCTGCCAGGGAAGGTGGCAAGGGGTAGTGATCTGCACAACATCAAATCAAGTCCGAACAACATAATAATTTTTAAATTACGATAGTATCCTTATTTTGAATCGGACCCATTTTTATCTCCGTATTTTTCTTTATGGTTTATTTCCTCTTAGGAAAAATTCAAAAACTACTTCAATAATGTTCATGGATTCTCCTCAATCGGTCCATCCATTTTTTATTATTTTTTTTTGGGGGAGCATATGTATATTAACAAATATTTTTTAGCAGCCTCTCTGCTCAAAAGAAATAAAAGTTCATTAACTCGAAGGTCAACATGAAAACAAGAATTAAAACAAATAATATTTTAATTTGCCTTGAAAGTCATTAAACTAATAGATCACAATTTTTGTCTTTTTTTTTGGCGCTGCACCGAGCCAAAAATTTTTGTCAATTCCAATTTCATTTATTTCTTTTAACGTTTTAGGAGAAGTCAAATTCAAAATACATAAATTTTTGTCATAGTAAATATTTATTTGTAATTTGGAGAAAGAAATAGCATTAAAAAAGGTTGGAAGAAAGAAGATGAAAAACGCTGTAATTTTTTTTTTCTTAGCGTGAAACATAATGGAAGTCATTGAAAAAGATATAATTAAGGGTGCGTTTGGATGAGAGAAGAAGAAGAAGAAGAAGAAGAAAGATGGAAAGAAAAAAAATTATAAACAATCTAAACTCTTCACAAAGTTACACACTTCCCAATACTTCTTCTCACTTTTTCCCTTCTTCCCTTCTTCCCACACCTATCCAAACGCACCCTAAGGTAATTGGGACACCTTCACTCACTCTGTCATCACTCACATCCAGGTACATTTCCGGCTCACAGAAGCAAGCATAGAGTGTGAACTCATGCAACATATACGCCGGCCTTTATGTCTTCGTTTTTGTTTTTCGTTTGAACTTTGAACTTGGATTTTATGATCTGTTTTACCAGTATGAAATATCTGATCTCAACAAAACATTTATTTTGTGGTTTGAACTGAAAAAGTTGAATCATGCATATACAGAGATATTATATAGTGTTTGGTAAAATAAATTTATCTACTTGACTTTTTATTTTGAAATTTCCATTAATTGGAGGGAAGATGTTAAATAATATTGTCCATACAGATAAAATATTAGACAACAGCAATGGCGATGTAACTGAGGACTTTTACCACCGTTATAAGGTAAGTAATTTCTTTTCTCCACTCCTCGTTTCATCCATTTTTATATCGTGTTTTGCAATCACATAAATATTTAACTAGTGGTGACTAAAACTTTTGAAACAAAAAAAAAGAGTTTCTTTTCAAATATGCTGACCTCGGAGATAATATTTTACTATTTGATTGGTTTCTTCCACATTCATCTTCTAAAGTTGATGCCGCTGTTGCCAAACGTAGTTTGGATTTCATATACGGATGGTACGATATCTTTTGCTCTGAGCCCAATTCTGAACCTTTTTTTTAAAATTAGTTATGTTATAATTGAGTGTTTTTTTTTATTATCGTATAATTTGATCTATACACAGGTTCATGAATCTTTTGACATATGGAGATAACCCACGAACCATGAGAAATTGGTTGGTAAACTGTTTACTGAAATTTACAATGGAACAGTCTGAGGTACTAATAGGATCTTACGATTTTATCAGAATTAACTATTATTTTACCTATTACGCCATAAATGCTCCAGCAAGCAATTCACTTATGCAGAGTTACAACACTCTTTGTTGCGCTGAAGTGCTTGACTAATATATGTATAGAATAATCATGATCCGATACGACACTCTTTGTTGCAGAATGCAGATACGAGCATTTGTATCGTGTCCGCGACCGTATCCTACAGCCAAACTGATGAAAATATTCAGATACGTCAGGTGGCATATATGGTGCTTATCGGCTTATCGCATACGAATCCGTGTCGGATACGAGATTCGACGTGAAATAAGCGTATCCACATAACATAGCTAGCAAACAAACACAAATGCAATGCACGGTAAATTTATGGTTTTATTTCACTATAAGAATATTAAATTACCGTGGATATTTTAACTTTCCACGGAAATAATACGGCAAAAAAGGGGAAGCCAATGCTTACTCGGGAAAACTCCGCGTATTTTCTCGGGAATAGTTGAAAATCGCTAACAATAGTAAATCGGAATTGCTTAGGACCATCCTTCAGATTCTATCATCCCCATCATCCTCACGCGTACGTAACTAACTCGCGTTCCCTCACGCATACACTCTCGCGCCTTCTCCTCCTCTGTATCCGCCCCTGTCCCCTCCTCCCTCCCACGTACACTGTCCCCCTCCCTCCTCCTCCCTCCTACATACGTCGTCCCCCCTCCCTCTCCTCCCCTCCTCCCTCCCATGTACACCGTCCCCCCACCCTTCTCCTCTTTCTCTACACACTTCATAACTGTTGAAGTTAATATATTTAAATGTTGAAGGCAATATCGTAATTGTTGAAGTTAATATATGTACTGTTGAAGTTATATATGTAATTGTTAAAGTTAATATGTTATATATGTAACTGTTGAAGTTAATATATATAACTGTTGAAGTTATATGTGTAACTGTTGAAGTTATATATGTAGCTGTTGAACTTATATATGTGACTATTGAAGTTAATATGTTATATATGTAACTGTTGAAGTTCATATATATAACTGTTGAAGTTAATATATGTAACTGTTGAAGTATATATGGATCTGTTGAAATTATATATGTGACTATTGAAGTTAATATGTTATATATGTAACTGTTGAAGTTCATATATATAACTGTTGAAGTTAATATATGTAACTGTTGAAGTATATATGGATCTGTTGAAATTATATATGTGACTATTGAAGTTAATATGTTATATATGTAACTGTTGAAGTTCATATATATAACTGTTGAAGTTAATATATGTAACTGTTGAAGTATATATGAATCTGTTGAAATTATATATGTGACTATTGAAATTAATATGTTATATATGTAACTGTTGAATTTAATATATATAACTGTTGAAGTTAATATATGTAATTGTTGAACTTGGCATATTTAAATGTTGAATGTAATATTTGAAGTGGGCATATTTAAATTATTGAAGTTGGCATATATATTAGGTTCAACAGTTATATATATTAACTTCAACAATTATAATCAATATATAGTGTCGATATATAGTGTCTGTGAGAGAGGGGAGTGAGAGGGGAAACACACGCGGAAGGAATGAGAGGGGGACGAGCGTACGTAGCAGGGAGAGAAACAGAGTGATTTCTAGAAATAGAAAACGCGTAGAGCCAAAAATAGAAAAACGCGTGAGGATGATGGGGATGATGAATATCGGGGATGATCCTTATCACCCCCGATAGTAAATCAACACGGGAAAAGTTATTTTTTTTAAAAATGAATTGCAGAATTAAAGGCGCCGATATTTCGGCGGGAAAAATAGGCATAAGTTCCAGAAACTTCCATTGCATGTGACCAACCGTTATCTTTAACTTATTTTGAAGCTTATGAACTAAATTTTACTTGCAAATATATAGATAGCACCAAAATTTGTCCGCCAAAAATATATTACCTAAATTATTTTCGGCAATTAAACGAATAAATTCTCAAAAAAAAAAAAATATATATATATATATAGGTGGGATAAAGTGCCATAGATGGCAATGCCATAGATATTTTTTTTGAGTCATTTTTTGAAGATTCGAAATTCAATCGGTCAATCCAAACCGTTCAAATTGATCAGCATATTGAAATACCATTGGAGACCAAATTTTACATTTTTTTGAATTTTTTTGGTATTTATTTTGATATGTTCAAATTGGAGGGTCTGAAATACTCCAATTATAACGTTTTTTAAAAATATCATAATAAATAGCAAAAAAATTCGAAAAAATGTAAAATTTGGTCTCCAAGGATATTTTAATGTGGTGAATAACTTGGATGGTTCAAATTGAGCATTTGAATTTTGAATCTCGAAAAACGACTCTATGGCACGGGACCCTCTGTGCCATCTATGGCACATTAGCCATCTATATATATATATATATAGCAAATAACCTCCCACTACCCAATAACCGCCGAATCACCCAATACCCAATAACATTCTTCAATTATGTTTATAGAAAAAATAAATGATATGTCTAAAATACGAGGCTCAAAATTAATGACTCACTTGTATATGTGCACTTTTACTATTAGATAGACAAAGAGTACTCCACATTAATTGACATATGAAAATTATAAGAGATGTATAATAATAAAATATCAATAATTAATTTAATAATTTTATAAATGATAATTTATATTATAAAAATGATGCATCATTTTTATTGTAATAATTCATATAATAAATTTTTTTCTAATTAAATGTAATTTAGTTACAAAACAAAATTAAATGACTGACATGTATCACTGGTTCAAGTGGTGGCTTTCTGGCATAAAAAATAAAATTATTATTATTATTATTATTATTATTATTATTATTATTATTATTATTATTATTATTATTATTATTATTATTATTATTGCCAACATGTAACAACCGTGATATATTTTATATATGAGCAACGTTCCAATGCCGTTAGAATTAATCTATTTTAGTTATTTTAATTTGTTCATTTCTTACTTTTGTGATCAAGCATCAAATAAATTTCAGAAATTATAAAATTTAATGACAACACATCCGTCGTTAAATGAACAAGATCAATGTTTGGATTGGACGATTATGAGCAAGGTTCAGGTGCCACAAATGCCACACTTTTTTATTTTAAATTAAAAAAATTTTAAATATAATCATCCGATCCAAACCGTTGATCTTGTGCATTTTAATAATGTATGTCTTGTCCAAAAATTTCATAATTTTTAAAATTTATTTTATACTTGATCAAGAGGTTGAAAAATAGACCTATTAGAATTAATCTATTTTAGTTATTTTGATTCATTCATTTTTTTTACCTTTTGATCAAGCATCGAATAAACTAAAAAAATTATAAAATTTAATGACAAAGCATCCGTCGTTAAAATGAACAAGATTAACGGTTTGGATTGGATGATTATATTTAAAATTTTAAAATTTAAAATAAAAAAATAAAATATGGCATTTGTGACACCAAAAAAATGTGGCACCCAAACCTTGATATTTAAATAATTGTAACTCACAATTAATTATATGATTGTATCATAAGCACATAACAGAATCGTAACATATTTACATGCGATTTTTATATAGTTGAATGTCGTAATTAATTTACACCACATAAATGAATCTTACAATAATTTTTTAAAGTAATTACAGCGTTTATATTCTTTTTGTAAGATAATATGTAAGATCTATTCATGTTTCATGACAAAAAAAAAAGCCTGTAAGATGTATTCATATCAAGCTTTTAAATTTCGGCGAAATAACGCCGTTTTTTCGGAAATTTCGGTATTTCGGACAAAAACGCACCACCGTTACGGTTTCAAACCCAAAAAATTCGTAACGCGTTATTTTCGAAAAAACGCCGTTATTTCGGCGAAAATATTTCGTTTTGCGGTGAAAAAACGGAGATAATTTAATCATTTTGGTATTTGGTATTGTACTATTGTCGTATGGATTAGACTTTATCACTTTAGAGATTACTATTGTATTGTCGTATGAATTGTTGTTAAGCTGGATATTTGGATGTTAAGGATTAATTAATTAGTATTGTACTATTGTCGTATTGTTGAGCTTTAGAGGAATTATTTGTTTTACTACCTATATTTTTGGTAGGAAATAGAATGTGCAAGTTACAAAGAGAAGATCCAGTACCAATCGTATATAGATTATAATTAGATTATTAGCACATTCAAAAAAATATAGAAGTTCGACTTGTAATATAGTATTTGACTATTTGTATAATATGAGTTTGACACATATGTTCGTATATGCACACCGTCAACTCCGGACCGTCATACCGAAAAAAACGAAATTTAAAAGCTTGATTCATATATAAAAAAAAATAGTATAATATTATCCAAATTCATATGACAAAAGTGTAATCTTATTGCTTGGATAGAAGTTTGTTTTATTCGTTAGTAATTATTCATTGTGTGATATATAAAATGCATATGGAAAAAGTATTAGTTTTTTTTCCATTAATTTGTGAAGCACGTTCAAAATTGTTCATATTTGCCCAAAAATGTACAATAAAATATAATAAAGTACATTACTCAATTTAACTTCTGTCCTTATAATTTATAAATTGGGCTAGTGAAATATATTTAATATGACAAACATCAAACGGCAAAATTCACACATTTTAATTAACTGCGCCAAAATTTTGAAAATTGCCTCTAAAATTATACCAACTGCGCCAAAAATTGAAAATAATATCAACATCCTTTTATCCCCTGTTATTATTTCTCTGCAATCCAAAAGATTAGCCTTACGATTTGATAACTTCTACATCGACGGTCCAAGTGACCAAGTATCTAATAGCAATTTGGGCACCCCAAATCAGTTTTCTGTAATCAAGAGATATATTCGACAAACCATCCCTGCAAACCGTCTCTCTACAAATCGCTAATTGACTTGCAGAGTTGCAGTTAGAGAAATCTCTGGAGACAACGAAAGTCATTTGCACGCTTTTTCAGAAAAAAAAAAAAGCAAAAGTCATTTGCTTAACTCGCCGTCGCCACACTTCCACCAAAGGGTAATCTTATTCGCATTTTTCCCCCCTTATTTTTAGGTTATCTCTACTATCAATATTGGTTTAGATTCGGAAATTAGTTCAATCTGCAGCGCCCCGTTAACGCAAATCATTTCTTGTTGAACTTGGTTCTGTTGGATGTAAGTCTGAAACCCATTATACCTTCACCCTGGATTGAGACCAAGTACAGTCTAAAATGAGTATACTGTAGGTGCTGGATTAATTATTCAAACTAAACTATATTTTTCACGATGAAACTTATTTTTATAATATTGTATTTACATTAAGTGTCGGATTTCAAGAAGTGTGCTATATTTTTTCTGTTGGTTTTCATGCACCTGCGCTAGAAATCTCTTTAGAAATTGAAGTTTATCACACTGAACTTCAGTATTATTTACCCCTTTGTACTAGATTTTTTTTTTTTCAGAAAGAGGCCTTTAAGGCATGTTTCATTTTTTTGGAACAGATTAGTAACCAATCACAAGTTTCTATTTTAACTAAGAACCATAGGACCACTGAGACATTTAAAAGTAATCCAACTGTACCTATTGGTACCAAGAAGTGTACCAGCATTCTTAGGACTCTAAATCGGGTTATGTCTACTGTCATATACAATTCACATGGCAGATAAAGAAAGACGAACTTCATCGACCGCCTACCAGTAAGGAGGTATACCTACACATCAAGGTTGCTCCGGAGAAACACAATGAGTCGAGTAACATAGAGGGTAATCAACACAGCACATCGGGTAATGAGGTACAAATAGAATTGTCGGACCAATCAGATTTACCAATCAACAATAATGGCCAACAAATCAATTGCGACATCAACTCCATGAAATTTGGTGATAACTAGCCTAAGGATGTTTGCGTAAGTATAATTTGATGTGCTTTATTTAAAATTTTTTTGGTGGTTTTTTTATTTATTTCCAATTAATATTAGTTCTGAAAGGTCAAATTCTTCTAGCTTCTAATAATTTACATTAGCGTCTGAATTTTGATTTGATACATAAAATAGTGCCATTTTATTTTGGGGGGGGGGGTGTCTGCGTGATTATTGACATATGTTGAATATGGTATAGCATAAACGAATTGAGTTAACTCTGAAATATTTTGCTGATATAGTTGAATCAAAACGTCCATTATTAAGGCAATCTACTTGTATTGGTTGGTTTTCACTTGTCAGTACTAAGCGTATGACTTAATTGAATTATATAGCAAAACATCCATTTTTAACACATCGGTTAGGATTTACAAGAATCGGATCTCTCCTCTTCTCCTATGAACCATGTTATCGAGAACAGTCACTTCTGGCAACAAATGAAATCCTTTACTGATATTCATCAGTGCTATGTTTCAGAGTATGACCATCCTATATAATCTAACTTTGACAAGGGGTTAGGCAGCCCAAATTTTAATCATTTTACACAAAAAGTATACTACTGACTGTGTCAGAAATTTAGCTAACAGTAAGTCAATTTTTCCTTTTGGAAGTTGGAA
The DNA here is from genome assembly GCA_028095005.1 of Rhynchospora pubera. Taxonomy (NCBI): domain Eukaryota; kingdom Viridiplantae; phylum Streptophyta; class Magnoliopsida; order Poales; family Cyperaceae; genus Rhynchospora; species Rhynchospora pubera. The sequence continues at coordinate 332,575,409 of CM051460.1, forward strand.
AGGTAGGATGTCCCACAATGTTTTGTCATGTGAAGCTTTTTCACTAATTAGGAAAATAAAAATTATCTTAAGTTGTACTTACATATGAGTTATATTTTTCAATAGCTTAGTGTGCCTCCTCTGGAGAAGACATGGTAAATAATGTTTGGACCTATCATGCTCCATGGTAAATTCAACACATACAGCTTAAATGTTACCTCATAACAGGGACTTTGGATGATTTTTGGGTAAGCTTTGTTTTAGATTAAGCTTAATTTTCTGGATTGCTTTAGTTGAGTAGAAAAATGTAAAAAAATCTTCTGGATTGCTTTGGGTTGCAGATTAAATTTTGACTTGTATTTGACTCAACTATTTGATCCAATTCTGCTAAGCCTATTATTAAAAAAAACATAATATGCAGTTATCATGCATTTATACTTCTACTAAGCAATTGTTGAATGCAATTGATACGAAAAATTGCACGAGCTAAGGGTTGTTCCTGACTACTCCGACAATTCTAAAGCGGATCTACTTGCATGGCAAGTGGTGGAAATTCTCATGGTAAGGCCTATGGATTGGGCAATGCTTTTGAACCAAGTTCGCTGCCATCTAGCAACATAAGAAAGCGTCCATGGGTGATGCTAGAGGAAAGAAATAGATTGTTTGCTATGCTAGAGGAAAGAAATAGATTGTTTGCTGAAGAGGCTGATGTAGATGATGTAGGACTTTTTTTTAGATTTTTATGGAGGTTCATGGGAATATTGGTATATTTTATGATACTATGCATGTCGTGGCTTGCTATCTTAGTTCTTTTGTGAAAAAATATTATGAATGTTTAACAATAGTTTAGATTATCATAGTTTCTATTAATCATTATCATTAGTTTTTCTTTCATATTTATGTCATTTGGCTCAGCTATATTGGTATGATAGAACAACAATTGGTAAATAATCTCAGGGGTAGAATAGGTAAATATATCAGGGTGGAATAAGATTTTTTTTATCTCTACTACTTATAAAGCACCCTTAGCAAGGTCAGCATTTTTCATATAAAGGGGTCCAAACAATTTTGTTAGTATCATTATAAACCATTGATCAATATAGTGTACGGTTTGGATTGCTATTTCTATAAAGAGTCGACTCTACACACAAATACGTCAACTCGTTGGTTGGTAGCGCCAGCTTTTGTTATTTCGTTCGTTACAGGTCGCGAGTTCGATCCTCTTTCATTGTTTTTTCGCTTCTTTTCTTTTTCAACATTTGCGCAAGTGCCACTTGACTGAAATGGCAAGGACATCTCCTTTGATCCCTTTTTTCCTACCCTGCTCCCTTCTCCTTACCCCCACCTTGGCTGAAAAGGGAACTAGGATTTCATTGTCCGCACCGCTTCTTCCTTCGAATCCCAGCACCCGTATTTTTTTTGGACCTTCCATTTTTTCCACCGCTTCCTAAACAATTTCACAGAAATCGCTACTCTCCCTCCCCTCTTCCCAACGGAAAGCCGATGTGGTGCCTCCCCTCCCTCCGTTTCCCCTCTTCGTGTGTGCCCTAATAAGCCGAGAATAGAAGGTCGTCGTCTCTTCTTATTGAAATCGGATTTAGGTTTGTTATCTACTCTATAAATTTCAGTTCAAATTTTCTCCTCCTTCGCTAACCCTAAGAAATCGCCGCCTCTTCCATTATTGAGACTTGGTTTATGAAAAAAAAAGTAATTTTTATGCAGTTTGGGTTGGTGCATATATCAGCTGGGCATTTGTTAAGAGCAATCTCTACATGATTGGAAGTCAAATATAATATTGTCAAATAGGATCCATTACAACTGAATTTGATACTTGCCAATGCTGAATTAGATGGTCTAACTGAAACGATTAGCATATGCTTGAATCTTTGTCACTATATGTCGACTTCCACTTGAAATACGACCTCTCTATTAGGATGATGGATAGGGATCGGGGTCAGTTGTTTTCTTGAACCACCGATTGTTTAGCAGGATCTGACCATAGTTTGCAGTCAACATAAGCTACTTTCACCCCTAAGTATTCAAATCAAAATGTCAATACCTGGTGGTACTTGTCCTAAGTGATTTAGCTATTGGCATTTTCAGGCACATACAACTATCGCACTTGTGAATTTCATTGAGAACTGTAATGGTCTTATTCTGAAACCATACCTGGATGGAATTGTAAGAAAATTAGTTGTGCTGCTACAGGTACATTTTTTTTTTGGCATCAATTATTGTGTTCTTTAGTTTTTTTTCTTTTTTTGGTTAAATATTGACGTTGAATCTAATAATATTTACCTTTGTCTACATAGCAAGGGAACCAAATAGTGCAAGAGGGAGCTGTATCTGCACTGACTTCTGCTGCAGATGCATTGTTGGTATGTTTTTGCTGGAAAATGTGGTTATACATTTTTAATATGTCGTGAAGTATTAATTTATATTCTTTTGGGGTGTCTTTTTCTAATATTTCAGCTGATATGCTTGGCCAGACCCAGTTCAGCGATTATTATGATGCAGTCATGCCAGATCTAATACATATTTTGACGAATTCAACTGACAAAAACCTTACAATGCTTCGTGCCAAATCAACAGATTGTATCAGTGTGGTTGGTTTGTCTGCTGGAAAAGATAAATTTGGTGAACATGTTGAAGTGGTAATGAGTTAAACAACCTTTAAATTTCAAAATAAATTATTTTATTGCAGAATTGGTGTGACAAATAATGTCTTATCTATGAATATTATTTTGGAGAATTCTCGGAGAGCAGTTCTACCCATGGACGAAAAAGGTCATTTTCAGATTCCATTCTCTTGTTCTTTTTATTTTCTGAGTTCTAGAGAGCCAACATTGACCTCTCATTTACAATATTATATTTGACAATATTATATCAAATACTAACAGCCCTTGATAATTTATTCATTTCTAATTCTCTATATAATGTTCATATTTTTCCGATGTGAATTATGCATATATATACTTATAAAATTGACATGACATGATCGGACATTAAAATCAACAAATGATTACCAAACTAAAAAAAATATGCTGATCAATAAGGAATGAAATATTCATATTAGAACAAATATTTTTTACATATATATTTTAAGAAATGACATTAATTGAGAGGTTGAACTTTCACATTTATCACTTTCTATTTTTATTGGATATGCTTTTTATTTTATTCTGCTGATTTCCATCTCTATATTTTGTTGCCCTAATTTATTTCCTATGTATTTTTCATATATTATGTCAGCTGATTCCATTTTGTGTCTAAATCCATTGATAATGCCAGTAAAGACGCTATGATTTTGTTGTCATATTATGAAAGTTGAAAAAATTATAGATAATAAATACTTTTTGAAACAATAAATTAGCGACGACACTGGTGTGCCGAAACCTTGAAAGAAATTTAATTGATGCAGAGATCGTTGTTGAAGGACCTGCACTGAAAAGAATATTTATACTTAGGATTTCGCTAATTTCGTCGGATGATAATTTGTGCTTTATGATGATAATCAACAAGACACAGGGGCATACCATTTCTAATGTCGTATTTTACTTGCCCTAGCAAGTTAAGACAATGTTGATCTTAAATATTAAAATGAACAACATATTCATGTTAAAAAATATTTTCAGTAAAGTTGTTTTATATCGTTACATTTGGATTTAAAAATATGATACTAACTATCAGCATAGAAAGATTTGCTCTAGGGATCCTAATAGTTTTTTATGGATTATGCAGAGAACCTTGTAGAAGATAGTTCTCTTCTAGATCCAAAGATGATTGTGCACCCATTCCCTATCATGTGAGTTTCCCCCTTTTGTTGCTTTCTTTACCTGACAATTTATTGGTTAATTTCGTCTTATTTACTAGAATATCAAGGCAATTTCGCTGCGAAGGCTATTACTTTGACCTGTTGTTTTGATGTTTCGACTAAAATACTATCTTTTTAGATTATCTGTTTGATTGTGTGGTTTATGCTTGGATATGTTTGGGTGCTTGCTTTGATTCTTGTAGACATGAAAGATATATAAGTTTTGGGTACTGGTACCGGCCTAAAAGTAGTACCAGTGCACCAATGTTTGTTGTCAGTGTGAATGAGACTGAGTACATGCCTGGCATCAACATTGTCTCCAATGCCAGCTGCACCAACTGCCTTTCTCCCCTTGCCAAGGTAAAATTATGCAATTTTCCTTCACCTTTTTTTGACATTTTCAGAATGTTACTCTTAATTGATTATGATGATGTAAGTGAGCTTTAAATATGTTATGGCATGTCAGGTTGAAAACATCAATTTTGGCATCATTGAGAGTTTGATGACAATAGTACACTCAATCACTAGTAAGTAATATCACGGTTGTTGTTATTTACTGATGTAAATTGACTGATTAGGGTTTACAAATTTATACTTACTTAACAGTTGTTGATACCTTAACTCTCAAATCATAAAGCATTAAAGCTGATGTCACAGCAGTAGAATAGCTCCATCAATCATGTTGAGCATGAAGTGAATTCAGATTAACTTTTGTCAATAATTCATATTTGAATTTTTAAAAAATTTTCATGGTTTACATGAGCTAATTATGTTTCACTTGGTTAATACAATACAACTTTTGGGTTCATTTTCTATTTTTCATTCATAGCATAACTTAATTTTAGGGTTTTTTTTGCAATTTTTGTTTATTTTTTATTTTTTATTATTTCAGCCACCCAGAAGACTGTTGATGGACCCTCAAACAAGGACTGGAGAGGTGGCCATGCTGCTAGCTTCAACATCATCTCCAGCAGCACTGGGGCTGCCGAGGTACTGGCTGTGTGCACCACATAGAATAGTGTTCAATTCGGGACCTTGAGAGCAAGTCCATCGCACAGGATCTCAAGCCTGACCAGCAACCTAGCAAGCATCATGTTATTCTTTGCTTAAACTGTTAGAGACATCAATAAGAGGTTAATTACTTCATATGAGTTTCAGTTCTGAATTTGTTTGGAGTTAGAATCAAATATTTTTGGAAATTTTATTCCATATGTTGTATTGCACAAGTTTGAACCACAGTGTAGATGGAAATCTAATTAAATTAGCATTTGGCATGCGACATGCGGGAACTACTACAAGGTATTGAATAATAAATGTTAATGTCTCGGATGATAGAGGGTGACTTGGAGTGGAACTCAATTTTATAGGGAAATTGTGTAAAAATTTTGCTGATTTTAACTTTTTAATTTTAATTTGCATGGTTATTCCCCAGTTCAAAAGCCATGAGAGCAAGTTGCTGATATCAAGGTGCCATTAGACATAACAATTACTCTATTAACTTTGCCTTTATATTTGAGTGAAGGAATCACACCGTCTGACATTCTCACATTTTTTTTTTCTCTTTGCTAGCCTCTGCCAATGCTTCTAAAAAAACGACATTCTCACATCTTTTCAAATTCCTAATCTTTTATGTAAGGAGAAAACCGATGTGAAATGGTTTGCTCTTTTTATTACATTCTTTCAGAAAAAAATATTATGGTTTTTAATTTTGTATTGTATGTCTATCTACTATGAATCAAATATTTTACTTTGAAATTTCATAAAGGAGAATGTAATTGTTTTGCAACAACCGCTATCAATTGCTCGTAGTTAGCAAAGAGCCAATGTACTGTTGTCCTCAGCATTGATCTGATTTTTGACCCAATATACTGTTGTCCAACTTAGATTTAAAGTTGAACAGATGTTCCTCTTTGAGGCAACTTTGGGGGAAAATTGAGGCACTGTTTCATCAATATTTATGTAGAAATACTGAAATACAAACACGTCATCTCTCTTAATTCTGCAGCGAGTTACTTTGATCGTGCCTTTACCCTTGTATCATGTTAAATAAGCATTCTCTCTTTACCACCATTCTAATAAGAATTATTTTAGTTTCAACTTTGACAACCACACACACATAGAAACACAAACTCACAGAGAGAATGGGGGGGGGGGGGGGGGGAGTGATGGGTGCTACAATTTTTTTTTCCTTACCTCTTTTTAGCATTAGATGCTTCAAAAAATTGCCCGCACATTGAGCGGGCACTGCTGCTAGTCCAGGTAGTATTTATCCCGTGAATATATCGACGGGAAATAAACTCTTTAATTCCTCGGTAAAAAAGATTATCGCCGAGGAAGAGTGCTTCGAGCGTGCACGAACATTTATCTCCGAGGATACTTATCCACGACAATATTTACGATTTTATGGATTATTCGTTAGGAGGGCAATTACGAGGGTGCTATGCCCGTCGATATTTACTCGTAAATGGTTATTCCCGTCGATAATTTGACAGCACAAACCAAATTTTTATTCTCGCCTTTACATTAAATTCTTGTAGTGTTTACAATTTCGATTTAAAGTCCGACCAAAATAACAATATAAAAACGAAATATTAATACTGTAGATAGGAAGAAAGAGCCTACCCAGAATTAAAAATTTATAATAATATTCAAGCTGTAGATATGTTAAGAAGTCATTTCTTTTAGAATTTTTTGCTTTCATGGGTATCAACGATTTTATCATTTTTCCTTTATCTTGTGAAAGATGCCGTTGCCTAATGACACAGAAGCATATTTTTCAACAAATCGGCATTAAAGCTCGTTTCATTATTGAAAACTAGCAAACGATGCCTCAACACGTGGGCAAATAAAAAATAATAATATTAGACAATAAAAAATAATTGATTGTAAATAAATTGTTTTAAACACAAACTTAACTTTTTTCTTATTAAAGAGTCTGATTTTTTTTATATGAAATCAACATCCAAACCGCACATCATATCAGCTCACACAAATTAATAATTCACGATTGATATAATAATTATTTCCATCCTCCATTGAAATTATTTCGACTATAGGTATAAATAGGGCTGTTCAACGGACGGGTTTGTAATTTTTTATCAATATTTCAACCCAACCCAATTGTAACAGGTTAAAAAATTTCTTTAGTTAACCCACCCGTAACCCAACCCAACCCGGATGATTTTTCACTTACGGGTTATTACGGGTTATGCGAGTTTTAACGGGTTATGATTTCAATAGTACAAAATTAATCGCATGATTGAAATAAAAATGAATAGCACATAACATACAAAATACTTTTGTGTTCAAATAACGTCCGACATCAGTAGCTTTAGGATATAAATGACTTAATAATACTTTTAAGTTCAAATGACTTGGCAAAAATAGCAACAACGCTAGGAGACTTGTAAAAATGTAAAAAGCATAATAATAAATTCATAATAATAATTAAAATTCAACGATCCAAGACTACCGATCTTGATCCCTTTTACCTGCAATAATAATTGAAACATTTCATATGATATTTTTTTCATACCAGTTTTTGTTCAACCTTTTTATAGGTTTATAGTTTTTGAGAGATAATAAAAAGTAAACAAATAGTACCTGTTTCTCTGTACTTGTCGGAACTGGATGGTTTGAATTGTTTTCTGGTTGTATCCCTGAACTTGCCATCAAGATATGTAGGCGTCCAATTTCAGTGTACTTTTAAGTTTTATCGATAAAAAAAGAAATGGTTACCAATTTAGCAAATTTCTAATAAACATTGCAAGTCAATTCTGAATATTGCTATTCAGGTTCAGGCATGCACTGAACAGTACAGTTGTTTTACTATTAAGGTGCTTTTTAGCCATCTAAGTCCTTCCTGAAGAAAAAATGAACAAAGCAATTCAGTGTGTCTGTTTTACATAGGATCTTGTCTACGTGTTTTTCATTACTAATCACTGAAAATTACTTTTCTTTTTCCAAGATATAAATAAGGCGGTATCAAAGAGAATGGATAAGTCTAAGACAAGAAGAAAAAAATATGTGTTTGCCGTTTAATTCCAGGAGTACAAAAATAATTAAAAGGAAGGGAATATTACTTTTCTATGTCTACTTTTTGTTATTATGAAATCTGGTTATCGTATTATTAAAAGGAAAGAAATATTTTTCTTGATAGTAAATCAATAATCCAAGTTTTAGAAAGGAAGAAATAATTGCCTGGAACTTTCGGTGAAGCAAAAGTTTGAAAGTGTTGCTCCTCTCTCGTTATCGTGTATCTCGATCTCAAAATATCTCTTTGTTGTTAACTCTCTCGTCTCAATATTAAGCTCAATATTCAATAGTTGAGTCGTCGAAACTCCTGAGACCTTGAAAGGTAAATAGACTATTAGACAACAGAATTAATTAACCATTTATAATGGAGATTTTGAAATAGATTTGTGGTAAATTAAAATCAAATTCGTACCATTTTTCGAGGTCTTGTGAAGTCGTGATAGGCTAATAGCATGCGGTGTGGTCTAAGAGATGGAGATCGAGGTTGAGAGCGGAGGAATCGAGCCATCGCCAGGGAGGAGGAGGGGAGGAGGCGAGGCGTCTGCTAGTTACCAAGAAAAAGAGTATAAATTATAAATGAGTTAATGGGAATTTGGGATATCTATGCAGAAAGGTGATTTTATATTTTTATTTTATTAATTAACTAAACGGGTCGGGTCGGCTTATTGAGAACAAAATTGTAACCCAACCCAGTGCAACCGGGTTGATAAAATTCAAAACCGACCCAACCCGCGTTATGATCCAACCCGTTAAAATACGGGTCGGATCGGACGGTTTAAACGGGTCGGACGGATTTTTTTATTTCTTGTACAGATCTAGGTATAAAATAATAGAGATGGAGATGAAGGCCAGCATATTAGAAAAAGAAATACTCCGTAAAATTGCTCTAAACAAGTATAGGCCCAAAAATGAGACGAAATTGAAAGCCCAATTACCCAGAAAGAGACTTGAATCACGCCAATTTGTGGGGTGCTCGATAGGACTGAAAACGGAAATCGTTTTAACCGTTTTTCGTTTCGTTTCGTCTAGACGAAATGGTTAACAAAATAACAAAATGATTTCGTTTGGTTAGACGAAACAATTAACGAAACAATAAAATAGTTTCTTCTATGTGTAAATTACGAAAATTTCGTCCATTTCGACCGTTTTGCAGCCCTACTGCTCCAAGTCATTGTCAAACCACTCACAAGTCACAAGTCACAAGTCACAACACAAGCGGTCAAGAAATACTTCAAGCAATTAAATGTTTGAACTTTTCATTGGCTGTAAGTGTTGACAAATGCATTAAACGTGCCAACTGTATTTCAAGGTGACTTTGTTAAATGTCCTTGAATTCTGTATTTCAAGGTGACTTTGTTAAATGTCCATGAATTTCAGATATAAGTACGGCAGCCTTTTTGATAGGTACAGTCTGCATGTGGGACTTTTTCTTCCCTTTTGCTTATATTTACCGGCAATCCAAACCTCCTATTCGATGAGGCTCATCTCCAGTCGTGTGTATTCCAATTTTCAAATAATTGATAGATCGAAGCAAAATGTTATCTAATGATGTATATTCGTTTCACGTTATCTAATTGTAATAGAAAATTTTGAATTTATTTTGAAGCATTAATTGAAAAAATATACTTTTAAGATATATATGTCTCCAACATCAATAGAAAGCCCGTATAGTTCGTTGAATGTAGTAAACATTTCAAACATTAATAATATAATAAGTATAGTTTAAATTTTGATCTAAAAATTGTACAGCTATGTAGATGCGTCCAAATAATTTCTTATAGTTATGTATAGCTCTTTTTCATGTATATTATGTACAAGTAGTTTGTAGCGTAAATGAACATAAGGACAGATCCAAATATAGAATAGGAGTTCATTCTTTCGCAAAAACATATTAAACCATTCTTCTTCCATCATTCCATGTATACAGAATGAGGGCTAATTCTTTCTCGAAAGTCATGCGCCGTATCCTAACTTTGCCTCTCAAGTTTTTTTTTTTTTTTTCAGAAGCTTTGTTAGGACGATGGACCTCACTTATCTTTTCGTGAATTAGTATTTGTGGTTGACTCCCAAAATTTTACAGAGACTAATCACCAATATCTCTTTTCTCAAACAGTACTACAACTCAATTCTCATTTCCAATGTGTCGTTTTTAAAATTTAAAATGCCTTCTCTAGTTTCCAAAGCTGCCAATCACCGACTACTGGAATCATTGATTTTAGCCAAAAAATTTTTTTAATAAAATTTATGCCTAATTAACTCTTGTCAAAAGACAATTCATACCCCTGATTACATTTTATCAAAAAAAAAAAATCTATAATTCAATTTTACTCCCAAAATACTGTAATATAGTAACATTTTTGTGGCATTCAAATTCAAAGATTTATTTGATAAACGCTATTATTTATATTAAATAATAGTAGCAAGAATGGCCGCTATATATAGCAGTTATATGATATAAATGCTACTAATAAAAATATATACTTTTTTTTTGTAGTTCCTAAGATAGCGTCGTATTCGTAGCAGTTTTTTAGCAGGTTATTTGTCAAATATAGTGGCACAATGTATAATTTTTCTTAGCTGATACAGCATTGTTATTTCATGGAGACGTAGATTGATGTGATTAAAAATTATGTAAAAAAAAAAAGCTACAATTTTTGTATTTTATTTTTTTCTAATTATAAATGTTTCATGGTCAAATTGCAATTGTGAAATGAACTTTGATTTGTGAGGACTAATTAGCTATTTTTAAAATATTTTAATATATTTTTATTTTTATTGAATCAGTCTTTAAAATTCAGACTATTCGTGTCTTCTAGAGAAATTGATATTGACAAATTAATAAACTTGATAATTTAGTACAGCTTTATATTTTGAGATATTTTTGTTGAATAAATATTCTTAAAGAGGTCAAGATTTAAAGTCTGCATGCATTTTTTTATCGGGGCTGATAAGGATCATCCCTAATTTCTATCATTCTCATCATCTTCAAAACGCGTTTTTCATTTTTAGAAAACGCGTAATTAACTTAATTTCATTTTCGGAAACTCATCCATCATCCCCTGGAGTCATCCCGTCTCCTTCTTTGTTTCGCTAACTTCCCCTCCCTCCCTCTCTATTTTACTACTATCTAGCGCTCATCTCTCCCTCTCCTCTGTTTTGATATACATAACAGTTCTAGTTAATATATATAAAAGGTTCTAGCTAATTTGTAAACATTCTAGTTAATATATATAAAGGTTCTAGTTAATACAATAAAAGTTATGGTTAATACAGTAAAGGTTCTTGTTAGTGTATATAAAGGTTCTAGTTAATATATATAAAGGTTCTATTTATATATATAAAAGTTCTAGTTAATATATATAAATGTTCTACTTATATATATAATAATTCTAGTTAATATATATAATAGTTCTATTTAGTATAGCAACTATTCTAGTTAATATATTTAACTGTTCTAGTTAACTAGAACTTTTATTGTATTAACTATAACCTTTATATGTATTAACAAGAACTTTTACTTTAACTAGAACATAACTGTTCTGTTTAATATACTAAGCTCTTCCTCAGCCTTCGCTCTCCTCTCTGATTCGCTCTCCCTCCCCTGACGCTCATCCCCTCACATCCCTGGACTTCCAAAAATAGAAAAGGTGTTTTCTAAAAATGAAAGAGGATGACGGGGATGATAAAAAAGGGAGGATGACGGAAAGTAATTCCGATTTTTAATTTAAAAACAAATTTAGATGACAAAGATCTCCATCTTTTTTTTAAAAAAAATATTCTAAAATAAAACAAATATAGTAGAAAAGCAAATATCTCTTGTGGTAATATTTTGTATTCTTATATCTAATAGTAGCAGTAAAATATTCGCTACGATAGAAGTATGTCCGTTAAATATGTTATATATGTTATTTAAAACTTTTAGTGGCATCTGTTTATTTGAGCAACATTCATAATGGATCGTTTGGATTGAAATGGGAATTTGAGAAATTTAGAGAATTTTCTATTTCTAGGCATAAATTTATTATAAACAATTCAAACTCTTCACAAAATTACACACTTCCTAATAAATTTATGCTTAAAAATAGAAAATTTTCCAAATTCCTCAAATTCATAAGCGATCCAAACGGCCCAATGATGATCGCCAGATTCAAATATAGTCACACTAAGCACTTGTATATTGAACAATTATGTTAGTATATACACTATCTGTCTATACTTTAATGAAGATAATCTTGAATGTAATCTTGAAAGGTAAAGAGAGAATTGTATCAACTGTATTATCAGAATGTGTTCTGTTACATTACAAAGGAGCTGTGCTGAGACATATATATCAGCGTACCTTTAGAACTGTTGTAGGCTAAAGCAAGGATAAAATTATAATTAGACTCTACCCCTAATACATTCAGCGGCTCAGCGCTAATGAATCTAGTCTAATTGTTCTGAATATTTTTCCTGATCTTCTGTGACTACTGTCTTATTATTTAAACTTGGGTTGTGCATGGTGACCTGCTCGGGTGACAAAATAGTAACGACCTTTTCCTCCATTTCGTTCACATGTACGTAGAAAAAAAGAAGGATAGAAATTTCGTGGACAGAAAGGGAAATTAGGATCATTGACAATTTTAGGCGGTGGGAATTATGAAGGGGCTTAGGGCGTCCTGGATTTTACTGTGCACTGGAGATGATCATATATAATGGCTCATATTTAAAAAATATATATATATATATATATATATAATGGCTCATCGGTCAATCTAATTTGTCGTTTTGTACAGTATATAGCAGTAGTATTAGTATATACTTGGATATATGTGTCTCCAGGTCACATCCTAATCAACCTTTTTAATAAAAATAGACGACTCTTCTCAACCTTTCCTCTTTCCTCTAGAGAACCTCATGGGTACCTCTGGAGAACCATCGGAAATCCTGACCCTCACCTAAACCACCATTAATGCAACCTTTACTATCTTTACCTCACGGAGATAGATCCTTAGGCTTAAATCTAAAAAGCCTACAGAAATTTGGAAATTTCGTGTAGTAGCTCTTCCCTCTGTCCCTATTGGATTGGCTGTGTGACATTTATTGCGGCATCGCAAAATCCATAGTACTCTCCAAAACCCTTCTCTCTCTTAAAAATTGATTCCCACTACCCTGTCTACTCTTTCCTTATCCAAAATCCTCTTCCATAACTTTCATACCCGCAGTTGAGACTAACCAAATTCCGCTGAGAATGGCAAACCAAAGAAACCAATACCCTTTTAGACTTAACAGGAGGCAGTATATACATATCAACTTACCAGTTGGAAATACCTATGATAGACTGAGGGAAGATTTGGAGCAATCCCTGACCTTCACAACAGCAGACATAGTGAGTTGCCCACTGGAACCGACTATACCTCAATATCTGGTGGAGAGGTATGGAGGAGATGCAGAGAGTTACAGGGTCTTTCGTAGAAGTGTTAACCAAATTATGGTACAATTTCCTGACCACCTGAGACCGCACATAATCAAACAACAAATGGCAAATTGGGCAACTTTAAACAGAATTAACATTGGTAGATACCACACTCCTTGGGTCCAATTTGCACACCCCCTATATAGAATCAAAATCCGTATTCCAGAATTTCCATTAGAACTATGGGATGAAGCTTATTTTGATCTGGCAGTCTCTGGTTTTGGAGAAGTCAGTGAAATAGTAGAAGGAGATAGAGGTGCAAATGACAGAGAATCCTTAAGTCTCTGGATCGAATGTAAAGATCCTTTTGCAATACCAAGGTGGATCATATTTGAATTGTTAGATAGCTGGTGTGAATGTGAAGTTCAGGTCATGTCATGGCAATTGTGTAATCAACTTGTGCCCGATAACAATCTTCCAAGGGGGTCAGAGATGATTCAAGCTGAGATGGATGAAAAAATTGAGGAGGACCAATACCCCACTGTCCTGGATTTACTGTTGGATTATCACTGGAGATACCTCCAGGCTAGATTGGGAATAGGAAGAGTGGTACAGGGGCACCAGGGACAGACGGTAGTATCGGGGATGGGAGCAGAGGAGGAGATGCATAACAGAGCCAAGCATTGGTCCACAACGAATACCGGTGCACCAATTCCAAGCAGAGCAAGGGAAGAAGAGAGGCCAATAAGAAACCTGCAGTACGAGTTACACAAAAAAGGACTCTCTTGGGAAGTGAATTCAAAAAGGAAGTGGTCAGAGGAAGGGTTGATATTAGGAGACCGTTGTACACAAATGAAGACAGATAAAAAAGGAGACAGAGTATCGTTTGGTCGGCTGTTGGGAGAGAGTGGGCAGAAAGTACGATGTTGCAATAAAATAGAAATTTGGAAAATGACAGTGAAGCCCGACTCACAGCAGACTTTCCAAGTAGGGGGAGCCAACATAGCAGTGCCAAAGGTGGAGTCACAGAAAATCCTATGTGTGCAGAAATGGGGTGGCCCTGATGGAATAGAGAGAAGCGTTAATAAAGATATATTTAAAAAGGGTGAAGAGAAATTGAAGACATTAATTGTGATGAACCTAAGTACAAAAACAGGCCCACTAAATTTCCCCAATTTAATTCCTACACAGGAGGTTAACCTGACCAAAGTTGCAGGCCCATTTATTTCAAACAAAAGGTCATCAAAAGAAAACTCCCAATCTATACTCGGGCCTTATCCCAGCATTCTGAAAAGCACACAAAGCCAACTGCACCAGCACCACAGCTTCCCTGTTTCAACAAAAGAGATGGAGCAAAATGATGAAGAATTCATAGCACAGTTTGCAGCATTAAGCTCAGGAGGAAGTAGGTCGGAAGTAAGGTTCAAGCATTCACAAACTCATGATATTCAGAGAGAATGGGAGAATTGTGTCATCGCAAGAGTGATTTCACAAAAAGTAATACAAGAGCCTTTGTTCAGAGAAGTAATGGGTGGTGTCTGGCATGTTCACTACACAAGAGGAATAGAGGGGCTGGGCAACAATTACTTCCTAATTGAAATGAAAGACCAAGAAGAGATGTTTAGGGTCTTAAGTAAGGGGTTATGGAATATCAGAGGGGATATGATAGTCACAAGAAGAGCATATGGCCAGTCAGACACGCTAGACCCAAAAATCACACATTTGGAAACATATGTTCAGCTACATGGGATCCCACCTCAAACCATAACTAGTCAAGGCATAGAAGAAATGATGGGAAAGCTGGGCAGGCCAGTATCAGGTATGGAAACAAACTTTTATAGAGGGAAGAAAGTCTATAAGCAGAAGCTAATAATAAACATGGAGGAGCCACTAACAGATAGAATAATCTTTGAACACCCCCAAAGAGACATAGAAATAAGGATTGTGTATGAAGGAGTATCCTTGGTATGTTTGTTCTGTGCTAGGATTGGGCACGATAACAGAAGATGTCCAGATAGATATAGAGTGATGAGGTTGCAGCATGAGGGAAAATTTCAGGACGTGCTTGAAAATAAGGAAATACCAGATTGTATGTTTGGATCATGGATAAATAACAGAGCCAATATAAATGAAGAAGCACCTATGAGGATACCACGGCAGGGATCACAGAACCAAAGGCAAGAGAAAGTGCAAGTGCAAAATGAGAACGCAAACCAGAAAGGCAAACAACAGTTGACCCCGAAAGGTGGAACGACCAAGCAATTGAAGAGGCCGATTGACTCAAGCAGAAACAAAGCTATTGTAATCTCTGAAAAGGGGGCTGAGGAGACAGGAGAAAAAATGGAGAACATGTATTTAAACTGCAAGCGGGCCAGGGAGACGAACCCAAACTCGTCTCCACGGGATCAATGAATGTCCTATCATGGAATTGCCGCGGATTAGGTGGGCCGCGGAAGAAAGACTTCCTCAAAGATACGCTTAAGGCAACAAAATCTGGAGTAGCTTTCTTGTCAGAAATCAAGGCCTCAAGTAGGAAGGTAAACAGATTTATGAAAGAATTAACAGACCACCATCACTATACAGTGCCGGCTAGAGGCCAGTCAGGGGGGTTATGTTTGATCTGGGAGAAAACAATGGTAGTGGATGTGTTAAATTCCTCAATGAGTTACATATGTGCAAGAATATCACCAAAAGACAAACCTCCATGGATAGTCATAGGTGTGTATGGAGATCCAAATCATACTCAAAATACAATACTATGGGAGACACTAAAACAGTTTGTGCAGATGCATGGATCAGTGTGCATTATTGGCGATTTCAATGAAATTTTGAGTACGAATGAAAAATATGGAGGGAGGAATCATATTACTGCACATTCATCAGACTTTAGGAGGTTTGTTTTTGATGCTGGGCTAATTGATCTGGGATACAAAGGCCCTGCATACACTTGGACAAACAAAAGGAATGTGACAGAAGCGATTTACCAGAGGTTGGACAGGGCTTTAGCATCGCCGCAATGGATACAAATGTATCCAAATGCATATGTAAACCATTTGCCCATGATACACAGTGACCACTGCCCGATTCTTCTGCGTATCAAACATGAACCGAGGAAGAGAAGAGATTTTCGAATGGAACACTGGTGGTTCCAAGAGGATGGTTTTAGTGAAGCCTGGCAAGATCAGTGGAAGTTAGAGACTCAATTGGACTGGGAAGAGAAGCAGAAAGGCCTCCAATCAAACATTAAATCATGGGTGGCAAAGCTGGATACACCAAAGAAAAAATTGCAGAATTTAGAAAAAGAGATTTATCAAGTACAGATGAAACACCCACATTTAAGAGATCACACAAAGGAGGAAGAGTTGCTAAATGCTCATAAAAAAGCTATGGATCAGAATGACCGCTATTGGAGACAACGGTCGAGATTACAGTGGAACCTATGGGGTGATTCAAATACAACCTTCTTTCACGCAACAGCCACAAATAGGAGAAGGAGAAACCTCATAACAATGGTGAGAGAGGAATCAGGCTGCTTAACGGGGGATGAAGAAAAAATACGGTATGCTTTCATAAGCTATTTCAAGGAGCTCTATAGCCCCAAGTCCAAAGAGAACCTGAGCCAAACAGAAAACCCACACACCTTAACTATACAGGAAGAAACGGATTGTTTCTTTCAGAAAATCAGAATGTTTGATGGGCCAAGAATCCAAACGGAGGATCATGATGCGCTACTGGCCTTGCCGGATTACTATGAAGTGAGGAGAGCTCTCTTTCAGATGGGCCCTGAGAAGAGTCCGGGGCCAGACGGGATTACACCAAAATTCTTGCAAAAATACTGGCATATAGTTGGACTGGATCTGGTCACAAAAATAAGGAAAATATTTCAGGAAGGCAAAATACCAGAAAAGTGGTTACAGTGTAACACGGTGTTAATTCCAAAGGGATCAGAGCCAGAAACGCCGGCAGAATACCGGCCAATAAGTATAGGGAATGTGAATTATAGGTTGATAATGAAGATCCTAGCAAATAGATTGAGGCCACACATGTGCAAAATAATTTCCAAGGAGCAAACGGCTTTTCTGAAAGGAAGAGTGATTTCAGAAAATGTGCTGCTGGTCAAAGAGATCCTAAATTCCTTCAACTCAAGAAAATTTAAACAAAGTGCTTTCATGCTCAAGGCAGACATATCAAAAGCGTTTGACAAAGTTGATTGGAATTTCCTGAACAAATGTTTTGAGCAGATCAATGTACCGCTGAAATTGGTGAGAATGATTACACAAGCATATCAAGGAGCAAGGATAAGAATTTTAATAAATGGAGAAGGGGATGGATTTATCTCACCAACAAGAGGCCTTAGACAAGGATGCCCTCTTTCACCGTATGTGTTCATCACAGCAATGGAAATGTTATCAAGAAGGCTCAAGGTTGCACATCAGGAGAAGGAAATAATTGGAGTCAAACTTGCACCAACAGCTCCAATCTTAACACACATTATCTATGCGGATGATCTTGTTCTACTTGGTGGCACAGAGCAAGTGCAAGTGCAACATTTCAACCGATTGATGACAGAATTTGGAAAGATATCGGGTTTAGAGATAAACCCGTCTAAATCAAAACTCTGGTTTGCAAAAAACTGTGATGATGGAACAAAGGATAGGGTGAAGAGTGAATTGCAAGCAGGAACAGCAGAAAATGAGGAGAAATACTTAGGAGCATACCTGACACACAGTGGCAGTGCAAAGAGGACAGCAAAAATGGTACTAGATCGTATGTGTACTAAATTGGCAGGATGGAAGAGTGCAATGTTATCACATGCTGGGAGATTAGTGATGATTAAGTCGGTGCTACTCTCTTTGCCAGTGTATTACATGAGTATAGAAAGAATGCCTAAGGGGATGATAGAACAGATGAGAAAACTAATTGCAAAATTTTTTTGGGGAAAAACTGATAAAACTAGATATCTGACTTTTATCTCATGGGAGAAGGTGTGTCGTCCAGTGGAAGAAGGAGGGTTAAATATAAGGGATTTGCATGTTTTTGGAGAAGCAATCTTTCAGAAAAACGCATGGGCACTAATGAGTCAAGAGGATAAACTGTGGGTTCAAATATGCAAATCAAAGTATTATCCCCAAGTAGGCTTCTGGAGGGCAAAAAGTACAAGTGGATGTAGCCCTCTATGGAGGGAGGTTGTCAAGCTTAGAGAGTTCTTTCGGCCTAATATAAGATGGGAAGTCTCCAATGGCAAAACAGTCAAGGCGTTGTCGCAACCGTGGTACCAAGGATGGGGTGTACAGAATGAGGCATCTAAGGCTGATAGGATGATTACAGTTGCAAATTTAGTTCATAATAGCACATATCAGTGGAAGGTGGAAGAGGTAACAAGATTGTTTGGGGAGCAAAGAGCAAATCAAATCATAAATCACACAGCAAAGCCTCAGCTTACCAGCACACTACCCGATAGACTGATTTGGCAGAAAACAAAGACCGGGAGGTATACGGTAAAAGAAGGATACCACCAGCTAATGGGCGGTAACAGTGGCCTAGTACAGCAACAAGAACAAAATCATTGGACAAAAATAGCTGGATGGAAATTTCTGGTACCAAAGCTCAGGATTTTCCTATGGAGGATGCTATCAAAAGCATTGCCATTAGCAGTGAACATGCATAACAGAATAGGTACTATTTCCCCAATGTGTCAGCGATGCCATGGTGAAAATGAATTTGAATCACATTGCTTCTTTTTCTGTCAAACTTCTAGACTGATATGGTTTGGGGGAAAATTGAATATCAGAACGCAGGATTTATCGCTGGAAATAGTACAAGCTTTCAATCAGGTAGTTCAGGGTCTTGATGAAGAGGGAATTAAAATTTTCTCTTACACATTGTGGGAAATTTGGAAGGAGAGGAACTCAGTGGTGATGAAACATAACCAGTTCCAACCGACAAAAGTATGGAAAGAGGTTAACCTTTGGTGTAACCAGCTGGAGGAACAACAAGTGCAGACAAGGCAAGCAGCACAACAAGAAACCCACAAGGCGTACAGGGTAGATAGAAAAGACTGGCATGTTCTAATAGATGGATCCTGGGATGCAAAAGGAAGGGCAGGGACGGCCTATGCCCTGTACATAGATGGTTACCTCCGACTCTTGGGCTATAACAACCATGAGGCTCATGATGCATTCCAGGCAGAGGCCTTTGCTATGCTGGAAGTAGTTCAAATGCTAAAAGATCACACACCGCAGGATCAGAGAATCATGATCTGGATTTATTCGGATTGCATTAACTTGGTGGAGGCAGTGGTCGAAGAAAACTTAGATAAAATACCTTCTTGGCAGTCTACAAGGGCCGTGCATCAAGTGATGGAAATGATAAAAGAGTTGCCAAACAAAGTTCGAGTCAAACATGTAGGGAGGGAAGCAATCAATTCAGCGCATGTACTGGCAAATGTTGCAAGGAGGGCAAGAATAGCAGCCAAGGAAGAAGGACAAAGGGTCAAGAACTTTGAGGCGTTGGGAGTGCATCTTGATTTACAGGGAAATGGATTTGATTATGGATAAATCTTAGGCACTGCTTGGGTTGATGCAAAACTACTTTATTCAAAAGGGACGAAGCACTATTATTTTCCAGTTTAGTGTTAGGTTTTTTTAGTTTGTTCGGTTGTATCAGGGAAGGACAGTGACTATACATGCACTGTGCCAGTTTCCAGTTTTTCGTAGTTGTTTTTTTTTTTTTTTTTTCTAGATTTTTGTAATCGGAATTATTGTACTGTTGTTATCGTTTAATGAATTTGTGTGCCCATGGGCGAATCATCAAAAAAAAACCTTTTAATAAATCCCACTATCTGCAGGACCTAGTATTTCTAAAAGGAGATCTGTTGTAGCTACTAATTTTGTAGCAAAGAAACTGAGAGAGAGAATTGTGCATGTCTTAGTTGCATATTTCTTTATTATTCAACACTTGTTATCATTGTATTATGTCTTAGTTGCATATTTCTTATTTAAAACTTGTTATCATTTTATAACATATCTTAGAAGATTTAAAAACAAAATGACAAATATTTATTATTTCTTTTAAACATAGGCAAACGCCATACTGAAGAAATTGTATTTCATACAAAGAAAATAAGTAAAGGTAAGACATATAATTTGGAAGCCAAAATTATTCTGGGAAGATTTAATACTTGCTATCATTTTGTTTTACATATGTTAGAAGATTAAGAATTAAAAAAAAAACATGAAAAATATTATTCTTTTTTTATCTACAAAAAAACATATACAAACTGAAAAAAATTATTTAATACAAACAAATTAAAAAAGGAAGGACATAAAATTCTAAAACCAAATTAAAAAATAGTACAATAAATTATAAAAAAAATCATAAATTTTATCTTCAGAAATTTCATTCCGCATGACTAATGTCTTGATTAATTTGTACTTCAATTTCTATACTTTATTAAAATTTGTGAGTTTTACACTTTTCAAAGTGTTTAACAATAAAGTCTCAATAAGTGAATGAAATTTGAAAGAAAAAAAAATGTCACTAGTAACTTGATGGAATGTCAAATGTTCTGCAAGTATGAACTGAGGATATTGATCGACAAATAACAAAAGTAAATAAAGAAAACGTGTTTGGCATTTTTAAAAGTATCATAACAAGGTGCGCAATGCTACTTTTGGAGTTAACTTTATGCTCTAAAATTTGGATCATTGGACAACCAATTTCATGCATTTTGATCATTGTTTAAGCTTATAATGAGCATATTCATTGACTATTTTAAGCCCTTTCTCGACACTTCGTACGTACCTTAACAAAATAAATATAGAATATATGGAAAATATTATAACAAAGATGAACTATTATTAGGATTTAAAAGCAACATAAGGCTTTCCTGATCATGAAGCTTTAATCAACATCAGGTACTTATATCTCTTTTTTTTCTAATTTCCTTTTTATTTGTGTACTCAATTACATATATATGTTCATATAAATATAGGCACAAAGAATCCATACAATGACGACAGTCAGAAAAGGCCAAAACAGCCTCTCGATGGACGTGTTAGCTTAATCTTTGAAATAAGAAAAATAATGATTTAATCTCCAATAAAAACACCCTCCAAAGTCAACTGCCAGTTGGAGTCAATAAATTAACCTCTTCAATCTTCCATAACAGCCATCTTCATTATTCTTTTCCCACACACTTTTTCCTTGTTTGTTGTTTTACTAGAGAGAGAGAGAGAAAGAGAGAGAGAGAGAGAGAGAGAGACAGAGAGGGAGAGAGAGTGCAAACATGAAACTGGTATGGTGTCCTGAGACAGCCTCCAAGGCCTACATAGAAGGCGTAAAAACGCTAGCCAGTGAAAATCAAGGCCAGGAAGAGACCGACGTGGCGGAGTTCATTTCCGCCTTGGCCGGCGGCTGGAAAGCACAACTTATAATTGATGCGCAATCAAATAACAATCCCACAAGCACAAGTCTAACCCTCACGACGGCAGCGCAGCACACGCATGGAAAGTACGTTTGTTTATCAGAAGATGAAACTGAGACGAAGAACGTCATGAAACAATTAAAAGGAGTAGATTTTCTGGTTGTTGATGGTAGAAGGAGAGATGTTGCGTCGGTTGTAAAGGAGGCGAAGCCAGGACCGAGAGGGATGGTGGTGGTGAGGTATAATGCAAGGAAAAGTAATATTGTGTCAAGTGCAGTGATCGGGGCTGGTATGCGGGTAGTGCGGTCGGTATTTCTGCCGATTGGTGAAGGAGTAGATGTGGTGCATGTTGGGGTTGGCAAAGGGCCGAGTTTGGGGAAGAGTGGTCAGAGCCGGTGGATCAGACATATAGACGAAGATACCGGCGAGGAACATTTGTTCCGGCGTTGATTTTGCTTTTTCTTTGTTTCTTTGTTTCTTTTTTTTTTTCTTTTACAAACTCTTTTTTGACTTTTTTCTCTCCCTGTTTTTGCTTTTTGGTTTCCTTCTGGAGTCATCCGGATGCGTTTATCCTATTTGCTATTTCTGGTATTCTTTTCTTGTAAGATAAGAAGATAAATATGCAAGTAATATAATGTAAAAATATATAATTAAAAATCTAATGGCAGCTTTAAAGTTTTGCCAAAGTTTGTACTTTGTACATAAAAAGAAATATAAATAATCTAGATGTTTATATTCTGATAAGAATAGGTTGCCCCTTTCCATTAATCTCCTTTAATGATGTCTTGGAATGGAACTTCTTTAAGATTGCTTTTGTCATTTCTCCCATGGTTCAAAAAATCGGCCGATTCCGATTTGAATCGGTCGAATCGGATCGGAATCGGGGAGTGCCGAGTCGATTTTAGGTTGTTTGGGGCGGAATCGCGTTTTTCCATTTGGAATCGGCTGGAATCGGCCGGAATCGGCCGGAATCGGCTGGAATCGGCCGAATCAACCGAAATAGGTCTGAAAAAAATGAAAATTGAAAGCAAAACTAACCGTCTCTCTCAGATCAATTATTGAAGCCAAGCCCATCAAAATTATTGGAGGTCGAGTGGAGACTGGAGAGAGAGTATAGAGTGAAGAAGAGAAATTGGAGGAGGTCCATCGCTGATTGGAGGTCTCTAGAGAGTGGCTAGCCGTCTAGCCCATCGCGATATCGCCCATCGCCCATCGCTGAGCATCGATGTTTCTTCTTTTCCTTTTTCTTTTTCTTTCCGCCAATTGGGTTTGGGTCTGGTAGTGGGTAATTGGGTTTGGGTTTGGTTTACTGGTTCCGTCTGTGTAAATCATGTGCTAAGTTAACAATGCACAATTATAGACACATAGCACACTGCATTTTTTTTTTTTTTGAAAGAAACTCGTAGGCTTTGGTAGCATTAATTAAAGTAACAAGTCTTACCAAGCTGGCATAAAGCATACAAACATACAATTACCGAAAGATAGCACACTTCATAAATGTATACTTTTTTATTTTTATTTTTATTTTATTCTCCAAACATATGTTGAGTGTTTTATACATATTGTAGGATGATTTGTGTAGTCCGCCTACTTGACTTTAAGACATATTAAATTATTTTAGTTAATTTTAAGACTAAACTTTAATTTTTTTGACTTATTTATGAAAACATATTTTTTCCCTATTTTTTCAGATTTTTTTCAGATTTTTAACGGCATAAAAATATGTTTTTAAACAAATTCCGATTTTTTTAGCCGATTCGGCCAGTTCTTCCGATTTTTCCGATTCCGGGTTATGATCCAACTGTCCGATTCCGATTCCGATTCCGAGTTTCAGAACCATGATTTCTCCTTCAAACTATGGTCAACTGTATATCTTGTGTATTCTATTTGTTTAAAATAATAAAACATTTTTTTTCTCAAAATAATATCACATTATTTAGAAGTGCATGTATCTTCACATTAATGTTCGAAAGCTAGTGTTGACTAATTGAATTATGCGCTCTATTTGCGAGCGTATTTAGTTAACAAAACGCATGTTGCCCATATGTACAAGTCAATAAACTTAAGCCAGTTTTAAGTCATAACACATGCTAATTATTAACATTTAACAAAAGATCATCCAAAAGTGAAAGGCAATATATTTCTTCTTCGTTTTATCTAATTTTGTGAACAAAAAGCTCTACTAACCTCTTAAATTGGCGAGCTGCTGTCTTATTTAGAAAAACATCACCATAAACTCAATAATAAATGAAAATAAGTATGAACAAATTAACCGAGAATACGACAACCATGTTCCGTTTAATCTTAGATAACAAAGCTAGCTAAGTTATTTCGCTATCTCATTTATAGCAGTAGTACACATGACTACATGAGGATCTAGGATAAAGGAAAGTGAAAAGACTCGTGCCTTTTACTTAAAAAGTAAGCTGTATGCCTGTATGCGATATTTTTGGGAGTAGACACAAGCATATTCGATCTTCAACCCAAAAAAAAAAAATAAAGGGAAAAGATACAAGCATATTCATTTCCTAGTTTCAAAATATGAACATCTTTTTTTTTTTTGAAATTATGTCGTTTTCTGCTGCTCCATTTTCTTTTTTGTTTTTCATGCCTGTTGCATTCCTGTCTGTCAATATATACAATCTTTCATTTATGTCAACCTATCAACTCAGATAGACTTTAAGGAAAACTTTTGGAAAACAATCTTCAATTATAAGTGCTCTTCCCTTTCAGACCTTAGTATGAATTTATGATTGAGTTTTCAAAATAGAAAATAGGGAACCAATATTGATCTTTGTGTGTAAGTCAAAGTTAATCAGCACTAATTAGAAGACATCATCAATCGGGCTTTGATCTCTTCTTATATGTAGTCTGCTCAGCTCCCATCATTTTATTAGGCTTTTTATTTCTAATGAGAAGAGGAGAAAACGATAAAATGAAATTGGAATCGGGATTCATATATATGAACGGGAGAAACTGAACCGACAAAATTTAATTCGCATGATTTATAACTAAAAGAGGTGGAAGCAAATGTGTTCAGAAATTCCCCTTCAAAATAATGAAATTTAAAGAAATTAAATTGGGTTTCCGATCAGCCAAAATCGTATAGATTTTTGTTGAACTGAATTGGTGTCCTCTAGATAGCCTCTATCTAGTATTTCTAAAAAAAAAAAAATGTCGCGCAGGTTTTCTAATTGGTCCACAAAATTCATTTCAAAATCAATCAATCTCTCTTCTGCTAAATACATTGAAATAAACTGAATTCTTTCTTGAGACGCTTTCGATCAGAACCTTATTATAAATTATAGCAACTATTTTCAGCGCAGTCTCATTTCCTCGTGTTTCAATTTTTTATCCCAACGTAAATGTAATTATTTCGGCATACCCCGTAGTTTCTTTCTTGTTTTCTTAATTTCCGCATTTTTTTCATAATAATGTTCTAGAGACACAAGTTATTGTATATATTTTTATCTCAAATAGTTATTATATATACTCAATAATTAATTGACACTCACGAATTAGTGAACATTAAGATACTTAACTGTATAGAAATATATTTTGACGGTACAAATTTGTTGTCTTGCAAGCAAAAGTTTTAATTTTTATTATGTACTAATTTTGATTAATTATGTGAGCAATATATAGGTCGAATGTATATTCAAAATAATAGCAAAAAAAATGGAATTATACTTCAAGAAAAAAAAATATATGAATTAATTTCAAGATCACAATTTTGGAACTGATCATTTAAGTTAATTCCATAATGAAAAGTCGAAATCGATTACATTAAGCAGTATACTATTAAAATTAATTTTTTGTCCAGATTCTTGACGGCTGCCATACTACAGTATCCACTAAATTGTTTTTTTTTTTTCCGAAAGCTTATCTTCCACTAAATTGTTAGTTGCTCTTTACTTGCAACTATCCTATCCGATAAATATTTTTGATAGCCATAACAAGTACCAGACCATAAAAGTGTTATTTCCTTAGTTGGATGTAATCATCACAGTATCTTCCACTAAATTGTTAATGCATTTTGGATGCATATCCTACCTGTGATTTACAATATCCAAATTATGTTCCCCTCAAAAGAGGTGCCTTTTGCTTTAAAAAAAAGTTAAGAATTGAGACTTCTTACCAAGAACTTTTTAAACATTATATATATATCCTCAATTTTACTAGATTTAGCTTTTTTACGATATAGGCTTTTTTACGAGAAGAATTGCCTAAGGCCTTTGATATGATTGATTGGAGGTTCCTATCCAAAGCTATGCTATATTTGAATGTACCCAACAAAATAGTGCATATCATGATGTCCTCCTATAAGAGAGCTCAAGTTACTATTAACATAAATGGAAAAGGAGATGGCTTTCTCACCCCAAATAGAGGACTTAGGCAAGACTGTCCTATGTCCCCGTATGGCTTTATCGTGGCTATGGAGATGTTGTCCACAATACTAACCAAGAATCAAAAGGAAGGAAATATAAAAGGGGTAAAGTTAGCACATACTGGCCCATCCATTACTCACCTGTTGTATGCGGATGACTTGGTAACCATGGGAGATGCACAACAAGAAGAACTGACCACTTTGGTCCTCACCTTGCAAAAGTTCAGAGAGGTTTCAGGGTTGAAGATGAATCCTGAAAAATCAAAATTCTGGGCATCTAGGGCATGTGATGAGGCGACTATGCAGATAGTGAATACAAACTTGCAAGCTAGGAAGGCAGAAGGGGAAGAAAAATACTTGGGTGCTATTATAGATGTGGGAGCAACAGCTATGAAGATTGGCAAGATGCTGTTAGAGAAGATGAGATTAAGGCTGGCGGGGTGGAGGGCCCACATGCTATCACATGCTGGTAGGTTGGTTTTCATTAAATCTGTATTGCAATCCTTGCAAGTTTATTTTATGTCTCTTGAATGTGTGTCAAAATCCATCATCAATCAAATAAATAGTCTTATGGCACGTTTTTTCTGGGGGAAGCCAAGTGAAGGAAGGTACATGGCACCCGTGACATGGAAATCAATTTGTAAGCCAAATGATGAAGGAGGGCTAGGGGTCAGGGATATGTTTTTATTTGGGGAGGCTTTATTCTTGAAGTTAGTTTGGGCAACGATGAGTGATGACAACAAGCTGTGGGTTCAAATTTGTAAGGCTAAGTATTGTCCTCAGGTGGGATTTTGGAATGCCAATATGAACTCACATTGCAGCAGAATTTGGAGAAATATAATTCAGAAAAGGAGTTTCTTTAGAAATGAAATCAAGTGGCTTATTGGAGATGGAAGTCGGATTTGTGCTATAGACCAGCCCTGGTTCACAGGCTGGGAAGGGCACAACTAGTACACAGCTAGAGACACGAAACTGAGGATCTCAGATTTGTTTAATTCGATTCTAACCTTTGGAGAATGGAGGAGCTACTAAGGCTATTCAGCCCAGCTCAGGTGGCACAAATTATTGTAATTCAGCCTAAGCCAGACAAGGAGCAAAGGAATATCGATAAGCTGATTTGGAAGTGTGCAAAAGATGGCAATTATTCTGTTAAAGGAGGGTATCAGCGGTTATGGACTCAACAAGGAGGGGAAGAGGCAAACCCAAGAAACAAACTATGGCAAAAGATTCAAAGTTGGAAAGATGTGGAACCAAAAGTCAAACTCTTTCTCTGGAGACTCATTTCAGGGGCACTAATGCTATCTCAAAATGTTCATAGAAGGATATCATCTCAAAATGATCAGCAAATTGAGTTTTTTACGGATTGCTCTAACTTGGTGCAAGTTTTATTTGAAGGAGATGTGCAAAATGTACCTAGTTGGAGGGCAATTCATGATGTTGCTAAAGTTATTTGCATGATCAACCAACTCAGGCAAAGGATTCAAGTGAAGCTGGTAAGAAGAGAGGCTAGCCAGGCACATTTACTGGCAAATTTAGCAAGGAAGAAAGGAGTGCAGTATATTGGAGTTCCAAGAATATGGCATGTAGAGGAGAGTCAAGTGGGAGACAGCATGGATGTCAGGTTTTTCAAAGAGTGCAGCAAGAACCTCCATAATATTGTTCTATTTTTTATTTTCTGTTTTCAACACCTGGTCTGTTTTTTATCTTTGTTCAGCTTTTATTTCAGACTGTTTAATTATAGTTAGAAGGGGTAGTTCATTATTGCTTTTGTAGGGTACTTTTTATTTTCTAGTAACCAGGGGTAGTTTAGGCTGTTATTTCTTTTTAAAAAAATCAGGTGTTGGAGTGTTGTATCTGTTGGATGTTTCCGTTTAGCTAGGGCTGCATAACGTCGAAAATAGATGTTTGCATTAATCGTTCCGTTGGTTAGACGGAAATTTTTATTTTTTGCGTTTTGCGTTACGTCTTTAGAACGTTGGTTGCGTTAACTGTTACGTTCACTTTGGACGATAAAAACGGCTTAACCGTTTAAACTTGTTTAACCGTGCTTTTTGGGTACCAGCCATTTATAGAAATGCATCAAATAATAGCAAAACTAATGAATCCTTTCCAACGTATCTTAGACATTGTAACAATAAGAATTAAAGCCTTTTTAAAATAGAAATCCAAGAAAATTTGAATAAATGAAATTCAAGTGTCTAAGCAAATCAGTACAGATGTATATTCTGGCAAAATCAATGCCAGAATTGAAGCTTTTTACTGAGTATTCAATTGTCTAAGCAAATTAGTACAAATGTTTCTGACAATCAAAAGCAAAAAAGTAACTAAAACAAAGACATATCCAGCATCAACAATAAACCTAATTAAACCAATAACAATAAGAAATAAAAAAAAAACTTCAAAGAGTGAAGCTTCAATTAGCCCCTAGCTAATTTTTTGCAAAAAAGAACTCCAAAAATCTCACTTATGATCGGATCAATCCGTAGTAGCAATTGATTAAGTCTGTGACCAACAACATGTCATATCATCGACGGCTAGTGCCTCGACGGAGTAATACTCGCACTGCCGTGCCTGTCGCAGGAATTGCAGTTGCGGGAGAGCGCATGTCCATGGCATGCTCGGAGGTGAGGGGAAAAGACACCTGTCCCCCCCCCCCCCCACAACAAGTCACACCCTCTTTCACCTCACGGCTCACGCTCAACCTCTCCTCATATCCCTCCCTCCCTGTGCGCCACATGTGGCTTGTCCAGTTCTTCCCACTCCGCCACCACCCTTCCTCCTCCTTCAGCTGCACCTTGTCTAGGGCCCCCTTACTCCCCTCCAACGCTTCACCTCCCCACGTCGCGCAATAGAATTTTGACTTTGAGTTTCTAGTCAAACGGGTTAGCAGATTCCCGTCTGATGCGTTGTGCGAGTATTGCTCCATCGGCGGAGAAATTAGAGTTTGATTTTGGTGAAAGGGGCTGTAGAGAAAGGAAAGAGACAGAAAGACGAAGAGATGGTAAATCAGTGGAGAAATTAGATCTAAAACCTTGCACAATCATCGTTCTCTTCGCCATATGAATCTCTACAATCCATATAATAGCACTCTCGGAGAATGTTAAACGAAATGGACGAAACAAACGATCACGAAATTGGTATATTTCGTTAACTGTTTCGTTCTATAGACGAAACAGATTTCTATTTGCACCGACCGTTCTGTCCCTTAAACGAAATCAAAATTCTTAACCGTTATCGTTCCATTTCGAATGAAACGAAACGAAATAACGGTCGAAACGGCTACCGTTTTCAACCCTACGTTTAGCAGCCTTTATGCGCTAGCTTTTAGTTCGAATGAAAGCCCAAGGGCACCAAAACTTTAAAAAAAAAAAAAACCAAATATATTACATTTTGGCAGAACATTGTTAAAAACTACGCTTGCATGCTGAAATTAATGGTGATTGCATGCGCATATTTAAAATGTTAAACATCTAATTTTGGAATAACAAATATCGATTTATCACCTTTTGGAATTCAAAAAGGCATTCAAATATTGAAATCGAAGTGGAGAGGCTTTTTTTTTTGTAAAATCAACTTTCTTTCCTTTTCTTTTACCAAAAAAAAAAGTTCTAGCACTTTAGCAGAGCCAACTATATATATTTAAGCCGCCATTGGTATCAGATGTCATCGATCGCTAAAGAAGATTCTGTATCTGCAATATGTTGTTATAAAATAAATTTTAGAAGTTTATCTGTCAGAGATTTAATAACACGTACCTAATGTTATTACTAACTTGAGTTCTTCTATACATTCTCTTACTTTACATGAATATATATTTTTTTAATGTCAAAAGAAAAACTAGTTCCTTTTCAAAATAAAAACGCAAGAAACAACAGATCCTACTTATTAATGGGAAGAAATGAACACATTTTAAGCTACATCATTTAAGGGAATACTCGACTGTCCACTGAAGACTTTTTTTTTTTAATTAAGATAAGTGCTGAGCGGTACGTAGCTCTCAAGTCCGAAACCACCCCTTGAATTTTGTTACACACATAAAGTACATTATCTTGCAGCATTAAAATCAACTTGAAAAAAAATTATATTCAATAACTTGGACTTTATATCGTAATGGTAATATAAAACGACAAGTTATTTGATCAAGTTGCATGGTTTGCACTTAATAGTGATTTCTTTGTCTTACTTGTTGGATAAATTTGATTAGCTTTCAGAAAACCAACTTACAAACTGAATCAAACCTATCAGAAAATGTGAACTGACTTATATATTTGGATAGACTAACTTGATTAGTTTTCACTGAGTCAACAATTAAAAGGCAAGTTGTCATAAACCAATATTTGAGTCAAGCCTGTTATTGTATTTACTCTAGTCATTACTATCATATCTAACTTATCTTAGCAAAGCAAATTCGATCACGACAAGTAATTCTATAAATTATTAAATTATAAATTACTCTTTTAGTACGCCGTGCTGACAGTGACAGGTAGGATGCAAGATATAGACAAGATATGATGCATGCCCGCAATTTTTCGGCTTATTCCTAAAAAAAAATGACGTGTGGTAATTGTGACTTTTTTTTTGTTACAGCTTTTCATGTAGCAGATATAACGCTATCTCGAGGCTCCCATGAATTGCTAGAACCTTTCGGTGTTTAATTCGTTATACATAAATCACCACTCGGCGAAAACATGGTGGGCCCACTGTTGATTTTGTGGTTTCTAATCGATGAATTCGTCACGTACGACGCCATATATTTTTTTTAATCACAGAACTATATCATGCGATTTTAACTATTCGTTGTAAATTTTTGCATTAATTTTTCAAAAGTTATCTTAAGAAATTATATTGTTCAAGATCACAAATTATAGAATTTCTATCTGCATTTGTTATACTAGCAAATGAATCCATCCAAATGGATGGGTTGAGACAATTTTACATATATTTTCTATTTTCAAAATAAAAAATAATTATATTATTTTAATAAAGTTTTTCACATATGTTGTAGCACTCTTTTCAAACACAGTGCACAATCAATCCATGAATAAATTTCTTTCTATTTTGATGTGTGCACAACTAATCTAGCAAAAATTTTCTTTCTATTAAAAGGAAAGAGCTTGTAAACTTATATCATTGCTAACATCCATGCAACCATTGCTTTAAATGATCAACGGCTAAAATTCAAAAGTTTAAATAGCGGATAGCGGATTCGTAGCGGACATGCTAATATCACAGCAGATAGCGGATATTTAGAGGACGCTATCGGACCATAGCAGATTTGCACACACAAGTGTATTTTGAAGGTCTAACTTAGTCTAAAATAAAAAATTAAAATATTTTCAAGCAACTAATTAACACTCACTAAATTATATTCATTTTCTATGCATATTTGATCATTAAATTTTAAGAATTTGAAAATGTTCAAACATAAAAATTGTGGAAAATTTTGTAAACTTTCTATAGAACTTTGAATCACGTCAATCAGAGTTCGTATGTAAAAGTAATGCCCAAAATACTAGTGCTATATTAGCAAATTATAAACTGCACAACTATTATACCGCTATAGCACCCGATATTTCCCGCTATTTCGTTGCTATATCCCGCTATTTTTCACTATAGGTTGTGCTATCGGACGGGCCGTTAAATTTGTAGTGTTGTAGTGGTGTATCAAATAGCACCGTCAAAGCGCCACTATTTGAACCTTTGCTAAAATTGCATGCATAGAATAATTATTTACATCTTTCGCTTATAATTATTTTAGCTTTTGAATACGCGCGTGTGTTTTTATATATTAAGTAGTATAGATAGATATAGAGGTATAACCATTTAGAAATTTTCTTTTAAAATTATTTGTTGTTTATCGTCGTGTATATAAGGAAAAAAAATGTTATGGGTGCAGATGTGTAGTGCTTTCTACTTTTGTTCAACTATGAACTCCAAAAGACAGAAAGCAAAATTTATATTGATCGTTTTTAAATATAAATTTAATGTGGATTTAGTGATTTCACCAGGGGGAATATCCGAACCCCTTTGTTTCTACATTTTCAGAATGGACAACTTGTGTACATACGTACAAAAATTAAACAGAAAATGCCACAAGGAGTAATTGCAGCTGCACTAATTAAGTAGTCACTTAACGCAGCAATTAGTTGATCTTGCTTCTGAATCCTAACTGGGGTAGCCATACGTACGCTAGCATGTCTATTTGTATTCGCAAGTAGCCATGTGGAGCTCTTTAGATCTAATTAAGTACATCTCTTCATCATTACAGTTCCAACAACTGGATTTTTAAATGGGTGTGAGCAGGGCGGAATTAGGATTTTCAAAAATTTTAGAAAATTTTAAAAGGATTAGTATAAAATTTTCAAATTTATATGGACTTTTTTAGAAAGTTGGCACATGCCAAGCACACTTTGGAGAAGGGACTGAGCCAGAAAAAAAAATAAACACGGCCACATGGGCACAAAACTGAATCAAGAAGAAAGAGAAAGAAAATTAGAGGTCCAATTCAGACACAATAAAAATATTAGCCCAAACACAATATTAAAAATACATAGTTGGACATAATTTCCTTTACTAAAAATTGGAGTGCACTTGGTTCCGCTCCTGCACATGTAAGATCTATAAATTACATGCGGGCGCGCTAGCTAGCACATAGGTGCATATTGTCAATTTGTAATAAAACAAAAAATGTGCTTATTAGTTATCTGTATTTGCGCCGGTTCGTACAAATGTTCTTAAAAAATTGGTTCAATTGAAGGACTCGATCTTTTTGTCATGCTATTTGCACTATTTATCTTTTATTATGTGTACTCAAAGTATGATATTATAAAAAATAATTATTAATAACAGTTTGAAGTTGTACTTTATAAAGATTGCAAACTTAATAAAGGATAGTGTTTTCTAAACTATATACAACATTGAATCAAGTCCTCCCGATACTTCTTGGTTACGTAAGTAATGAGAAGTGGTGGGACAACCCACTTATTTTCAAAAAAATCAAGTCCTCCCGACAAATTAAAAGTACAGATTCTCGAGAAAAATCGATATAAGTACATGCTGTATAAAGATGCTAGTAATTCATTTCTATACTTGCAAATTAAATCTAAATACATACCAAAAAGAACAAAGAAATATGGCTTTATAATCACCTTCGAAAAACTAATTAATGTCACCAATAGTACTGCTAACACAATTTTTAACATAACGATTGTTTTTAAGGATAAAGTTTTTGTCTGTATTATAATTGTGGACGGGGTCAGAATTTATTTAGAGTCGTTGGATTAGATATATCAACCGAGTAAAAAAGAGGTATATTAGGTCAAATTTCTTTAATTTAGCTTGAGAAATATTGAAATTATAAGATAAATACAAAGATATAGAATTTGACATATAAATTATGGGCAATTGACACTTAAGAAATATTGAAATTAACCATTTTATTTATTTATGTTTTCATTTTATTCAATTATAAGTTAGATTTTATCTTTTGTATTGTTGTTCAGATTTTTATTGCATATTCAACTTATATTTTTATTGAATTTATTTGTTTATATGCATTCACTTTGATTATTTAAATATTTAATTTTCCAATTGTATATGTATTCACTTTGATTATTTAAATGTTCATTTTATCGATTTTATATGTTCATTTTATTCAAGCAATGATCAGCAATGATAAAATTGTAGATTGCAGTTATAATTTCCGGAAATAAACGTTTAACGTTAAAAAAACATGTATTGATTGAAAATTGAAGGACCAGCCCGGGCTTGCGCCTATGGGCTGAAACCTGAGACTAGACTCTTTAATAAGGCCATTTAACAGTAATCCTTATTCTTTAATCTTTATACATAAGCGTTCGATCATAATTGAGCAGGTCGTAAGTCGTAAGTCGTAACATACCAAAATTTCTTTCTTAAAATCAAAACTGCATTTTGTACCGTATGATTTAAAATAAACGTACCTGATTGAATCCCGTCCTTTGTGCGACCTCGACAATTCGCACCAGTCACCATCACCAACTGAGCCGAGTAAGAAGTTGGCGCCTGCGCGGGAGAGAAATCGAGCGCGCACACGGCACACCAGAGAGAAGAAATGGAGATATCAAACCTCCCAATCTCTCCTTCAATTCGATCCAAATTGCTCTCCAAAGGCTACACAAGCCTCTCCTCTCTCTCATCCATCTCCCCTTCCTTTCTCGCTCAAGGTTTTACTCTCTCTCTCTCTCTTAAAAAAATGAGGAATACTAAGATGATTCGAATGATCTTTGTAGAGCTAAGTGTCAAGCTGGAGGAAGCAGTGGAGGTTTTGAGGGCTGTATCTGATACCACTACTTCTAAAAGTGCTCATATCCCAAATGGAATTATCCCAGGTTAGGTACTTGTCAAAACTTATATCATGCAGTCATGTCTGCTACTGGTAATTATCAGTCCATACCAGGCATCAGAAGTCTTTTACAAAACTGACTCTTCTATCCTTTTGTCATTTAATTCCACATATGTGCTGGGGAGCATTTAACTATTATAGAAAGTACAAACCCTTGAAAATATAATAATTCCCATCTGCTTCTTCTTGTAACATTTGGGGAAGAAGCCCGAATGTTGAACTATGGGGGCAAATATATAAATAAAAAAGTTGCTGATTTTTTGCATTAAGAAGGGCAAATATATAAATAAAAAAGTTGCTGATTTTTTGCATTAAGAACCAGCCAGTGGCTGTTCAATTGGCTGTTTTAATATTGAAAATCACAATTTGAATCTAAAGAACCAGCCAGTGGTGCTCTGAATTACACCCAAGTACAACTCCTTGTATAGATAACCAATGTGGAAAGACTACTAACTACTAATTTCACTGAACAGGTTTTTCATGCCTTGGAGGGATTTTTTTTTTTCAGGGTCTTTTCATAATTTTTTCGTATTTTCCAATTTAGTACCCTATATTACTAGTAATAAAGCACAGGTTGATATGAGGTAGCAGATGAAACAACGCAACTATTCAAAGACGGGATAAATCTGTCTATAAATAAAAATTCATTTGCAGAATATATCAATCATCCATACGAATTATGTCCAGTTATTGTTTCTAATTTGAATGTATTAAATACATTATAGGGGCTGTGACAGCATGGGATATGTTGTCAGAAGAACAAATGCAGAGGCACATTTCTACAGGATGTGAGGATCTCGATGCGATACTTGGTGGTGGTATTCATTGCAAAGAAGTCACTGAAGTTGGTAAGGTCATAAACCTGTTATTGTACTAAGAAATTTTAGAATAGATGTCGTGCTTCATATCCCATTCCTATATTTGGATTAGTACTTAGGTACCTGTTGCAACATCACTAACTTGGAATCAAATGCTTATGGCAAACAAACCAGGATTTTAAAAAGGGTTCAACAAAAACATAGGATAATCTCATAAATTTCCAGTAAAATTTTCTTTGTAGGTGGTGTTCCTGGAATTGGCAAAACTCAACTAGGGTATGGTTATTGATATTTTAAGCTTTATCTCTTGAAAACAAACAAATGTTGCTTAAGTTATACTTTTGCTTTTCCAGAATTCAACTGGCAGTAAATGTGCAGATACCCGTCGAATATGGTGGTCTTGGTGGAAAGGCTGTTTACATAGGTAGATTTCTTAATTATAGTTAAAAAGGTAGTTAGATCAACAATTTCCTTTATCATACTTTACTTGTATGCCCCTTGAAGCCTCTCAGATGTAAATAAATGAGCGTCTAAGTTGATAAGTACTACATAAAGTCAGTACTTGATCTGTTGGATAACTTTATAGCAAAACAGCGGTACTTCAGCCATTCTGTTCTGTTGTTAGCTTTCTCAATTGTGTAGGAAAGAATATGTTAAGTGGTTTGGGATAATTGTCACTTTCTAAACTTTGTTGCATATGTTTTGCCAAAACTGAAATGTTTTGCTCTTTTTTGAGATATCAGTAACAAACTTTTGGTAAGGTTGGTGAATTTATTTTTCATGATGAGTAGATACAGAAGGAAGTTTCATGGCGGAGCGTGCATATCAAATTGCTGAAGGATGCATATATGATATTCTCGATAAATTCCCCAGTAATAGCAGAGAATTTTTATCATGCAAAGAAAGGTTGCAAGTTAATAATTTCTTGGCTGGCATCTTCTATTTCCGCATTTGTAGTTATACTGAGCAAATTGCTGTGATAAACTACTTGGAGAATTTTCTGACTGAGCATGGAGATGTAAGTCCAAGTGTTGCTTGTGAAATTTTATTATATACTGTGACTGTATACTTGATCTGTTTACTTTTGCATACTGGATTTATAGAAGTACAACTGCAGCGCCTGTACAATTGTCTACAGAAATGTAGATTTGTGTGCAGATTCTGAAAGGGCCTTCCCTACAATTTTTGAGTGCTTTTAACGGCTTAACTCCAAAAAAATTAAAAAATTTTAGTTGTATTGTATATATTTTATTCTTTTATTGTATGCATTCTTTTTATTGTAGGTGAAGTTGGTCATAATAGATAGTGTAACATTCCATTTTCGGCAAGATTTTGATGATCTGGCTCAAAGGACTAGGGTTCTTGGTGGTTTGTCTTTGAGGCTAATGAAACTCTCCAAGATGTTTAATTTGGCGGTCAGTACTTGTACCTTTTTGTATTTTCTCTGATAAATACTGGTACCACCATCTGTTATGTTGCATTCAGAATATGCCCTTTGTACTGACTTAACTTTTTTAAATCATTATCAGAAAGTTATAGTAAAGAGCCATTGTACTTGTTTCTTCATTTCCTTTTCCTTTTATGTACTACAAGTCAAACCTTGTAGAAAAGGAGAAATGCTTTATTATTAGTTTGAACTGATAAGGGATGTGTACAGATGTAAGTTCAACACCAATTGTTGCTGCACATTTTTCTGTAAGTACAGGAAGTGTACAGCTGTATGTACGATGTAAGCACACAATTGTACAGCTCTGTGCAAAATGTGCCTAGTTTTGTGTATTTATTTTGTTTATCTTTCCATGTCTAAGTTCTAAACTGTTCACTCCATTGCCTTTGAAAAAATATGAACCTGCATTTTATTAATAAAGTACTGGTTCTTTATTGTATTACTGGTTCTTTATTGTATTTGCTTGTATTTAAGAGTATTTACTATTTTGTGTGTAGCAGGTTGTTTTATTGAACCAAGTGACAACCAAATTTACCGATGGCTCATTTCAATTGACCCTTGCCCTTGGTAAGTTTATGGAAAGAAAATAAGAACTTATGCACACTTCTTTGTATGAATAAATGAACATTATTTAATTATGATGTATTGTTGAGCAGGTGATAGCTGGTCACACTCATGCACAAATCGTATCATTCTACACTGGAATGGAAATGAGAGATGTGCTTACATCGAAAAGTCTCCTTCCGTAGCCTCAGCCTCTGCACCTTACTTAGTTACTGGAAAAGGGATAAGAGGCATCAACTCTAATTTCAAACGTGCCAGAATTATGTAGTCTCGTTTTTATGTAGTCCTTGCACTATTTCATTACAAATCATGAAATTTGCTTTTGTAAATCTAACTATTTCTAGTTTTCTACTATGTGGGAATTTTGTAGTCTTCCCTGAAACCAGCTGTGTTGTTTTTTAGCTGTGCTGGTAAAAACATCGACTAGTGAAATATGGATCATTTATTTCATTTATTAGAACTAATAATTGTACATTATGGTTAATGCATATCACTATGATTTCAGTTATTCCCGCGTTCCTTACAATTTCACTGAGTTGAATAGAAATATGATATCTAATTCGTTGTGGACCACTAACTCTAATCTGACACTGCCATGACAGAATAATTTTGCCAGAGAAATATTCAGATCAGCTCCAGTAACATTCTTGTCAGAAACATTTATAGGCCTGAACCCTGGTAAAAAGTAATCAGAATTGAAATGGTTGGAGTTAAGAAGAGGAGAATTTAAAAGCACAAACTAATGCAAATTACAAGAAATTAAAGCTCAATCCGGACAAATCTCCTTGAAGTCAGGTAACCTCTTCTTGTTGGATGGACCGTACAGCACTCGTGTGAACCAAGCATTTAGTTCTGGGCTAGGTGGCCATGTAAATTCCTTTTGCGCAGGCAGTGCAGCAGAAATTGCTAGTGCAGAAGCTATAGATGCAGTTGGAGTTGATGTTACCTCATTGTTGGGTTTGATGCCTGACTCCTTCCGCATCTGCATCTGTTGATCGCAATCGATAATTAAAAAATGTATTGTAATACGGACACTAATTGACCTATGATAGATTTGGTTGGAAGATGAAATGATGAGGCGCATAATTTTTTTTATGGCCGATTAACCACATAATTTTAATTAATAATTACATTTTAGTTGCAAACTCTGAATTCTTTTCAATTTTTTTATTGTTTATTTTTTTACCAACAATTTCAATTTTTTTCTGATAATAAAATTAAAACAAAAAAAAAGATGGGAAAAAAATGTCCTGTAACCAGAAAAAAGGTTAAACCTGTCTCTTAGATCAATCAACCATGTTTCTCAGCTATACCATGCAAAATGATCTACATGAAATAAGTTTCAACAAAAATATAAGAATAAGGCATGATCTATTTATGATAATACAAGTTTTATAAAGAAAACGAGGAGAGGCTGGTTGAGTACCAGCTTGAAGGCGACAACCCTACTTTAATACTCCCAAAATATTTTACAAAAAAATAATATAAAATTAATAAAAGCGTTTCAAGATTGAAGAAACATTAATTTTGAAGACCGCTCGGAGAATTGCCACCAGCAGATTTTAGATTGAAGAAATATTTTGAATCAATTAAAGACATAAGAAAAAGTGTTGGAATTGAAGAAGCACTTCGCGTTTAAATTGTTTTAAAAAATTACTAAAAACTGAAGAAAAGTATTCTTGATTGAAGAAAACACTGAAAGAGAAGTAGCTAAGGGAGCCGTCAGTACCTGAGACATGAGTTGCCTATCCCAATCATGTTGGTCCATTTCTCAAAATGCGTTTTCAATTTCTTCATTGTACCCGTATACAGTGCATAGATTGAATTAAGAAAGAAACAGCAAGCAGATATAGTAATTATGTGAAAAGATATGCACAAGAAAGGAATGACGATCCGCTCATATTTTGACTCAGATTGCATCATGATCCACAGTTAAATAGAAATATTTATCTCCATACCAGAACTTCATCTCTTTTATTAAAATCAAATCATATCAGCTGATATATGATGGGTTGAGTGACTACTCATTAAATCATTGTCCTTGGATGCACCAGAAAATGAAGGAGAATGATCAAAGGTGCTAGCTCGAAGGCCTGCTGACTGCATCTTTAATTTTCAATTGTTGCTCTTATAAAAGTAATCAGTATTTTTCTTAAATTTATTTAAGGGTAGGGAGTATGGCTGTATATCAAATGTGCTCTTCAAACTGGTAGCCTGATCCAAAATGTCAAAATGATGTTGTTTACTATTACGTGGGTTGGGCCGAGTATGAATTATGGTATGGACCGTATGGTGCAGGTTTTAAAGACCTACGATCGGAAAATGGCGCGATGGGAGTCCAAACTCCAAAAGATTAAGACGGGGCATGAACAGCAAAACTCATTTTTTTTTAAATATAAATAAATACTATTAAAAATTGTTAAACTACAGACAAGGGCTAGACCGTAGGGATGAAAACGGATCGGATATGGAGCGGATGTTGGTCTTCTCATATTCGCATCCATATTTTTTTTCCGGATACGAATACGAATACAGATGCGTTCGGATACGGATACGGTTCGGATATTAAGCGGATACGAATACGGTTCGGATATTATCAGATACGGAATCGAATACGAATATATTTTGTCAGATACAGATTGTATTTTAATCTTTTTTATTTATTTATGATGCTATTTTAAAAAATGACATCATATTTATCATAAACAAAATAATTGTCATCACATCTAATAAAGCCTAAGTCATCAAATAAGACGTCTTCTATAACACTTGAGTTAAACCATTTGGTGCGTATTGAATAAACAGAAGTTCTATCACATTCTTCTAAAGCATCTAATAGTGTTGGTACGTTACCTAAAATCAAGAAAATGTCAAATGTAACTTCAACCTGATATTTTTAATTCCGTTGAATTAATTAATATTAAGTGTTTCATCGTATAAATTTTAATTAAAATTTCATTTAATAGAAATAATATTTTTCCTTGGTATGAAATTATTTAAATTATATATGGACTTTTTCATTTTAATTTCCAGAAGTTTATGATAATGATGTACTCTCATATTTTCAATTTATGAATGGATATGGACCACTTCCCAGAAAAAAGTTGTGGGGACTTTATTTCTGCCGCAGAAGATCCGATCCCAACTCTTTTATTTACTTTTGGAGTTTATTTCTCCCTGTTTCGCGTCTGTGACTCCATGCCCTTCCTCTTTTCTTCTTCATCAAGGGTGCGTTTGGATACAACGGAATAAACCGGGAATAGGGAATAGGTATAAGAAATTTCAGTTTGCGTGCTTATCCTTATTTCTTATTTTTATACCATGATTTTGTTAGTATAGGAATAAGAGCCCTTATTCCTTATTCTTATGTTGTTTGGGTTGCACAAGAATAAGAATAAGCACACAAACCGAAATTCCTTATTCCTATTCTCTACTTTGTTTTCTTAGCGATAATTTCTCTTGTACTCGAATTTATTCTCTTAATCCACTCCAGTCGGCTACTGCTCGCCTCTCGTCTCTCAGCTCTCGACAAGCCCAATAAGAGCACATCGCCATGGAGATTCCAGCGTATTCGGATATTCGTTTTCTAAAACATTTCGGATATCCGCATCCGCACTGATATGTCTTTCCGCATCCGTATCCGTTCGGATACGGATTTTAACATCTGAATCCGTTATTTTTCGAATCCGGATGCTATCCGATCCGTTTTCGTCCCTGTCACTAGGGCTGTATTATACGAGCCGATTTCGAGCGAGTTGGGGCCAACTCAAACTCAACTCGATTATAACTCGAGTTAGCTCGACTCTATGTTACCCAGATACTTCCAAAACTATCCGTGTCCCGCACCCGACGCGTATCCGACGCGGATTCGCGTGCGATTCGCACCCAACGCTCCACGTGGCGTGTCCATGTGTTTGACTACAGGATTCGGTCAGGATGCGGCTGGATACGCTTGGATTCGGTCAGGATTCGGTCAGGACTCGTCTGAGACACGTTTGAGATAGATATGGTTACCATTTTTTTGTCCAAACTTCTCAAAAAAAAAAATTCAGCCGATATAACCCTAGCCTAG
Organism: Rhynchospora pubera; assembly: GCA_028095005.1. Lineage (NCBI taxonomy): Eukaryota > Viridiplantae > Streptophyta > Magnoliopsida > Poales > Cyperaceae > Rhynchospora > Rhynchospora pubera. Next base: position 332,616,728 of record CM051460.1, read on the forward strand.
TGCTCATCGCCGCCTCCTTCTTAGCTCTTCGCAATCCCAAACCCTCTTCTCAATTCTCTTCTCAGTTCTCAACTTCTCACTTTCTCATCCTCTCAATCTCTGTCAGTCCGTCGCCTACTCGCCTCTCTCAGTCTCTCACTCTCAATCTCTCTGTCACTCTCGCTCTCTCTGTCAGCCGAGCTCGTCTCTCTGTCAACCGCCTACTCACCGACTCACCAGTCACCACTCACCACTCAATCTCCTCTCTCTCCGACTCTCCCTCAGTCACTGAGCTCTTCTCTGACAGCGGCTCAAACTCGTCTCCCTCCGACTCTCCCTCAGTCTCTCCGTTTCTGTTCAAACTTCAAATAAGGTATTTATCTTCCTTTCTCTACTAGTCTACCGTAATGAGTAATTAGTAATTTATTTAATTTTAATAATCTTCATTCTTCATGCATTTAACTTCTTAAGGCCGTGTGTGTGTGACTGCTCTCATTTTTTCTTGTTTCAATTTTGTTCACATAACTGCTCTCATTTCAGCCGATATCATTTGAACTTGTTGTGTATACCAGTATACCAGTAGCTAGGGATTTGGATGAACTTATTTACCAGTAAACACTAAACAGTAAAATAGTAAATCATTTGAACTTATTGTGTATACCAGTATACTAGTCAGACCTTCTGATTACTGTGTAGTGTGTATATTTTATTTTTTTTGTCCAAGTGGGTCTTTTTTGTGTCATGTTCACCATTTCCATATGCAATACTTAGTCGACATTGTCATGTTATACAGTTAAATTATATAATGCAACTCCAATATGCAATAATTAGTTACTTATCTTCTTTTTTTCTTATTTGTTTGTAATTATATAGTGTAGATGGCGCACAATTCTACCCCTTCAGTTGCAGATAGCATAGCGAGTGATGGTTCAAGCTCATTCAATGCATCTACCCCGCTGTGGCAGTATGTGACAAGATTAGAGAAGGCCGAATCTGGTGGAAACACAAAGTTTACTTGTAATTTCTGCAAGGTAACATTTACTGGATCATATTCAAGAGTGAAAGCACACTTATTTCAAATATCAGGGACTGGTATTAGAGCATGCAAGAAGATAACAAAGGAGGAACTAGCAAGATTAAAAAAATTGCAAGAAGAGGTAGATGAAAGAGCAAAGGCAGCAGTACCTAGAGAAGTGTCGCGACCTAGTGATGGAAAAATTCCAACCTCATTAGAAACAAGAGGTGTAAAGAAAAGAGCCATGACACAACTTGAGAAGTCATGGGCTGTGGCTGCAAGAAATGAAATTGATGAATAGGTTGCTAGAATATTTTACACATGATGTCCATATTTTAATCTTGCCAAGAATCCCCATTTCATCAAATCTTATGTCATGTTGTCAGAGAGTGGCATAAAAGGATACAAACCTCCCTCATACAATAAGATCAGAACCACCTTGTTGGATAGAGAGAGGGTTCATGTTGATCGTTTGCTTCAGCCAATAAGAAGTACCTGGGGTCGAAAAGGGGTGTCAATTGTTTGTGATGGGTGGACTGATGTGCAAAGGAGGCCTCTAATCAATTTCATTGCAATTACTGACGGTCTTCCAATGTTTCTAAAGGCTTAGAACTGCCAAGGGGAGGTAAAAGATAAAAATTTTATTTCTTCTCTAATTAAAGAAGCAATCGAGGAAGTTGGACCCCAAAATGTAGTACAAGTCATAACTGATAATGCCCCAGTTTGTAAGGCAGCAGGGATGTTGATAGAAAATCAATATCCTAAAATTTTTTGGACTCCTTGTGTTGTTCACACACTAAATCTGGCTTTAAAGAATATATGTGCAGCCAAAAATACAGAGGCTAACCAAATTGTGTATGATGAATGTAGCTGGATAAGCATTATTTCATCTGATGTTGTTACCATAAAGAATTTCATAAATAATCATGCAATGCGGTTGCATATGTATCAACAATGTTGTGGGCTGAAGTTGTTATCAGCTGCTGAGACACGTTTTGCCTCTATGTTAATTGTATTAAAGAGATTTTGGCAAGTTAAGAGGGGTCTTAAAGAGTTTGTAATAAGGGAAGATTGGAATGAATATCAAGAGGATAATATAGATAAGGCCAACTTTGTTAGGGAAAAGGTCCTAGATGAAACTGGATTTTGGAAGAAGATCGAGTTCATTCTAGAATTTACAGAACCAATTTATGAGATGTTAAGGATCACAAATACTGACAAACCATGCTTACATTTGGTGTATGAGATGTGGGATAACATGATTGATAAGGTGAAAGGTATCATTTATAAGCATGAGGGAAAGTCAGAAAATGAAGATTCTCCATTTTTTAATGTGGTGAAGACAATTTTAACTGATAGATGGGCAAAAAGCAACACCCCTCTTCATTGCTTAGCCTACTCATTGAATCCTAGGTACTCAACTACTCATTAGAACTTTTTAAGTAGAAATTTGATTTCGCGGAAATTTGTTAACTACTTAACTGCATTGATTACATCATTTTATTTATCAATTTTGATATTTGTGATAGGTACTACAGTCCAAAATAGCTTGAAGATCATCCAAATCGTGTGCCACCGCATCTAGATAGAGATATCTCAACATTGCGAAATCAGTATTTGAGAAGGCTTTTTCCGAATGACGAAGAAATGAGATGTGTGTTCGAAGAATTTGTTAGGTTAATTCCATAAACTTATTTCTCAAATCTGACCATTATTGTTTAATTGTTTAACACATTTTGTTATATATAAATTCTAAGTAGCAGCAGTCTGTTAGTTTAATAATGTTTAGTAAATTAAGTAGCAGCAGTGCTACTATTTGATACCATTTCATACAATCTAAGTAGCAACAGTGCTACTCTTTATAGTTTATATAAATTCTGCTATAAATTCTTTATATAATGCTAACTTTTCAAGTTCTCATTCCTTGCTAGATTCTCTCTTTGTGGTGGCGGCTTTGATGATTCAGAGTCTATCAAAGATAGAGAAGAATTAGCACCTCTTGATTGGTGGACTATGTATGGTATAGCTGCTCCTACTCTTCAGGTATTATCTTTAAAGTTGTTTATTCAACCATCTTCATCGTCATGTTGTGAAAGAAATTGGAAAACATACTCTCTAATCCATGATGCAAAGAGGAATCAAATGAAAACCGGGACGTGCCGAGGATTTAGTTTTTGTGCATTCTAATTTGAGGCTCTTATCAAGAAGATCAGCCGAGTACTTTACAGGAGAGACGATGTTTTGGGGTGTGGGGGGTGATGCACATGAGCCATTTGATGGTGCTGAACAACTTGCTGTGGCAGAATTATCACTTGATGAACCTGAGTTTCAAAGAGTGGTGTTTGGTGAGGGAGAGGGAGCTAATGAAGATTAAATTAGTGTTGCTTGTTATTAGGGAAACTTCATTTGCTTTGTGTTGCTTGTTGGTTGTTAGATTTTAGTTTCTGTTGTATCCTTGTATGTGTTATTCAGATATTGACATATTGTAATGGTGGTGTAGTTGTGGTACTCAGGTACTGGTTCTATGTTGTTAACTTCATAACTCGAGATGTTTTTACTGTTTTATTATTCCTGGTTATTTATGTGCTTGTGATGACATATTGTTATTGTTAAATGTTAATTGTTAAGTAACTTAAGTTGTGTGCTTGTGGCACTGGTTATTTGTGTTATATATGGGTTTTTTTTTTGTCAACGTATTGTTGTAATGTACCGTGATATATACAATAAGAAAAAAAATCAAACATTTTGATATATAATATGATTTTTTTATTATATTATATATACTGCGTATCCGTATTTTTTTAAAAAAATCGAATCCCCGCACCCGCATCGTGTCGGATACGACGCCCGCACCCGCACCCGTGCAACATAGGCTCGACTCGAGTTGGAAATACTTTCGAGTTTTTTAAGTTAGCTCAAACTCAACTCGTCTCTAACTCGAGTTAGCTCATGAGTCACAAGCCAACTTGATATGAGTATGTCTACTTCAAATTTTCATTTTTTTAATTGATGCATTATTTCAAAATTAAAGTAATTGATATATACAATAATATAAAAAATAAAATTTATCATCAATTTTATTCTTTTCTATTGATTTGAAGCAAAATATGTCTTGGAACTCAATATCAACCCTCATAAATCGTGTTGATAATCTTAAAAAATTAAAATTTATTATGTCACGAGTCAACTCACGAGTCAACGAGCTGAGTTGAGCCTAACTCAAACTCGACTCGTCGATTTACCGAGTTGGTTCAACTCGAGTTATGCCAACTCCAGTGGCGGATCTAGAAAAAATATCTAGGTGGGTCTGACAACCTCTGTTTAAGTCTTCAGCCCCACTTTCGAGTGCTCCAATGGCAGAAAAAATTAGCTGGGGCTAAAGGGGGGCTCCAAGGGCTCGACGGCGTGAGGTGGGGCTCTAGCCCCACCCGCCCCGGTGGTAGATCCGCCCCTGGCCAACTCGAGTTTTTTTAGCTGGAGTTATAACTGAGTTTTTCTCGAGTCGAGTTCGAGTAACTCACGAGTTACGAGCTTTTTGCTCACCCCTACCTGTCACCCTTATTTTTCTTCAAAAAAAAAATATTTTTTGTTAAACTATAAAATTATTTAATTTAATATTTCCAAAAATTCTCCCGAAAATCTGTGACCAATCACACACAAAGGATAAACTCAATTGCGACTTGCGAGTCCTTCGTATTCTCGGGAATCACTAGTCATTTTTCCTGTAGTTCCTATTAGATGTTTAGATAGAACGTCGTATCACTAATAGTGGTTATCATGACAGTTATCGTGCATAGTGATATTTATAACATATATGCTTTTAATAAGACCGAAGTGTTGAGTCTGAAGTTCTAAATATACAACATAAAAGCATACATTGAAAATTTGAGACTAACTAAAATATTATTTTAGACCATAACAACAAGGATTTGTTCTGATGCAATATGGTCCCGCGTATACTTCAATAAAATGATGTAATTTTTGATCCGACCGTCGAATCGGGTTCAAATTTTGACAGAAGTTCCGTTACTCAAAGTCCAAAACAATGTATTTTGGCCAAATCCTCAGCTCGGATTCGCGATCTGAGTCTTTCTTTATGGATTTTTGGTCTTTCTTTATAATTTTTAGCATTTTAATGGTTGTTTCAGTAATTTTATGTATTTTATCTTCTAGAATTTTTACATTTGTCTATTTAAGACAGCCCTCGCATCTTATCACACTTTAGCGATGTTTCAAGAATTAAGATTTTATATAAAAAAAATTAACAGTGTGATTTCAAAATCTAAATCTCTGTTGTTCGTGCTTTTTTCATTAATTTTCTATATTGTTCGTGCATCATGTTCATTTAAAAAAAACGATAAAATATATTATAAATTGAAGTTAGTATTAATACTTAAGCCCTCGCTTATCAAATTACATTGATGAGGGAGTAAGAGGTGTTAGGTTGGATCAATTTCAATCTATGAAAGATTTTAAAAATTTGCAGACCAAGTTTATTAATTCAATTAATATAAAATGACAATTAATTTTATAGCACAGCACACAGCCAAAATATTATAGCATATAGTAATTTTGACGATACAATACATTCATAACTGCATTTTTGTATAGTTTATCAATAATGTTGCAAGTATTCAATCTTTAAATCGCCTCATCAATGTTGCTTTTCTGTTCTGACGTTCCTTTGTGAGAGAAATATTTTATTCCCCTCAACGCGATATAAAAATGCACTTGACGGAAAATTTAAAATATTTTGATCAAGAGCACGTACAAATTAATGAGTGTGGAGTTGACACTAAGTGGGAATGCATTGATAGCAAAGGCAAAAGTTGATGCCTTCTGATTCGCTCCAAGTCTGTTTCTTATACTTATTTTGCAAAGTTACATGGGCTAAAGCTGAAAGAGTATAAAGTGTCAAAGAAAGATTCTCCACCCTTTCAAGTGATCACCTTTTTCTTTGGATAAAAAACCTTTTTTTACATGAAATATGCAACGCCCTTCTCATAATTTGGTTCCTTTGTGGCAAGGTTGTCGGAATGGATCTCTGTAGTGAATCACCGACTGGGAAGGGGTTGCACAATTTTTGAAGGACACCATATATACCCTCAGCATAAATTGCAGAGCAAAAGTATCTGGGTACAAAGTTTGAGGATCATATATTATTCTTTAAATTTAGACAAAAGTAGGTGGATACAATTAATTGTTTTTGGTCAGTATGTCTCGGCACAACTTTTGAAGCTGAAAGCCGAGGTCAGATCTAATTTAATTAGGCGAAGGTTGTTCTTTGTTAGGCACAGCAGCGCAAAACAAAGTGGGAATACCGAAATGAGATCTGCTGCCGCGCGGTATGCTGACGTATGATTAAGATCCAATGGACAAGGGAGCTCCGTGCATATAATCTAGATTGATAGGTCCGTAAAAAGTGAACCATTCGATTAAGATCAGACGACTTGTAGTGCGCTACACGCTGTATCGTGCAACAGCAGAGTCGGATTGTGTGAATACCCTAGCCATTGAGAAATTGTTAGTGGTCCATCCGACAAAATAAAGATGTTGCCATGGAGTACCGAATCAATATTGATTTTTTTTTTAATGAATTTGTGGATACTTTTGAAATAAAAAGGGGAAGAAGTTCACAGATATTGACTGCAAAAATTTAATGACAGTACTAACATACATTCAGTTATTATTTTATATAGGCTCCGTTTGGTTTTCATTTAGGAAGAATGGAAGAAGAAAATAAGAAATAAATTTATTATAAACAATCCAAACTCTTCATAAAATTACACACTTCCCAATACTTCTTTCCTTTTTCTCTTCTTTCCACACCTTATCCAAACGGAGTCATAATTATTTATTATTATTTTTTAAAAAAAAAACTATCCTAGAGTGGCATTCGACTTTTAAATATCTGTACACTCCAAAATTTAAACAATAGCCCATTATATTTCCTAAACAATTGCATATGCCTTCTCTTATTCAATTCATTAGATCACCCAATATATATCTTTCTGGCATACACCTGTTTTCGTAAAATATAAGAGTGCTCCCATTTTGTTCTTACGAAAGTAACATTTGATATTAGGCCTCGTTTTGGATGAAGTTGGAATAGTGCTCTTCTGGGAAGAGGAACTCATTCAAACGAGATGGAAGAGGGCCGGGAAGAGGGGCTCTTCTTGGAAGAGCCTCTTCCACCAATTTGGTGGAATTAGGATTAGAAAGAGGGAAGAGTGATAAATTTTTTTTTCATTTTTCAAATAATTAGATAATTAGATATTATAATATTATAATAATAATAATATTAAATTAATAAGATAATTAGATACTTTATTTAATTCATGTCTCAAATAATTAAATATCTATTATTATATAATATAATAATAATAATAACAATAATATTAAATTAATATCAAAATATTATTATTAACTATTTTATTATGATAATATTAAAATATTAAATTATTAATTATTTTAATTATTCTGATTATTAAATAATAAAAAATTACTATTATTATCATATGTGAATATTATGTCTCAAAATAAGTGAATATTGATATTTAGTAATATATTATAATATTAATAATATTATTATAATAATATTAAATTAATATCAAAATATTATTATTATTTAATTTATTATAATAATATTGTAAAACTAAACATTACAATATTAATTTTATAAAACTAAAATAATTATTTTATAATATTATAATATTAAACAATTATGTAATGTTTTTAATAATATTATAATATTAATATTTGGCCTAATCATTTACTTAAATTGTTATAAAAATATTAACATTATTAATGAATAAACTACAACAATAAAAAAAGACAAATGAATAAATTATAAATAGATAAAAAAGATAAATGATTATTTTAATTCAACTCTTCCATTTTTATTCCTAACTCACCATCCAAACAATATTTTCCCGAAATTAATTAATATAAAAATTTAGACACAAAAAAATTTTAATATACAGAATTATTATTTTTTTTTAATAAGAAGAAAGTTCCAACGCGTTTCAGAAGCGAGTATTCGAATTCCCCTCCGTACGCGTTTATAAAACGCGCTCCAGGGCTCCGAACGCGTTTTATAAACGCGTACGAGGGAGAGATAAGTTCGCCACTTCAGTTACGCCTTTTGAGGAGCTGACAGCTTCGTACGCGTTTATAGAACGCGTTCGGAGCTCTGGAGCGCGTTTTATAAACGCGTAGGAAGGTGGTAATTTTTCGAAAACGAGTTCTGACCGTTTTTTTTTTTCTTCGTCGCTTCAGTCAGTCCAGAGAAGAGAAAAAGAAAAAAAGAGAGAAGAGAAGAGAAGGGAGAAGAGAAGGAAGAAGAGAGAAGAGAGAAGAGAAGGAAGAAGAGAGAAGAGAAGGAAGAAGAAAAGAAGAGAAAGAAAGTTGCGGCCGGAGAAAGAGAGAAGAGAAGGGAGAAAAGAGGTTGCCGTGCGAAGGTGGTTGCCGTGCGAAGAGAAGAGGAGTTCGAAAGACAACGTACGCTGATATCGAGGTTTTGATTTTGCATTTACTGAAAATTATGGATATTATTGAAATTGTGGAAATTAGTGGATTATTATTGTGGATTATTATTGAAATTTGTATGGAAATTGTGGAAATTGTGGAAATTGTATGGATGATTATGGAAATTGTGGAAATTGTGAAAATTTGTTATGGAAATTATTGAAATTGTATGGATGATTATGGAAATTGTGCATTTACCTATTTGTATGGATTATTATGGAAATTGTGGAAATTGTGGAAATTTGTATGGAAATTTGTATGGAATTTGTATGGAAATTGGACATTTTAATAAAGTGAGTACACAATTTTAGTAACGTAAATTGTATGGAATTATTGGAAATATTATTGGACATGGAATTACTGTAAATTGTAACGTAAATGTTCATGAAATTTTTACGGAATTTAGTGGAATTTCTATGGAAATTGTGTAGGAATTTATTGTCAAATTACTGTAATCTGTATGCAAATTGAATGGAAATTAGTCGAAATTTTAGTAAATTGTATGGAATTAGTGGAAATTGTATGCAAAAGTAATTATTGTAAAAATGTCAATTACATAAAAAAATTTTTGGTTTTGTTCGTTTTTTGTCCAATTAGCTAAAAAATTATTAAATTCATTGTTGTTTTAAATTGTTGTTCTTATATTATTTGAATCAGATGAGTTCAGCAGAAGATGAGGCTGGTCCTTCTGGTGCTTCACCACCTCCCACCGAAGCACCCCCCACCGAAGCAGCCTCCACCCTGTTAGGAACTCAAGTCCACATGCAATTTTAATTTTTATTAACATTTAACAAAGAATTAATACGCACGATTAACGGATCTAGTCATTCAAGTGATTAACATTATAAAGGGAGAAGCGTAGGAGGTTACCTCTTCCGAAATCGTATCCGGAAGGCTCGAGTCCTTTCTCTAGGAATCGATGGCGTGCTCGTCACCTTCGTGGCTGCCCTTCGGTTGCCTCGAGTCCACCAAGGAGATTAACCAAGTTCTAATCTCATGTGCTAGCACGAGCAAGAACAAAGCTAATCCACTCGCTATTCCTCTTCCAATCGACAATCAATTAGTGAAATAGCTATTCTCAACACATGAGACCTATCAAATTAGCCATGGAAAGAACTAAGAAAGAGAGAAATAAATTTCTCTCCTCTTGGATGAGTGGCGGCCATCAAGATGGTAAAAGGTTAGCAAAAATTAGGTCTTCAATTTTTCACGCTAAAAACCTTATATGGCTACTAACCATTCTAATTAATCTCATTAATTAAATTTGCCATACATTATGGCCGGCCACGTATGGCCTATGAGGCAATTTGATATCTTTCCAATTTTATATCTTAAACACATTAAATCAAATATTTAATGGGCTAAGACAATAGCATATTGTTTGGGCTCAAAAAGACTTAAATGAATGAAGCCTATATATTCAATATAATTCCAATAACTATATCGAATATTGTTGAGTATAATTAATTATCAACTTATTAATAACTAATTTGGGATTAGCATGTGCATTAATTTATTTCTCTATGATCCCTTGACTGAATTAATTATAACAGTTCGCAACGGTATATAATTAATTAATCAACATATCGTATTATTGCATTCATTAATGCAATCAAATAAATAATGCACCATATGGTCAAAGTCCTATTTGTGTGACCCTTTGAGGATTTATGCTATGTTGGCCATGGAAAATAAATCACCATTTGTTTCCATTAATCATAAGCGGTATCTAGCAACACGTTATGATTCCCAATTCGCATAAATGAACACTGTACCAATACAGTATTTCAATCATGCATAAGAAAAGTATCTTATTGTTTTGATTCTTATGTCACATGATATCCTTGTATAATCCAAGATAGGAATGTGTCATTCTTGCAGATTATACGTTTCTTGATCTAGAGTTGATCGCCTAGTTGCGCGCATACGATCCAACTCCATCAAGGGGCCCAGTAGATATCATCACTCACTAGGTGAACTAATGAGGGACATACGGTTATCTTGATGAACAGTTTCTCCCCGCACAATTCAAGAGAACATAAATAAAGTCCGTATAGCAGCCCTTATCAGGAATCAGCGTTAGACGATATTTATAGAACCTATCCTCATGTGGAAAAACTGAACCATCTCAAACTCAGAATCAAATACGTATGAAATAAATAATGACACATAACACAATCCATATATTTATTTCATTGGTTCATGTCCTGTGCTATGTTCCAATAACATACACATATGCAATTAAGTCGGTAACTCGTTACCCATGATTTGTAGAACTTAATCATCACTTAACTTGCATACTAGTCTTATCTGATAATTAATGTTCCTTGTTAATTATCAAGACTATGGACTCTTTAGAGATATTATTGTCATTCTGACGAATGATCCACAGAGATCTACAATTCAGATCCTCAATGTGAATGATCTGTCAATAATAATCTCTAGGAACAAATGATCAAGTATCATCAATAACATAAACTAATATAATAGCTACCAACTGATTGGCTTCTAGGACATATCTCTAACAATCTCCCACTTGGCCTAGAGTCAATCAACAGTGACTTCTAGCCAATGAAGAACTGAGAACGATGTCATATATCTATATATATACATGTCTCGAACCTCAAAAGAAATAATACGCTTAAAGTCTGTTACTCATACGTCCATAACGTATGGATGCTCGATAGCATCTCGTATACTGCTTAAGGTAGAGGTTATGTCAGAGTCTTCGCTGTGTTCACGAAACTATCCACTTTTGGTTGTTCCTACACATATATATACTCCTATATATATAGTCTTGATCATCATCATATGAGATCAAGTGATACTGTCATAGATCATAGTTGGATCACCAATTAGATATTGGGTTCTGCAAGACTAAGCCATGGTTCGAGATGCATAGAACCTTATTAGCTTGACTAAGAACTCATTGATCCAAACTATCTTTTTTCGTTACTTCACAAATTGCTATCTATTTTGCTTTGGTGACGGAAACAGTTGTAATATCCCATTTAGAACACTTTCTAAACATACAACACCACTTTTTAAGCAAAATATGTAGCTTGATTGTGATTACGTCAATCTTTTTAAATCTGGCATCAGTGTAACAACTTACATGATCTCATTTTCATCGTAAATGAAATATATATTTCTCTTTCTCATCAGATACTCGAGAATATCTTTTGATTATTGTCCAAACGTGTTTTCTTATATCCGCTTGACAACTGCTTGTCACATTTCTTGGATACAACACATTGGGGCTTGTGCATAAATATGACATACATAATGAAACTCATAATGAAAGAATGTTTGAATTGTTTCATGCATCTTCTCGAAATGAGTCACAATAAACCGAGTCAAACTCAAGTTACATGCCATATGACGCGGTTCGACATAAAGTCTAACTTTCATGTTTCTAGAACTTCGTCATTATATGTACATTTACTCAAACCTAACATCCATCATAATCTATCTCTATAGATTTTGTTTCCAAGGATTTAGGTGATCTTACCCAAGAAATCATTCTTCAATGAGATCTTGACAATATTAATTTAATCAATGTTATTTCCCAATTAATATCTAGTTATCTTGTACAATACAAATAACACAATTACGCTCCCACTGAATATCTTGTCTATACAAGATACTTTTGATGAAGATCAACTCCTTGACTTCCTTATCAAAATATTTATTCCACAGTTCTCGCTTCGATCCATTAATGGATCCTTGAAGCACGCATATGTTTCTACCAATACATCAATTAAGACCTTGATTTGTGTCATATACACAAAATCTTTCTTCATTCAATCAATGAAGACGGTTTTAATATATCTTTTCACATATCACTATATATGAAATGCAACTACTGCTAGAATGATCTTTATTGACTGACTTATACATAGCTACAAGCGAAAAATCATGCTTTGTACATAGCCAACTCGTCATCGACTTAGACATAGCCACAACGTGAAGCTGTGCTTTGTACATAGTCGACTTGCCATCCATGTCAATCTTTTCTTTAAAGATCTGAATGTTCCTATCGGATTGCTCCTTCGTGAACATTAACAAAGGTCTATACCTTGTTGTCATACATGGATTGCACTTAAAGATCACATGGGTTCAAACCATACTTGTGGAATCGGATTCTTCCATCGGTCCTTTAATTATCAACGGATCCTCATATGCCAGGTGCGAGGATGTCATGATGTCTATGCACCTTTCGGTCAGACAATCACTTTCGTTGACCTTTTGTAGGATTAGTGCTCGAATTCATGAACTACTTTTACAACGACTTGTAGAATAAGTTCTTGATCCTCATATATACTGAGTTTCTCAAACATCATCAACTCGTGATATGTTTAAGTCGTCATTAGAAGTGAGCGTGCTCATGAACTTCTTCCTTTCACAACGACTTGTGAATGAAGCTCCGCTCAACTCCACTAAGCACCATGTATGGAGTGACAAGTTTTCCACAACGGTACTTCTTGTAGTGACGCATAAACTCCTTTAATGCTCACTTTACTCCCACTACTTCTTCTTGAGAATATTATTCTCCAAGACTACGTCATGATTAGCAACAACTAGTTTGTTCTTATCATGTTCGTAGAAGTAGTACCTTCGATTAATTTAAGTATCCTACAAAAACATTAAGCGTCCTATTTGGGTTCAAGCTTATCAGTCAACAAATCTTGAAATAAGCTTCTTAACACCAAATCTTGAGAAATAATGTACTTATAGATCAAATCTCGTAAGAAATCTTTCTTAATGGACTTCGATGGAATATTATTCAGTATAAACAATATTGTCCTCAAATACGAATCCCTAATATGAGTCGATTAAGTCAATTCGATTTATTACTGATCGAACTATATCAAATAAAGTTTGATACCTCCATTCTTGGACACACTACACTAATATAATGTTCCTAATGGAATGAGTTGTGAAACTATTTTCACACTCTTTAGATAATGCATCAAATCATATGACTTCGCTATTTACCATGACCAATTGTAAGACTTATACCTTTCTTGAATGGTCTTTCAACTTCACTCTTGAACTCCTTTGAACTTGTCAAAAGGTTCACACTTATACCTTATCAGATAGATACGTTGCTATCTACAATGATCGTTGGTCAAGTAGTAAAGTGTCAACAATCATTCATTACACAAGTACTTATAGGTCTAAATACATCGATATGTATAAGTCCTAATCAAGTTACTTGTCCTTAAACCTTTATAAAAGGCACTTTTTGTCATCTAACAAACATGGTTCACATATCTCAATTTGATTCACAATCGAATTGATCTACGAGCTCTACGCTATGTAGACTCTCATAATGTGATTCTCGTTTATGTATGACTAAGCGGTCATTTCACACGAAAGTCAAATACTTTACGTGAAGTCTTATGCATCATATTTGTCATTCAAAACTCTTTTATCCATTTCAAGCATATTCAAGCAATAGACATGAAATCATATAAACAAATCCACAATAAAAGAACATCGCTTGTCCTTTACAAAACATAATCATCCATCATCGATATGAAATGGAGATAAAGTTTTAGGATGTAAGGAACGAGGTACTCGACCTACAATTCCTATTAGTAAAGACATCTCTACGTATCCAATGGTAGTGGTTTAAGTTAATAAGCCATTTCCTTATACGGAGTTTACTCTACTACTCTCGAAATTTCTCTCATTCTTCATTGCTTACACATTTCACTAAATGTGAGCGCATGAACTAGTACCAAGTTACTAGTGTGAATTAGAAATAACGAGATAATTTGAACGACAAATACTCTTGAAGGGTTAGAACATTTCCAATATAATAATCATGGTATTTCGGACAACCTTTCAAATGCCTCCATAAACGGCAAATGAAACATCTCATGTGACATACGGTCACAAATGAGGGTCTCGAAGTCTCAACTCATACTTAAGCGAAGTATTTCTTAAATACTTAGCTAATTACAATTTACACAAACAAGTTTGCGAAATGTAACATCATATCCTTCATTTAATTAGGAAGAGATCGTTTGACAATATCAACAATCCTTGATATTGGAGATCTTGATATCTCTAGTTACCAATTAGCTTTTCAAACCTTTCAGTTCGCAAGCTAAAGGAACCTTCATGTACCTTCTTAAAAGAAGTTTCTCTTGCTTAATTCAAGCTACATTACTCGATCATAAATGATTGAGTCAACATCAACTTTCTCTAAGAACTCATTCTTGAGTAAGTGGATGCGAGCGTAGGAGTCAAATCTAGTCCGTATGAATTCTCTAATCCAAAGGTCTAGAGATCCTAAAATAAGGATATCGGCATTTGCTTCATTGAATAACTTTTCGTAAAAGTCAATCAAACATCGCGATGCTACGTTCGGAAAAATTTGAGGAATATATTTTTGGGAATAAACATGCTCAAGTTTCTTTTCGCTAAGAACATGTCTTAGGAATCGGTATTACTTCTCTAAGTAAATACCTTTAGAAACGAGCTAGTTCAAATTCAAAGATTGATCGCAACAAAATTAACACATTTAGTATCTATGACAATCTCAATTTAAGGTCATTTAGTTTATGTAATGTTTTATTTATAATGATAAACAAAACTCCCACTACATTTATTTAATGTCCCAAATGTAGTCGGTTTCCAAGATCCCCATTTTCATCAAGTAGAGCCTGCTATGGCACGTCACTCTACCTAACTAGACAAGGTAGGTTCTCCAACCAATCATATCAACCATATGACTCTTGGTTTGTGAATATCTATATATTTACAAACTTCGCCCCGATGTCCAAACTCTAGTTGGGTCCATCGATAAGCAACTTCTCTCTATTTGCTCCTAACAAATCTTATTTGTACCCCTACTTTCGAGTGACAACCATGACGTCCGCTTGGGCGGACCGCGCCATGAGAGAGCAAACGACGTGAAGGGGATAGAGAGAAGGAGGGCGGTCGGCTTAATCAAATTAATAGGACATTTATTATGCGACTTTGTTTGGTGGTCGTGTCAACATACACCCATACCTATCCTATGACATTTTATAGCATTCAAACAATCACATAATAATAAGCATCTCAAACACAAGCATTGTTGTGGGTTTGTATGGCTCCGGCTTGCATATTAGTCTTCGCCGCATCTCCATGTAGCAAGACTAATCTAAATCAAGCCCTCCCACTAATTATCTAGATCCTATCTAATAATTAATGGAAATAAATACATGTGGAAAAATTCTAATTCCCTCCTAGACCTTAGGGGCATGCAAGCCTCACAAGTTACATTAAAATTAATCAAAATTAATTAATGGCACCAAAGGCCGCATTACATACATTCACACATGCATACAATTACAACACACAAGGCATTGGAATCTTAAGCCATACTAAACCCACGATCCTCCTACAAAAACGAGTTAGCACATATACAATATACATGATTTAACTTGTTCTTAATTAACTTCATTAATTAGAATCTTTGTGTATGCTTGTCGCTCGTTTTTTCAAATGCAAAAAGGTTTAACATTACAACTACTTGTTTAAACCTTTGAAATTTAATCTACAATTCAAAAACAGAGAGAAGGGTATTTTAGGAGTGTTCTAATTAACATTTCAACTAATTGATTAATTAGAATATATTTTAACTAATTAAAATAAGCAATTTGGGATCCGATAAAATTCAAAATTTTTCGGTCTCCAAAAAATCCGAAATAAATCCAGAGAGCTCCTTACAATGAGTACAACTACCAGTAAAAATTTCAGGGAGAGATCATTTTACCATCTGGGAGAATCAAAAAAGACAAATTCTGATATTGAGCGCGAAACACCGTTATCAGATTTTCTGTTTTTCATCTCAACCATTTGGTCTAAAGGATCATCTTCCTTACAGTTTTCATATAAACAATTTATACAGAAAACTTAGCACATGCAATTGGCTACCTATCCATGAAAAAAGAAACAGCAAGGTCTATTCAAAATTTTCGAGTTAAATGTCATACAAGTAACAAGTCCAGTTCTGAAACAGACTGACTACCGAAAAATTATGACCCAGATGAAGCATCAAACCTTGTCGAAAAATTATGAAACTAGTTTTTACAGAATTTTAATTCGAAATAGAACAACTCTATTCAAACACTTTTCTGTAAAAGTCCTTCAATAATTTTATTTTGTCAAAACAACCAGCTTGTTTAGAAAGACAGATCTGATGATATCGATTCTTTCCATACTTGAATATACACATAAAATCCGAAATAGGTAACAAATTACATATATTCAGAAAGAGTATCAAGTCTAGATTAATTAGAGCCAAAAGATACAGGTAGATATTTTCCAAAAATACGTCTTTCTTGCCCAACAAACAGAACTGTGCAGCAGAACGGTAGATCTGCGCACCGTTACCGTTTAATTCACTAAAAATTCATAACTACTTATAAAATAGTGAAACCAGCTCCAAACGAACCACGACTCAAAGATCTACAACCTCCAGTAAGATAGAAAAAATTTCAGAGAAGTTTACATCACAAAAAATAAGCAACAAGACAGAAAAACAGATTTTTTCCAGACAGCAAGCACACACATCACTAATTAACTTTGTTAATTACAAATTTCTCGATTTAAAAATGCTAAAAACTTGAATAACGACCAGCGCTCTGATACCACTGTTAGGAACTCAAGTCCACGTGCAATTTTAATTTTTATTAACATTTAACAAAGAATTAATACGCACGATTAACGGATCTAGTCATTCAAGTGATTAACATTATAAAGGGAGAAGCGTAGGAGGTTACCTCTTCCGAAATCGTATCCGGAAGGCTCGAGTCCTTTCTCTAGGAATCGATGGCGTGCTCGTCACCTTCGTGGCTGCCCTTCGGTTGCCTCGAGTCCACCAAGGAGATTAACCAAGTTCTAATCTCATGTGCTAGCACGAGCAAGAACAAAGCTAATCCACTCGCTATTCCTCTTCCAATCGACAATCAATTAGTGAAATAGCTATTCTCAACACATGAGACCTATCAATTAGCCATGGAAAGAACTAAGAAAGAGAGAAATAAATTTCTCTCCTCTTGGATGAGTGGCGGCCATCAAGATGGTAAAAGGTTAGCAAAAATTAGGTCTTCAATTTTTCACGCTAAAAACCTTATATGGCTACTAACCATTCTAATTAATCTCATTAATTAAATTTGCCATACATTATGGCCGGCCACGTATGGCCTATGAGGCAATTTGATATCTTTCCAATTTTATATCTTAAACACATTAAATCAAATATTTAATGGGCTAAGACAATAGCATATTGTTTGGGCTCAAAAAGACTTAAATGAATGAAGCCTATATATTCAATATAATTCCAATAACTATATCGAATATTGTTGAGTATAATTAATTATCAACTTATTAATAACTACTTTGGGATTAGAATGTGCATTAATTTATTTCTCTATGATCCCTTGACTGAATTAATTATAACAGTTCGCAACGGTATATAATTAATTAATCAACATATTGTATTATTGCATTCATTAATGCAATCAAATAAATAATGCACCATATGGTCAAAGTCCTATTTGTGTGACCCTTTGAGGATTTATGCTATGTTGGCCATGGAAAATAAATCACCATTTGTTTCCATTAATCATAAGCGGTATCTAGCAACACGTTATGATTCCCAATTCGCATAAATGAACACTGTACCAATACAGTATTTCAATCCTGCATAAGAAAAGTATCTTATTGTTTTGATTCTTATGTCACATGATATCCTTGTATAATCCAAGATAGGAATGTGTCATTCTTGCAGATTATACGTTTCTTGATCTAGAGTTGATCGCCTAGTTGCGCGCATACGATCCAACTCCATCAAGGGGCCCAGTAGATATCATCACTCACTAGGTGAACTAATGAGGGACATACGGTTATCTTGATGAACAGTTTCTCCCCGCACAATTCAAGAGAACATAAATAAAGTCCGTATAGCAGCCCTTATCAGGAATCAGCGTTAGACGATATTTATAGAACCTATCCTCATGTGGAAAAACTGAACCATCTCAAATTCAGAATCAAATACGTATGAAATAAATAATGACACATAACACAATCCATATATTTATTTCATTGGGTCATGTCCTGTGCTATGTTCCAATAACATACACATATGCAATTAAGTCGGTAACTCCTTACCCATGATTTGTAGAACTTAATCATCACTTAACTTGCATACTAGTCTTATCTGATAATTAATGTTCCTTGTTAATTATCAAGACTATGGACTCTTTAGAGATATTATTGTCATTCTGACGAATGATCCACAGAGATCTACAATTCAGATCCTCAATGTGAATGATCTGTCAATAATAATCTCTAGGAACAAATGATCAAGTATCATCAATAACATAAACTAATATAATAGCTACCAACTGATTGGCTTCTAGGACATATCTCTAACACACCCAACCTCGGCCAAAAAGACGTAGGCGTCGCGCAGCCCGTCCGAGCGCGCAAAATGTCATTCCACCTGTGCAACCGGCCAACGCAGAAAACCAACAGGTTTTGTTTGTTACGGATAACGAGCATCTCGTTGGTTTGTCTTTTGAGGAGGTAATAGATTGTTTTATGTTAATTTATATTTTTTTTATTTAATAATTTAGATTTCTTAATAGACTTATAAATTGTATTAAATGTTTATTATAATTTGTAGTAAAAAATTAATCGAAAATGCTTATTATAAATTGTATTATAAATTGTATTTATTGTAAATGCTTGCTTATAATATTTTTATGTTCAATGTAATAAATTGTATTTATTTTAAATGCTTGTAAATGCTTAAAAATTGTATTAAAAATTGCAGCGTGAAAAACATTTGGAGTTGAGATCGCACAAGCGAACAATTAAGGTGGACGAACGGATTGAGGGAAGGCTGATCAAACTGGGGCTCAGTCACATTATGAAGGTGAAGCATGTCAACATCGACATGCCATTACTGAAGGCAATGGTCGAGTTTTGGCGTCCGGAGACGCATACTTTCTATTTTCCCGTTGGAGAGATGACCGTTACTCTACAGGTAATTTATTTAAACTTGATATTAATTTTTTTTAATATGATTTTCCTATTAATTTTCACAATTAATTCTAACATATAATTTTCGTATTAATTTTCACAATTAATTCTAACATTAATTTAAACTTTATAATTTTCGTAATATTAACATGAAAATTAATTCTAACATATAATTTTCGTAATATTAACATTTTCATAATTAATTCTAACATATAATTTTCGTATTAATTTTCACAATTAATTCTAACATTAATTTAAACTTTATATTTAAAATTCAAATTTGAATATTAATTTTCGTAATATTAACATGACACAAATTGCAATATTTACATGACATAAATTTAACGTATTTTGTAATTGTTACCAGGATGTTGCCTTCTTATATGGTTTGCGCTCGACGGGCATTCCAGTTAGATCGAATACGAGAGGGCCCTGGGAGGAAAAGATTCGTGCAAATCTTTATCCTCATGAAGATTTGGGAGAGTGGCACCGAGAAAGGAGTAGCAGGGAGTAAGTGAAAAAAATAAGAATGCAATATTGATTTTGCATATTCAATATATGCATTGCTTACTTGTATTGATTATTTTAAATTTGTGCAATGCAGGGGCAATGTTGTTGTGGGCAACAACATCAAGTTGAAATGGTTGCGGCAAAATTGCGAGATGGCGCCACAAGCAGATGCTCCTGGTGAGGAGTTAGACCGATACACGCGTGCAGTGGCCCTAGAGCTATTTGGGACGTTGATGTTTCCCGATATTTCTCAGAATTCCGTCCCAGCATAATTTTTAGAGCTCGTATCGGTATAATTTTCTTAACTTAAATAATATTTTTATTTGTTTACGAAAATAGTAAAATTCAATGTTACAAATTCAATATTTTCATAATTTTTATTTTTATAATTTCGTTAACAGTCTAATTTTTAAGCAAAGATACTTTTGTTAAAACATATTAATACATCAGTTAGTATCGAAGATAAAGAAATTTAATTTTGTTGAAATGTTGAAATTATTATTCAATGTTGCAATTTAATTTTGTTATTTTCAATGTTGAAATTATTTTTTTTTCAATGCGTTGTTTAATTTAAATGCAGGGCAATTTGAATGAAGTTCCGGACTTCAATTGGGGAGGTGCCACGCTTGCTTGTCTATATCGTGCTCTGGACCGTGCCTCCATGCGTTTCAAGGTTGTGACGGGACCTTGAATGCTACTATTGTTTTGGACATGGTCATACCTCCCTGTTTGTCGCCCAGAGGTTGCTCCTATCGGTGGATTAGGACAGCCTAACCTAGATTCATGTGTGCCGTTTGGCAGGTAATAATTTATAATAATTTTTCAATAATTTTATGCAAATTACAACACATCAATCCTAACCTTCAAAATTTTCAGGAAATGGGGCGAAGCTCGGTCTTTCTCACGGAGCAGTGGAGAACGCACGGGACTACCTAGCCGTGTTGAACGTTGAAGACGTCAACTGGTTTCCGTACGTACTCGACAGGGCTGTCATGCCACGGGTAGCACAGGAGGGTTCCATAGCGGAGCATGTTCGGTTGCCGCTGATTTTTTACCACATTGTTGCCTACTACTACCCCGACCGTTGTAGGCATCAGTTTGGACTGTACCAGTTTACTCCTCCTCCACTACCTGTGGTACATTTGGTATATTTTTCCGATTTATCATACGATCAACTTCAATTTAATTAGAGTAAAGAACTAACGTGTTTATTTTAACAGAGTTGGGACGTGACACAGAACCTGCTGGGCTTCCAGCACGGTACCTATCGAGATCACCCAGATTTTGCTACCATTTTTGCGAGTGCACATGCTGAGTGGACTGACGAGGCATTACAGGCACGCCAGCTGGAGACTCGATCCTGGAGTGCTACTGATACGCTGCGGTACTTCCGATGGTTTTGGCGATACGGTGCCTCCGAGAGACCCACGCCACGAGAGGATGCCGAGGCACGTCTCCAGCGCACTCAGCAGCTGCCTCTTGCTCAGAGGCAGTACACAAACATGGGGTCCAGACTTAGCAATACGGTACATTTTAATTTTTAAAATATGGAATGTATGATTGGTAAATGGAATTGTGCAATATGTCATTATTCTCGTAAATTGCAGGGCAACTCTGCGCTGAAGAATGCACTTCATGCATTGGGACTGGTTGTGAAGAGGGGTGCAGAAGGGTGGGAAAGGCAATTCTCTCCAACTGTCGTTCGCAGTTGCATGATGCTTCCATCCCTCTGAGGTAATTTTAAATAATTTAATTTTTTTATTGCGTTTTTTGCATTTTAAATTCAATAATTTAAAAATTACAGGTTGGAGGATTTGTTGGAGCATCGAGGACTTCCAACAAATATTGAGGACATACCAGATTCTGGGGACGAGTCTTCTTCTGCACGTCCGACTGTACCCACAGACCTTCAGGCGGAGGATCTGATGCATGCGGTTAGTATTCGTTCATATGCAAGTTTCAATTTTAGATACTAATTTATTTATATTGACATTGTTTTTTTTAATATTATAGGATGGTCGACTGAATACCAGGCGATTAGATGACATTTTAGGACCACACACGTTCTTTCCTACTCAGTTTCCAGCCTCAGGTCCTACTCCATCCATGCATAGTGCATCAGCATCGACCTCGCAGTTTGCTGGCATTTCTCAGGATCCCACTGGCATTTTCCAGCCTCAGGATCCTCCACCGTACTCCTTTGCACCATTTGGTATGCCTTCCTCTTTTCCTGCATTTACTGTTTCTCCATTTACTGTTCCGTCAGTGCCTACGCCTTCTTCTATTCCATCATTTGGCACTCCGTTGGGTAGTACGGGAGGGACAGAATCGTTCAGCACTTTACTGCGGACGGCCGGAGATGAGGAGGGTGATTATTGTTAGGAAATTGCCCAATTTTAATTTTGTGACTAATTACCATTAATTAATCCAATTAAAACACAAGCAACAAAGGGATCTAGTACAAAGCCATTCGACGCAAGAGATAGGTGGAAATTATACCTCCCGCGAAATCGTATTCGCGGGGCTCGATCCTACTACATGGGAATCGATGGCGTGCTTCTCCTTCGTCTCCAAATCGCGGCGGCCTCGAGTCCACCAAGAGGTTAACCATGCTCTAATCGATTCGTGCTAGCGATTCGAAAGAGCGTAGCTAATCCAATGGTATTCTCCTTTCTTCTTAAATAACTCTTTTATTTAGTGGAGAATCTAAGCTCAACACATGAGCAAATGGTGGTGAGAATAGGGGAGGGAGGCGCCGGCCTAGAGAGGAGAGGAGTGGTGGCTATGTGGGAGGAAGAAGGAAGGTTGGTTTTTGCATCTATACATCTCTATATATAGTGCACAAACCCTACCTACCACCAACTCACTATTTACATAAAATGCCACTCTACCTACCACCAAGGCCGGCCTCCTTCATGGGCTTTTTGGGGCCTCTCAACCTATTTAATCTATCTCTAATTCATTTAATTAGGGACTCCTCCAAATGCTCTTCAATTGGGCTACCAATTTAATATACAAATTTCGGCCCAAATATTTAATATAGCTATTTATATTAAATCTTGTTGAGCTAAAATAATTATTAACTAATTAATAATTATTCTAGGATTAGCTTATGCATTAATTTATTTCCATATGATCCATTTGACTTAATTAATTATAACGGTATATAATTAATTAATCAACTCATCATATTTTCGCAATACGAACTGTTGCGAATAAATAAATAATGCACTGTATGGTTAAAACTCTATTTGTGTGACCCTTTGAGGATTTATGCTACGTTGGACATGGAATTAAATCGTTATTTAATTCCAATAATCATAAGCGGTATCTAGCAACACGTTATGATTCCCAATTCGCACAAATAATGTACTGCTACAATATTTCAATCCTGCATAAGAGAATAATTATGTTTCTCTATTTTGATTCTTATGTCTCACGATATCATCGTATAATCCAAGATAGGAATGTGTCATTCTTGCAGATTATACGTTTCTTGATCTAGAGTTGATCGCTTAGTTGCGCGCATACGATCCAACTCCATCAAGGGGCCCAAACAGATATCGTCACTCACTAAGTGAATTAATGAGGGACATACGGTTTTCTTGATGATTAGCTTTTCCCCGCACAATTCAAGAGAACGTAAATCAAGTCCGTATAGCAGCCCTTAACGGGAATCAGCGGTAGACGAGATTTATAGAACCTATCCTCATGTGGAAAAGATAATCATCTCAAACTTAGAACCAAAATCATAACGAAATAAACAATGACACATAACACAATCCATATGTTTATTTCGTTGGGTCAAGTCATGTACTATGTTCCATAACATATACATATGCAATTAAGTTGGTAACTCTTTACCTATGATTTGTAGAACTTAATCATCACTTAACTTGCATACTAATCTTATATGATAATTAATGTTCCTTGTTAATTATCAAGATTATGGACCGTTTAGATTTATTATTGTCATTCTAAAGAATGATCCACAGAGATCTACAATTCAGATCCTCAACCTGAATGATCTGTCAATAATAAACCTAGGAACAGATGATAAAATATCATCCAAAACATAAACTAATATTTAAGTCATTAAATTATTGACTTCTAGGACATAACTCCAACAATCTCCCACTTGGCCTAGAGTCAATCAGTAGTGACTTCTAGCCAACGAAGAATTGAGAACAATGTCATATATCTACATATATACATGTCTCGGACCTCAAAAGAAAAATAATACGCTTAAAGCTAGTTACTCATACATCCATCACGTATGGATGCATAACTGCATCTTGTATACTGCTCAAGGTAGAGGTCATGCTGGAGTGTTCGCTGTGTTCGCGAACCTATCCAAATTTATTCGACCCTATATATATATACTACTATATATATATTCTTGATCATCATCATATGATATCAAGTGATATCGTTATAGATCATATTTGAATCTCCAATGTAATATTGGGTTCTTTAGGAGTAAGTAATGGTTCGAGATGCATAGAACCATAATAACTCGACTAAGAACTCGATCCCAAATAAACTTCTTTTATTGCTTCACAAGTTGCTATGTATTTTGTTTTGGTGACGGAAACGGTTGTAATATTCCATTTAGAACACTTTCTAAAACTTACAACACCACCTTTAAGCAAAATATGTAGCTCAATTGTGATTATATCAATCTTTTGAAAAACTTTTATTAGTGTAACAATTTACACGAGATTTCTTTCATCTTAAGAGATGAAACATTATATCACTCTTTCTCATAATGTACTCGAGGATATCCTTGATTATCGTCCAAATGTGTCTCTCTTGTATCCATTTGACAACTGTTTGTCATATCCTTTGGATACTACACATTGGGGCATATGCATAAATATGGCGTACGAAATGAAACTCATAATGAAAGAATGCTTGAAGTATTTCATGCACTTTCTTGAATTGAGTTGCAATAGACCGAGTTAAACACTCAAGTCATGCCATGTGACGTACAGTTAGACATCCTTTCTTGGAGTGTAACTTTCGTGTTTCTAGAACACTTCGTCAATATATGCATATTTACTCAAACCTAACATTCATTGTAATCTATCTTCATAGATTTGTTTCCTAGGATTAGGTGATTTCGCCCAAGTTCTCATTTGAGAAAGCATTCTCCAAAGAGATCTCGACAATTTTCATTTTCTTAATGCTATTCCCAATTAATGAATTGTTATCATGAACAATACAAGTAATACAATTATGCTCTCACTGAATATCTTGTTTATACAAGATATTTTTGACGAAGTTCAACTCCTCGACTTCCTTATCAAAACTTTTATTCCAATTTCCACAACACTCGCTTTAATCCATTTATGGATCCCTGAAGCATGCGTATGTTTTTTTTAGCAATACATAAACCTCGATTTGTTTTAAATGCACAACATCTTCCTTCATTCATACGAAGAAGGCGGTTTTATGTGTTTTTCCATATATCGACATATATGAAATACAACTATTGCTAGAATAATCTTTATTGACTTATACATAGCCACAAGCAAGAAGTTGTGTTTTGTATGTAGTCAACTAGCCATCGACTTAGACATAGCTACAAGGGAGAAGCCGCGCTTTGTACATAGTCGATTTGTTATCCATGTCGATCTTCCCTTTTGAAGATCTAAAACGTTCTTGATGGATTGCTCCTTCATGAACATCAACCAAGGTCTATACCTTGTTGTTATACATGGATTTTATTTAAAGATCATATGAATTCAAACCATATATGTGGAATCGGATCGTTCCATCGTTTTCTTGTTTATCAACGGATTCTCATATGCTAAGTTTGAGAATGTCGTGAAGCCAATGCATCAAAACGGCTTAGGAAATCAACTCTCGTTGATCTTTTGTAGGATTGGTACTTGAGGTTCATGAACTACTTCCACAATGAATTGTCGAACGAGTTCTTGACTCCTCATATATTCCATGAGTTTCTCGAATCATCATCAACTCGTGAGATGGTTGAGTCTCGATTCGGACCGGATTGGGCGGAATTCGGTCCGAATTCGGTGCTGGTTGTTGTTGCTTCTTCCCCTTGCGAGCGGCGGCTTGCGTTGTGCTCGAGCTAGAAGCTTCGTGAGGGTTGTCTCCCTTACCCCTTAGGTTGTATTCGTGTGGAATTTGGGGTTGGGTGTTTCTTGATCCTCTAGCCAGTGTTAACCTACACACAGGAGATACAACAACAAATGTACCGAATGAGTAAAAAGAATAAAAGAATGAGTCTAGTCTCTAATTACTTTAATAAGAAATAATATCATAACGCCATCCCCGGCAACGGCGCCATTTTGATCGAGGGTGTGAACCAAGGTCAAACAAATAAATCCTTGTACTCGACTAGTCGCTCGTAGTAGAGTAAAGGTGTCGAACCCACAGAGATGGATATGAATATTATTCTTATTATTTCGTTAAATCTAGACAGTAAAAATTGAGAGGAGAATTGTAACTCAAATTGAACAAATTAAAGGAAGATAAAATTATGCAATTGCAAGTAACAAGAGTATGCAAAACAATTGAAATAAATATTTTTGGGGTTTTCTAACGGATAGAGATATGATAATAAAAACGCCTTAGGGTTCGATTTCACTTAGAACTGGCCACAGGGTCGCAAGACCTAGCACTTTCGTATTCGGCCTTGCTAATCCACTGTGTGAATGCTATGGTCTACCGTTTCGTTGATTTATTCAAGCCAAGGATCCATCTAGCCAAACCTAACTCCCTAACCCTCCGCTTTCGCCTATCGGGTACGGTATTTGGAATGGGATCTAGTGTTGAATAACCCTCATCGAGTGTATTGCACCCCCAACTTTCGTTGTTCGGTGGACTTACTCGAGTTTACCAATGGTGTTCTACGAGGTATCTAGTTAGATTTTCGCCTAACTAGAAACGTTTACTTTTGGTTAATAATTGGTCGACTTTCGCCATTGACCTACCTTGAAATACTTGCACAGGACTCGATTAATATAATGTAAAGAAGTTCCCAACAAATGCGCGCGTACAAAAGTCGAGCAATACAAGTAGTAAACAGTTCAAACACAAGCAGTTTCAATCAAAATCCCAAGGGTAATTGACTTCATCCATCAACAAAACAAATAAACCAAGCAAAACCTAGATCTAAGCTACATCGTTCCCTAAAGCAAAGAGTTTTTAGCCTAACATACTAAGAGAAATCATGCAAATAACAGTATATAAAACTAAACAATCCATAAAACCAGAAAATAGAGGAATCAGTACTAGAAATGCACAAATAAACCAGTTTCTGAGATAAAACTACTGCCAAATGCACAAGAGAAGGTAGGGAATCCGTCGGAGCAGCAAGCAACAGCTCTTACTTCGTCTATGTCCCCTGTCTCAGTCGCACAAGCCAAGGAAAGGAGCCAAAAACCAGATCCAGATCTGCTGGGGAGGAAGGAGAGGGAGAATGGAATGAATAATGGCCCCCTCTATACAAGGAAGGCGCCTATAACATCCCCCAGCAGTTGTCGCATTCAATTCCCCTCAATTTGGGCGGAAATCGAGGCTTCCAAATGGAGAAAACGCCTCCAGAATGCTGCCAGAACGCTTTCCATCTATAGCAATTCGGTCCGAATTAGGAGGAATTCGGACCGAATTGATGTCGCTGGATTTCAGAAGATCAGTCTGCACAGGAATTCGGTCCGAATTCAGGGGAATTCGGTCCGAATTGCAGGGTCTGGTTCGCGAAACGCCTTGATTCGAGCGGGGCTACTTCATTGGGCTGAGTTGGGGCTTGGTCTAGGCTAGGCATGAGTCATCTAGCACCTGAATTGCTGCTTTCCTTGCTGGTTTCCTTGGATTCCTACAAATAAGATCAAAGTGCAAAAGGCAGTGCCAAAACTGGCAAAGAAAGGCAAAAACAGCAATAAATCAAAGCTTTAGTCACGATTTCGATGTAAAGTCCGGTCAAAATAGCAATATAAATATGAGATATCAAATCCCCCCAAACTTAAAACTTGCTTGTCCTCAAGCAAAACTCTAAACTTAGAAGAAATGACAAGACTTAGGCTTACGATCGAAATTGACATTTGGAGTTTGGAAATTGATTTAGTGCACAGTTCAGTTTGATTTCGATTCACGCTTTTCGAGAAATGCTCAGTTGGGGTTCTCAAACTAAGGTCAAATTGTTTTGATTCTGTTCAGGCAACTCTCGGTCCTAAGGAAACCTTCACCGAGGGCTAAGGGTCCTAGCTTCTATTCATTTAATCACAATGCAAACCCGAGCTTATTCACCCGTTCATTCCCATGACCCGAAAGGTTTTGCAAAAGAATTTTTGTTCTAATTAGAAATCTTATAGTGGCTCCCTTCTCAAAACAATTTTCGATCTTTCACCAATTTTTTGATTCTGCAAGTCGAGTCGTGGGGCTTTGCACCCTAGAGGATTAAGCGCGAATCATTGACTTCGAGTGAGCTACTGGCACATGTCGCACCAGTGGGTTTGGTCTAGTTTCTTTTGCAATTTATTTGCTACGGTCCACTATGAGACTAGCAGGGGCTACCCAATCGTCCTCGAGAGCTTTGAGGTATCGATTCCTGACAGCCCGCAACTAGCCCCACCCTCCAAGCTTAGCTACTGGCACATGTCGCACCAGGGAGGTCGGTCCGGTTTTTACACAATTTTTGCTACTAGCTCCGCCCCCAGAGTTTGTGGTTAAGTTGGTGTAAAGAAGTCTCATCGCTCCTCGTTTTCACAACTATTTTAAATTGTCCAATTTGAGGTTGCTTGTTGGTGATTCAAGCCTTAAAGCAATTTCATTCACGAGACAGGGTTCACTTTGCGATTTCTAAGGATAACAAAGTCTTTCTTCAAAATCAAGCGGTTTCACAAGTCCGTTCACTCGGCGAAAGTTTTCAGTTTTGACTAACTCATGTTCAAATGATTCTTAAGCAACCATGTTTTGGACCCAAAAGCACTTAGTTTCGAAATCCCTCGGCCCATTGGTACTCAAACAAACCCAAAATGCCTCAACAACTAGAGTTTTCGAAATCCAAATCAAGATTTTTAGAAAAGAAGTTAAACACTGAGTTTTTTTGCAATGAATCAGTATCAAGAAGAGCTTAACTATGCTTAAAATCAAGTTCTTAACCCTCAGAAACAGTTTAAAAACGATCGTGACTCATTTTCAGAGAAAACAAGGAAGAATTCGGACCGAATTCAGATGAATTCGGACCGAATTGGACGTTCTGTTAAAATTCAGCTTAGCAATTCGGACCGAATTCATCTGAATTCGGACCGAATTCGAGGTTCTGTCCAAAAATTTCCCAACACGCACAGGAATTCGGTCCGAATTCAGATGAATTCGGTCCGAATTAAAGTTTCTGTTTTGCGAAAAATTTTCAGAAAACAAGCAATTT
Organism: Rhynchospora pubera; assembly: GCA_028095005.1. NCBI lineage: Eukaryota > Viridiplantae > Streptophyta > Magnoliopsida > Poales > Cyperaceae > Rhynchospora > Rhynchospora pubera. The sequence continues at coordinate 332,646,208 of CM051460.1, forward strand.
GACGAATTTTTTCAAGAGAATAAGGGCTTGTTTCGTTTTTCCTCCCCCCCAAACTTAAATAAGGCATTGTCCCCAATGCAACACAGAGAAAAATAAAATAGGAGGGAAAAATGAAACCAACCGGATCAGAAGAAAGAGAAATCATGCCCGCCTGAGGTGCGCGCGGGCTCATCATCCGAGTAGTGAGGAGGGTTGGTGAAGATGTCGTAGGGGTCGATGTCTTGCTCTGGATAGTACGGCTGCGGGGCATTGTCTTGCCAATAGCCGTGCTCGTAGCGGAAATTCCATTCGGCTTGGTTTTGCTCGATGACATCAACACGCTCATTGAGACGAGCGATTCCCTCGGCATTTTCTGCTGCTAGGCGTCTTGCCTCACGTGCATCCTCTCTAGTGGAGATAGAGAGGTTCATGAATTGAGAGAACCAAGCCGGTTGGTCCTGAGGCATGCCGTGTGGATGGGGCATTTGTGGTGCAGCTTGCGGTTCTTCCTCCATGGGCATGGGCCCTTGTGCTGCGGCTTGATCTGCCGGTATTTGGTGGGGTGGGAGGAGCCAAGTTTCAGGCCGGTAATCAACCGGCGCACCATAGGGTAAATCGAGGTCGGGGCGACCTTCCATTTGCAACTTGTATTGTATATCCCCGTCCTCCCTCACTATTCTTATGAAATGGACGTCCGAGAACCATTTCAAATTCATGAGACGGGGTCCAGAACACGTCTCCGTGGTATTAATCTCAATCCCCTTTTCTTTGGCAATCAAAGTAACATACGCCCCCATTGTAATGCTCCCTCCCGTTCTTCCCTTATCTCTTACGTTTCCCCAATGCATCGCCATTATCATGGAGAGATATGGCTTGACAGGGTTTGGCCTCAACATGTGGTCGATCAACCGACCCTCATCATCATTCAATTGATTAGAAGACTCACCTCGTGCAAAAATTGTTTGGGCTAGAACCCTCTGTAGGATGCGGATGGAGGGGTGTTGGATGAACCGTGCTTTGTATCGCAGCGGCAGTTGCTGCCCGGTGATTGCCTTCCACAAGTCCATCTTGCCGTGAGGCCATTCGTTTCGGTAGAGAGGGGCCTCGTCCACGGAGTCGGCATCGAACCCCATGATAACATCCAATTCATCGGAGAAAATGCGGTGGGTCTCATTTGAGAGTCGGAACTTGATGTAATTGCATTTCTCCGTCTCATCGTACTTGAGCCTTAGAGAGGAGAGGAACTCAAGAGTCGGAAGGCGATAGGTTTGGAAATTGTGGTGCCAAAATTTTGTGCTAAAGCCAATAGAGCCAGTGAGTTGCACCAAGTCTTCGGCCACACCCAATGTCTCTAAGGTGTTGAGACAGACGAGACGGGTGTTTTCAATGGCCCGGTCAAGGAGAGCTTGGAGGTAATGGAGCATGCGGCGGGTGGGGATGGAGAAACCGAGTTGCCGCTCTAGAGGCCGTGCCTCTGGGTCATAGTGGCTATTCTCGTCCTCCGGGTCGGAGTCGTAATCGACTTGGAGAGAGGGGCGCGGCTTGGGTTGCTTGGATGGGGTGCGGCGGGAGGACTCGCCTTGGGCTTGTTTCCTCTTGCCTTTGTCCTTCCCGGAGCCGGATGAACCGCGGGAGACTCGGCCCGACATGTTGTATTGAGGTTGGGAGGTGCAAACGGGTCAAGCGGGTCGGCTTTGTTAGGGTTGAAAGAGAGAGAGATAGGGGAAGTGAAGGGTACCACGAGAGAGAGAGTGAAGAGGAGAGGAGAAAGGTGGTCCGATCTAGCGGAGCGGGTGGGTGTAGGGGTGGCGCGGCTAGGAGGAGCGGCGGCCGAGAGAGAGGGGTTTTAGGAGGAGTGGGTTTTTGGTTTGTGTTGGGTTCGGTCGAATGGGAGAGAAGGAGGGGACGAAGGGAGAAAAGAGGGGGGGGAACGGGTCGGGTCTGGGTCGGATCCGAAAAAAAAAATTTTTTTTTTTTTTTTTTTTTTTTGGGCCTGGGCTTGCCTTTATTTGTTGTTGGGCCCCCCCCCAAACTTGAATTTTTCATTGTCCTCAATGGTATTCTAGGGCTGTCCTCAATGGAATTGTCGAGATTTGAGATTCAAGACTTCGATTCGGACTGGATTCCATGGGATTCGGGCCGAATTCACCCCCTTCTCTGAAAATCGGAAAATAAGATTGGCATTAGTTTCGGATGTCTTGGCAGGAAACCCAAACTAAATAAGTGTACTATATTAAGCGTTAGAGCAAAAAGATAAATAAGAGATAAACGTTAGCGTTAGAGAAATCTAATAAATAATTTAAGATGCGAAGAAATTTGAAATAATGAAATTAAAACAAAGAGAGAGAAAGTGAGAGAAAATCTTGGGTTGCCTCCCAAGTAGCGCTTCTTTAAGGTCATTAGCTTGACCCTCAGTCGACTCAAAATTCGGGTGGATCGAGAAGCGAAACGACTCTTGCTTCTCCTATTTCGTGATTGGCGATGTAGTGCTTCAGGCGCTGTCCGTTGACCTTGAAAGGTTCGCAATTCTTGTCGCATATGTCCACCGCTCCAAAAGGATAAACTTTCGCGACTCGGAATGGTCCGGACCATCTTGATTTGAGCTTTCCAGGGAAGAGCTTGAGTCTCGAATTGAATAGCAACACTAGATCGCCTTCCTTGAATTCCCGCCTTGAGATATTCCTATCATGCAACAACTTCGTTTTTTCTTTATACAACTTTGCATTTTCATAGGAATGGAAACGTACCTCATCTAGCTCATGTAAGTCCAGGATTCTCTTTTGACCTGCTGCATGCAAGTCCATATTGAGGGTACGGATCGCCCAAAGCGCTTTGTGCTCGATCTCAACCGGTAAGTGGCAGGGCTTGCCATACACCAATTTGAAAGGGCTCATGCCGATCGGGGTTTTGAAAGCGGTTCTGTATGCCCAAAGTGCATCGTCGAGCTTCATGGCCCAATCCTTTCGTGTTCGCGTCACCGTCTTTTCGAGAATGCTCTTGATCTCACGGTTTGAAATTTCGACTTGACCACTCGTTTGCGGGTGGTAGGGAGTTGCCACCTTGTGTGTAACCCCGTGTCTCTTTAAGAGGTTGTCGAATTGACGGTTGATGAAGTGCTTGCCTCCATCGCTTATCACGGCCCTGGGGACACCAAAACGAGGAAAAATTATCCTTGAAAAGAGTTTAATTACCGCTTTTGAGTCGGCTGCCTTGCATGCGATCGCCTCGACCCATTTGGATACGTAGTCCACCGCCACCAAGATGTACTCATTTCCGTAGGAGGAAGGGAAGGGTCCCATAAAGTCGACGCCCCAAACGTCAAAGACTTCCACCTCTTGAATCGGGTTGAGAGGCATCTCGCTCCGCTTCGATATGTTTCCCGTCCTTTGACACTGATCACAAGACAAAACAAAGGAACGAGCATCTTTAAACAAAGTGGGCCAGTAGAGACCAGATTGCAATACCTTAGCGGCCGTCTTGGAGAAAGAGGCATGTCCTCCATAAGCTGAGGAATGGCAGTGAGCGAGAACGGGTCGGACTTCCTCGTAAGGAATGCATCTGCGGTAGACATCATCGATGCCCAACTTGAACAGGTAGGGCTCCTCCCAAAAATAGTACTTGGAGTCCGATTTGAGCTTCTTTCTTTGTTGGTAAGTCATTTCGGGAGGCAGCGCACCGCTAGCCAAGTAATTGGCCAAATCTGCGTACCAGGGTGCCCTGAATTCGGACCGAATTGGCTGGAATTCGGTCCGAATTCCAGGCTGAGAAATCCTGTCGGCAGCTCCAGAGGAAGGAATTCGGTCCGAATTAGGTGGAATTCGGTCCGAATTCTGGCATGAGAAAATTTCTGAAAATCCAGAGGCTTCAATTCGGTCCGAATTAGGGGGAATTCGGTCCGAATTACAATGAATCATCATCAGATGTTCGTCTGGGAACGATTCGTTGATCGGTAACTCCTTCCCTTCGCTATTTTCAACATGTAATCGCGACAAATGGTCGGCCACCGAGTTTTCTGAGCCCTTTTTGTCCCTTATTTCGAGGTCAAATTCTTGAAGGAGTAGAATCCACCTTATTAGCCTCGGTTTCGCATCCTTTTTGCCCAAAAGATAACGGATTGCAGCATGGTCTGTGAACACTATCACTTTTGATCCCACAAGGTAGGATCTGAATTTGTCGAGGGCAAAGACGATGGCAAGCAACTCCTTCTCCGTGGTGGTATAGTTCAGTTGAGCTGGGTCGAGCACCTTGCTCGCGTAGTAAATCGTCACGGGTTTCTTGTCTCGCCTCTGACCGAGAACGGCTCCCACCGCATAATCACTGGCGTCACACATGAGCTCAAAAGGCATGGACCAGTCCGGAGGTTGCAAAATTGGTGCGGTGATAAGAGCTTTCTTCAGTTCCTGAAAAGCATGGAGACAATCATCATTGACAACAAAATCGATATCTTTTATCAATAGATTAGTGAGAGGTTTAGCAATTTTTGAGAAATCTTTGATAAAGCGACGGTAGAAGCCGGCATGTCCCAAGAAACTTCGCACGTCCTTTACGTTGGATGGCATTCCGAGCTTTTCGATCACATGAACTTTCGCTTTGTCGACCTCGATTCCGTTTGCCGTGACCACGTGTCCCAGCACGACTCCCGTCTGTACCATGAAATGGCATTTTTCCCAATTCAAGACAAGATTGACTTCTTCACAACGCTGCAAAACTTTAGAGAGGTTAGTCAAACAAACGTCAAACGAAGTACCATAGACGGAAAAATCGTCCATGAATACCTCCATAACATTTTCAATCAAATCAGAAAATATGGCCATCATGGCACGTTGGAAAGTTGCTGGTGCATTGCACAGCCCAAAAGGCATTCTCCTATAAGCAAATGTACCGTATGGACAAGTGAATGTGGTCTTTTCTTGGTCATCAGGGTGGATGGGTATTTGGAAGAAACCAGAGTAACCATCTAGGTAGCAGAAATAAGAGTGAGAAGCAAGTCTTTCGAGAAGTTGGTCGATGAATGGCAAGGGAAAATGATCCTTGCGAGTGGCAGCATTGAGTTTACGGTAGTCGATGCACATGCGCCATCCCGTCACCACTCGGGTTTGGATCAGCTCGTTTTTCTCATTTTTCACCACGGTCGTCCCACCCTTCTTTGGGACGACATGGACTGGGCTGACCCACTTGCTGTCCGAGATCGGGTAGATAACTCCAGCGTCGAGGAGCTTGAGAATCTCCTTTTTAACAACCTCTTTCAGGTTGGGGTTAAGCCTCCTTTGAGCCTCGATGGTTGGTTTGTGGTCGTCTTCCATCAAGATGCGATGTGTGCAGAAGGATGGATGGATGCCTTTCAAGTCCCCAATCGAGTACCCGATCGCCTTTAGATGTGCTTTTAGTTCCTCCAAAAACTTCCCTGTTTGCTCATCATCCAAAGCAGCGTTAATAATAACAGGGTAGGTTTGATTTGGTCCGAGAAACTCATACCTTAAAGTGTCGGGCAGGGGCTTTAATTCGACTTGAGGTGGCTGAACAGGGGCTGGAATTCGGTCCGAATCAGGAGGAATTCGGTCCGAATTCTCACAGGAGAAAATTCCAGGAATTCCAGAGCCATCAATTCGGTCCGAATTGGATGGAATTCGGTCCGAATTGATGGTGTTTTGTGGTTCTGGCTCTTCTGTCGCCTCTCCCGTCGATTCCTCCACCGCTATTACTTCTTGTATTTCGCTGAGGAACTCGTGGTAAGTCGTGAGAGCATCAAGGTACCGGTCTTCGAGTCGCTTTTCGATCGGAATCTCCTCCACATCGATTTGGTAGCAAGACTCGAGCTGGTTTGAGCATTTCATAGCTTGGTCGATGGAGTATTCCCATTGCTCACCACCGACTCTCACCAGAATGGTCCCGTCTCTTATGTCCATCAAGATACCTGCAGTTCTAAGGAAGGGGCGTCCCAAAATGATGGGAACATCCTCGTCTTCCTCCATGTCCATTATCACAAAATCACCAGGTACAAAGAATTTACCGAGCTTGACTGGGATGTCCTCGATCTCACCAATGGGCAGTCGGATTGACGAATCTGCGAGTTTGAGAGTGGTGTTTGAAGGTTTCAATCTCCCGATGCCGATCCGGTCGAACACAGATTTGGGCATCAAGCTCACGCTTGCTCCATTGTCACACAGGGCCCTTTTGATCTGAGCTCCACCAATAGTGCACGGTATGGTGAATCTACCCGGATCGTCCATCTTGACGGGCATCTTCTTTTGAATCACCATGTTGCAATGCTCTGTAATCCCTGCACTTTTGAACTCTTCTAAAAGAAATTTGTGAGTAATCAGATCTTTTAAGAATTTGGCATAAGAGGGAATCTGAGTAATTGCATCAGTGAAAGGAATGGTGATTCTCAAACCCCTAATTACCTCTAAGAACCTTTTAAACTGCTCGTTTACCTTTGCTTTGGCCAATCTTTGAGGAAATGGGCCTTTATGCGTTGATCGGGAGCCTTCAGCAGGGGATTCGGGGCAGATGTACGTTTGGCCCCTTCGAATTCGGTCCGAATTGGCTCCGATTCGGTCCGAATTAGAGGTTCTGGAATTTGCTGTGCTCCAATTCGGACCGAATTAGATGGGATTCGGTCCGAATTCGCTTCAGGTCCAGCTGCAGATGCGACCTTCGGCTGGACTTCTTTGGGCATAGGTGGGTCCTTGTATTGGGTGCCACTCCTGAGCGTGTGCACTGCGTTGATCTCCGCGCGAGGGTTTGGCTCGGGTTGACTTGGGAGCTTCCCTTGTTCGCGAGTGTTTTGAGATGCAAAGAATCCCTCGATCATCTTTTCCACTCGCGAGGCGGCTCCGGCCTCTTTTTGGAGTTTGGCCATTCCATCAAGGAGCTTCTCATTTAAGGCATTTTGAGTCTCAACAAAGTGTTCGAGCTCAGGTGTAACTTAGGGTTTTCTTTGAAAATTCTGCCCTCGATCGTTGTTGGGCAGGGGACCTCGATTTTGATTCGGTTGAGGTGGGTTTCCAGGACGGTTGTTGTATATTCTCCTCGGGACAAACCCGCGGTTTTGAAAGTTGCCTTGGTTACCACCGGTCTCGTTATTCCCATTAACTCCTTGGTACCAGTTACGGACATCCTCAAAGGAATTGACTTCCTCTGGTGCGGGATCTCCGTATTGGAGAGGGCAATCTGGAGATTTGTGCCCTTCCTCCCCACATACTCCGCACTCTTTCGAGAGCAAGTGAGTGCCACTAATTGATTGCATCTTAGCAAGCTCGGTCTCGAGATAAGCGATTCTGTCGCGAGTGTCTTGTACTTCCTTAACCTCGTGTCGGATTGGGTTGCCTCTCGACGGGTTAGGTGCCGGCCAATTGTAGTGCAGCGCACATCTCTCAATGGCTGCACGTGCTTGCTCCGCATCGAGCTGCGTGAAACTCCCACCTGAAAGAGCATCAACATTCACTTTAATACCATCATAAAGACCGTTATAGAATGAATGGATGGTCAACCAATCCTGAATTCCATGGTTAGGACAAGAGTTCTCTAGGTCTCTAAACCTTTCCCAAACTTCCCTATACGATTCATCACCCCTTTGTTTGAAATTTGTGATTTCCCTCCTAATTTCAAAAGCTCTTTTTGCTGGAAAATACCGTTCAAGGAAAATACTAGCCATGGCTTCCCAATTATCTATTGACCCTCTTTTCAGTGTATTGTACCATTTTTTGGCCTTATCCCTAAGAGAGAAATGAAACAAGAGAAGTCTAATAGAATCCGGGGAAACCCCGTTAAATTTCAACAATTTGGTGCAATCAAGAAAAGCTTGTAAGTGTGCATGCGGGTCCTCTTGGTCAGCCCCATAAAATTGGTTTTGTTGCACGAGCGCGACATGCGCAGGGTTGATCTGCATGTTATTTGCGGCGATTCCTCTAATAACAATCGGTCCATCCACGTCTTGGACTCGAGGGGCAGAGTGCTCGCGAAGAGTTTTGTGTGGCCCCTGAGCTTCGTCGGGATTAACCGGTGCTCCATGGATGCTACCGCCGTCATTGAAATTTCCATTGCGCTCTTCCTCGAAGACGAGTCGCTCTTGCTCGAGGGCGAGTCGTTCTTGGAGAATCCTTTGCTGTGTGGCCTCTAACTCAAGGCGTAGAGCCTCAAGTTGCCTAGCTTCATCGGTTCGATCGGCCATTGGAACGCTTGTTCCTTCGCCCGTCTGCAGATTCTGCAGGAATTCGGTCCGAATAGGATGGAATTCGGACCGAATTGGACTCTCTGGAATTTGCTGAGTCTCGATTCGGACCGGATTGGGCGGAATTCGGTCTGAATTCGGTGCTGGTTGTTGTTGCTTCTTCCCCTTGCGAGCGGCGGCTTGCGTTGTGCTCGAGCTAGAAGCTTCGTGAGGGTTGTCTCCCTTACCCCTTAGGTTGTATTCGTGTGGAATTTGGGGTTGGGTGTTTCTTGATCCTCTAGCCAGTGTTAACCTACACACAGGAGATACAACAACAAATGTACCGAATGAGTAAAAAGAATAAAAGAATGAGTCTAGTCTCTAATTACTTTAATAAGAAATAATATCATAACGCCATCCCCGGCAACGGCGCCATTTTGATCGAGGGTGTGAACCAAGGTCAAACAAATAAATCCTTGTACTCGACTAGTCGCTCGTAGTAGAGTAAAGGTGTCGAACCCACAGAGATGGATATGAATATTATTCTTATTATTTCGTTAAATCTAGACAGTAAAAATTGAGAGGAGAATTGTAACTCAAATTGAACAAATTAAAGGAAGATAAAATTATGCAATTGCAAGTAACAAGAGTATGCAAAACAATTGAAATAAATATTTTTGGGGTTTTCTAACGGATAGAGATATGATAATAAAAACGCCTTAGGGTTCGATTTCACTTAGAACTGGCCACAGGGTCGCAAGACCTAGCACTTTCGTATTCGGCCTTGCTAATCCACTGTGTGAATGCTATGGTCTACCGTTTCGTTGATTTATTCAAGCCAAGGATCCATCTAGCCAAACCTAACTCCCTAACCCTCCGCTTTCGCCTATCGGGTACGGTATTTGGAATGGGATCTAGTGTTGAATAACCCTCATCGAGTGTATTGCACCCCCAACTTTCGTTGTTCGGTGGACTTACTCGAGATTACCAATGGTGTTCTACGAGGTATCTAGTTAGATTTTCGCCTAACTAGAAACGTTTACTTTTGGTTAATAATTGGTCGACTTTCGCCATTGACCTACCTCGAAATACTTGCACAGGACTCGATTAATATAATGTAAAGAAGTTCCCAACAAATGCGCGCGTACAAAAGTCGAGCAATACAAGTAGTAAACAGTTCAAACACAAGCAGTTTCAATCAAAATCCCAAGGGTAATTGACTTCATCCATCAACAAAACAAATAAACCAAGCAAAACCTAGATCTAAGCTACATCGTTCCCTAAAGCAAAGAGTTTTTAGCCTAACATACTAAGAGAAATCATGCAAATAACAGTATATAAAACTAAACAATCCATAAAACCAGAAAATAGAGGAATCAGTACTAGAAATGCACAAATAAACCAGTTTCTGAGATAAAACTACTGCCAAATGCACAAGAGAAGGTAGGGAATCCGTCGGAGCAGCAAGCAACAGCTCTTACTTCGTCTATGTCCCCTGTCTCAGTCGCACAAGCCAAGGAAAGGAGCCAAAAACCAGATCCAGATCTGCTGGGGAGGAAGGAGAGGGAGAATGGAATGAATAATGGCCCCCTCTATACAAGGAAGGCGCCTATAACATCCCCCAGCAGCTGTCACATTCAATTCCCCTCAATTTGGGCGGAAATCGAGGCTTCCAAATGGAGAAAACGCCTCCAGAATGCTGCCAGAACGCTTTCCATCTATAGCAATTCGGTCCGAATTAGGAGGAATTCGGACCGAATTGATGTCGCTGGATTTCAGAAGATCAGTCTGCACAGGAATTCGGTCCGAATTCAGGGGAATTCGGTCCGAATTGCAGGGTCTGGTTCGCGAAACGCCTTGATTCGAGCGGGGCTACTTCATTGGGCTGAGTTGGGGCTTGGTCTAGGCTAGGCATGAGTCATCTAGCACCTGAATTGCTGCTTTCCTTGCTGGTTTCCTTGGATTCCTACAAATAAGATCAAAGTGCAAAAGGCAGTGCCAAAACTGGCAAAGAAAGGCAAAAACAGCAATAAATCAAAGCTTTAGTCACGATTTCGATGTAAAGTCCGGTCAAAATAGCAATATAAATATGAGATATCAAATCCCCCCAAACTTAAAACTTGCTTGTCCTCAAGCAAAACTCTAAACTTAGAAGAAATGACAAGACTTAGGCTTACGATCGAAATTGACATTTGGAGTTTGGAAATTGATTTAGTGCACAGTTCAGTTTGATTTCGATTCACGCTTTTCGAGAAATGCTCAGTTGGGGTTCTCAAACTAAGGTCAAATTGTTTTGATTCTGTTCAGGCAACTCTCGGTCCTAAGGAAACCTTCACCGAGGGCTAAGGGTCCTAGCTTCTATTCATTTAATCACAATGCAAACCCGAGCTTATTCACCCGTTCATTCCCATGACCCGAAAGGTTTTGCAAAAGAATTTTTGTTCTAATTAGAAATCTTATAGTGGCTCCCTTCTCAAAACAATTTTCGATCTTTCACCAATTTTTTGATTCTGCAAGTCGAGTCGTGGGGCTTTGCACCCTAGAGGATTAAGCGCGAATCATTGACTTCGAGTGAGCTACTGGCACATGTCGCACCAGTGGGTTTGGTCTAGTTTCTTTTGCAATTTATTTGCTACGGTCCACTATGAGACTAGCAGGGGCTACCCAATCGTCCTCGAGAGCTTTGAGGTATCGATTCCTGACAGCCCGCAACTAGCCCCACCCTCCAAGCTTAGCTACTGGCACATGTCGCACCAGGGAGGTCGGTCCGGTTTTTACACAATTTTTGCTACTAGCTCCGCCCCCAGAGTTTGTGGTTAAGTTGGTGTAAAGAAGTCTCATCGCTCCTCGTTTTCACAACTATTTTAAATTGTCCAATTTGAGGTTGCTTGTTGGTGATTCAAGCCTTAAAGCAATTTCATTCACGAGACAGGGTTCACTTTGCGATTTCTAAGGATAACAAAGTCTTTCTTCAAAATCAAGCGGTTTCACAAGTCCGTTCACTCGGCGAAAGTTTTCAGTTTTGACTAACTCATGTTCAAATGATTCTTAAGCAACCATGTTTTGGACCCAAAAGCACTTAGTTTCGAAATCCCTCGGCCCATTGGTACTCAAACAAACCCAAAATGCCTCAACAACTAGAGTTTTCGAAATCCAAATCAAGATTTTTAGAAAAGAAGTTAAACACTGAGTTTTTTTGCAATGAATCAGTATCAAGAAGAGCTTAACTATGCTTAAAATCAAGTTCTTAACCCTCAGAAACAGTTTAAAAACGATCGTGACTCATTTTCAGAGAAAACAAGGAAGAATTCGGACCGAATTCAGATGAATTCGGACCGAATTGGACGTTCTGTTAAAATTCAGCTTAGCAATTCGGACCGAATTCATCTGAATTCGGACCGAATTCGAGGTTCTGTCCAAAAATTTCCCAACACGCACAGGAATTCGGTCCGAATTCAGATGAATTCGGTCCGAATTAAAGTTTCTGTTTTGCGAAAAATTTTCAGAAAACAAGCAATTTGACGAATTTTTTCAAGAGAATAAGGGCTTGTTTCGTTTTTCCTCCCCCCCAAACTTAAATAAGGCATTGTCCCCAATGCAACACAGAGAAAAATAAAATAGGAGGGAAAAATGAAACCAACCGGATCAGAAGAAAGAGAAATCATGCCCGCCTGAGGTGCGCGCGGGCTCATCATCCGAGTAGTGAGGAGGGTTGGTGAAGATGTCGTAGGGGTCGATGTCTTGCTCTGGATAGTACGGCTGCGGGGCATTGTCTTGCCAATAGCCGTGCTCGTAGCGGAAATTCCATTCGGCTTGGTTTTGCTCGATGACATCAACACGCTCATTGAGACGAGCGATTCCCTCGGCATTTTCTGCTGCTAGGCGTCTTGCCTCACGTGCATCCTCTCTAGTGGAGATAGAGAGGTTCATGAATTGAGAGAACCAAGCCGGTTGGTCCTGAGGCATGCCGTGTGGATGGGGCATTTGTGGTGCAGCTTGCGGTTCTTCCTCCATGGGCATGGGCCCTTGTGCTGCGGCTTGATCTGCCGGTATTTGGTGGGGTGGGAGGAGCCAAGTTTCAGGCCGGTAATCAACCGGCGCACCATAGGGTAAATCGAGGTCGGGGCGACCTTCCATTTGCAACTTGTATTGTATATCCCCGTCCTCCCTCACTATTCTTATGAAATGGACGTCCGAGAACCATTTCAAATTCATGAGACGGGGTCCAGAACACGTCTCCGTGGTATTAATCTCAATCCCCTTTTCTTTGGCAATCAAAGTAACATACGCCCCCATTGTAATGCTCCCTCCCGTTCTTCCCTTATCTCTTACGTTTCCCCAATGCATCGCCATTATCATGGAGAGATATGGCTTGACAGGGTTTGGCCTCAACATGTGGTCGATCAACCGACCCTCATCATCATTCAATTGATTAGAAGACTCACCTCGTGCAAAAATTGTTTGGGCTAGAACCCTCTGTAGGATGCGGATGGAGGGGTGTTGGATGAACCGTGCTTTGTATCGCAGCGGCAGTTGCTGCCCGGTGATTGCCTTCCACAAGTCCATCTTGCCGTGAGGCCATTCGTTTCGGTAGAGAGGGGCCTCGTCCACGGAGTCGGCATCGAACCCCATGATAACATCCAATTCATCGGAGAAAATGCGGTGGGTCTCATTTGAGAGTCGGAACTTGATGTAATTGCATTTCTCCGTCTCATCGTACTTGAGCCTTAGAGAGGAGAGGAACTCAAGAGTCGGAAGGCGATAGGTTTGGAAATTGTGGTGCCAAAATTTTGTGCTAAAGCCAATAGAGCCAGTGAGTTGCACCAAGTCTTCGGCCACACCCAATGTCTCTAAGGTGTTGAGACAGACGAGACGGGTGTTTTCAATGGCCCGGTCAAGGAGAGCTTGGAGGTAATGGAGCATGCGGCGGGTGGGGATGGAGAAACCGAGTTGCCGCTCTAGAGGCCGTGCCTCTGGGTCATAGTGGCTATTCTCGTCCTCCGGGTCGGAGTCGTAATCGACTTGGAGAGAGGGGCGCGGCTTGGGTTGCTTGGATGGGGTGCGGCGGGAGGACTCGCCTTGGGCTTGTTTCCTCTTGCCTTTGTCCTTCCCGGAGCCGGATGAACCGCGGGAGACTCGGCCCGACATGTTGTATTGAGGTTGGGAGGTGCAAACGGGTCAAGCGGGTCGGCTTTGTTAGGGTTGAAAGAGAGAGAGATAGGGGAAGTGAAGGGTACCACGAGAGAGAGAGTGAAGAGGAGAGGAGAAAGGTGGTCCGATCTAGCGGAGCGGGTGGGTGTAGGGGTGGCGCGGCTAGGAGGAGCGGCGGCCGAGAGAGAGGGGTTTTAGGAGGAGTGGGTTTTTGGTTTGTGTTGGGTTCGGTCGAATGGGAGAGAAGGAGGGGACGAAGGGAGAAAAGAGGGGGGGGGAACGGGTCGGGTCTGGGTCGGATCCGAAAAAATTTTTTTTTTTTTTTTTTTTTGGGCCTGGGCTTGCCTTTATTTGTTGTTGGGCCCCCCCCCCAAACTTGAATTTTTCATTGTCCTCAATGGTATTCTAGGGCTGTCCTCAATGGAATTGTCGAGATTTGAGATTCAAGACTTCGATTCGGACTGGATTCCATGGGATTCGGGCCGAATTCACCCCCTTCTCTGAAAATCGGAAAATAAGATTGGCATTAGTTTCGGATGTCTTGGCAGGAAACCCAAACTAAATAAGTGTACTATATTAAGCGTTAGAGCAAAAAGATAAATAAGAGATAAACGTTAGCGTTAGAGAAATCTAATAAATAATTTAAGATGCGAAGAAATTTGAAATAATGAAATTAAAACAAAGAGAGAGAAAGTGAGAGAAAATCTTGGGTTGCCTCCCAAGTAGCGCTTCTTTAAGGTCATTAGCTTGACCCTCAGTCGACTCAAAATTCGGGTGGATCGAGAAGCGAAACGACTCTTGCTTCTCCTATTTCGTGATTGGCGATGTAGTGCTTCAGGCGCTGTCCGTTGACCTTGAAAGGTTCGCAATTCTTGTCGCATATGTCCACCGCTCCAAAAGGATAAACTTTCGCGACTCGGAATGGTCCGGACCATCTTGATTTGAGCTTTCCAGGGAAGAGCTTGAGTCTCGAATTGAATAGCAACACTAGATCGCCTTCCTTGAATTCCCGCCTTGAGATATTCCTATCATGCAACAACTTCGTTTTTTCTTTATACAACTTTGCATTTTCATAGGAATGGAAACGTACCTCATCTAGCTCATGTAAGTCCAGGATTCTCTTTTGACCTGCTGCATGCAAGTCCATATTGAGGGTACGGATCGCCCAAAGCGCTTTGTGCTCGATCTCAACCGGTAAGTGGCAGGGCTTGCCATACACCAATTTGAAAGGGCTCATGCCGATCGGGGTTTTGAAAGCGGTTCTGTATGCCCAAAGTGCATCGTCGAGCTTCATGGCCCAATCCTTTCGTGTTCGCGTCACCGTCTTTTCGAGAATGCTCTTGATCTCACGGTTTGAAATTTCGACTTGACCACTCGTTTGCGGGTGGTAGGGAGTTGCCACCTTGTGTGTAACCCCGTGTCTCTTTAAGAGGTTGTCGAATTGACGGTTGATGAAGTGCTTGCCTCCATCGCTTATCACGGCCCTGGGGACACCAAAACGAGGAAAAATTATCCTTGAAAAGAGTTTAATTACCGCTTTTGAGTCGGCTGCCTTGCATGCGATCGCCTCGACCCATTTGGATACGTAGTCCACCGCCACCAAGATGTACTCATTTCCGTAGGAGGAAGGGAAGGGTCCCATAAAGTCGACGCCCCAAACGTCAAAGACTTCCACCTCTTGAATCGGGTTGAGAGGCATCTCGCTCCGCTTCGATATGTTTCCCGTCCTTTGACACTGATCACAAGACAAAACAAAGGAACGAGCATCTTTAAACAAAGTGGGCCAGTAGAGACCAGATTGCAATACCTTAGCGGCCGTCTTGGAGAAAGAGGCATGTCCTCCATAAGCTGAGGAATGGCAGTGAGCGAGAACGGGTCGGACTTCCTCGTAAGGAATGCATCTGCGGTAGACATCATCGATGCCCAACTTGAACAGGTAGGGCTCCTCCCAAAAATAGTACTTGGAGTCCGATTTGAGCTTCTTTCTTTGTTGGTAAGTCATTTCGGGAGGCAGCGCACCGCTAGCCAAGTAATTGGCCAAATCTGCGTACCAGGGTGCCCTGAATTCGGACCGAATTGGCTGGAATTCGGTCCGAATTCCAGGCTGAGAAATCCTGTCGGCAGCTCCAGAGGAAGGAATTCGGTCCGAATTAGGTGGAATTCGGTCCGAATTCTGGCATGAGAAAATTTCTGAAAATCCAGAGGCTTCAATTCGGTCCGAATTAGGGGGAATTCGGTCCGAATTACAATGAATCATCATCAGATGTTCGTCTGGGAACGATTCGTTGATCGGTAACTCCTTCCCTTCGCTATTTTCAACATGTAATCGCGACAAATGGTCGGCCACCGAGTTTTCTGAGCCCTTTTTGTCCCTTATTTCGAGGTCAAATTCTTGAAGGAGTAGAATCCACCTTATTAGCCTCGGTTTCGCATCCTTTTTGCCCAAAAGATAACGGATTGCAGCATGGTCTGTGAACACTATCACTTTTGATCCCACAAGGTAGGATCTGAATTTGTCGAGGGCAAAGACGATGGCAAGCAACTCCTTCTCCGTGGTGGTATAGTTCAGTTGAGCTGGGTCGAGCACCTTGCTCGCGTAGTAAATCGTCACGGGTTTCTTGTCTCGCCTCTGACCGAGAACGGCTCCCACCGCATAATCACTGGCGTCACACATGAGCTCAAAAGGCATGGACCAGTCCGGAGGTTGCAAAATTGGTGCGGTGATAAGAGCTTTCTTCAGTTCCTGAAAAGCATGGAGACAATCATCATTGACAACAAAATCGATATCTTTTATCAATAGATTAGTGAGAGGTTTAGCAATTTTTGAGAAATCTTTGATAAAGCGACGGTAGAAGCCGGCATGTCCCAAGAAACTTCGCACGTCCTTTACGTTGGATGGCATTCCGAGCTTTTCGATCACATGAACTTTCGCTTTGTCGACCTCGATTCCGTTTGCCGTGACCACGTGTCCCAGCACGACTCCCGTCTGTACCATGAAATGGCATTTTTCCCAATTCAAGACAAGATTGACTTCTTCACAACGCTGCAAAACTTTAGAGAGGTTAGTCAAACAAACGTCAAACGAAGTACCATAGACGGAAAAATCGTCCATGAATACCTCCATAACATTTTCAATCAAATCAGAAAATATGGCCATCATGGCACGTTGGAAAGTTGCTGGTGCATTGCACAGCCCAAAAGGCATTCTCCTATAAGCAAATGTACCGTATGGACAAGTGAATGTGGTCTTTTCTTGGTCATCAGGGTGGATGGGTATTTGGAAGAAACCAGAGTAACCATCTAGGTAGCAGAAATAAGAGTGAGAAGCAAGTCTTTCGAGAAGTTGGTCGATGAATGGCAAGGGAAAATGATCCTTGCGAGTGGCAGCATTGAGTTTACGGTAGTCGATGCACATGCGCCATCCCGTCACCACTCGGGTTTGGATCAGCTCGTTTTTCTCATTTTTCACCACGGTCGTCCCACCCTTCTTTGGGACGACATGGACTGGGCTGACCCACTTGCTGTCCGAGATCGGGTAGATAACTCCAGCGTCGAGGAGCTTGAGAATCTCCTTTTTAACAACCTCTTTCAGGTTGGGGTTAAGCCTCCTTTGAGCCTCGATGGTTGGTTTGTGGTCGTCTTCCATCAAGATGCGATGTGTGCAGAAGGATGGATGGATGCCTTTCAAGTCCCCAATCGAGTACCCGATCGCCTTTAGATGTGCTTTTAGTTCCTCCAAAAACTTCCCTGTTTGCTCATCATCCAAAGCAGCGTTAATAATAACAGGGTAGGTTTGATTTGGTCCGAGAAACTCATACCTTAAAGTGTCGGGCAGGGGCTTTAATTCGACTTGAGGTGGCTGAACAGGGGCTGGAATTCGGTCCGAATCAGGAGGAATTCGGTCCGAATTCTCACAGGAGAAAATTCCAGGAATTCCAGAGCCATCAATTCGGTCCGAATTGGATGGAATTCGGTCCGAATTGATGGTGTTTTGTGGTTCTGGCTCTTCTGTCGCCTCTCCCGTCGATTCCTCCACCGCTATTACTTCTTGTATTTCGCTGAGGAACTCGTGGTAAGTCGTGAGAGCATCAAGGTACCGGTCTTCGAGTCGCTTTTCGATCGGAATCTCCTCCACATCGATTTGGTAGCAAGACTCGAGCTGGTTTGAGCATTTCATAGCTTGGTCGATGGAGTATTCCCATTGCTCACCACCGACTCTCACCAGAATGGTCCCGTCTCTTATGTCCATCAAGATACCTGCAGTTCTAAGGAAGGGGCGTCCCAAAATGATGGGAACATCCTCGTCTTCCTCCATGTCCATTATCACAAAATCACCAGGTACAAAGAATTTACCGAGCTTGACTGGGATGTCCTCGATCTCACCAATGGGCAGTCGGATTGACGAATCTGCGAGTTTGAGAGTGGTGTTTGAAGGTTTCAATCTCCCGATGCCGATCCGGTCGAACACAGATTTGGGCATCAAGCTCACGCTTGCTCCATTGTCACACAGGGCCCTTTTGATCTGAGCTCCACCAATAGTGCACGGTATGGTGAATCTACCCGGATCGTCCATCTTGACGGGCATCTTCTTTTGAATCACCATGTTGCAATGCTCTGTAATCCCTGCACTTTTGAACTCTTCTAAAAGAAATTTGTGAGTAATCAGATCTTTTAAGAATTTGGCATAAGAGGGAATCTGAGTAATTGCATCAGTGAAAGGAATGGTGATTCTCAAACCCCTAATTACCTCTAAGAACCTTTTAAACTGCTCGTTTACCTTTGCTTTGGCCAATCTTTGAGGAAATGGGCCTTTATGCGTTGATCGGGAGCCTTCAGCAGAGGATTCGGGGCAGATGTACGTTTGGCCCCTTCGAATTCGGTCCGAATTGGCTCCGATTCGGTCCGAATTAGAGGTTCTGGAATTTGCTGCGCTCCAATTCGGACCGAATTAGATGGGATTCGGTCCGAATTCGCTTCAGGTCCAGCTGCAGATGCGACCTTCGGCTGGACTTCTTTGGGCATAGGTGGGTCCTTGTATTGGGTGCCACTCCTGAGCGTGTGCACTGCGTTGATCTCCGCGCGAGGGTTTGGCTCGGGTTGACTTGGGAGCTTCCCTTGTTCGCGAGTGTTTTGAGATGCAAAGAATCCCTCGATCATCTTTTCCACTCGCGAGGCGGCTCCGGCCTCTTTTTGGAGTTTGGCCATTCCATCAAGGAGCTTCTCATTTAAGGCATTTTGAGTCTCAACAAAGTGTTCGAGCTCAGGTGTAACTTAGGGTTTTCTTTGAAAATTCTGCCCTCGATCGTTGTTGGGCAGGGGACCTCGATTTTGATTCGGTTGAGGTGGGTTTCCAGGACGGTTGTTGTATATTCTCCTCGGGACAAACCCGCGGTTTTGAAAATTGCCTTGGTTACCACCGGTCTCGTTATTCCCATTAACTCCTTGGTACCAGTTACGGACATCCTCAAAGGAATTGACTTCCTCTGGTGCGGGATCTCCGTATTGGAGAGGGCAATCTGGAGATTTGTGCCCTTCCTCCCCACATACTCCGCACTCTTTCGAGAGCAAGTGAGTGCCACTAATTGATTGCATCTTAGCAAGCTCGGCCTCGAGATAAGCGATTCTGTCGCGAGTGTCTTGTACTTCCTTAACCTCGTGTCGGATTGGGTTGCCTCTCGACGGGTTAGGTGCCGGCCAATTGTAGTGCAGCGCACATCTCTCAATGGCTGCACGTGCTTGCTCCGCATCGAGCTGCGTGAAACTCCCACCTGAAAGAGCATCAACATTCACTTTAATACCATCATAAAGACCGTTATAGAATGAATGGATGGTCAACCAATCCTGAATTCCATGGTTAGGACAAGAGTTCTCTAGGTCTCTAAACCTTTCCCAAGCTTCCCTATACGATTCATCACCCCTTTGTTTGAAATTTGTGATTTCCCTCCTAATTTCAAAAGCTCTTTTTGCTGGAAAATACCGTTCAAGGAAAATACTAGCCATGGCTTCCCAATTATCTATTGACCCTCTTTTCAGTGTATTGTACCATTTTTTGGCCTTATCCCTAAGAGAGAAATGAAACAAGAGAAGTCTAATAGAATCCGGGGAAACCCCGTTAAATTTCAACAATTTGGTGCAATCAAGAAAAGCTTGTAAGTGTGCATGCGGGTCCTCTTGGTCAGCCCCATAAAATTGGTTTTGTTGCACGAGCGCGACATGCGCAGGGTTGATCTGCATGTTATTTGCGGCGATTCCTCTAATAACAATCGGTCCATCCACGTCTTGGACTCGAGGGGCAGAGTGCTCGCGAAGAGTTTTGTGTGGCCCCTGAGCTTCGTCGGGATTAACCGGTGCTCCATGGATGCTACCGCCGTCATTGAAATTTCCATTGCGCTCTTCCTCGAAGACGAGTCGCTCTTGCTCGAGGGCGAGTCGTTCTTGGAGAATCCTTTGCTGTGTGGCCTCTAACTCAAGGCGTAGAGCCTCAAGTTGCCTAGCTTCATCGGTTCGATCGGCCATTGGAACGCTTGTTCCTTCGCCCGTCTGCAGATTCTGCAGGAATTCGGTCCGAATAGGATGGAATTCGGACCGAATTGGACTCTCTGGAATTTGCTGAGTCTCGATTCGGACCGGATTGGGCGGAATTCGGTCTGAATTCGGTGCTGGTTGTTGTTGCTTCTTCCCCTTGCGAGCGGCGGCTTGCGTTGTGCTCGAGCTAGAAGCTTCGTGAGGGTTGTCTCCCTTACCCCTTAGGTTGTATTCGTGTGGAATTTGGGGTTGGGTGTTTCTTGATCCTCTAGCCAGTGTTAACCTACACACAGAAGATACAACAACAAATGTACCGAATGAGTAAAAAGAATAAAAGAATGAGTCTAGTCTCTAATTACTTTAATAAGAAATAATATCATAACGCCATCCCCGGCAACGGCGCCATTTTGATCGAGGGTGTGAACCAAGGTCAAACAAATAAATCCTTGTACTCGACTAGTCGCTCGTAGTAGAGTAAAGGTGTCGAACCCACAGAGATGGATATGAATATTATTCTTATTATTTCGTTAAATCTAGACAGTAAAAATTGAGAGGAGAATTGTAACTCAAATTGAACAAATTAAAGGAAGATAAAATTATGCAATTGCAAGTAACAAGAGTATGCAAAACAATTGAAATAAATATTTTTGGGGTTTTCTAACGGATAGAGATATGATAATAAAAACGCCTTAGGGTTCGATTTCACTTAGAACTGGCCACAGGGTCGCAAGACCTAGCACTTTCGTATTCGGCCTTGCTAATCCACTGTGTGAATGCTATGGTCTACCGTTTCGTTGATTTATTCAAGCCAAGGATCCATCTAGCCAAACCTAACTCCCTAACCCTCCGCTTTCGCCTATCGGGTACGGTATTTGGAATGGGATCTAGTGTTGAATAACCCTCATCGAGTGTATTGCACCCCCAACTTTCGTTGTTCGGTGGACTTACTCGAGTTTACCAATGGTGTTCTACGAGGTATCTAGTTAGATTTTCGCCTAACTAGAAACGTTTACTTTTGGTTAATAATTGGTCGACTTTCGCCATTGACCTACCTCGAAATACTTGCACAGGACTCGATTAATATAATGTAAAGAAGTTCCCAACAAATGCGCGCGTACAAAAGTCGAGCAATACAAGTAGTAAACAGTTCAAACACAAGCAGTTTCAATCAAAATCCCAAGGGTAATTGACTTCATCCATCAACAAAACAAATAAACCAAGCAAAACCTAGATCTAAGCTACATTGTTCCCTAAAGCAAAGAGTTTTTAGCCTAACATACTAAGAGAAATCATGCAAATAACAGTATATAAAACTAAACAATCCATAAAACCAGAAAATAGAGGAATCAGTACTAGAAATGCACAAATAAACCAGTTTCTGAGATAAAACTACTGCCAAATGCACAAGAGAAGGTAGGGAATCCGTCGGAGCAGCAAGCAACAGCTCTTACTTCGTCTATGTCCCCTGTCTCAGTCGCACAAGCCAAGGAAAGGAGCCAAAAACCAGATCCAGATCTGCTGGGGAGGAAGGAGAGGGAGAATGGAATGAATAATGGCCCCCTCTATACAAGGAAGGCGCCTATAACATCCCCCAGCAGCTGTCACATTCAATTCCCCTCAATTTGGGCGGAAATCGAGGCTTCCAAATGGAGAAAACGCCTCCAGAATGCTGCCAGAACGCTTTCCATCTATAGCAATTCGGTCCGAATTAGGAGGAATTCGGACCGAATTGATGTCGCTGGATTTCAGAAGATCAGTCTGCACAGGAATTCGGTCCGAATTCAGGGGAATTCGGTCCGAATTGCAGGGTCTGGTTCGCGAAACGCCTTGATTCGAGCGGGGCTACTTCATTGGGCTGAGTTGGGGCTTGGTCTAGGCTAGGCATGAGTCATCTAGCACCTGAATTGCTGCTTTCCTTGCTGGTTTCCTTGGATTCCTACAAATAAGATCAAAGTGCAAAAGGCAGTGCCAAAACTGGCAAAGAAAGGCAAAAACAGCAATAAATCAAAGCTTTAGTCACGATTTCGATGTAAAGTCCGGTCAAAATAGCAATATAAATATGAGATATCAAGCGTACTATTAAACTTCTTTCAAAACAACTTGTGAATGAAGTTTCGCTCAACTCCCACTAAGTACCATGTATGGAGTGACAAGTTTCCCATAAGAGTACTTCTTGTAGTGACGCATAAACTATTTTAATGCTCACTTTACTCCCACTACTTCTTCTTGAGAATTTCAATTCATCAAGACTACATTATGATTAGCAACAACTACTTTGTTCTTATCATATTCGTGGAAGTAGTGCCTTTTAATATAAAGCATCCTACAAATATATAGTGTCTTATTTGGTTTAAGCTTACAAGTCCACAATACTTGAAATAAGCTTCTCAACACCAAATCTCGAGAAGTATTATACTTAGAGATCAAAATATCCTAAGATATCTTCTTCAATAGACTTCGATGGAACATTATTCAGTGTGAACAATATTGTCCTCAAACATAATTCCCTAATACGAGTCGAATAAGTCCATTTGATTTATTACCGATCGAACTATACAAAATATTGTTCGATACCTCCATTCTTGGACATATTATTCCTCATGGAGCGAGTTATGAAACTACTTTCATACTCTTTAGATAATATTTCAAATCATATGACTTAACTACTTACCATGATTAATTGTAAGACTTTTCTTTTTCCTTGAACGGTCTTTTTAACTTCACACTTGAACTCTTTTGAACTAGTCAAAAGGTTCATACTTATACCTTATCAAATAGATATGTTAATATCTACAATGATCGTTGGTTAAGTAGTAAAGTATCAACAACCTTTCATTGCACAAGTACTTATAGGTCTCTATACATCGATATGTATAAGTCCTAATTAATTCACTTGTCCTTAAACTTTCATAGGTTAAAGGCGCTTTTGTCATTTAACAAACATGATTCGCATATCAATCGATTTGAAATCGAATTGAATTTCGAGCTCTACGTTACGTAGACTCTCGTAATGCGATTCTCATTTATGTATGTGACTAAGCGGTTATATATAGCATGAATGTCAAAATACTTTATGTTAAGTCTTACGCATCTTATTTGTCATTCAAAATTGTTTATCTATTTTAAGCAAATTCAATCAAGATGCATGAAATCATATAAACAAATCCATGATAAAAGAACTTGTCTTTTACTAAACATAGTCATCCATCATTGAATATGAAATGGAGATATTATGAGAGGTTTTAGAATTAAGGTATGCAACCTTCAATTCCTAAACAAACTCTTAATAAAGATAACTCTACGTATTCAATGGTAATGACTTAAATGAATAAGTCATTTCCTATACGGAGTTAACTTTGCATCTCTCGAACATTCTTTTATTCTTCATTGCTAACACATTTCTTTAAATGCGAGCATATGAACTAGTATCAAGTTACTAGTGTGAATTAAAGATAGTGAGATAATTTGAACGACAAATACACTTTAGGATTAGAATATTTCTAATCGTCACAATCATGGTATTTCGGACAACCTTTCAAAATGCCTCCCATAAACGGCAAATGAAACATCTCATGTGACACATGGTCATCAATGAGAGTCTCGAAATTTCAACTCATACATTAGTGAAGTATTTCTTGAATACTTAATCAATCACCTTTTTGCATCAACAAGTGTGCGAAGAAGGTAACATTATATCCTTTATAATTCCAAAGAGATCGTATGACAATATCAACAATCCTTGATATCGGAGATTAATATCTCTAGTCATCAATTAGCTACTTAAATCTTTCGATTTGTAAGCCAATGAAACGTTCATGTATCCTTTTATAAAAAAAAAGAATCTCTTTGTCAACTCATACTCTTTATACTCAATCATAAATGATGGAGTTAATATCTACTTTCTCCAAGAACACTTTCTTGAGTAAGCGGATGAGAACATACGAGTTAATTTTAGTCCATATGAATTCGCTAATTCAAAGGTCTAGAATTTTCAAATGAGGATATTAAGCATACGCTTTATTGAATAACTTTTCGCCAAAAGTCAATCAATCATCGCGTTGCTACGTTCGGGTAGTTTGAGGAAAGTTTTGGGAATTGACATACTCAAATTTCTCTTCACTAAGATCGTGTCTTAGGAATCGATTTTACTTCTTTAAGTAAATACTTTTAGAAACGAGTTTGTTAATTTTCAAAGATTGATCGCAACAAAATTAACAATTTTAACATCTATAACAAAATCAATTTAAGGTCAATTAGTTTATGCAATTGTTTTATTTATAACAAATAAAACTCCCACTACATTTATTTAATGTCCCAAATGTAGTTGGTTTTCCAAGATCCCGGTTTTCATCAAGTAGAGACTGCTATGGCACGTCACCCTACTTAATTAGACAAGGTAGGTTCTCCAACCAATCATATCGTTCCATATGATTCTTGGTTTGTGAATATCTAAGTATATTTACAAACTTCGCCCCGATGTCCAAACTCTAGTTGGGTCCATCGAAAAGTAACCTCTCACTATTTGCTCCTTGCAAATCTTAGCTATTTGCACCCCGACTACCGAATTGGCAATCATGACGTCCGCTTGGGCGGACCGCGCCATGAGTGACAATCGGCGTGAAGGGGATAGAGAGAAGGAGGGCGATTTCACTTAATCGAGTTTTAGTTGGGACTATCAATCATATGACACTTGTTTGGTGGTCGTGTAAGCATACACCCATACCTAGCCTATGACAATTCATAGCAATCACAAGCAATCACATATAAGCATCTCATAGTTGTGGGTTTGTATGGCTCCCGCTTGCATTAGTTTCGCCACATCGTCCATGGAGCAAAACTAATCTAATCCTTGTCCCTCCCACTAAATTCTATAAGGATCTAAATCCTATATAAAATAAAGGTACAAAATACATGTGAAAAATATCCTATTCCCATCCTAACCTTAGGGGCATGCAAGCCTCACAAGTTACATCAAAAATTAATCAACAAATTAATTAATTAATGGCACCAAAGGCCGCATTACAAACATTCACACATGCATTCAAATACAACCACAAGGCATTGAGTCTTGAGCCATACTAAACCCACTATCCACCTACAAAACAAAGTTAGCACATACAAGCACTTTGTTTCCAATTAACGATTTTCAAGCATCTTTGCGATTTGTTTGCCATAAGTAAATTCCGTGTACAAATTCTCAATTTTAAACAACAAAACTTGTTTAAATTCATTTAGAAAGTTCTTTCAACATCCCATAACTGAAAGGAGATCAAACAAGGAGTTTTCTAATTGTTTTCAACTAATTTGAATACTTAGAAAAACAGTAATTTATTAAAAAAACGTAACTAATGGAATCCAATAAAAACAAAGGTTTTAGGTCTCCAAAAATTCTCAAATAAATTACGTAAGCTCCTTAGCATAATTGTGATTACCAGTAAAAATTTCAAGAAGATATCTTAAACCATCTGGGAGAATAAAAAATGACAAATCTCTTACAAGTGCACGAAACACCGTTATGAGTGTTTCAGCTTATCCTCTCAACCATTTGGTCTGTAAGATCACCTTATATCCAGTTTTTATATATACAATATACACAGAAAAACTAGTTTAGAATATAGGCTAGCTATCCATGAAAAGAAAAACACCAAGTTCAGTTCAAAAAGTTCGAGTTACATATTAAACAATCAACAAATTCTGTACTGAAACAGACTGTCGATCGAAATGTTTTAACCTAGTTGAAGGTCTCAACTTCCACGAAAAATTATGAAATTAATTTTTCTGGAATCCTAACTCAAAATAGAACAACTCCATTTAAACAGAATTTTTAAAGGAGTTCTCAGTTGGTACAGTTTATTAGAACAATCGATTTGCTCAACAAACTGGATCTGACGAGATCTTCCTTTTCATACTTGAAATCCCACAAATTAATCCAAGTCATGCAACAATTTATACATGCTCAGAAAGATCTTCAAGTCCTCTTTAAATCTAGCCATAGAACACTGGTACTTATATTCAAAATATAAATCTTTCAAGCCATTCAAACAGGACAGTACGAGCAGAAACTGGTTCTGCGCACTGTCGCCATTTTATTCACAATAAATCCATACTAATTCAGCAAAATGTGAATCTAACGCCAAAAGAATCACAATCCACATATATACAACTTTTATGTAGATGGAAAAAACTTCCAGAGAACTTATCAAAGCGAAAAATGCGAAACAACACAGAAAATACCATTTCCAGACAGCAAACAAACGCATCATCTCTACTAATCCGTTAATTAGCCAATTTCTCTTAATTAAGTGTCAAAATAGCTTAAGTACGACCATGTGCTCTGATACCACTGTTAGGAAATTGCCCAATTTTAATTTTGTGACTAATTACCATTAATTAATCCAATTAAAACACAAGCAACAAAGGGATCTAGTACAAAGCCATTCGACACAAGAGATAGGTGGAAATTATACCTCCCGCGAAATCGTATTCGCGGGGCTCGATCCTACGGCATGGGAATCGATGGCGTGCTTATCCTTCGTCTCCAAATCGCGGCGGCCTCGAGTCCACCAAGAGGTTAACCATGCTCTAATCGATTCGTGCTAGCGATTCGAAAGAGCGTAGCTAATCCAATGGTATTCTCCTTTCTTCTTAAATAACTCTTTTATTTAGTGGAGAATCTAAGCTCAACACATGAGCAAATGGTGGTGAGAATAGGGGAGGGAGGCGCCGGCCTAGAGAGGAGAGGAGTGGCGGCTATGTGGGAGGAAGAAGGAAGGTTGGTTTTTGCATCTATACATCTCTATATATAGTGCACAAACCCTACCTACCACCAACTCACTATTTACATAAAATGCCACTCTACCTACCACCAAGGCCGGCCTCCTTCATGGGCTTTTTGGGGCCTCTCAACCTATTTAATCTATCTCTAATTCATCTAATTAGGGACTCCTCCAAATGCTCTTCAATTGGGCTACCAATTTAATATACAAATTTCGGCCCAAATATTTAATATAGCTATTTATATTAAATCTTGTTGAGCTAAAATAATTATTAACTAATTAATAATTATTCTAGGATTAGCTTATGCATTAATTTATTTCCATATGATCCATTTGACTTAATTAATTATAACGGTATATAATTAATTAATCAACTCATCATATTTTCGCAATACGAACTGTTGGGAATAAATAAATAATGCACTGTATGGTTAAAACTCTATTTGTGTGACCCTTTGAGGATTTATGCTACGTTGGACATGGAATTAAATCGTTATTTAATTCCAATAATCATAAGCGGTATCTAGCAACACGTTATGATTCCCAATTCGCACAAATAATGTACTGCTACAATATTTCAATCCTGCATAAGAGAATAATTATGTTTCTCTATTTTGATTCTTATGTCTCACGATATCATCGTATAATCCAAGATAGAAATGTGTCATTCTTGCAGATTATACGTTTCTTGATCTAGAGTTGATCGCTTAGTTGCGCGCATACGATCCAACTCCATCAAGGGGCCCAAACAGATATCGTCACTCACTAAGTGAATTAATGAGGGACATACGGTTTTCTTGATGATTAGCTTTTCCCCGCACAATTCAAGAGAACGTAAATCAAGTCCGTATAGCAGCCCTTAACGGGAATCAGCGGTAGACGAGATTTATAGAACCTATCCTCATGTGGAAAAGATAATCATCTCAAACTTAGAACCAAAATCATAACGAAATAAACAATGACACATAACACAATCCATATGTTTATTTCGTTGGGTCAAGTCCTGTACTATGTTCCATAACATATACATATGCAATTAAGTTGGTAACTCTTTACCTATGATTTGTAGAACTTAATCATCACTTAACTTGCATACTAATCTTATATGATAATTAATGTTCCTTGTTAATTATCAAGATTATGGACCGTTTAGATTTATTATTGTCATTCTAAAGAATGATCCACAGAGATCTACAATTCAGATTCTCAACCTGAATGATCTGTCAATAATAAACCTAGGAACAGATGATAAAATATCATCCAAAACATAAACTAATATTTAAGTCATTAAATTATTGACTTCTAGGACATAACTCCAACAATTATGTCCCTATAGCGACTCCTCAGGATGCTGGGCAGCCTGTTGAGTTTGGGCCCATACAGCAGGAGGCTCAGCAGGACCAGCAGGAGGACCGCCAGGAGGAGGACGATGGGGATACGGACTCCACTGACTCGGGAGATGTTACTGCCCCGGGCATGCGAGATAGGCGTGTGGTGAGGGTGATTGACAGATTTTCACCTTCAGGACCTAGGAGGAGGCGGCGGCGTTAGTTATGATGATGGTTCTTTTTTTGTTTATGGACTGATGATGGACGGATCGTTTATTTTTAGTTTATGGACTTGTGATTGACTTGTGTATTACTGATGTTGATTGACTATTTTTCGTTTATGACTTATGATTGACTTGTGTATTTATTGGATTGTTTATTATGACTTGTGATGATTGACTTGTGTATTATTATGACTTGGAATTTCGGAGTGCAAAGCACTACTTGAAACATAAACGTTTATGTATTGAAACGCCAATAAATGAAATACTCCAAACAACAACTTTTATCCATTGAACGTCAACACATTAAAACCACAACTTATAGTGCAAAGCACTACAAAAAATAAAGGAAAATAAAAAACAACCATAAAAATAAAACATTGCATTAACAATTCTAACTAAATTACATTAACAACCATAATAATAAAACACATAAATATTACAATGATATAAATATTTAGAGATTTTGACTATCTACATGTTGTAGAATTTCATCCCACCATGGTTGCTCATCTTCATCATTCGGTTGTTGTTGATTACTCGCACCAGTGTTGTCAGCGAACTGAGCGACTTCGTTCCAAAAAGCAGCATCATCTTCTTGTTGATTACTCGGAACACTGTTGTCAACGAATTGAGCGGCTTCGTTCCAAAAAGCCGCTTCGGTTTCTTCTTTTTCTATCTCTGCCATTCGGCTTGCCGCAATTTGTCGAAATTCATCCCTCTTATTCATTTCTCTCAATTTTTGCTCTGATTTTTTGAGCCTTTTTTTCCTTGCCTCTTCTTCCCTAATTTTTTGTTTACGATCCATTTCTTCATTTCTTTCTTTAATAATCCTCTGCGTCTCTATGTCCCGAGCTCTTTGTTCATTCTCGTCGTGACGTTTGTGCTCATGGTAGTGGTCACGCAATATGTTTTCTTTGTAATTGAAAACTTGAGCGCACCTTGTACAGGTCACTGT
Source organism: Rhynchospora pubera (assembly GCA_028095005.1). NCBI lineage: Eukaryota > Viridiplantae > Streptophyta > Magnoliopsida > Poales > Cyperaceae > Rhynchospora > Rhynchospora pubera. The sequence goes on from CM051460.1 coordinate 332,675,298, forward strand.
GTGGTCTCCATTAAAGTTGTATATTTTCTCGTAAACGGTCCAGTGAGTTGGTTCACACGAGAGGTAAGGTTTCGGTTGTTGTTGGGGGATGGGTTGAGGTTCTGTGTAATATTTTTTGTACCAGTCATATCGCCTTTCTCGGTTGAGATTCTTTTCGTGTTCCCGCCATCGCCGCTCCTGGTACTCTTTCTGTTCTCTTTCTGGCCCACCATTAATGTGCCATTGGTAGTGTATTTTTAACTCGAGCACGTCTCCCTCTTCAGTCGTGTCTTCATGGATGTTGTATTTCAAAGTGCGATAACAAGAGCGACAAATTGCCTCGTATTCTCCGTTTTCTGGTTGATTTCTATTGGCAGGGTAATGGTAGAAAGTTGGCCAATACTCAATGCGGGTTGCTCTTCGATTGTTTGGAACATCATTATTTGAGTTAGAGCTATTTTCTTTGTCCATTGTACTGAAGGTTTTAACAAGAAGGAGGTAGTGGGTTTTAACAAGAAAGAGCTATTTCCTTTGGAACATCATTCAACAATGGCTGCTTTTATAAATAATTTCAGTAGTTCAAAGATGACATTGTAAAATCAAATCTTGTCATGTCTTTTGCAGTCTTTATCAGAGCATGCTTGTACTTTTTTTCCTAAAAATTAAATAATACACCTTCCAACGCGTTTATAAAGTGCGCTCCACATCTTTCAACGCGTTTTATAAACGCGTACGAAGCTCTGACAGCATCCCTCCTTCGTACGCGTTTATAAAACGCGTTGGAAGCCCTGGAGCGCGTTTTATAAACGCGTACGGAGGGGAATTCGAATACTCGCTTCTGAAACGCGTTGGAACTTTCTTCTTATTAAAAAAAAATAATAATAATTCTGTATATTAAAATTTTTTGTGTCTAAATTTTTATATTAATTAATTTCGGAATATTTCCTCTTCCCGGAATAACACTCTTCCCACTCTTTCTATCTTCCTACTCTTCCTAATTTATCTTCCTAAAATTCCTCTTCCTTCCCTCTTCCTAACTCATCCAAACGAGGCCTTAAGGATAAAAAAATATTATTAAGTTGCAAATCGTCGCATAAAATCAGACTTTTATGCGAATATCACATTGTACCGCTTCTAATTATTCAGACTAATTAATTTTTCATAAAATTTCAAACCTCTACACAAGAACATACAAAAAAAAAAAAGATAGCTAGCCTTACATACGATAAGATATGTAGAGCTTTCAAACCTTACGGGAGTGAGAAAATTGATACTGCATTAAGATAGCTACCCTTACATACGCAGTATCAATTTTCTCACTCCCCTTAATGCACAAATATTAATTTTGATGAAAAATAAGATAATATTTACGAAGATTACGATAGAAGAGAAAATATTTTCCTATTTTAAAATTTTCAATTTTTTAATACAAATATTGAACGGAATGGGAAAATAATGAACTATTTAGGAAAGTATTTATTCTTTTCTGTTTTTCTATTATTTTAAATATAATATTTGTAATCTTCATAAAGCTATTATTTAAATAATAAATAAACTTATAGAAAAGGGTTTTACTATTAAGTACCGAATGAATTTTGATTAACTGGAAATTCATTCGGTGTCCTACCAAGTAATTTTCATAATTTTAGTAAATGATAAATCAAATTTTAAAATAACATGAGTATGATGCGTCAGGAATATGAGAATTCAGCATAAATGATCAGTAGCTCCATGATTTTTTCTTTTAGAGAAAACGAGTTTAATTCTCACTGAAAAAAACGAAAAGGGATAATATGCATTTCACGGTGGAATATGCATCTGTAGATAAAATTGCTTGTATAAAAGAATGATGCACGTCTAATCTAAAGTTAGAATACTTTTGGCAATTTTTTTCAGTTTTAATGGTATATGTCTCAAGATATCAAACCAAATCTGTTACATAAATAAATTTAGCGTTGTAAATATTTATTTTAAATCGTACAGACTACAGAAGTTACTATTTCCAATTTTAATTTTCTTATATCTTTATTCATATATACCACATATATTTTTGATAGAAGTGCAACTAAACAGTAAACACTTGACTGAGAGAACGCAGCAAATGAAAAAGGACAATTTTCCATTCATTAGGGTCTAGGAGGGGACCATTTAATGGCAATTACAAGGAGCTGTATGGCAATCCGGATTCGCTGTTGCGCGACACGTGCTGTAGCATACGTACGAGCCGTCTGATCTTGATCGGACGGTTCATTTTTTACGGACCTATCCATCTAGGTTACATGCACGGAATTCCCTTGTCCATTGGATCTTGATCAGACGGCTAAGGTGACGCGCTACACCATATGTTGCGCGCCACGGGATTTCATTTCAGCTGCATGGTGGTATGGTCCCATGTCTAAATTTTTTTTATTGTGGAAATACTGTTGCTATATGTTTTTTGTCTTTTGATTGGGGCACTTTTGTGAGTTGGATTCTTTCCATCATTTTTCTTTCGTTGGAACATATGCTTGTCTCAATCTACTTCGAGTTATTTTATTCTACTTTCTACTCTTTCTCCAACGAATTCTTTTTCCATGCTTCTTTTTCTTATGAAACACCATACCCAAATAAAACCTTTTAGACTCCTTGCTAGCTAGTAAAGTCATAAGCTAAGAACGTTTGCAATATTTATGAGCCGTTCCTTTTTATCCCCTTGTGATGGACCCAAATTCCACTATATATCGAACATCTTGTAAAACGAGTTAAATTATTAAATCTAGGAACCCTTTTCATTTTTAATGAAATGGTATTAAACCAGACGACGTAGATAGTTAGGCCTGGGCAACGTGTTCAACGGAAACGGAATTAAGTCCATACGTGAGTCGTTCCGTTTGATGGACGACATAATTTTTTTGACGTTTGCCGTTTTATTTTTTAAACATCACGGAATTTCATTCCGTTGACGTTCCGTTTTAATTAAACGAATTAGACGTTATCAACGTCTATTTTTCCTTGTGTCACAATACCTTAAAAGAATTGTAATTTTTTATACAATAACATACTAACAATCAGTTAAAAAATAACAGAATGTACACAATCAGTTACAACTTATAAGATAGCTAAGAACAGTTACTAGTACATTCGGATTACTAAACCAGAAAACATACAAGATAGCCAACACATAGCAGTCACTCCATGATATACGATTCAAGTATGGAGAAAACATAACAGTCACTTCAAATATTTAACTAGTCACGAAACATAGTAGTCACAAAATATAGGAACAGTTACAATAGTCACTACTCCATGATTCACTCAGATCCCAAATTAGCTATTAGAAAGCCAACACATAATAGTTCCAAACATAAAGAAAAGCAAACAACAAGGCAACAAAGCAAGCTTACTATGCTGATTCACAAGGTCAGACAACACTTCATGTTTCATTGACAGTGCCAACAAAGCCTCAAATAGTGTCATCAGTAGGGTCACCTTCATCATTTGACCACGAAATATCTCCAAAGAGTCCACCAGTTTCTGCAATCAAAACCAAAAGAAGAGATTAGCTAAAATAAAATACTTGTTCAAATAATAAATTTCAATTAGTTATGAAAAAAAATTATACCTGCAATTGAAGCTTTCAACCAATCCTGTGCACATATCAAAGCTGATAAACTCTCATCATTTAAAGAGCTTCTTATTGGACTCAAAGTTCTACCGGCTGTACTAAAAGTGGACTCTGAGGCCACTGTTGAAACTGGAACAGCCAAAATATCCTTTGTTAATTTAGCCATGATAGGATATTTAGGTGTCTTTAGTTTCCACCATGCTAGGATGTCGAAGTCAGCATCCAGACTTGTGTCATCTAAAGCATCAGATATATACTCCTCCAACTCCGTTTTTGTTGGCTCGGCAGTCTTCATACCACTTAGGAAGTTCTTTAATCCAGCTCTTGTATCAGTAATGGCACTTGATGAACTAGAACTAGTTGACCTATCCAAAACAAGCATAATGAAAGTTCATGTGATCCTTAAGCATAATGAAAATCTTTTTTACTTCCTTTCTATGTGACAAAATCCTAACAGTAAGTAGAAACACCAAAATCAAATCAATTTTAAGAGAACCAAAATCAATTCCTTTCTATGTGATTACCTCAATTTTAACAAAACCAAAGCAATTTAACAGTAAGTAGGATCACCAAAATCAAATCAATTTTAACAGAACAAAAAATCCTTTTTACTTCCTTTCTATGTGACAAAATCATGTATATGATTATCTCAAGTATAATGAATTCAATGGGAGCAAGTTCAACTGATTACCTCAAGTTGGTAGTTGACGTGTTAGTTTGGCTCTGATTCCGATTGGAATATGTATCCGAGTATTCTTTGAACAATTGATTTATGCATACCTTTAAGTTAGCCATAAACCTAAAAATATAAGAGATAGATGCTTAAGTAATTATATATTCAGTTAGGTTTATAATTTAAAAAAAAAGATAAAAGATAAAAGATAACCTAGGACATTCTTCTGGATTCATTTCTTTTAAGTAGTATTCCACCACATGCAGCTTGCACCTAGGGTCCAGAAAACAAGCAATTGCCAACAAAACATTGCCGGCCTTCCAATACTTCTCCCATTTCTTAAACATTTGTTTACTCATATCAACAATAAAAGGATAAGCACTGGTGGACATTTTCATGATCGTAAGATATACCTCATAGTATTCAGGGAAGAAAAGATTGAGTGTAGGATACTTGGTGCCACTCAATTTATTTGTGACATCATAAAATACTTTCAAATGACAAACCATTGCATCTACATGCTCCCAATCTACATCTTTTGGATAACAAGTAAAGCTACTATCAGACAAGGCATACCTATTAATAGCCTCTTTCAGTTGCAAAGCAAGATCCAGCATCAAGTATGTGGAATTCCATCTTGTTTCCACATCCCATGCTAGTTTTTTATTTGGAGCATCAACCTAAAAATATAAAAGATAAATACTTAAGTATTCATATATTCAATTAGGGTTTTAATTTTTTTAAAAAAAGATAAAAGATACATGACTTGAGATGCTGCAAATCTAAACTTTTCCATCCTTTGTTGTGAATGTCTGATATATTTCATAGTCTCTCTTATCTTTGTTATCTCATCAGACAACTTCTCCAACCCATCTTGCACTATGAGATTTAATATATGGCATCCGCATCTCAAGTGAAAAATAGCACCATCTGCTGGTAGCACACTCTTAATTGGGGTTGTGCTCAATAGTTCCCTTACACAAAGGTCATTAGCCGATGAATTATCTAAGACAAGAGAGAAAATTCTCTTATCCAAGTTCCAATCGAGTAACTGTCCATAGATAGCCTGAGAAATATGCCTACCAGTATGTGGAGATGGCAAAGGTATGAAGCTTATCACTTTTTTTCTCAGCACCCAATTTTCATCTATAAAGTGGCAAGTAAGGGACATGAAACCCCTATCTCTTCCCTTGCAACTCCACAAATCACTAGTAAAACTGAATTTACAATCAATTTTATCAAGTAACTCATACAATTGAACCCTCTCTTATTCATAGATTTTCATACAGTCATATCTAAGTGTTTTTCTTGAAGGTAACTTAAAACTACGACACAAATCACTTAAGAATACCTTGAAAAAGTAATGACTTGCACAACTGAATGGATATCCATGTGCAACAATACACCTAGCAAAACTTTTTCTACACTTCATCTGATCAAACTGCCAGGGAGTAACAATTTGCTGACCATCTAACAAATGAAATATATGAAAGTTAGAATAAGTAACAATTAACTTGATTAACTTTTGGCAGCTTTAAACTCAAAACAATATATGACAAACAATATATCTCAAGTTTAAGCTCAACATTTGGCATGACAGTCAGATGCATATGCTTTAAATGTCCACAATTAAAGAATGTGGCTCTAAATCATAGTTTAAATTAAGAAGCTTACTCCTGAAGAGTTAAGACCTACCCATAAAGGTTAAAAAAAATACCTGCATTTCTGCCAGCTTGCAATAATTTCTGCAAGGCATCAGGCTTGCGCCTTGTTGCCGGAGGCACCTTCTTGCATCCTCTTTGAATATGATTTCTCGTGTTTCCAGTACCCTTCTGGTTACCCATAGGATAGACAAGGCCACAATAGTTGCAAGTTGTAGTGTAACTACTGTCCTCTTGTTTTTCACCCCTTTTGAAATGAGCCCACACAGCAGCTTTAGTTTCTCTACTCTTTCTCTTGTTTGTAGTTGGTTCAACAGCAACAGGTTCAGGTTGTGAATCTTTTGCTCGAGCTTCATTTTGTATTCTTTCTATCTCTTCAGGGGTCTCTAGGTTCAAACCAGGCCCCATGCTAATGCAAAGAAATAAAGAACTCAGCATTTTAGATGGAATTTGCAACACAAAGTATAAAATATTTCAAACACAAGCAACATATCAGATGTTAAATAGCACTTGCAACATAAAGCATAAAATATATCAAGCATTTCAAGCACTTGCAGCATAAAGCACATTTCAATATTTCTTATTCAACCCATTTTCCAACATAACATACATCGCAATATTTCTTATTCAACCACTTCAGATATCACATAACAACATAAAATATAAAATAAAATTAAATAAAGAAAAGTATAGTTTCATACTCATCAGCATCACTACAAATGTCAGGTTCAGATATTTCAGATTCAACCATCCTTGCACAACACAGAATGTTATAGCCTCACTGAGGTGCCTCAGACTAGCAGCACAGCACGTCAGATAGGACAAGTTCAAAGCCTAGCACAAGTTCAAAACAATAAAGAGGGAAAAAAAATGAGACAAATAGAATCAGATATATAACAAAAAAAAATGAGACATTTGTAGTGCAAATTGCAATAGTAAAGATCCGTTGGACTTAATTTCTTTTTCTGTTTACATTTTGACCATGTGAAAAAAATTGCAATAGTAAAAGAAGAAATTTAATTCATCCAAGCATATTGAACTACAAAAAGGCCACACAAATTTTTAAGTCCAAGCCCTTTAATTGAGCACTGATGATTCGAAAAGAAAAAAAAATGACTAAGCCTTTGTTTGGATGGTTGAGAAGAAGTAGGAAGAGGAAGAAGGGAAGAAAAAAAATTATAAACAATCCAAACTTTTCACAAAGTTACACACTTCCCAATACTTCTTCCCTTCTTTCCTTCTTCCCTTCTTCCCACACCTATCCAAACGGAACCTAAGTTTACTATAAGCTCCATTAGCTATGGCCATTTGGGTACTCTAACTGAATTAAATTCACATATGAAGCCATATTCTTTATACTCACTTTTTTTTAAAAAAAAAGTATTATGTACAGATTGTATCTACAAATGATATCTCTTGCTGTACAAACTAAAGGTGAAATTCCTAGTAGCTTGTACAAGCTAAAGGTGAAATTCCTGGATAGCTTGTATAAAGAAAAAAAAAACAGAAAAAGGAAAAAAAAGTAATTGAAAAAAAATAGAAGTAAAAATTCAAACCTTTCTATAGTTTTTCTTTCTTTCCTTCTTCCCGTCAGCATCTCTCTTTTCTCTTCTTTGAAACAGCATATATGTAACCAAAGATCCCATCATTTTCTTTCTCGAAATTGGTGACAGATTGACAGCCATGGCTCCAGACGACCACAAATTAAGAATCTAGGATGAAACGAGATCAGAGAGGGGTAATGATTTGGTTAATAGGCAACGAAACAATAGCTGACAATCGTCGTTGCAAGAATGTGATGTGAGAGACTGAGAGTGAAAAAGGAGAGGCGACAATGTGACAGATCGACATGGCCTGGCCGCAAGCCTCATGGTGCGCCGCATGCTTGATCTTGATTTCTGATTTGAGGGGAAAGACAGAAAGAGAAACTGAGGAAGAGAGGATTGAGATTTGGGAAGATAGGTATGCGGCGGAAAGGATGAGAGAGTGATGAAAGAGGCGACAAATCCTATCCCAAATTCCCATTTCCCAGCGATATTTCTCCTTAAAACCCTCAATCTGTAATCTGCTATTTGTTGTATTCTAAAAGTGTAGAATTTAAGACGGAACGTGTTGAAACGTATACGGAACGAGACCATTCCGTTTAACGTTCCATAAATACCAACGTTACAAGTTTGTATTCCGTGTAACGTTCCATTTTCGAAATGAAATGGGAAATGATTCCGTTACACGTTCCGTACTTGCGGAACAGAACGAGTTGGCGACTCAACGTCGATCTGCGCCCAGGCCTATAGATAGTATAATTTTTTTTTCAACACGTAATTTCACAAATGATCACGTACGTACTGCCCCTAGTTGCTATGCATCTATTGGAAATTCACTAAGTTCATAGCATAAATGCACAAAAAATATTTGAAAATTATTATTGCAAATATTCATTGTCTATATCCTTAAAATTTTTGTATTAATTTGGTGATTTAAGTCAATAGGTGACATTCATGTTCACATTACATATGGCAGATCTTAAACATGAGATAAGTAGTTCACTAGTTCTACGGCTCCGTTTGGATGACTTATTCCCGGAATAAGGAATAAGGAATAACCACTTTTTACCAATAAATTTATTTCTAACCATCCAAACTCTTCACAAAAGTTACACACTTCCTAATAAATTTACCCATTCCCAATAAATTTCTTCCCTTCTTCCTTCTTCCTATCTTATTCTCAACGCATCCAAACGGAGCCTACAATTCCTGTTGTTATAATTAGCGCTTCCATTGAGATGTTGAACTGTCTTAATTTCCAAATGTACGATCGAATTTAATGTCTCCTGAACAATTAATCAAGATCAGAAAGTTTAGACCCCTTCCAACCAAACACCTAGGGGTGCGTTTGGATCGTTGGAAGAAAGAAGAAGAAGAAGGAAGAAGAAGAAAAAAAATTATAAACAATCCAAACTCTTCACAAAGTTACACACTTCCCAATACTTCTTCCCATTTCTTCCCTTCTTCCCTTCTTCCCACACCTATCCAAACGCACCCTAGGAGTATCCAAGTTGTTGAATTAAACAGTACTGGGCCAAACTTAATGCTGCCTCCTGTAAGAGGTATCAACTGCTAAATTGCCCAGAGAGCTGTCAGATATATACTTGATATTTGATAATTTCAAATGTTAATATATATGTCTCATATAAGAGATACCATGAATTACATGGATTTTATCCAGATAACTCCACATTTCATTGAATACGTAGCATCTAAAATTCAAGCCATATGATATTGGTTTGAATAGTATTAAACACAATTTTTATTGGGTTGTGATTAGGAAAAGTTCTACTTATACAGTATTATTTTGAATTTGGATTACATAATTTCTTTTTAAAATATGTACAATTCGAATGAAATGAATGTAACGAATCAGCTTATTTGCATTATCTGGGAGTACATTTAAAAATTTCATTCTTATTGCGTTTGCGAAATCAACTGATTTCCATCATCTGGGAATGGATTCTCATCTATAATTTTTATTTAATATCGTTGTTAAAATGAGATTATATATATTTATATATATATATATATTTTTTTTCCCAAGAGTTATTATATGGGAAAAAGAGAGAAGACATGATAAAAGGCCGGCAAAGGTAGATCTGGCACGAGAGAGCGCAACTAGATCATGTACCACATAAAAAAGGACAAAACTAAAGTCTATGCTTGATGGATTAATGGGGGTGCGTGGACCATTACCTCAACTAATTTCGAGGTGTGACCCGTATCTAATTTCTGGCACTCTTCCACACATCAAACCCTTTTAGGCTTTTACAACCCCAGCCTTCATTTTTCAGGATTACTTTTAACTACGGCCCCCAACATATAACAATAGGTCTATAGCCTTGAACTTCACATGCATGATAAGGGTCAATTGATGGCTTCTCAAAATTTCAATTAATTTGTCTGACATTCTCTATAACCCAACTTTAAAAATCTAAAAATCAAGTCACACATTTTTTTGTTTAGAAAATTTGCTCACTACTCATTCGTTTAAAAATAATAACTTGAAATTAAGCCATTGTATAAAATTGTTTAATTTGTAAGTTGACTTCTATTGTTTTTTTTTTCTATGAACCTATGCTAAGAAACTATGAATATCACAGTGAAAATTATAGTCAACCGGGATTGTTTGGGGAATGGAAATTATAGTTTGGACTTTCAACAGTATAAGTGACGCTCTTGAAAACTTTACTGTTATTTAGTAACTAATTTTCTTTGCTGGCATTAACTTATTTATATATTATTTATTTTTTTGTAATTTAAGAATAAAGAAACAAGGCATTAACTTTGTATATTAATATTTTTTTCAATTACTTTTATGTTCTTCTGTAGATTGTACATATAAAATTGTCTTCATATTGATTAATTCAGCTTTTTGTTGTTCCGGTGTAACATCTTAATAATCGGGGACATCGTCTGGATCGGACGTTTCCGTTATAACTATATAAGACAAATTAAAACAGATCAATGCACATCAAGAGTTAGACTTTAGTTCATGAGTCTCTTGGATTATAAATAATGTACATCAAGAGTTAGACTTTAGTTCATTAGTCTCTTGGATTATAAACATGGGTCCAAAATTGTCCTATTGAATTTTTTTTCGTTTATTGCCTTGAATGAATGAATGTTATATAACCTTACTCCAAGTTTTACATAAGAAAAGTTCATAGGCCATGATAATTGATGGCTTTCCTACTACCACTAAAGGAAATACAATAAATAAGATAAAAAGCTTTGTTAGGGACACATAAAATACGCGAAAGATATTATAGGTTTCTTAAGTCCATCCAGGGGCGGAGCTAGAATTTTAAAACAAAGGGAGCAAAGAGTAGTTATGTTGAAATTTTAAAATTTTTAGGGGGTGCAAATTGAATAACTCTAACTTAATAACATGTAATTTTTATATTTTTAGAGGTCTATTTTAAAAATACAGGGGGGCAATTGTCCAGTTTTAGGCACACTTAAATCCGCCCCTGAGTCCATCACTATTAAAAAGCAGTAAAGGCACATGTAGGACTGTCAAACGTGCGAAACGGAAGCGGAACATGGTGTTTCGTTTCTGGTAACGTCAGAAAATTTCATTATGTTTCTGTTTCGTTTCGTAAAACAGATCAATTTTCCGTTTTGTTAGCCGTTCCATTCCTCATTTTCCACTGATTTCAGCCTATTTTCCATTGATTTCAGTCATTTTTCGATAAAATAGAACACTAACGTGCCGTACAGACCGTTTCGTTTCCGTTCCATCTCTGAAAACGTAAATCATTTACCATTCCATTTCTGTTCCGTTTCGAACGGAACGAAACGGAAAATGTTGAAACAACATCCGTTTGACCGCCCTAGGCACATGGAGTACATGAAAAGAAGTATCACATGCAACTCACGAGCAAAGTCAATTGGTCAACATTACCGAGTTTTAGTTTACACGATTACACGCTAGACATACCGAAGAAACTATAGCATGTGATTGGCTTTGTAGTTTCGACGTGCTTTGCAAGACTTTCATGTTGATTAATATTTAATATTATATTTTTAACAAAATTATTGCTATATGTGTAATGTGATGACATCAAGCATCAGGAGGGAATAACTTCACCTTAATTAGGACATTGCCAATATATTATAAACACAAGTTGAAAACCATAATCAAATCAATTCCCAAAAAATATATACCATGAATAACTTGTTCTAGGAAGAAAAAAAAATGTGAAGACTTAAGACAACTACGGAGAGATATATTTATCATATATAAATCGACTATTATGAAAAAGTAGTCGCTTTTCTGTCGTCACAATTTTTATGCAGCCAGAAATCAACAATTAGAATATTAAAAAGAACTAACCACTTTTTTTTTGTTCAACATTAATGATTATTAATTTCAAATAAAAAATGAAATAAGTACTGTTTTTATATTTCAAGTATGGAATTTTAGTATTATAATGCACGAGTTATTTTTACAATATTTTGTGGCATAAAACGTTTGTGTTAGGAATTTTATTTTTTAGAGAAATAAACATTGATTTTGAGAGCAAGGAATTAGGACCCAGCCATTGGCCACATCCAATCAAGCTTCCATGCATAGATTGGAGAAATGTGCTGCCCCAAGCATAGCATTAATGTTTTTTTATTTACAATGCAGGAATAATAAGAAGGATTTGTATTAAAAATGGCATTCACAGCAAAGACTACCCCAAAAGTCCATCCATATGGACTTCTCCCAAGAAATGTACGAGCGCGAGAAGACGATAAGTCATAGCTGTACCTGGTCCACATTTTCTTTTTGAACTGAACTTTGCACCATGGCCTTTATTAAAAAAATTATCCAATTCTAAGACATTATTTATAAATTATAATACACATGTTACTATACAAAATATGAATCATAAGTCTTTGTTGTATAGCATTGATTTTTTTTTTGTTTTGTTTTGTTTATTTTGTGAATTATTCGGCCTTTAGAAACTTTTTTCTTTTTGAATGTTCAATCGTAGTGCCCTTTCGCATATTATATTTTAATATTCGAGAAATTCACTCTGGAACTTCTATTTATTAAAAAAATTATTTTGTAAAAAAATTTTCAGTAATGGAACCTGAATGTATAAATTCATTTAAAGCTAATATTTATTTGAGTATTAGGGACGTAGAATGAGTAATCTAATATAGGCTTTAATACATAGAATAAGTATAAGCACTTAGTTCTTTGTTCACACACATTGTCGCTGCAATAATGACTTAATGAGTTATGTCCCGTCAATCATATATTGTAGTTATATTATATCATGGATGACTTAATTTAGATCAAATTATAAAATTTTCAGCGTGAATCAAAATAATCTCCGACTATAAAAATAAATATATCTTCAGTAATATTTTTTGGAACATTAATATAACTTTTGCAATTTTTTAGGGAAATTAATAAGTTAATATGATGTTTTTTTTACCAAAAGACATTTATTTTGGGCATTAGCATTTTTCGTTCGTCACTATTGTTTATTTAGTTTCTGTGTTTAAATAATTATTGTATCAAATAACAATGATCTTAAGATGTCGGGCTTTCAGTTTGTATCTACTCATTTTGATATAATTGAAGAAATTCTCAAAACAATTATACTGCACTTAAATTTGTTGGCTTGTTGCAATCAATGGTAGACCACGTACACAACATAAAAAGCCTCCAGAGAATCATTATTTCCTATAATCTTAACTATTTTGTCATTCTCCCTAGAAAACACCTTCATATTTCCCGTACCGTTTTCTACTCACCACACCATTAACTTTCTCCTTCTTCCCACCACCGAGAGAGAGAGAGAGAGAGAGGCAGTTGCTTTACTTTCATGGGTTACTTTCTAGTACACTCCTTCCTCATCATCACTTCTCTACTCTGCTCTGCTCACGCCAACCCAGAGCTGAAAGCACTAATGGAGCTCAAAACCTCTCTAGACCCAGGTGGGAAAATCCTAAGTTCATGGTCAAGCAATAGAGATCCATGCAAGGGCGATTTCGAAGGGGTAGCTTGCAATGAGCATGGCAAAGTTGCCAATATCTCTTTACAAGGAAAGGGCTTAAAGGGGGCTCTTTCTCCAGCTCTGGCACAGCTCAAGTGCTTGAATGGGTTGTATCTCCACTACAATGCCTTGAAAGGGGAGATACCTAGAGAGATCACCAATTTGACTGAGCTTGCTGATTTGTACCTTAATGGCAATAATCTCACTGGAAGTATCCCTTCAGAGATTGGGAATATGGCTAGTTTACAAGGTAAGTGTTTTGTTTTTCTTTTCACTTTTATATTTGTCAACCTAAGGAATATTGCAAAGTCTGGCATAAATTATAATTTTCAGTAGTATTAACTACTTAGACTTTTTCTAATGTAAGATTGAATTTTCCTATTAAGGATGTAAATTTTCGTGACTTGATAGATTATTCTACATTTTTTTAATGTCACTTTTAAGGTTGTCTTTTTCAAGTATTGATAATTGTATACAATTTTTAGTTCCTAAGTTTTGTCTTTCTTTGTTAGTTTCGGTAATTTGGGAATTTGGGAAATTTCTTGTCTACAGTGAAAGCAAAGATGTTGATACCCTGGGAAAAACTGAATTTATAATCATTCTATCACATAAATTCCAGGTTCCTGATGTTTACCTAGTAAAATTCTCCATTTATTACTCTGTTGACTGACGCTGCTCTGCCTACAAGGCTACAACTACCTTCGCATTCATATTTCCACTATATTGCAAACTCAATTAAAAAAAGAAAACTATACTGATGGAAGTTGTGGAATAAATTAAATACATATATATGTTTTCTACCTTGTATATTTGTTCCTTTTTTTTTTTCCACCTTGCACATCACTCTTCACAGACATGTATCTATCTGACAATATATATATTTTTAAAACATCTGTATCATTCCAGAACTGCAACAGAACCTCTGAAAATAATATGCCATATATAACAAAAATTGTTGAAGCAATTGTTCAAAATATAACCATCTAATGCAAAATGATGCGATCCCTGTGATTGTAAACCAGAATGTCTTAAAGCTTCAGAAGCACCTTATAAATTAATACAATTTGGTTTCAAAAAAGCAGTTTTTATCCTGTATGACCTGGACTGGATAGGAGGCTAGGGTTGTGACAGATCTGTAGTGAACCTAGTTATGATATAGATTTATTAAGGGAAATGTAACCTACATCTCATCCTTTTATATTATGTAGTGATGCAGTTGTGCTATAATCAGCTAACTGGGAGCATCCCCACACAAATTGGTTTGTTAAAGAAACTGAATGTGCTTGCCTTGCAATCAAACTGGTTAACTGGTGCGATCCCGGCCAGTCTAGGTGATTTGACTGGGTTGACTCGACTCGACCTAAGTTTCAACCAGCTATTTGGTTCTATCCCTGTTCGGTTGGCTCAGTTGCCTAGCTTGGTGGTTCTTGATGTGAGAAACAATTCTCTTTCTGGCATTATTCCACCTGGTATTACATCTTCCTTTCTTTCAACTCTAGCTAGAACAAATTACTGTTAATACATGCTACCTTGCTAGTACTTAACCTGGACCTCTGGTAAAGTGTATATTAAAACTGAAAACCATGCTCTGTTGTCTAAGAAAAGATTCTAAAACAGTCTCATTGTATCTTGTAACATTTCAACCCTATGAACTGATCGAGTATGGTATGAGCAAAATTTTTCTCACATGTTTTAAGATTAGGGCCAGAAAACTTTTTAGACCAGCATGAAAATTTAGATTTTTAAATATCAGCACTTCACTACAATTTGTTATATAAAACATATGTTAGTCTATTATAAAGTATATTAAATTATATTTGTTCCGAGCATACTTTTTTTTGTAGTTTTTATTCACATTATCATAGTAAAAGATTTTAACTGTAAACATACTTTCTGTTTGTCTCCACCACTCTGTAATTTTGGAGTCAAATCAAATATACAGTATACTTTGTTTGCTTCTAGCTAATATTCCATGTGGTCTATACAGAATTCTCGAGATTACAAAAAGGCTTTAAATATGAAAATAACACTGGCCTATGTGGTACTGGTTTCTCCTCACTCCGAATCTGCACCGAAGCTGACCAAACAAATCAAAATGGACCCAAACCATTCAGCGCGGGATTGACATCTGATAACACCTCTGTCCCATCTGAACTGAATCCAAATTGTACCAAACTGCATTGCAATAACAGGTCCCTAAGTTCCTCCTCAGTAGCTGCAGTTGTCACTGTAGTAGCATTCTGTGCTGTAAGTGTAGTTGCTGGCCTTTTCACCTTCGCCTGGTACCGGCACCGCTATAGCAGTAACAAGACCAATGAATCCACCAAGTCAAATGGTTCGGTACAGAGGAGTCCTAGTTCACTTATCAGCATCGAGTACAATTCTTGCTGGGACCCATTAGCCAATGAAAAAGCTGTTTCAGAAAGTTTAAGGTTTAATTTAGAGGAGGTGGAATGTGCCACGCAATACTTCTCAGAAGCAAACATACTGGGAAAGAGAGGTGGGTTTAGTCTTACCACAAGTTACAAGGGAACCTTGAGAGATGGTACTAATGTAGTGGTAAAGAGAATAAATAAAACCAGTTGCAAGCAAGAGGACGCTGAGTTTTTGAAGGGCTTGAAATTGGTTTTGGGTTTAAAGCATGAAAATATAGCTGGCTTGAAGGGTTTTTGTTGCTCAAGAGGAAGAGGAGAGTGCTTTTTGGTGTATGACTTTGTTCCAAATGGAAGTCTGGTGAAGTATCTGGATTTGGATGGCGAGAAAAATGGATATGTTATTGATTGGCCAACTAGGATTTCTATTATCAAAGGAATTGCTAAAGGTAAACTCTTGTTATCTTTTTTTTTCTTTTAAATAAAATTTAAACAAAAACTGCATGCACACGCTAAAGAACTTGTCAAATGCTTTTATGTATGTTCATGATGTCATATACAATGCACAGAGATATGTTCATAAATGATGCATACAATTATGTACGACGCAAATAGTACTTGCAATATAAACGACGATGTGAGTACTTTTCACAGAGATATGTTCATACATGTTCAGAAAAATTTTAGAACAACTTGTATATGTATAATGGTTTATTTTCTTTGGATTATTCATGTTCTTTGGTTTATTTTCTTTGTTCATGTTCTTGGACTAACTATTCGATTTTCTTTTTATGTTATATTGGTCAATTTCATGGATAAGAATTGGAATTTTGTTTCTTTCTGCTTACTGTCCTTGTCTTGCTGTGAAATCTTCAAGAATAAAACCTTGGTTTTTGGGATTCTTTTTTTTCAGAACACTGTAATTTTGATTTATTTGTGGACAATTTGCACAGCTGGTCACATGTACTTGTATTGGCATAATTATGGACACTGCTCAATAGAAGTGTTTTTTTTTTATGCTGATAGAAACATTTTTTTTTCATGGACCCCACCCCATTTTAAATAGTTCTTTGTATTTGATAGATATGGCAGGTCTATTCACAACTTCCAACTAAAATAGTTCTGATTTTTTTTTTATTAGATAAAGAGAAAAACTAACCGGTTCTCACATGCAGGGATTGCATATTTGCATAGCACTAAGCCAAACAAACCATCTTTAGTGCATCAAGCCATATCGGCAGAAAAAATTCTACTAGATTATAATTACAAGCCCTTGATTTCGGGGTCAGGCCTGCACAAACTCCTGGCTGATGATGCAGTTTTTTCAACCCTAAAAGCAAGTGCGGCAATGGGATATCTAGCACCAGAATACACCACCACTGGTCGGTTCACTGAAAAAAGTGACGTGTATGCATTTGGAGTGGTGGTACTACAAGTACTTAGTGGTGACAGAAAGGTATCCAATTTAAGGCTAGCACCTGATTCGGGTGGTCTTGAAGAGCTGGTGGACAAGAATTTGATGGGTAATTACAGAAAGAATGAGGCAGCCAATTTGGCAAATATCGCATTGAGTTGTTTGAATGAGGTGCCAAGCCAGCGACCTTCAATGGAGGATTTGCTTCAAGAACTATGATAAATAGTTAAAGGCGTGCTGTTGCTTTATGGTTTTACTTTCTGCATCTTCATCGTACATTCTCCTTGTCTCAAATTTTTCTGATGGTCCTTTGAAAAAGATGTGGTTCTTAATTGTTGATGGGATCCACATGAGATCTATTGCAAGGGCAAATGCATGTGCAACTTGAAAATGGTGGAAATTATGCGCTGTTGCATGTGTTTATAATGGTCACAGATCACTGACTGTAGATGCTTAGGGGTTTTGAGGTCTAGTTAGTGTAATAAGCAGAGTACTAATTGATTGAATCTAATCTTGTAATATTTGCATTTATAATAATTTATGTGCAATCTTTAATGGGAGTTGCTAGTGTCAAACATATATAGGACACGTACACTTGTCCAACGCGATGAAATTTTAATTTTTAAAATTGGAATGGCCGATCCAAACCGCTCAAATTGTTCTGTATTATAAAATCTTCATGGAGACCAAATTTTATATTTTTTCAAATTTTTTTACTATTTTTTTGGAATTTTTTAATATGCTCAATCTAAAAAGTTCTGAACCTTTCAATTTTGAAAATTCGAAAAAAATAGTTAGAAAATATGAAAAAATATAAAATTTGATTATCAAAGATATTTTAATATAGAGATCATATTGAACGGTTTGGATCGATCGTTTGAAATTTTAATGTGCTACGTTTGAATCGTGTTTGTCGTCCTATATGTTTGATTCTAGTATTACTCATCTTGAATTTCGCAATAACAGAGATGTTTCTCAATTTAGTGTGTGTGTGTTATTACAAGCTCCCCTTTCCAACCCCGAACTCTCTGATATTACCAGTTGGTTTGCTTCCAGTGAATCAGCACACAAACAACTGATTGGCGAACTGATGAAGTAATCCTTACTTCGTAGTCTTAATAATAGATGCCGATAACCAAGGGCCTAGCCCCTGTCACAATCCGGCTGATTCGTTTTACTGTAAAATTAGTCATGTAAGTTTAGATACATGTGAACCCTATTAAGATATATCATATATGCAAAGACAACTAGACAAACTAATCAAGGCAACAGAGCACAAATAGGGGGGACCAGTTGGTGTTGCATTGTGACTTCTTGTCACGCTTCAGCCAAAAATGTACCTACTGTGCTGGTACCGTTTCTTGTAATCGAAGAATGAATCCAACGAGGCAAAGACAACGGTACTTATTTGGCTCAACTTGTGATTTTCATACCTTTAGTTGATGATTTGCTATTTGTTTGTTCCATTACTACTTATTTTGTGCATCACGTGAGCTTATTTTTAGCTATTTTCTGTTGCTTTTGTGACTTAGGTGTCACGCCTGAGGCCGAAATGTACCCATTGGCCACTGATGGTGCGTCTGGACTGTGGTTGAAGAATGTAACATAGAGGTACAGACCTTTTTGGTGCAACATGTGAGTTGTATAGCTGAGCTAATTTGTCCGTTGCTACTTTAGTTTCTGCATTTTTCCTTTCTTTCACGATGATCTTTTTATTGTCTAGCTACCACCGTTTATTGAAAGAATAACAATAACATACGCATGTGTTTGCAACAACATTAGCTAACACATGCTTTGCAATTTTGTTGCATGCCGAATATGCTTAATTGCACAAGTTCGAAATTGAATGTTTATAGAGATTTTTAATGGATCAGAATGCGTGCTCGTAAACAAATATTGTTAGAAAGTAGGAACACGCGTATTCAAAATTAATGTAGAAATAAGATATCAAATATTAAAAGAAAAAATATTATTATTCAAATCATGGCAATGACACGTATTAACATATATGATCTTTTCGTTTCTCCTCTGTATTTAGCCTTCTTGCTGTGCCATCCTTGTATTGTGAAATAAAAAAAAGGCGAAAAATTATACAGTTATTGTTTATAAATATGCTATTTGAAAGATAGCAACAACAATAATATTATGGTAGGTCTTACGTACTAAGTTATCACAAGTTTTTCTCCTGTAATTACTTTATTTACTAATTTCCGAAAAATATTTCGTGTGGTCGGACTTGAGAACCGAGAAAGCTAGCTTTCCTCCCAATTAAAGGTTTCAAGTTGCAATTTCGTTATTAAGTCTAGTTCAATTTCTCCTAAAAAGAATGTTTTCTTGAATCCTTTTGCTTTAAGATTATTATTGGGCCGTAATTGGTTTTCTTGCACATGGTTCTAATATCTTAGATTTTTATTTTCTTTTTTATAATTTTTCTTTAATATATTATATATTGTTGCTTTTGAAGTATAAAGTATTCCTTGGTCATATATTGTTTCCCTTTTGGTATTGATCCTTTGGAAAACGAAATACAGGAAAAAATGGAACTCACTCTAACAATATATTGCAAGCTAATCCCATCAGCATTCTTGTGTGCATGTGACATATATTATATATAGGATAAAAAAGGGAATAAATAGCTCACTCTAATAAAGGGAAGAAGTATCTCACTCTAACAAAGGTCTTCCAAACAATATTTGTTTTTTTTTTTTGAAAGCAACAGATTCCCAAGAAGGGAATCCTCGAGAGAAAAATTATTACATTGAACAAAGTATGTACATGGGAGAAAAAAAGCCAGAAGACTAAGACAAACTAACGCACAACCAACTTAGAAAAAACATGGCCTCAGTAAACCCAACCAAGCACCCCCAACTGAACAAAACAAACAAAAAATGAAAAACTGCAAAATCAAAACAGGCAACAGTTCTAAAACTATAAAGCTGAGAGCGAAAATCAACAAGGACTCATGAGGTCTTCATCTTCTGCATATGTGCTTGCAACCACCTCATTGGTAATAGCAGTTTCAGTCCCATCAACTCTTACTTCCCCAGCAGTACCTACTTCATCTCCAAAGGATGGCATCACTATCAGCTGTGCACTTCTCAACTGATCTGCAAAAGTAGCTGGTCTCCCTGTCCAGAAACGAAAAAGTGCCAAGATGATAACATAAGTACTAAAAGCAGGTTTCATGACATAATCTTGAAAAATTAATTTATTTGTTTAATTAAGTGAATAATTATATCTCGCTCTTTTGTTAGGAACACATGAAAACGAAATACAGGAAAAAAGGGAACAAATAGCTCAATGTAAAAAAGGAATAAGTAGCTCACTCTATCTGTGCCTCTGTGTGTATACATGTCAAACGTTGAAACGGAACACGGAATTGGTCTGTTCTATTTCCGTTCCGTTCCAGTCAATGTAACTGAAATTGATTCCGTTTAATGTTTCGTATCGTCAAACGTAATAGTTTTCCATTTCGTTTAACGTTCCGTCCTTCATTTACCATTGATTTCAGCGGAATTCTGTTTTCTGTTTCAGTAACGTTTATAAATTTTTGTTCAGTTTCCAGAAACAAAACTAAAACTTCTTCCATTTAACGTTCTGTTTGGACGGAACGTAACGAATTTTGACAGGCCTATCTGTGTGTCATGTGTGCATGTGATATATATTGGTATTTGCACCAGAACAAACACTACTTTTAAGTATACGAGGTCTTGTGAGCTAATGAACAATCTCAATTGTCGCATATTCGTCTGTATATATGCATTTTTTTTTCGCAAAAATAGATGAGGGGAATTCAAATGTTTCACTTTTATTGTCTTCGTGATGCCTCCAAATTTTAAGTCTTTTAATAAAAAAAAAATGAAATATACATATTCAGGTGCACAATGACAAAGAGCAACATATGTGATTTCTTAAAATAAAAGTATATTTACTTTGACTTTTTGTCCAAGCCCATATAAGAGACTTCTTTTCTTTGGTTTATGCTTGGGTGGTGTTTGGTCAACTATGAACAAAATTAATTATGTGTTGCAACATGACAAACAAAGACTGTCCGTGCAAGTATCACTTCCTGACCCTGAGTCGGGTTCAGAGTGCACTGTGCACATGTGGGGGATGTTATAGGATACCCTCAGAATCATGGAATCATATGCTTTACAAAAATTTGTTGCATCAGTGCTGTAATTTGGTACACTGTCGTCTCTTAGTTAATGATCCGCCTACGGCCTATCGTACTAAAATAAGTTGTTTTGGTATCAATTTGATATGTAATTCAGTAATATATAAAGATCAAACATCCAGCGTTTTGGTTTAGAATGGTTCTCAATATAGATGCCCAGCATATATATAATCCTTGAAAATTGATTACTGTCATAGCTAACCATCACTACAACAAAATGAACAGATAAAATAATCAAGGTGAATATATAAATGATCAAAATGAACACATACAAACAAATAAGTTCAAAAAATAAGTTGAATATGCATATAAAAATTTAAACACGGATGACAAAACTTATTTGTTTTTATATGTTCACTTTGATCATCTATATATTTATTTTATTCAAATGATGACAAACTACGCAAAACTAAACTACATATGACAATTATCATTTCTCTCAAACATAAGCTTATGATATTAAGTTTCGGCTATTAAAAGTGGCCGAGTGATGTGCTTGCATAGAATTTAAGCCCAGTTAATTCGGCCCACGGCCCTAGTACATGTTAATCTTGGGCTATGGATAAGTTGACTTAACCAATTGATTGGATTTGACGTGCTTAATCAACCTTTAACTAATCCTAGTTGGAATTTTTTTTAATAATTTTCTTCTACGGCCACTAGAAACGTAAATAAAATTTTTTTAATATCTGATTTCCATCACTTAATCACCTCATTCGTTAACCGAACCCTAATGACCCTCTTTCGTTAATTAATGAACTCGCGCATGTATTGCACCACCTTTTCATCAGCATACTTCAACAACATTATAAGCACCACATCCACCAGGAAGAGATGATGTAGTACAATCATCAAGAATATTGATGCTTAGTTATGAAGATCGAAGACCTTTAATTTTCTCATGTAGGAAAAAGAAAAGAGTGAAACATGAACACTGATGGGGCTAATTTTTCATTGAAGTACTTTCATAGTATAAAAATTTCTGTCATACAAAAAATGGAAACAATACATATGCATTATACCATCTGTACTTTTTTCCTTTTCTTATACTACCATCCTGTAAAGTGTAAAGTTGTAAAAAATTGAATCAACGGTACCTTAATTGATTCAATAAGTATACATGTAATTACAATTACAAATACTGTCAGGGTGTTTTGTTTTGTGTGTGTACAGAATACATCTTTTGTAGGGCTTGCAAGATATCAGCAGCTAAATCTTCAAACTTCTCGATTCCAAAACTAAATCTGATCAGATTGTCCTTAATCCCAATCTTAGCTCTTTCAGCAGCACTGTAATCCCTACCCACATAATTTGTAAAAAAAAAAAAGTTAACTCACTATGAAAGTATGAATGTAATAAATGTATTAAGAATTGTATGAACAAAATAGTGAAAAACACATTAGGGTTCTATCCTATATAAAATCAATTCATCTTAGAAATTATTAGTGGAGCTCCATATATATACTTGATCTGATCAATAATGATCAGAACTGTCCTCTTTAGTATATACTTTGCTATAGCATATAGAATATCAAAGTTGCACCGTGATAAATTATTTACACGGAAATATAATCATCTTAATTACCAGAAAGACATAATGGCGGGCTGCTGGACAAGACTCTCACAGCCTCCAAAGGAGGTGGCAATATATGGCAACTTAAGCGAGTCAACAAACTTCATAGTAGCTTGCAGATCCCCAGCAACCTATATATGATTATCTTGCATTGGTTACTTTTGCATTGCGATCTTGCGCATATTAAAATTTATCATTATTAATTTGTTTCATCACGAAAACAAAAAACATTATTATTTTAATTAACGCTGCCTTCAGTGCTAAGTTCTAACACTTAAATCGACTAATGACTTCCAGGACTACTAAATAATGACTTTCAGGACTACTAAATAATGAAAGATTACCTCGAAACTAACGACTCCTCCATATCCCGACATGTGACTCCTTGCAATATCATGTTCTGGGTGGCTTGGCAATCCTGGATAATAAACATGGTTCACCTGCCAGAATTTGCGTCCAGTTCAATTTAGATGGTGCTTTGCTCAATGCATTCTTTTTTATTATTATGGTGCTATAAAAATAAAGACTAATTATTAAATATACATTAATTATAACATGCACATACCCGAGGATGTTTCTCAAGGACCTGCGCCATCTTTAAAGCTGTATTATTTTGAGTCTCTACACGAAGGTGCAACGTCTTCATTCCCCTTATTATCATATATGCTGCATCCTAAAAGTAAGAATTAAACATTGAATTGAGTAAGAAATGAAAGGAAGAAAATTCAAGCTCAAAAGAAAGAAAGAACAAGAAGAAGAATAAAAAAATAATAAGTACCATCGAGGTATCAAATACTTACTGGAACTAGAGGAGAGCCAAGGTCATAATGGCATGAGCGGATTTTGGATATCAGGTTCTCAGAACCACTAACGCAACCTCCAACTACCTGCATATATAGTGGTCACTGGTTAATTCAAGTCATCTTTAGAAACCCACATCAAAGATTATGAAGCCAGTGATAAATTGATATCATCACCATATTAGGCATGGTAATAATGTAATTTTTGAATAAGTTATACTTAGCAGAGTAATATGCCAGCTAAATGCATTTACCAGAATTTTTTCTTTTTTGTAAATCTTTAATTAAATATCTGATTTTTCAAAATGATTTCAAACTAAGGCGTCTTTAATGTAAGCAAGATCTGAGTAGATAAGAAGATAACTTAATTTATAGCTGAATAACAATATTTTCTCTTTTTAGAACACATCTAAATTGGGTGCATAATTGAAGGCTGTTTAACTAGTCATTGACACCAAAGGTCTCAAACTTAGTCATTTCCATTCTTGTGTATACAGAGCTCTCAAGTTATGGTAATGAGCAGTAATTGACCGTAAAAGTTATGAATAGTACTTGCATTTAATTTGTTATATATGCAAAAGATACCCACATCATGATGCCCTGAGATGTATTTGGTAGCAGAATGAAGGACGAGATCAGCTCCTAGAGTCAGTGGCTTCTGATTAATTGGAGATGCAAGGCTACTATCAATACAAACTAATGCTCCATGACTGTGGCATATATCAGAAACCTGCTTGATATCAAGGCAGTTGAGCAATGGATTGCTTGGCGAATCTGCATAGAAGAGGGACACCTATCCAATATAATATGAATAATTAGTTTGGGTCTGACATGTTCTATTAAGAAAACTTTGCCACATTCTTCTGATGACCCTCTTTCTAATAAATTTGTGCAAGATTTACTTTTCACTTAGTACTTATTAGTGTACTAATATGCAATTAAACAAACCATGTTTAAATTATAATTTACATTAAAAGATTTTTATCTGTATTAAACATAGATATCATGCAATCTGTAAAATTAGTTATGTTGAAGAAACTAACCTTGTTATTTTCCAGCACTTCTTTAAGTGAATCCATGTCATTCATATCAACAAATGTAGCCTGAGATAATTAACACAAACGGAAGAGAAATATAAGGAAACAAGTAAATTAATTTAATTCTTAATTCTCATAAAGTAAAAAATAATAATAAACACTCACGGTGACGCCCATTAGTGACAGCTTGTTTTGGATGAACATTCTAGCCTCCCAGTATGAGTCTTTGGTCGCAACAACATGACCGCCAGGTGTAACCAATGACAAAAGAACTGATACAATTGCACCCATACCAGATGAAACAAACAGTGTGGATTCTGCTCTTTCCAGTGCACTGCAAAGATGAGGAGCATATAAGTATATAACAATTTTAGTGATAAATTGATCATATTATGCAAGAGTAGAAAGAGAGAGATGTAGAAATAATTTATTATTTATTACTTGGCATTGTAGACAAAAGCATTTTTGTTTCACAATGACAACCCTTCTTGAAGTTGTATATTAATCATGTTCTTGGGATAGTATCAATTGTCAAAAGGTCTGAACTTATTAATAATACAACACCCTTGTACCTAGCAAAGAGAGGGTTCTAATATACTATACCTTATCTTTTCTTCCAGAACTTTTGTTGTTGGATTCCCGTACCGTGCATACTCAAAACTTGTTTTCCTTCCCTCCTATTCATGTTTTCAAATGTGATATGACTGCTAGTGGCAAATTGAGATAGAAAAAGAACAAACTTAAGTTCAACATATATTAACATACTCTAAAAGCAATTAGTTCTTCTGAGTTGTCAAACCAGCGAGTTGTTGATTTAATGATTGGAGTTCCTATAGAGCATTTGGGAATCCAATATTGCTTCTCCCCTAAAAAATTTATAACAACAGAGCTTGTCAATTAACATATATATACAAATTCGAAGACAAAAATTAATTACGGAAGCAAAAGAGTGAAAAATTCCCACTCTCATTGTGTGTGTGTGTGTGTGTGTATATATACTTTACAAAATTGCAAAGTTAGAAAGATTGAAATTGCTAAAAGAGGTGCAATAAGTATGTTACCGGCATGGACAGTAAGGCTCTCATCTGAAACAAATGGCAAGAAGTGATCAGGTTTAATGTCTGGCATAGGCATATGGGTTAGCACTTGCATACTGCAAGGTTCATATCCAGTCTCAAGAGAAAGATATTCGGCCATGAAGACGGATGAATGTAATGCAAAAGAGCTGCTTAGTATGAGCAGAACTGAGGGTGTATATATATATATATATATGCAGTGGCTGTGTTAATGTTCTAATGCAAATGAGGAGGCCGTTTAATTAGGTATATGGTTTTATGCAGAAATGGGGGTGTATATATATGCTCTGTGTGTTATAGTATTTCACCACGTTAGTTTGAACTAAACAAGGTCAAATTCTTATTAAAAACTTAATTTATTAAAATTATGCTAGTAACCGAGTAGTTTCATAGATTCATGCACTAATGACCATGAACCGTGTTCATGAAGTCAATTATTACACTTAAAAAATTAACGAGAGGTGCCATTTAACATTGATTTTCTATGGCAAGCAAATATGCCGTATTTTATACTGCTACTTATTGCAGGTTGCTCTGTCTGACATAATTGATAATTCGGTACTTCTGACAGTTAGCAAATATATACATACTAATATTCGTTTTTTTTTTCTGAATACATGGGCCCCATTATATAGTGATCTGTGGTTCATCTTTCGCAACACAAATTCGAGTTGTTGTACTTAGGCCTGCCAACGGAAACAAAAAAAACGTTATGCCGTTCCGTTTGCTGAAACGGAACGGTAAATGATACTGATATTTGTTTCGTTTCCTTAATGAAACGGTAAACGGAATATGAAATGGAACAGTTTAACGTGTTTTTGTACATGCCGTTTAGCGAAATCATTTCGTTTAGTAAGTGGAACGGTAAACGGTAGCGAAATCCATTTCGTTTCGTTAACGGAACGGTAAACGGAACACCCCATTCCGTGTCCGTTAGCAACGTTAATCATGCCTAGTTGTACTTCAACATGCTGATAACTTATAACCACGTGTTATTTTGTACTTCACCTATTTTGACAATGCGTGTTTATTTTGTACAGATACGGCAGTTCTATATATAAAAGTGATGCAAGTGGATGCGTTAGTTGGAGTCTAGGTCCATTCACTTTTCTATTTTTTAACTAAAATTAATGCAACTGGTTTTCTTTCACTGAACCTGCTCATGTTTGACGGTATTGTTACTGCATCAGCACAAAGCCCGTTGTGCTGATATAAAAAGACCGGTAAACTTATTATGATGTTAAAAAAATTATTATGATGTTATTGATTTATGAAACCAGGTACAAAGACATCTTCAGCTAAGAATAGAAGCATAAGGCAAGTATCTGCAAACATTATTAGAAAAGGCATTGTTGCTTTGATCTGTATTTGAAGTGCTTATAAACTGGGTTGGGATCCATTGACAATAAGTTAAGTTGAACATCTTTATGATAATTATCAAATCTTTCCGTCATAATGTTCTAATATATATTGAAGAAAATTTATAGACATGTTGACATATTGTGCATTTATTGTGCAGGTGATGGCTAAACAAATTCATGGCAAGGCCCCCTATCAAGTGAACGGGTAATTATACACGTTAGCGTTTATCTTCTTTTTTCTTTCACTTGGTTTTGTACATTATTTTAATTCTCAAATTTCATGTAAATTCCCTAAATGACCTTGGAAACTTAAGGAATTTTGACATATTATGTAACTCTTTATGTTACACATATTTTCACATTGTTTTGTAGTTTTGACTTTTGATGGTTTTATGGTTTCAATTATTTCCATGCAAACAAATTTTTTCTTATCAAACCCCTAATTTGCAATTATGCCTCAGTTAGCCCTCAATTTAATATATAGAACCTCAGAACGTGTCTATCAATGCATAACATGCATTGATTAATGTTTAATTTGTACCTTCATACTTGGATATATAATAGCTATAATAGTATATGGTAACTCTTGGCAGCAACATCTTAGGTAGCATCTATTGCTTTTCAAAATTTCAAAATCTCACGGTTCTATTTTCTTGATTTGTAGGATCAACTATACAATGATATTAAAGAGGTTTAATTTGTATCTTGGTATGAAGAAATTTGCTCCTAATTAAATCTGATTTTTTTTGCTAAAACCATGGGCTTGGGATTAAAGCCAACCAAATGAGGCAGAGGAATCCAAATTGTCGGTTAATTTGTTATTATGTGGATTACATTAGTTATAATATAATTGATGTGTGATTGTATAAAGATTCTAATTAGTCTTACGTAATTGAAGTGTTATATGTGTGATTGGTATTGCATGGCAACGGAGAATAGAAAACCGCAAATATAAAAAAAAATTATATATAAAATTGTAAATGTTTTTATAAAAAAAGGTTACAATTTTGTAATTTTTTTCCATTTTATAACTGTTATTATATACAAATGGTTACAAATGGCTTCAAATTGTAACGATTTGTTTTATATAATAACAGTTACAGATTGAATATGGATTGAAACGGGTTATTAGATAAAAACGGTTATAATTTTTTGTAACTGCTATTATCCAAATTGCAATGGGACCTTTTGTAACGGGTCACACCAGTTGCAATTTGAGTTTAATAATGGTTATAAATCCAAGGATTTCGGGTAGTCAATGTTAAAGCTAGCAAAAATAAAAATAGCAATGTTCAAACATAAAATAACATGCAAAGATCATACTATTAACATACTATTAATTACCTATAAGAAATTAAATATATATACCCCTCAAAAAATCATAATTTTTTTTTAAGATAAATTGGAAGTCTAAACCACCCAAAATTTTTTTTTTATTTAAATCATAATTTTTCTTTCGATCTTATTAATTTGTCAAAATTTCTCCGACCACTAAACTACAAGAATAGTCAACCTCAAACTTAGTAATTGTCTTAGTCTAATTAAAATTCTCGTTTGATTTGCTAGGAAATTGTGGCCCACAAAATAATCCATTATATCCAATAAGCGGCAGAACCCATAAAGCTGACTTTCACTATTCCCATGTCTATCAGGAATGATAACCACCATTTACAGTTTTGCCATCCCTGTCATCGCTAAATATAAAGTGAACATATACAGCAAACAAAATGAGCAAATAGAAGATTTAAGTGAATACTTACAAACAAATAAGTGTTGTCATCATTTGTTCAGAATTTTACATGCATATTAAACTTATTTTCATTGAACTTATTTGTTTGTATGTGTTTACTTAAATCGTCTATATGTTCACTTTATATTTAGCGATGACAAAACTGCAGATGACAGTAATCAATTTCCCATATCCATTAATTTGCATGCAAAGCGTAGGAAAAAAAAACAAAAGACGTTAAACAAACTTTTTGGATTATTGGATAAGTACTCAACCAAAAAATTCTGTTCCCTCCTCAGACTGAAACGCGCCACTCTTCGCTTGTGTAGTTGTGTTTATTACTCGAGGCATATTAGTATTTTATGACCAGGAACAAATAATTGACCTTTAATGTTTGACCACGTTGAACACGGTAAAGCCCAATAAATTTGTGTGCAGGCCATCAGCTTCACATGCCATTTATGGTTGTCAAACCTCCGGCGTTAATAAAAAAATATTGCATCATTATAGAATGCATTTCCAAATGACATTTCGATATACTTTGTATGAATGTAAAGTTATCGACTGCACAAAAGGTGATTTGGGTAACGTGTTTTTCACTTGAAGCAACATCAATCTTTTCTAAATGGCTAAATTACCCCTCTGAACTTCCAAACTCTTTTGATGTTCGATTTTTTATTTTAGCAAAATTTTGAACCTTTCTTTTGTACTAATATGTCCTTAATTTCAGTGAGCGTCCCTAATAATTTTTTCACTACAATACATCCAAAACCTAACTTGCCGCTAAAACCAATTACTTTTGAGTTCATTCAATCTCCTCTCTTGAAATGCTAAAATTAGTTATTCTTCAATTAAATATTTATTGGTATCTAGGCCTAATCTTAAATTTTGAGGTCAATATTTTTCTTTTTTTGTGCACTAAATTTTTTTTACCATCTTAATAAAAGTTAAATGCTCATTATACTACGATAATCATTAACTGAAAAAAAAATCTCTCAATATAAATTAATTAATATAACGTATAGTTGTAAAGCTATCTAAAATATTTTTCATAATCTCTAATGCTCAAATGCATTATGCTCATTCCATTCGTTTTCATAGAAAGCTTTACAATCACAATTAATGAATAGAATATGAAAATAATTCGTACAGAGAAAATGCCGAAGTTTTGCTAAGAATAAAAAACCGAACATGAAAAGAGTTCGGGAATTCAGAGGGTTAATTTAGTCATTTAGTAAAAAATTGATGTGGCTCCAAGTGAAAAACAAGTTGCCCAAAGCACCTCCCGTCCAGATTCTAATAAAAATTTCGTGTAAATCCACACCTTCAAAATCAGGCTGGGGCGAAGCTCCGCTCGTGGGTCCTGTTCATAATTATAGATGTACTATAATCCATTGGGTGGACAAACGTCTAACGAGTGTTGGTTCAATACTAACTAACCGATAGTTTGGTTCCAAGTTCATAATTCTTTAACAAATTCAGTTCCATTTAGTTACTTGTCCAATCATCAAAATCATCTTTGTATTTCAATTGCTTGTCTAAATCACAAAATTCACATAATTTAGTCAATAATAATTATATCGGAATCATAATTAGTCTCAAATCATACAAAAAGAATTTACATAATTTAAGCAACATACAACAAGTCAGAAATCAAGAATTAAGTAACTAAACTCAGAGAAATACAATTAATTTATAATTTGTGGGATCAGAATAGTCTGTATCTTTTTATTTGTCATAGTAATGTTCATTAATCAGACTTAATCTCATCATCTCCTTATAATCCGACTATCGAAATTAGACTAATATTAATGGATCCAAGTCTTTTAGTCTAATGTTAATCAAGCTGAACAGATTCGCAGTTAATTAGACCTTAACTAAATCCAAAAGTCTAATTAATTACAAGCCCAATATTTATACAAATCTCGACCTGGAGCAAATATTCCAACAGAATTAAAGAGAGCTCAAAGGAAAAATTTCGGCCCAACTTAAATTTTATTAACTTCACGGCCCACAACAAATCCAGCCCAGCTCACTAAGTTCAACACAGCACACGGCTGAACCCAGTCATCCTAACCCAGTTGACTGAGTTAGTCCACTACGGGTCCGACACAAGGCCCTATCGGGTCAGATCCAATCCACTTAATCCAAAACACATCTGAATCCAACATCTGACAGCCAAATTCTCACAAAGACCCATAAATAATTCCAGGCCCCTAAATTTTGCATAAATGTCCAAAAATATTTATCTATCTATCATATGTCACAAATAAGTCCTCCAAACTTTACACAAAGACCCTCAAAATTTATTTTTCTTCACAAATTCATCCTTTAGTCTACGACAGTGTACCAGAATGATATCAAATGCCTAATAGATGTATCGGCAACTAGTTACAAGGTGTAGTTAGTCTATCCTCACATAAACATGCATCCTAGACACAAAATATAACTAAAAAAAGTTATATTTCTCTTAAAAGTATAGTATTTCTACTACATGGCTGATAAGGATCATCTCCAATATTCATCATCCCTAGCAGTCAGTAACGTGTTTTCTATTTTTGTCTTTCATTCCATCATGCGTTTTTCATTTTTGGAAATCCAGCGCTCATCCTGTGTTTCGCTCCCCTTCCCCACCCTTCTGTTTTGCTCTCTTCCTATTCCCTCAACGTCGCTTACCCTTGTCCCACCTCCTCCCTCCTACTTGTTCTAGTTCTGAGAACAGTTACGATATTAAATTCAACAATTATATATATTAACTAGAACATTAATATATATAACTAGAACAATTATATATATTAACTTCAACAGTTATATATATATATAACTAGAACAGTTAATATATTAACTTCAACAATTATATATATATATACTAGAACATTTAATATATATAACTAGAACAATTATATATATTAACTTCAACAATTATATATATAACTAGAACAGTTATATCTAACTGTTCTAGTTAATATATATAACTGTTGAAGTTAATATCATAACTAGCACAGTTATATACATCTTTGTTTCCTCCCCTACCCCTCCCCTCCCCTTGACGCTCATTTCCAAATTCTATAACGCGTTTTCTAAAAATTGAGGCACTGGATAATTAATGAGGGTGCTGGATAATGCTGGATTTCATCTCCTGGATTTCATCATCCCATCATCCCCTGGTCTTTTATTAATGAGGGCGCGGATAATTAATGATGATTCCAGAAGATGATGGAGATGATAGAATCTTAAAGATGATCTTAAGCAATTTCGATTTCTACTGTGCATGCATGAAAATGCATTATAATCAACATATATGCATAAAAATGCAACTAAGATGCATTCTCTCATCCCAACAATTCTGTCCAGTCTAAGTGCAAATGTTATGCATATGAATACATATCAAAACTCTAAAGCATAATACAACTCAAATTCTAAGGAAAATGCCAAACTACTTTTATTAAATTCTAACATGCATGTTTTAAAAGTCTTACAATTGCTGCAAGCATGTACACTGATAAATACTCAAATGTCTATCAGATACAACATCACATACCAAGGTCCCAACAGTTATATTCAGATGCTCATGAACTATTCCAATACTCATGATAGTGGCTCACCACAACTAGGGGTGTCAAACGTGCACAACGTACACGGAAATACTAATTTCCGTGTACGTTCCGTTCTCACGAACGTAACTGTATTGATTTCCGTTTATGTTTCGTTGTTGGAACGGAACTAAATTTTTTTTACGTTTTCTGTTCCGTCAGAATAAACGGAAAAAACGGAAAAAACGTTAAATTTTTTTACCGTTTGAAATGGCATTGATTTTTCTAAGCTCACAATACAAATCACAATACAAATCATGTATTACATATCACAAATCACAAATCTAAGTATTAGATATCAACAAATGCAATTCCTGTTCCAATGAGCTAGGAATTAATATCAACAAATGTAGTTACTCCTTCTCGATCAACCATCAGAGACAGCAAAGCA
Organism: Rhynchospora pubera; assembly: GCA_028095005.1. Taxonomy (NCBI): domain Eukaryota; kingdom Viridiplantae; phylum Streptophyta; class Magnoliopsida; order Poales; family Cyperaceae; genus Rhynchospora; species Rhynchospora pubera. Next base: position 332,708,284 of record CM051460.1, read on the forward strand.
AATCCAAAACTGAAAAATAAATAACAGTTCATGCTTTCAATTAGTAATTCAAAAAATTGGACAGAAAAATTAAGAAGGTACTTATCTCGTCAGACAGAGCATATGTTAGGCAAAAATCTGAATTTAATAAGGTAGGACAAAATCAGAAAAGAAAATAGTATACTGGTATTTTGCAAAAATTTTTTGTTTCACAAATTTTAAGAAAAATCAGTTCAGTCAAGCAAGATAACATCGAAGAAATTGATAACCAATCAAAATTTGTAGTCCAAACAACCAATCAAAATTGATAAAAATCAAAATTGAAGTAATCAAAATTGATAAACCAGATCCCTAGATTTGAAATAGTTCAAACAATCAATCAAAATTGACAAAAATCAACTAACCCACCTCAAGATAACATGGAAGAAAGAATTGATTACACTAATTTCAGCTTCAAACAGAAAAATTAAGATTGAAAAGAAAAGCAAATTAAGATAAGTGTTGTTAATTACCTTGGTTCTTAATGGATGAAGGCAAAGCTGAAGCTTGTACAGATGTACTAGCTCCATCCCTTCTTCACTATCTCTCCCATCTCTCTCTCGTTCGTCTCTTAGCTTTCTCCTTCGTCATCGTGTCTCGTCCTTCACTACCATCGTGCCTTCTCCCTCACACAGGTAGGTAACGGAGGAGGAAAGATGGGTTTAGTCACGGCTGAGGGTTTGAGAGGGAGATAGTAGGGGAGAGGCGAGAGGTGGGGTCTTTCAGGGAGCGCATCGGAGGAGCTTCTGGGTTTTTGCGAGTAAGAGACACAGGGAGAGCGAGTGAAGGATTTCTGTGCAGTGGAAGTGAGCGAGAGAGACAGGCGAGAGGTTCTCGTGAGACAGGTGAGAGGCGAGAGAGACGGGCGATAGAGACGAAGCGGCGCTAGGGCTTCTCTCTCTCCTTTTCTTCGCCTCAGAATGGGCTGCAAAGTAATGGGCCTGAGTTCCAACGGAATAACGTTAGCCCACGTAACGAAATTAGGCCGTTCCGTTTCCGTTCCGTCCAGCTGAACGAAACCACAAACCGTTTCGTTTCTGTTCCGCTGGCTGAAACGGAAGCAAAAACCCTTCCATTTCCGCTCCGTTTCGGACGGAACGAAACGGAAACGTTCGAAACGGAGCGGTATTGACAGCCCTAACCACAACATATGCACATGTATTCCAACTAATTACATGCACCCATAAATGCATATTTGACATAGTGTATAAGTTCATACTCAATAATTACTGTCTAACACACATATATGTTCTAATTAAATGCATTTTTTTTCCACAGTATCTAACTCAAGTTACTGCTAGCTTACACAATACCAACTTTCATAATTCAACAATAACCATCAGTTATAGAGCATAAATTCCATAGCATACTTATCTTTCACAATTTCAGATACAATAGCTCCCAAAAATACACAAGCAGTCCCATAAGAATATACACATATGTATATCTATATTTATATACATATATACTTCTATAACTGTCCTTACTTCTAATTCTCAGTTAGCATTTAGAACAACACAATTCAACATCTAATTAACACGGCAAATAAAGTATTCCTTAAGGAAAAATTATAACTTAAGGAAAAATTATAACTCATCAGTAAGGAGTATACCTTGCTCTCAAGATGGAGTTCATTTCCTCAAACTTTCAAGTAAAACCAGGGCTAAAATCAAGGCTAATCCAATCAGGAACAAGAACAAGTTCATACACTTAATCACTCAAGAAATCAGACAAAAATCAATGCAAATCTAACAAGCTCAAGAAGCAATCGATGAAATTAAACCAAGAAATAGATTGAGGTTACCTTCCTGGCGTCCTAGTTCTCTCTCTCCTCTTTCAAATTCCAAATCGAAAACAAGCACAACCAAAACTCTAACTCAGTTTCTGTTTAATAAAAATGTACCTCGAGATAGTGACAAAGGACGAGAGAACAAAGAAAGAACACGTGCCAAAAAAGGAGAGAGACACATCGCCTTCGCATTGACGAGCTTAACAGCCACAAAAGCACAAGGAGGAGAAGAAGCATCCTCGTGACAAAGCTCAAGGTCCGGAATGAGGTGCCAACCCCTGAGTGGGCTTCTCAGAGGCAACCGCAAGCTCACCCACTCACATTGCAACATAGAGGAGAGCACCACGCTCGCGTGGGCTCAAGGTGTAGAGAAGAGACAGAGGAGAAAAAACTAGATCAGAAAGAGAGATGAGGTAGAAGGAGAAGGAGACTCGTCTCCTATCTTCAGCCTTATTTTAATGGATTTCTCTAGATCTTCTGTGGCCAAAATTAATGAGGCCCTTTAAGTGGTCAAGTTCTCACAACTAATTTTGTAAATTAGCTATTTCACTAATTAAATTAATTTGACCCATCCAAAAGTTAGATTATTGTGGCAATTATACAGAAAATATTCTGAATTTTTATAAAGCATTTCCATATTCTCAGATTACTAATCCCAACAAATTTTACTGTTACTAATTTAATTTATTTAATTGCTTGATCATATAATTCATGATTAATACTAATCATGTTTATTCAGACAGAATTATGACTTGATTTACCAACTAATGGTCGCTATTCTTACATTTTATGTGTATATTATTGGTATGTATGTGACGTATTCTTCGCCTTGCGTAGAAATACGTGGCGGGTGTTTGACCCCAAAATATGGTGCGAAGTTCATAAAAATAGTTGAACAAATTTCATGGCAAATAATACATGGAGCTTGAGAAATTCATGAAAAATACCAAATGAAGTCCAAAAATCATGGAAAAATATCCAAAAATCCCGTAAAGCACGAGGAATATTATGATGCATTTAGAATGATCAAAGGAGTCGCAGAAATCCCATTTTATGCAATAAAGCCCCTAATTTTGGAGAAAATAAATAAAATAATCAGAGGGGTATTTTGGAGAATTCTAAGCACCAATGGATTCCACACAATTTTATGAGGTTGTGTATGATGGAAATTGGGAGTTGCCCCAAATAATTCATTTAGTTTCATCAATTGTGAAAGTATAGCAAGAATTCAGTAAATGGACATATCCATTAATGTCAAGAAATGGAGGAGAAAGGTGCAGCCAATTCAAAAACCAGGAACTCAAGGAAATCCCCTCCGCATAGGGCTCGAGATGGACGGACGTGGAGTTCAATAAAAGAACTAAGGTGAAAGCAGCGAGTCCCACGAACAGATCTGCGGCGTACCATACGCCAAGAGCAGTCAAATGAAGGAAAGAAAAGAGGATGAAATAAGCCCAACAGAATGCTGTTGGAGAAGAGAGACGATAACTGCCGGGCTCCTCCCAAGATACAAGGAACCTGGACGGAAAAGGAGAGGCGAAAGGGGCCTATAAATAGAACATTGAAGAGAGAGAAGGGGAGAACTAAGGAGGAATCCCAAAAGAAACCCCAGAGTTTCTTCTTCACTCCACTGAAAAGCTAGGTTTAGAATAGGCATTTCAACGAATACCTGTTAGGCATTAGAGAATAGGAAGAAGAGATTGAATAGAGATATCAAAGATTGAATTGAAAAGGTACATGTAGGCGTCTAAAGGTAAGAGAGACGATCAAACAATGATTGATACTCTCAAGACTTGTAATTTGTAGAATTTCGTGTTGAATAAAGCTGAAATTTGGTGACCTCCTGCCATGAGCATTGTTTTCCTTTCTTTTCTTGGTTTCTTGCTTAGATCGGAGTCGTTTAGTGTTGTTCTTGATCCATGACAATGTTTAGATAAGCTTTAGTACTTTGTATTTCGTTTCAAGTCGAAGGACGGGTTTACCAAGGAGCACGGCTCCCATGGTGGATTCTCCATTTCTTCGTTTCTCTATCTGTTTCTTTGCATTTCTTTACACATGAATGCTCAATTAATTAAGGTCTTTAGGATAGAGACACGATCAACCAGGGAGCACGGCTCCCATGGCAGATCAAAAGTCTCAGAATTGTGGAGTCAAGTCATTCAACTGTTCAATTGTGATGTTCTTGACCTGGATTCATGCTACATCTATCTTTTCCTCTTTAAATCTGATCTTCTTCTGCCAGGGAGCACGGCTCCCATGGCGGATTTCATCTCAGTTAGGAGCACGGCTCCATGGCTAGATTCTCTCTTATGATTTGCTAGGAGGCTCGGCCTCCATAGCGGATCGAGTTTAATTGATTGAATTGAGCTAATTTCATGCTCAGTTTAATCCATTGAACTTCAGAGAGAATCTAGGAGAAATGCTGCCCAATTTTGTTCAGGATTTTAGATATCAATTTCCCCCTTTAATTTATGTTTTATTCTCAGGAATGTAGATAAAAGGCTTTGTGAGGATCATATTGCATAAAGCCATAGGTTTCTGTGATTGTTCTTTGAGTCAGAAAGCTACATCAATGTGAATTTCCATTCTTAATCTGTTCTGGCCTGATAGGATTGTTTTCATGATTTGCTGAAAGCCTAGGGTTGATTGTACAAAGGTATCATTCTATGTATACGTGGTATCTGACATTATCTGGCTGCTAATGTAAATAAAGCTGCCTCTTTCTGTCAATAATTGAATCGGTGTTGCCTGGTACTTTGGAAGTAAAATATTAAATTGCATACATTGAAGATAATCTAAATATTGAAGGACCTCCTTGTAGGATATACATTTGAGTCTGTTTGGTTCCAGGGTTGCAGTTGCTTATAAGGTTTCCAGGATAATAAAAATAGGAAATCAGATACCGCCTGAATGCAGTTGCATACTTTCTTTCACCCATGATAAAAATATGTTTCTTTTGTGACCATTTGAGTGCCTTTGTGATAACAGTAATAACTTATAAATTTTAAAGGAACGAAATAAGGATCAAGTAGTTTGTGGTTGCTAGCTAGATTTACCAAGTTTTGAAGTTTTGAACACTCGGCAGCAATGCATTGATGTATGGTTTGTATCCAACGAAAGTGTAACCCATGTGTAATTTATAACTATGACCAGTAATTGTTCCATGAGAAAACATATATGGGTGTAATTTTGGTGAATTGATCTTATACTAACGTTTAGATCCTGTGAGAGTACAAGATGCAATACGATGGGCTAGTACCAAAAATTATGTGATATCCCCAAATTGAGCGTTTTAAAACCAAATTAAGTATGTAACACTCCTCTTGCACTATGTCTTTGTTAAAATAACGTATCCATAGCGCTGTACCATTCCTCTTAAGTTTCGTTGGTATCTTACTCATGTACCACCGTACCAGTCAGTGGTACTCCCGCCGAATGGCGACGACGCGACCAAAACGAAGGCCGTCACCGTGTTACCCTCATTCTCGTGACGCTGACGATCCTTTCCTCGATCACAATGATGGCCGGAATCGCTAACGGATCTAAATCCGCCGTCAGTCGAACCCGATAACGAAGAAGATAAAACTCGTTTCATTTGTTCAAAGCTCAGCGCTGAAACCTTTCGCGATCAATTGTGACGGAATACTTGTAAAACTTGTGTATACGACTCCTGATGACCAATCAGAGATGGCTTGAAATAAACCAAAGGAGTTTAGGCCCAATAACCATCAAGGCCTACGAAAAAAAAAATAATAAAAGAGAGGCCCAACATCAGAAATTCTTCACGACACCTCAGCAGATCCAGTCAATGCCACCTCAGCCTAGTCAGATGACGTGGACCAATAGGAAAATTACAAACGAGCAGAAACTTTAAAAATCACTTTCAAAATAGAAAGAAACTCAGAAATATACAAATGACACATCCATAAAATCTTAAAAATCCAAATAAACTGGTTTCACTGATACTTTGATATGAAGTTGTATCAAAGTAGTGGCCTTTTCGTGTTTTTGAAGTATTTTCACTTTTAAAATGAATCTCATAAACATATATAAAAGAAAGTTAATTAGTAAACTCATTTATGAAATTTTAAAACTAAAACTAAGTACTTCTGAAATAAAAATCCCAAATATGATAATTTTATGAATCAAATATAAATATATTTTATATTTTCCAAATTATGAAAAGTCAAAATAAACCAATATATTCAATGTCTTTTAAATGAAAAGCAAAAGCTAAATACTCTCGATATCTAAGTAATTTCAAGAATAGTATTTTGAAATATTAAAAGACTCTCAAAATAAGTATTTTTAATTCTAAAAAGGAATTTCTAAAAGTAAAAGGTGCAAAAGGCCAAAGTGAATAGAAATTGTCAATATCCCAAGCGAAACATCAAAGTTAAAAAGTCCAAAACAAGAAACCCAAAGTCAAGAACCAAAACCTCCCCGTTTGAGGAAAAGTCCCTCCTTAGGGATGAGATAGACCATATGTGACTTAGAAGTTGAATTCTTACGGCCCCCTTCGTCACAAGAATTCCACTTTGTTCTCACAAGTGCCGCCAAATGGCCCGAGAACCAACTCTCACAAATGACGCCAAATGTCCCGAGGGTTGTAAAAGAACCAACTTTCACAAGTGACGCCAAATGCCCCGAAGGTTGTAAAATTTTCCTTTGTTCTCAGAAGTGCCGCCAAATGGCCCGAGAACCAACTCTCACAAGTGACACCAAATGTCCCGAGGGTTGTAAAAGAACCAACTTTCACAAGTGGCGCCAAATGCCCTGAAGGTTGTAAATTTCCTTTTGTTCTCACAAGAGCCGCCAAATGGCCCGAGAACCAACTCTCACAAGTGACGCCAAATGTCCCGAGGGTTGTAAAAGAACCAACTTTCACAAGTGGCGCCAAATGCCCCAAAGGTTGTAAAATTCCTTTCGGTCTCACAAACGCCGCCAAATGGCCCGAGAACCAACTCTCACAAGTGACGCCAAATGTCCCGAGGGTTGTAAAAGAACCAACTTTCACAAGTGGCGCCAAATGCCCCGAGGGTTGTAAAACTCCGTTCATTCTCACAAGAAGGCCAATCATAGCCTCAAGAACTTACCAAACGACTCCAAAACGAATTTAGAACAATTTAGTAACGACTCCAAACAACTCCAAGTGAAGACTTCTCCTTCCAAACAAAAAAACCTCTTCTAAACCAAAATCAAATCCTTTTTCGTTTCCTTTTCATTAGAAGTCCAAGTTCAAAGTCTTTTAGTAGTTTGTCGATCCTTAATTGGGTCCCGTCAATTAGGTTTGGTACCATCAATTAAGTTCTCCTTAAGACAAGTAATAGCACTCCATAAGTCTCTTTTCTTAGCCCATTACGTCAATACCCTATACGTCCCTTAATCAGATGTTCTCGTAGGCAACTACGGGGTAATTAACAGTAGGGGCTTGCGCCTGCTGGAAAGAAAGGACCCGCTAAATTAAGAAACTTCTTTAAGTAGCGACTTTTTATAGGGTTCTCTTGTGTTGAGAGATACCCGCCATAGAGATCGAAACCTTAAAGGAGGTGAATCTAAGGCTATGTTCTCATTGTTCTTCGAAAAATTCCTTCGAGGAGAATAATGACAAAAAAGTCGCAACAGCGGGTTGTCTTGATGCACTCGCAAGTCCTCCAAAAATGACTCAGGGTGTGACAATCATGATCCTAAATTTGTTTGGTCATTTATGGTACAACTCTTGTATGAGACCTCCGATAACAATATTTTGAATTCTTCTGTGGTATATTATGGTTTATCTGACATTCTTCAGTATATAAACTTCTTCAATGTCTCATACAGTGTTTCTGAGAATAGCAAGAATCTTGTGTGGAAATGGAATACAAATGAAATCTTCTCTTCCTCAGGTGCCTGTCATACTCTCTCAAATACCGAGTTATCCTTCTTGTTGGAAAAATAAAAACTCCACCGAAATTAAAAAAATTTCTTTGACTTTTATTTTTGGAATGTTTGTTGACTTAAGAGAATTTCCTTATATAAGAGGTTGGCCCTATTCTTCCACTTGTCCCAGTTGCAACTCTAGCATCAATGACAATGAGTCCTCATATCATCTTTTTTCTTCACTGTCAATTTGCTATAAAATGTATGGTCACTAGTCCAAATCCACTACAGGTTACCGTTTTTGGACTTTATCTTAGGGGCCGTTTGGATCGCTTAGAAATTTGGGGAATTTCATATTTCTAGACATAAATTTATTAGGAAATGTGTAATTTTGTGAAGAGTTTGGATTGTTTATAATAAATTTATACTTAGGAATAGGAAATTCTCCAAATTCTTCAAATTCCAACTTCCATCCAAACGGCCCAGACTGTTGCAACTTCTTACTGTCAATCAAGGGACCAGGAAATAAAAACTGAGATGTCATTTGAACTGCAACCTCGTGAAATATTTGAAAAGCTCGCAATAAAAGAATCTTCAAGAGCACAAGCACCGGACGGATCTTTGGCTCCGTTTGGATGCGTTAAGAATAAGGTAGGAAAAAGGAAGAAGGGAAGAAATTTATTGGGAAGGGATAAATTTATTGGGAAGTGTGTAACTTTTGTGAAGAGTTTGGATGGTTAGAAATAATTTTTTTGGTAAAAAGTGGTTATTTCTTATTCCTTATTCCGAGAAGAAGCCATCCAAACGGAGCCTTATTCAAGAGAAGCTGTACTGATGTAGACGCTTGGAATAAATACGCCCAAGATTTTAAGTCTTTATTTTTTGCACTTTTTTTTTTGCTGTATAGTTTGCTCCCCTTTCTTACTTTTTTTTATTTATGCACTTGTATATTTTATTTTTTTTATTTGAATAAAATTTGTCGCGTGGTGATAGCCACCCCTCAAAAAATAATGGCTCCATTTGGATACGTTTAGGAATAAACGAATAGGCTCTTGTTAGACGTAAATTTATTCCTAATCATCTAAATTCTTCACAAAGTTACACACTTCCCAATAATTTTCCTCTTATTCCTCTTATTCCTTAGCGATCAAAATGGGGCCAATAATTTTTAATCATAATTTTTTTCTTTCGATCTTATAATTAACTTTGTCAAAATTTCTCCGACCTTAAGGCACTAAACTACAAGAAATCAAGAATAGTCAACCTCAAACTTAGTAATTGTCTTAGCCTAATTAAAATTCTCGTTTGATTTGCTAAAAAATTGTCGCCACAAAATTATCCATTATCCAAGAAGCGGCGAAACCATAAAGCTGACTTTCACTATTCACATTAATATACTGTTTGGTTTCCATTTAAATAAGTCTATTTGCGAATAAATATTCACGTTAAATCAAATAATATATGAATAAAAAAATTGAATTTATTCGAATACTTATTTATATTTTAAAAAAAATCTAAAATATGAATAAACTCAAATTTCTTATTCACACCGCATCCAAACATGCACGCTTGTTACGCTACACTGCCTAACACTGCACCCTAACCCCTCGGATCTTGATAAGCCATAATTAACTAATTAAGTGATCCGTTTTGCCTTTTTTTTTCCCCACATCCAAAACACGCTAACGCTACACCTCCTGGATCTTGATAAGCCACAATTGATGTCGTCATTAATGTCTATTAATTTGCATGCAAAGCGTAGAAAAAACAAAAGACCTTAAACAAATGTTTTGGATTATTGGATAAGTACTCAACAACAAAATTCTGTTCCTTCAGACTGAAACGCGTCACTCTTCGTTTGTGCTATAAGTGAAGGGTCAATTATTTGTTCCTGGTCATAAAATATATACCAATTATATGCCTTTTGTGCATAAAAATATGAAGTATGAATTGGACGATGTTCCGAATAAATTCTCTGGTCGATAATTATAGAAAATGCAATTGTCCATCACATAGAAATCTAAAAATAATAAAAAAAAGAAAGCAAGTGTCAAGAAAAATTAAAAGGATGAACTATGAATTGGACGATATCCGAATATATATATAATTCTCTGCACGATAGTTACAGAAAGTGCAATCGTCCATCACATAGAAATCTAAAAATAATAAAAGAAGAAAAGAATTAAGTGTCAATTAAAATTAAATGTCAATTAGGGATGTTCAGAGCCGCCAGGTGCTTTAAATCCGCTAGTAAGCTATCTTGTTTAATGAGCAAAATTATTTCACCGATCGAGCTTTAATTAATTACTTCTAAAGAGCGTTAGCTTGTAAAATCATAACTGGTTCTTAGTCTTTTTAAATCCTTGAGTACATCTCGGAAGGTTAGTTCTCTTGAGTCTTAAAAATAAAAATAGTCTAATTAATCTTCGGCTAGATTTGATTTGTTAAGCTCTCGTACGCGGCAAAGACGTCATGCAATGATGCAATATTTTTTTTATTAACGCCGGAGGATTTTGACAACCATAAATGGCATGTGAAGTTGATGGCCTTCACACAAATATGCCAAAAGAGAGTATATGGTTTCTTTAAGGGTGCGTTTCGATATGTGTGGGAAGAAGGGAAGAAGAGAAGAAGTGGGAAGAAGTATTGGGAAGTGTGTAATTTTGTAAAGAGTTTGGATTGTTTATAATTTTTTTTCTTCCCATCTTCCTTCTTCCCTTCTTCTTCTCTCATCCAAACGCACCCTAAAAATAGTTGTGTTGCTGTACAAATGCGCTGGACGCGACAAAAAAGTACAGATAATATAAAATTATGCAACTTGAGTTAGATTGATTACTGTATGTAGTTGAAGACAATCAAGCAATCAGTCTTATGACCTTGCATTAAAACAAAATTAAAGAAAATAAATAGGAAAAAAAAAGGCAAAAAAAAAAAAAAATACAAAACAGAAAGGTCAGATTTTCAGATCGCTTTCCTTCTCCTTAAGGTATATTGTTGGATACGCCATTATGCTTTTTTATTTTATCCGTCAAAAGCCAAGGCTACTAAATTCTAAAATATTTTGTAGATAAATAATAAATAAATTTGAAATTTAAAAATGTCATGTCAGATTTGAAATTCGAACTGTAAATAATATTTATCTGATACGGTTAAAAAAAATTGGGTCAGATATCTATTGAACAAAAACAAGAATCAAGCTCTTATCTTTTAATTAAACTAGTGGGGCGTCGCGCGTTGCGCGACTTATTTTTACCACATATAGCTATTGCAAACTTGTCTCTTATAATAGAAGTAAAATTTGTTATATAAGATAATTGTGTCTGAAAAAAATAATTTTAAAGAATAATATTTTTAGATGAGGCGATAAAACATACAAAAAACAGAAAAAAATTCCTAATTTTATAAAATTAGATAGAAAATCATCACATGATTCATAAGCAGTCTACTGAGTGAGGATGAGACTGTTGTCTATACATCAATCATCAAAATTTAAAATTCATAAGCAGTAAAATATATTCTTCATATTATAAAAATAAATAGCATGAGAATTTAAAATTTATTGAAAATAATATTAAACTAAAAAAAGGGTATGATTTACATCACATAATCATTATAATATTGTAATCATGCGAGTAAAATTTTATTTACAATTTAAAGTTCTAAAATCCTAAAAGAATCTAAAGAGTTAAATATATTTTGTATGAAAATTGATTAAATGGAGTCATTCATCAATCTATGAAATGGAGAGGAAAAAAGAAACAAAAAGAAAAGGAAAGATGGGCCGTCATTGGTGTCATTGCCATGTGCTTGTGCAGGACGAAAAATAATGGAATGGACATGGAGTAGAAAAGGGAAGGAAGAAAGAATAGGAAAGAAAAAGAAGGATCATCTAGACCGGGTGTATTCGATTGTAAAACCGTGTAGGCCTCCAGCCATGTGATTGGAGTAAACTGTTCAAGGAGGGAGTGTGCACTGAGTTAGATCCGCATCCAATAAGTATTGAAGGTCCCACATGTCAGTCAGACTGTTCCAAGAACTATTTGCACACAGTACTTTTGGATCCGGATCTTATTGTGTGCATTAATATATGTTTTGATTTTGATGTTAAAAATATCTAAGTAAAGCGAAGGTTCAGCAGTAGTTGGGAGGTGTTTTGGGCAACCGATTTTTTTCTTACAACAATAATTTTTATTTTTAAATGATTAAAGTGCCCTTAACATCAATCAATCAGATTTATTGTTTATCCTAAATTATTTCTTTAACGGTGCTTTATTTCTCTTTTAAGATTTATGCTAAAAAGACAAATGTATTCTCCTTTTTAAGACTTCTTATGTACGAGAATTTGATCATGCAGGGAATTTTTTTGTTGACTTATGTAACATTAAAGAAATCAATGGTTCCTTTGCATAAATATTTTGCACATCTTTTCTTTATTTTTTGCTCAATAGCATTTCCACGTTGCCTAGAAATGAACTAACGAGTTTGTGAGATGACAAAATTCAAATTCACCAGAGATGGTAAGAGAGGACATATGAGATGTAAGGTGTATAAGAGAATTTACTAAATTTTTAAAAGGCAATTCAGTTTTTTTTTTAAAAAAAAATTATGTTGCTTGCAGAAGAAACTCCGTTGCCCAAAGCATCTTCCTAGTAATTGCTACCATCAACTACGACAACAATTAAGCTTTTTGTCACAACTAAACTGGAATAGGCTAGGAAAAAAACCAGCAAAATGAAGGTCATGGAAGAATAAAAAAAATAGAAATAAGATAGCAATAATACCAATAATACTATACTAATAATAATAATAATAATTAATCTGCATCCTCAACTATTAGCTAAAAATATGACCTAAAAACCTATGAGATCACTCCTACTCCTTAATTTTTATGTCATGACTTCAATACGTGGATTGCTTACTTTAACGACGCTCCTATCCAACACCAACTCTTTAGAAATATTATATTATTTGAAGTCTCTTTTTACTATTTCCCCCCATCAGGTCTACCACCGCCTCTCTTTATTGTTAAAACGATTGAGAATTCTACTACACATTGATGTCTTAGGGATCTACGTTAGATATGATTAAACCATCTCAAACTATGTTCGATCACCTTCTCCTCTATTGATGCAACTCCAATCGTATCATCACAGTAATATGAACAGCATCCATCCGGTCTCAACGAAAAGGACAGCATCATGAGACAACACTGTAGACTCTAATTAATGTGCATAGTTTCTTCTCTTCTCATTCTATGACTCCTTTCTCAGATAAAAGAACAAAAATTTCTTGAACCAATAATACACTGTCAAACTAGGCGTGGATATCTGATTGTATTGGCGTCGTTGGCACAAGAAAGACGTGTACGTGCTGTCACAACGTTATGGTCGTTCCAACAGAATTGGATCACAGCCTTTCATATTTTTCCCTTTTTCTGAAATACTTCTTAATAATAATTTGTCTTTCATAGGGGCTGTTTGGATCGCTTAGAAATAGAAGGATTTTTTTATTCATAGACATAAAGTATTGGGGAGTGTGTAATTTTGTGAAGAATTTGGATTGTTTATAATAAATTTATGTCTAGGATAGGAAATTTCTCAAATTCCCACTTGATCCAAACGGCCCCATATATATGATCAGTAACATAATGTATGATATATGTAGAAGTTTCATTCCAAGGATGTCGAATTCTTATCATGATACCGACAATAACTATCAGACTGTTGTATCATAAGGATTACCTCTGTATTTGTGACTATATAGAATTTTCCGAACCAGAATCTGTAGGGTTATTATGTATTTGGAGCACAACCATTGTTCTCTAATGAACAAGAGTTCAATTCTATTCTACAAAGGATGGAAATGTGTTTTGTTAGAAGTTCGATATCCAAAGACCTGATTCTTTGTTCATCCCCAAAAATTTTGCACAAGACAAAACTGGATGTACCAATACTTCTCTTATTTTTAAATTTTAAAGCACCATGAGAATACCAAATTGAATCGCATTAAGTTCCACGAGAATACTAGTGAGCCTATTGTTATCTTACTCAACCAGAAGAGGTCGACAACAAACTTGATAATTGATATCTGTTCATTACGTTAAGCGATCTACTTCTAGCCGCTATTACGTTGGGAATCTAATAAATTTCCCTTTTTTTTTATGATCAAACTGAATTACTGAGGAGAGTAGCTAGGTTCAATATATAATAGATTACCATGAAGGAATCTAATCAAACTGAGGAAAATAGGTTCAATAATAGATTATCATGAAGAATATTATACTGGGGGTATTGACATAACAACAGATAAATAATTTTAGAATGTTTATTTGGTTAGAAGTAAATTATTTTTTGCCTCGGTATATCTTAGGATCCTGAACAACTAAAATTATATTACATCATACATCAACAATTAAATAACTCAAAATATTTATATTACCCGAAGTCAAAGATTTAAAAAAAAATACAAAATTAAACACTTACAACATGAAACAAAATAAAACAGAATCAATTATACCACACACCCATAAGTTTTGGAAAGAAAAAAAAAACTGTACATTATACTATTGCAGAATGTGGAATGGTTTTCCTTTTGCAAAACATGCATTCTCACCAAAAAAAAAAAAAAAATGTGTGCTATTGTTGAGTAAGAGAGCCCTGAATAATGGAGGTAAGAGACGGATGCACACGAGCTCGTTTGACAGAACGAGCAACACTCCTTCCTTCTGAATATTCCTCTCCCAGAGGCCATCGAGGTCTCAAATCATACTACAATTTTGTATTAATGTTCATTAAGAGTACTTGAAAAATATAGACATAATTTATTTATCATTCATCACAGATTTCTTTTAAAAACCTGGAAATCTTCAGGCTCATTAGGAGGCGGTGGAGGATCAAATCTTCCCATGAGATAGTGTTCAATGCCAGTCCAAGCTATCATCACACCTTAAAAGCAACAACAAAAACAATCACACTGCTTGCATACGGGCAATGATAAAAAAGAAAAAACAATCAAACTGCTGTATATTATAAAAATCTGAAACAGCAAAATACAGAGTTGCCCATTTTGAGTAAATAGTAAACTCATACAAGTAAAATTAACATAGTTTTTACCATTATCAGTACATAGGCGTGGAGGAGGACAAACAAGTTCTAAACCATTTCTTCCTGCTACATCATTCAACCGAGCTCTTACGAACCTGTTTGATGCTACACCTCCAGAAACCACCTAAAAATATACAAGAAAAAGAGAATGTATTGAAGCAAAAAGTTATATCATGGACCTAAAGATATAAGTATTTAAAGAAAAGAGAGCATTAATCTAATTATTTTTCAATTACCAGATACTTGATAGATGGCTCAATCTTCAAAGCCCATTCCATGGCTCTCTGGCACCTCTCCTCCAAATGTAGGACTGCAACTCTCTACACAGAAGTATTATTTTCCAGTAAATGTTTCACTGACGCAATAGAGTGATAGTCATTGTCCATACCACCTAAGAGTTTCAGTCTTAAGACAAAATGGTTCCTCATACTAGGTCATTTGGTTACTAGTATCTTATATTTGTCGTCTCATCATTGAACTTTGGCAGTATTTCTTTGAGGTTACTAGCTTCAATCATAAGGAAAAATCTTTTTCATTTCAGGTGAGGATTAACAATGCATAGCCTAACAACGTATGTTTCTCTTTTTGTCTTGCTTTCATATTTTCTATGTAATTTAATTTTTTTGGGATAAACCTAGATGCATCTATTTGTACCTGGAAAGAGGCAGCAAGGTCAGCCCTAGATCTCCTATCATCCGAAGAGGCGGAAGAGATGGGAACATTTTCTGTTGGCCTGACAAAACAGATAAATGACATTAATCATGATTTCTATTAAAAAGACTAAGAAAAAGACGAACATAAAAAAAATTGGCTCACAGATTTCGAGATTCAATAGCCAATCTAACTTGAGTCTTTAGGCCAGCATAAGAGAAGTTGCAATCCTTGTGTTGCCTCATTGGAACCTACAGCAACATAAAAATAGAAAAAGAAAAAGGAAAGGAAAGAAGACAACCATAAACATAGAGCAAGCCTTAAAAAGATAGTCAAGTATTGTAAACTTTAACTCAGATTTTGAAACTAAATAATTTTATATAAATCTTACAGAGAACTTTACAGAGGTGGCATCACCTTCAAGAGCAAGCTCCTCTAAAGCAGGCCCCCCACCTCTTCTCATGTCGAGGCCGAGCCACCTAGCTGTTTTATCATAAGCCTCACCAATAGCATCATCTATTGTTGTACCTAGTTGTACATAGTGGCCGAGACTTTGTGCAAGAATTAGAAGGTTGTGACCTCCTATGTTTAACGAAAATACAAAGAAATCAAATAAATTTTCGTCTGACATAATGAAGTGAAATTCTTAAAAAAACTATAAAATAAAAATGGTACCAGATATAAGAAGAGCTAGGAAAGGAAACTGCACTTTCTTGTTCACTAGCCTGGGAAACAATAAGATATATCCAGAAAAGAAGTCACAGATGTTGCAATCTGATAACTACAAGATAAATTGACAATTAAATTTAATTTCGAAAACTATACCTAGCAACAAGTGCATGAGCCTCCATATGATGAACACCAACTATCGGCAACCTAAACTTGCCAGCAATTCTCCTTGCTTTTTGCACACCAACTAAACGTTCATAGTAAAAAATTATGATACCCAAATTATGACAGAATAGTAAAAAAAGAAAATGTTTACCTAGAGATGGATGAGATCACGAAGGATATACAGGGAGAGATTCCTTGGTGTATGCTCTTTGCGGACGATGTGGTGTTAGTCGATGAGAGTAGGACGGAGGTCGATAGGAAATTGGAATTGTGGAGACGAACTCTAGAGTCCAAAGGGTTTAGGCTTAGTAGAACTAAGACGGAGTATATGGGGTGTGAGTTTAGTGGGATACGACCAGTGGACGGAGATGTCTGTCTAGACGGGCAGGTAGTACCTACGAAAGATACTTTTCGATATTTAGGGTCGATGCTGCAGAGCGATGGCGAGATAGATGAAGATGTTAGTCACAGGATAAGAGCGGGGTGGGTGAAATGGCGACAAGCATCAGGCGTCCTATGCGATAAGAAAGTCCCGCAGAAGCTAAAAGGCAAGTTCTACAGGACAGCGATTAGACCTGCGATGTTGTATGGCGCAGAATGTTGGGCTACTAAAAGACGACATGTCCAGAAGATGAGTGTAGCTGAGATGCGTATGTTGAGGTGGATCTGCGGTCACACGAGGAAAGATCGGATTAGAAATGATGACATACGAGATATGGTTGGGGTCGCACCAATAGAGGAGAAGTTGATCCAACATCGTTTGAGATGGTTTGGACATATCCAACGCAGACCTCCAGAGGCACCGGTACGTATCGGAATTCTTAATCATTTCGAGAACACCCGGAGGGGGAGAGGGAGACCAAGATTGACATGGGAAGAAGCGGTGAAAAGAGACCTTAAAGAATGGAACGTCTCCAAGGAGTTGGCGATCGATAGGAGCGCTTGGAAGTTAGCAATTCATGTACCGGAGCCATGACGTAGGAACTTAGGGGTAGGGGCGATGCCATAGGTTTGTAGGTCCCTCTATTAGGTCACGGTCGAGGTTTCTACTATTACTATTATTATTAGAGGAATTATTATTAGTATGGCTAGTCTTACTATTAGTATTTTTTTTTTTTTTTTTTTGTTCTTGGATGTGTTCTCTTGTTGGGTTTCTTTCTAGCCTACCCCAACTTGTTTGGGACAAAAGGCTTAGTTGTTGTTGTTGTTGTTGTTGTTTACCTATCAGAAATTGCAAAGCTCTAGCTCTCAAGAAATTAAGGAAAAAGAACGTGCTTTCACAATAATGGAATTTTAGAGAAGGTGGCTTTTTTCCAATTTTAAGAATAAGACGGACCATTTGGCTTCAAAAGAGTCATTGGTTCAAGCACAGCCCAATATTTCTGATGAGATGGAAGATTTGATCAATTTGTTCAGTACTAGCTAGAACCACGGTGTCATCCCAATAAAGCTATTAAGTAATATTAACAGACAAGATAAAAAAAAACCCATGAAAAAAGAAACACCAGATTGCCATCCTAATCAAGGTACTATTAACAAATGGAACACAATGAAAAAAGAAAATATATACCTCTTAGACAAAGACTAAGGCCTGGACCAATAGTCACAGCAACTGCTGATAAATTCTCTTCTGTCAGTTTTGCATTATCCAATGCTTGTTGAACTACCTTTAATATGAGAAAATTATGGTAAAGCTAGAACTCATTTATTGCCTAAAACAAAATATGTAACAAATTTAAAGTCAGACCTCACCTCGTCAATTGCCAAGGCATGTGCTTCCTCTGCCATTTTAGGAGCAACACCACCATACTTCACAAGTAAATCTGCCTTCACCGGTTTTAAACAGGAAATAATCTCATCAGTGGATACTAAATTACTTGTCACTAAATAAACACAAGCTACATAAATTAAATTAAAAGAGAACTAAAGAAATAAGACTCACCTGGGAAGATATTACTTGGCTTAAAATTTGACCATCACTTCTAACCTATTAAATGAAAATGCTCACTAAGGAATTCAATTTATGAAAAATCTTACAATTCTACTGTTATAAAGCCAGAATTAAATGAGATAAATTATGGAGAAAAAAGAATTGCACGAACCACAGCGGCGGCTGTGTCATCACAACTGGTCTCAATTCCAAGCATTACCACATCATGACGGGAAGAAAAACTCGGAACGGAGCGAGTTGCGACTCTGGTACATGGTTTCAGAGAAGGAGAGGTGAGCGATCGGTTCGCGAGGTGAGAAATGAGAGAAGGTTTGCGGAGACGAGGGATGAAAGAACGAAGTAGAAGGAATTTGAAGCGGGAAAGTGATGGAGCGAGGAGAATGGAGGCCGCCATTAGTGGACTAGAGCGAGCTTGTGAGCTCAGATTCTGTGTGTTGTTTACTTGTTTTGACAAATGAAATGAGAAAAACGGAGAAAGGTTTGGAATTTGGATGATGGAACTGAACTGGATATAGATATCCAAAAGAGGCCATCTCCATGGGCTTTGTCTGATTGAGGCCTGGATAAATATATGGGCCTTTTGAAATGCACTGATTTTTCTTATGAGGCTTAATTAGATCTGTTGGAACGGGGTAAAAAGTCCTATGAAGTTATGAACCACAGGGCTGACAGGTGCAATCCACTAAACAAGATTTTAGTATGCAATCAACTACTGTAAAGCAAACAAACCAAATTAAACAAGGTTTTAGTATACAATTAGGGCTGAAAACGGTAACTGTCCAAACCGTCCGATCGTTTCGTTTCGCGCGACTGAAATTAGGTTTAGAGGCGCCGCTCCAATCCATCATTTCCCCGCCGTTCTCACATTCCCCTCTCTCTCTCCCTCCCACGCTCTACTCTCCGCCGTTGTCAATCTCACATCACCTCTCTCTCTCTCTCTCGTACATGCACGCTCTGTACGAGCAGAGCAACTCTGCCGACGAGGAAGATGGAGTTAACTCCAATCTTACCCAAAGCCCAAGATGAAGTTAAAGATAAAAAATCTGTGAAAGAGGAAGATGGAGTCAAGGAAGTGAAAGATGTGAAGGAGATTCACAGTGTTCCTGCCAAGAAGTGAGTCTCGGCTCCAAACCCTTTTATCTCAGACTGTAACGCAGAGCCAAACCCAACATGCAGATTCAAAATGCGTCAGAGAGAAAGGCCATGCATGTCAACAGTAGAGAAGCAATTTAAGAAGTTCGTGCAGTGAAGCCGATACATGCTGTAATTGTTTTTCTAGTTTACTGGTACCAGTTTTCAATTTTCTCTTTCTTTGAGCAGTCAACCTTATGTGATTTCCTCAATTTTTTACTCTTTTTCATTTTTTGTTTTGATTTCATCAAATAAGTGGGATTGGATGCCTAGATGTGTTGTGTAGCAAAGGGGTATTCACTGGTACAGATCGTATTCAATATTAGCAGTTGGCTTTTCTAGTGTTATTCAAAATGAAGAGGGAGCATCTAATGTAAATGGCAACTAATTTTCTGTAACTTTTTTCTTGCTTCTTAAAGCATGCAGGTTATGTGCAGTTTTTAGTTTGCTTTTGTAATTGCTTAAGTCACCATCGAGTGACTTGTAAGTTCGTAACTCTCTTCTTTTGCTTAATTTGGCTTTAGTGAAATTGCTTAGTTTGACTTTAGTGTAATTAGTTATTACTGGT
Source organism: Rhynchospora pubera (assembly GCA_028095005.1). Lineage (NCBI taxonomy): Eukaryota > Viridiplantae > Streptophyta > Magnoliopsida > Poales > Cyperaceae > Rhynchospora > Rhynchospora pubera. The sequence goes on from CM051460.1 coordinate 332,728,188, forward strand.
ACTGGTTTCGTGGTTCTGTGGTACTGCTACTATGCACGTGATTGTGGAACTGGTATTGGTATTTTTTAGGGAAAATTGGATATAACCCCCTCAAATCTTGTCTAATTGGAAATAACCCCCTGAAATCTTCAAAATTGGATAAAACCCCCTCTAATCTTGTTAGTTAGAGATATAACCCCTTATTGTTATTTTTAATAATATTCTAAATAGTTAAAATATATTTTTTGTGTTATGACTTGAATACCCCTCTGTAGTTCTACTGTTATATTTCATCTTCAATATAATTCAAAACAATTGCGAACCCCTTAGTCAAAAAGCTTAATCAACATATGAACTTTTAGATGTATAAACTCGATCAAAGTTTCTACAAGAACATCCACCTTTCTATTATTAGGAAGAGTGGAATTGTTGAAGACACTAGAAACGCCATTTTTCTATAGAATACCACGATCTGGAAATACTATTGGTGTGGACCTTTCTAGATGGCAATTGAGTTGTATTATGATATCATTACACGAGGGCAAAATCAAACAAGTTAACATTTCTACTAGCGGGGTCTCGCGCGTTGCGCGATCTATTTTTCACACTAAAAGTTTGTGATAGCTATTTTTTATAATTATTTACATGTATTGATGAGAAAGAATATAGACATAATATATAAAAAAAAGTTTTCTAACACACTAATTATATTTCTGAAATTACAAATACCTACTTCTTTCATGTATGAATCTTTGTATAGGAGCAGCATGAACATGATATGAATCGCTATGCTTGCCATCGCAAGGACATCTTTTTTGCCAACGAACCAAAACACCCTGCACCATAGATTTAAAACCTCATAATAAATTTTGACCATAGATTTAAAACACCTGCACCATACTTTTTTAACTAAAGCTAAATCGCTTTTCTTTGGCTATTATGAGGTGCATCAGCATTGATACCCACTAACATGTATCAGCTAGGGTTACTTATCTCTAACTTATTATCAAAGAAAAAGATGAAATAATTCATAATTGAAAGATAAAGCATGCATTCACTCCTATCATATAGAGATTCGTAAATTAAGTGACAAAAAAAAAATCTAAGAATAACATGAATCATCCTTCATCCATTTTATTCTTGCGGAAATTATAAAAATTTCAATTAGTTTAAACCATTCGAATAAGTGCCACATTAATGCAATTTGAACAATGATCGCTAAATGAAAAAAAGGAAAAAATATAAAATGGAAGTGAGCACCAGATGTTGATACAATAGAATATTTTGCTTCTACTGATCTAATAAGATTATCCAAATAGTATTGTTGAGATAAAAAAATATGCCCATCCATACCAGTATATTGTCCATCTCAAATATGACAAAATGGGAATATTATATCTTTAAAACCAACACAAATTGATCGAATTTAAACATAGTGATAGACAATTTGCAATATTTACCTGTGGCTTTCAGTACCAGAAATGTCATCAGGGATGCAGAAGATCAAATTTCATGGATAAGTTGCGAAAGGCTCATTGTTATAACTGGAAAAAGAAAATAACACAATAGGTGACAATGCTTCACACTTATAGCAGTATCCTAATAAAGAATAAAAATGATAATTCAATCCATATTTTTTTTGTAATTGGAAATAGAAACAATCGAATATAATTTCTGAGGGAACAATAAGTGAAGCACATAAATTGCAAAATGATTTCAATTCAATTGAAAAGACGTTGACATTAAATAAATTCTGAAAACTTGACCTCAAACTGAAAGGGGAAAAAAACTAAGAATGTTAGCATACCAAGACTGAAAAATTTGGCTCCTCTTAGAGTACTCAGATTGATTGAGCCTGTACCAGTCCATTATGTGTCATTATCTACAAAAATAAAAAAAATCCAATCAGTATTTCTTTATGAAAACTCAGTTAGACTAAAGAAGACTACTCATGTATGCCAGTTCTTTATGCTGGTCTAGAAAGAGAACCATAGGAGCTGAAGTTGTGAATTTTATCTTTATGGCAATAGCTTTCTGCACAAAGGAAAAATGACAAACACAACAATAAAAAAATAATAAAGCTGAATCCAAAATTTTCAAACTCATGAGAGCTGTTATAAGTAGAATTAATAGCTAAATTGAACATAAATTCAGAGATGGTTCAAGATTAGGAGATATAACAATATATAAAATTGATTGAGCTGTGTTGCCAGAGAAATGGAAATCTAAAAATGATCCAAGCAAAAATACATGAGCGAATCGTAAAAAAAAAAAAAAAAAATTTCGGGCCTGAAAAAGGAAAGCAAGAAGCTGTTGAAGAGAAATATATCTAAATCGACCCTTAGGTGATACCAAACATTGTATCTCAAGGTCACACACAAAAAAAAAAAGCAAATCAGTTTGATACACAGTCCTATGGTATGTGGAGATCTAAATTTTGGAGGAAAAAGCAATACACAATGTACAAAGATAGAGACATGAAATTGCTCATGGGTCTCGTCTTATATTATTGTCTGATCCAAATGGAATGTAGCCTCTAATTTAAGGCCTCAAAGCAAAAAAAATATATATATATAATAATAATAAAAGGATTTTGTACCAAATGGAGGTTGACAGGGGCTTAAGAGGCAAGAAAAACAACTTTCCACCTCCACCGGAGGGAAGTCAACCAAGACATTGTGTCACTGATCGCAATATAGATTTTCATAATAAATAAGAATAAAAATAGTTCATACTTATAGCATGCATCTCGAATTTTTTTAGTTGTTTCCAAAAGTACCCTCCTACCTTATATATCCTGTTATATAAAACCTTGATTTTACCAGTACAAACAAAATATTGTCATATAAAGTACCAACAGATATTGGTTATACCATGAAAGAAAATATTCTATCATTTTTTTATACATAAAGTAAACAAAGAAAATTCTTATATCTGCAGAAGCACCAGGAGTTATAATAATAAATTCCGAAATTATATGATACAACCTATATAGAGTCATTTCTTGTTTCTTTCGTGAAAAGTGCATTGCAAATAACCGTTAACGATGTATATAACTTATAAAACCTATATAAAACCTTTTCTTGCAATGACCGAGATCCAAGATATATATAACTTAATTCTTTTCTCTTTTATTTGTCAGGACGTCCTACCTAGCTGAAGAACCAATGATCATAATAACAGAAGCATATTGGTAGTATCCATCAAATAAAATCTTCCATCCGTTCATCCATTTAAAATTTTAAAACATTTTGAATAACATATGAATAAATGCAATATGTTGATTATTTACCATACAACATAACATCATGATCCAAATCGATGACCTTAACCCCAATTGGCGGTTGAGTGAGTGAGACATCGGCATTTTCTTGTACTGGTATCGGGTGGGGTGCAGCTGCCCTCAAAGCGAACTTCTGATTTCCAACCTATGCAAGTTCACTTTATTCGACCAAGCATTTCAACCCTTCTTCCGCCTGATTGAACAAATTGGCCCTTCTTGATCATGGATATCCTGCAAATATCCAACATAGTAAAACTCATTAACATATTTCAGAAGTAAACAATTTAACCCTGAAGTTTCACTATAATTGTTTTTGAAGTGATGTGAAGGAATATGGTTTCTCAAAAGTTGTACTATCTAGAAGATAAAAACAAATGTTGAGGGCTGTATCAATTATTCAAAAAACACACCATCTCGAGTTTATAGTAACCAAAAAGCTGATTTTTAACATGACCTTTAAAACTATATACGATATCATTAGAAGAAGCAATTTCTACATCAATCGAATCTTCAATCAGCTACACTTGGCTGGTCAGTGAAGAAAACAAAAACAATAGCACGTAAATGAGAATTGAAACATGAATACTGCAGTAGTTATCACAAACAGAGATGAACATATGAGCAAAGATTTGCAACAAACTTGATAGTGCACCTCTGGTCACGATGTAACAAAAAGACCAAACATGCATACAGCCATCAGTGCGAACTGTACTGTACCGCAACACAATAGAAAAATTGTAACACAAAAAAAGCATCATATATACACAGTGAACACATAATAAGAACAACGGAAAATGTAGATATAAATAGAGAACAGAAGAAACTACAACAAACATAAACAACTAAGCAGATAAAAATACCTAAAGAAGCCAAGGAGATGAAAGCAAAGCGCAGGCAGCAACACTGAACATGAAATAGTTTAAAGAAGGATCCTGCAACAGCTGATTTTCCTAAGATATGAAAAAGAAGGAAATTATGCAAAACAGTACGATAAGCAGAAAATAATGACAATAAGAAATAAAGGAGCATGAAAAGGCATAAATGAAGCACACAAACAAACCTGAGAGCAGAGAAGAACAACGAAAGAACAAACCAAAAATGTGGCAGAAACTTCCAAGCTTACCTGCAAGAAAGTAAAAAAAGAAAAGGGATAAAGCTGAAAACTAAAGCAAAGACACTAATACAACCAACAAACATAAAGGAGATGAGTGTACGCATAATAACACAGAAGAAAATGTAAGAGTAGAGAAAAATCAAAGAACATACCGTTAATCCAGCAGATATGTCCAAACCAACCTGCAACAAACAAAATATAAAAGAATATAAGTACCAGGAAAAAAAAACAGAAATCAAACCGGGAGACCCAAAAGAATACAAAATATGAAGTCCAAATGCAGAATGAAAACAGGATCTATAAAAAGAAACAATCAGTGCGAACTATCTAACATCAATAAAAACACCCAAACGATATACAATGCATTCCTGAGAATTTTTGTACAGGGAAAAAAATGGAGCAACAATCCTATGCACACAAAAGATGCACCTAGTTGATTTCTCTCTACGATAAAGAGAACGGTAGTATGTGTTTTTTTTGACCTGATCAATGCGCATAGGAAAAGGCAAAACTGCCTGGTTTGTTTGATTCTTTCTCCTCCAAAGACAATATTCAAAACAAAAGAAGCAGGAGAAAAAGTGAAGAAGAATAATACATACACTAAAATGCAGGTGGCTTCGTTTAACTATTGTGAAACAATCTGACCAAAATCAACAAAGAGAAAATCAGAAGAAAAAAAAGAGGGAAAACCTACCAGACGAAGAATGCAATCCCAATAGGCAACTGTGAGCGAAGCAAACAGAAGAGAAGAGGAACTTAGGAGAGGTAACTTCGAAATACACAACAGCAGCAACAACGCAGAACGCAGATAGACAGAGACCACAAAAAAACAGCGTAGAAGTTCCCAAATCATAATCGGAGGTGCAGTGGACCCGGCGCAGAGAAGAGGAAATGCAGATCGAAGCAATAGACCAGAATCGGAGCACAAAAGAACAGTAGAACACAAATAGACTAAAGTAGAGAGAACGGTGTAGAAACCACGACTATCTGTCGAAGAGGATTCGTACGGCAATCACATAGGGACGGCCACCTATCCGGTCCACGAGGAGCACCCAGGCCATGAGATGAGAGAGGCTGTACTGAGCGGAGGAACTCGAGGCAAAGGAACGAAATATCTGGAAGGAGAATTGATCAAGCGGCAGAGGCTAACCGCATCAGATGGCCACGATGGAAGCAATGGAATGGACGGTCCAGATTCGTTACTGTTCGCAAACAGTGTTTAGCTACAGGGACGGATCCGGATCTAAATAGTCCGGATTAATATATGTTTTGATTTGCTCCAAAAGCGTGTTCGTTTTAGTAGAATTATATGGTGACATGAAATTGGTTGGTTCAGAGAGTATGGTTGCTTAGAAGATGCAGTACATCAGATATTTGAGAAAACGCTTGAAAGAGATATCAGTGCTTGAAATGTCGTGGTGGCTGGTTATGCTCTTCATGAAATAAGAAAGCAAGCAATAGATATATTAGAAATGCAAACACATAGTATGAGCCCACCTTAAACTATCTATTGCTAGAAAAAAATTCATTCTTAATATTGCCTAAAATCCTGCTTTTCTATGTCATCGGAGGAGAAGATGAAAGGACAGAGAAGGAAAGGGGTATTTCAGTCACAATATAAAAATACATTGATTTTTCTATTTAGAATATCATTACAACTGACAATAAGGGGTTATATCCGTAACTAACAAGATTAGAGGGAGTTTTATCCAATTTCGAAAATTTCAGGGGGTTATACCCAATTGGACAAGATTTTGAGGGGGTTATATCCAATTTTTCCTATTTTTTATGTACTGGTTAAACAATTAAAACGGTCAAACCGTTCATTCAAACGAAACGTCAACGCAAAAAATGACTTGCGTTCATACGACGAAACACAACACGCAAAAAAAAAACATTTCGTCAGGTAACACGCAACGATCAACGCAAGGGCACATTTGCGTCATCGTTATAACCGTTTTGCAGCCCTATATACAATCAATTACTATAAAACAAACAAACGAAACAAAATACAATGAATAAATTACAACAAATACAACAAACAATATAAATGGATACAACATAAATTGAACAAATAAAGCAAATAAGTGAACATATACAACAAAAGTAAAGTAATAAATGTAAAACAAAATTATAAACTATGGTTGTAAAAGAGATATCAAAACATTATTGAATTCAAATCTTATTACTATGGTTGTAAAACAAAAGTAAAGTAAAAAAATGTAAAAACTAAAACGAATAATTTAAAAGAAAAGTAAACTAACAATCTGAAACTGGTTATCTATGCTTTGAAAACAGAGCACCCTAGCCAGCTCTAAAACTGACGGCATACCCTTACAACGCCTGAAACTGCGAATTTCATATATACCATTAGGATGATCATGTAATTTGTCACATCTCACTAATTAAATCATTTCTAATATGATAAAAAATTAAATCATTTCTAATATGAACATAGAGTCTAGCACAAATATACGGTAACTCGGCCGTTTTTCTTATAGAAACATATTAAGCCCGCCAAATAAAAAAAAATGTCTATTTATATCAGTATTATAAATAAAAACCCGTGGGTGTCTTTTGAGTGTTTTCTATTTTTCCGCCCGACACGGCATCTGACGTACGTCTGGCTTTTCATATTTCTTTTCTTCTATGGTGTAGCTATTATTTATTATTATGTACCGGATTTAGATCTATTATATCATCCTAATAAATGAACCGTTACACTATGAGTTGTAGAGATATCTGTGCATATTTTTTTTCTTTATCAGACTATTTTTCTTCTCTGCCTCCATTTTGCCTCTCTACCGCCGCCTCTTTCCCATGTCTGCTCGCCTCTCCCCTCGGTCTGTCTGACCTAGCTTTCCTCTCACCTTCGTCTCCTCTCTACTGGGCTTCTCTCCATCGCATCTCCTCCATATGCCTCACCTTGGTTCCCTCTCGCCTTCGTATCGTTGACCTCTACTATGTTCCCTGTCAACTGGGAAAATCGCTAACCTCTACTGTGTTCCCTTTCTCCTTTGTCTCCTTCACCTACGGCGTTATCCATCATTTTTTAATCGATTGCGATGCATGTGAGGTTTGATTTTGTTAAGTGATTTGTATATCTTAAACTCAGATTCTGTTTTATGTTTGATATTTTTGTTTTTTTTCACTTTTTAATTTTTTTACTGTACTTTTAGATAATCTTTTAGATAATCAGTATATTATTGTGTCTTTCTTAATTTATTATGCTATATATTGTATGCATTGCTGTTTTGTGCTATATATTTTTTTTTGTTGGAGAAAACTTATTCAGTTGTTACTATTTTATCAGTTACCATTTTGTCAGGAATCCATAGAGCCATCAGACTTACTTAAATAATAACCATGTCTATTGTACGTTTGAATGAGAGGAAGCTATTGGAATTGAGGTTTATTTTCAAATTTTTAAAGTTCATTGTTATCAATAATTGTATTGTTCCAATCTAAATTATGTTTCGTAACTGCTCATTGAATGATTTTCAAAATTCTAAGAGGCGTTACCTTTCATGCCTAACTTTTATTGCTTCCGCTTTGGCATTGCTTTAATTAGCTGATAATTATATCATAAATAAATAAAATGGAATTAATACCCGTGGAAAGAAAACAGTCACTTCAATTGCATCATCATTCCATTTCGTCCATCTATATATAATAGTGTCTACAAATAGAAATACACTACATTACTTTTCAAATTCCCTTAGGCAAATTTTCAAATGTTTGTGTCTACAAATAGGAATTAATACCTGAGGTTTGATTTTGTATGTTCAACACCAAATTATCTTATTTATTTGATTGTTACTTTTGTGATTTTATTCCTACAATTTTACCTCTTCTCGCAATCCATGAGAGATGCACAAATCACAAGTTTGTGAAGTTCTTTTTTATTTAATTTTTTTCTGTTTTCTTCAAGTATATAGTTTAATTAAATTTTTGTGTCAAATTTTTGTCTTTTTTTGTCGAGTCCTTTGGAAATCCTTCTTTTCAAAAAATCTATTAATTACTATTTTCTTAAGATATTTAGATAGGTTGTGGTTGTACCGATGATGGAGCTAATGTGACTCATATTTTTATGTAGTTTTTTACTTAGTACAAACCAATCAGACATCCGAACTCTAAAAATTCGACTACGAGTTCTGGGTTTGGATTTTAGGAAAAAGTAGATAGTTTAGGGGATTAATTTAGTTAGTTATAAATTAACAGTACCTAACTAAAGTTGAAAAATTGATAAAGGTATATGTACTAATAACAATGGAAAGAAACACGAGGAAAAGAAATAAGCCTAGGGCTGGGTGGTAACTGGTAAGGAGTGGGTGCTAGCCTTCTAAGCTTGATTAAGGTATTTGTACTAATAACAGTGGAAAGAAACATGAGGAAAGGAAAGAAGCCTAGGGCTGGGTGGTAACTGGTAAGGAGTGGGTGATGGCCTTCAAAGCTTGATTTACTCAAGTCAAAAAAGAAAGAAGGATAAGAGTGATATTAGGTTTCAATTTGAGGAGTAAAATGGGCTAGAAACTAAAAAATATGCCAAGAAAATGGAAGTATAATCAAATTAAAAAACATACATGTATAGTAACGAAGAATATATTTTTAGTCACTTTAGAATAAGAATATTGGAAATATTTTTTTTATCGACAGTAAAGATTATTAGGATCAAATAAATAGTGTAGTAGTGCTCCTAATGTTTACTTTCGTTTTAACAATTACTGAGCATTATATTATCTACCAGAAGAATATGCTTGATTTAGAATTTCAATAGTTTATAGATTGAAATCAAACTGTTGCCCATTCTATTGTTGGATTGACATTTTCAAATTGCATCAGGATGCATAAGTAAGTAAGTCGAGAAGGTTGAAGAAAAACAGCTTATCAGATGTTTTGAAGTAAGCCAAGAAAAAAATTCTCTTTATTCAGAGAGGACCAGCCTGGCGTTTAGAGAGGTTGCTTTAGTCGGAAAATATGTTGCAGGATAAGCTTTTCCCATGTAAGCCAGGAAGAAAAGCAACTTATCAGATACCTACTATCGTGTGCCATCATAACGCAATTTACATATTCATATGTTTTGTTTTTTTTATACTTTACCGGTATCATACTGGTACCAATTGGCTAAAGAGTACTTATATTTCATGTTAAACTTCTGTTGGTTGAATAGAATAAAATCATCATACTAAAGATGTGATTTCACGCCATCCACTATACTAGATAGGTAATGGATCAGCAAACCAACATATTTTCTGAATGCTAATTGGATCAGCTTAGCATTTAGAGAGGTCGCTTTATTCTCTAAACATATAACTTTTTAGATATGAAGGTGAGGATATTTGTGTACTTTTTTTACATTGACCAATGAAAAGAAACTACTGCATATGTACCATCCTAATAAGTATGGTATCAAAAATAAAATGTACTCATATGGTTCATAATAAGAAGAGATTAAAATTTAAATTTATTACGAACTCATATATCGAGCGAAGCTCGATGTCTTACCCTAGTTTTCTATAAAGGTCCGACTCCAATCATCCATCTCAAGAATATTTAATTCAGCTACTTGAATTCAAAATGACGCAGATTGTTTAATTAAAAATCCATTCGAACTTCCCCACATTTGATTATTTTACTTCTTAACTTTTTTTATAAGATAAATTGGTCTAAGTCATCCAACTTATTTTTAAATTAAATATCTATGAAAAACCCTCCAATCGGATTTCGAATATGCGATCTTTCACTTAAAGTGTATTACTCTTTGCCATTAGACCAAGAGCTAGTTCTTTATTTTACTCCTTAACTAGTGAACGAGATTCCGAACCGTCCCACCAACATTTCACGTTTATATATAGAGTTTTGCTTTGGTGAGTTGCAACTCACGGGAGGGTCTGTGATTTACGATCATAACTTCTAGATCTAGTTCAAAATGACCAATCCAAACCGTCTAATATGATCTCCCAATTGAAATCTCCATGTAGACCAAATTTTATATTTTTCAAAACTTTTAAGTATTTTTCAAATTTTTAAAACTGCTGTTTTTTTAACGGTTCAAAACTAATTAGATTAATGATTTTTTAAAATTTTTAAAAAATACTTAAAAATTTCGGAAAAAAATGTAAAATTTGATATGCATGGAGATTTCAATAGCGATATCATATTGAACGATTTGGATTGGTACTTTTCAACTAGATCTAGGAGTTTTGATCTCAACTCACAAATCCTTTCATGAGTTGCAACTCACCATAGCAAAACTATATACATATATATATATATATATATATATATATATATAGAGAGAGAGAGAGAGAGAGAGAGAGAGAGAGAGAGAGAAAGAGAGAATGGCTAACGCGCCATCAACGACACGTGTTCTCAATTTTCTATCGACTCATTTTTCGAGATTCAAAATTCAAACGGTCGATCAAAACCGTTTAAGTTTAACATAATATTGAGATACCTTTGGAGACCAAATTTTATATTTTTTCAACTTTTTTTACTATTTATTATGATATTTTCAAATTAGAAGGTTTGAAATACTCTAATCATAATGTTTTTAAAAAATATTATAATAAATTGCAAAAAAATTTGAAAAAAAATATAAAATTTGATCTCTAGTGGATGTTTAATTTGGGAGCGCAATTTTTTTTTCAGAGTTACGTTACCAGTTTTTAGCTCTCTTCATTGCCTCCTAATCGATCCACCCTCCTCTCCCTCCTCCACCGCCTTCTCTACGTCGCAACCCTCTTCTCCTCTTTTTCTTTCCCACACATACACCACCAGACCGTACCTTGTAATAAGTTAATAAAACAAGGATGATTCTGAAGTGGTTAGTGACAATATCTACTTAAATTATTACCTATGACAGATCAGTTTATTTTTTTTCATTAAAGGTAAGATTCCATTCATCACAAGAATATTCAATTGAGATTCTGCAATCCAAAGACCCACCATCTATAGTTGTATAAAAGATTATGTTCATAATTGCGGACCTTTCACTCATTAAGTCATTAATAGTTGCCAAGGGGTCCTCTTAAAATTGTCACATGTATATTAATAAAATATAGTGCAACTATGAGTCCAGGTACATGTTGGTTTTTAGTTAATTATGTACTCGTAAGAAAAACGGACATTGACATGTTGATGTTGTGCACTAGTTCACCAACCGGCCAATTATTGGTTGTAGCCTTGTAGACTATTGCTCAACCTCTTAAGATTAATGAAAACGTGTCCAATTACTCCAAACTAAACAAATACAATAGCACTTGAATAACGGCGTTGATCAGTTATCACAAATGTTCTAAAAAAAATACTTTTCTGTAAAGATTTCACTGAAATTAATCAGTACAAGTGCACATTAATTATTATAAATAATTTGAGAATTATAACTTCTCTATCATGCTTTAGAAATAAAAAAAAAGTATTTTTTTTTCGTGCAAATTTGTTATCACTACACCATATTTGAGCGTTAGTACCGGTTTTATACATATTATTAGTACCGGTACTAATAATATGGTACTAAAAATAATAAAAAAACCGGTACTAAAAAGAGGTGGAAAGTGACGGCAAACACAATTAGTACCGGTTTTTAGTTAAAAACCGGTACTAAAAATATTACATTTAGTACCGATTTTTAAGTAAAAACCGGTACTAAATTCATTTTTTTTAAAAAAAATTTAGTACCAGTTTTTAATTAAAAATCGGTACTAAAATAATTAAAAAAATAAAAAATTAATCAAACGAACTTTATTGAAATTGACTAGTAAATTTTCTTTATTGAAATCAAATTTGTGCTATCTAAATTATCTTTTGTTGTATAAATTGACTGAAAGAACCAAATGAACTTTATTGAACAATATTTCACAAACACAAAATCAGAACCAAACGAAATATTATACGCGAACTGCCTACACAAAAACAACAAATTGATGAACCTAAAAACTTAAATGGAAAAGAAGCTATTTTTACCTACAGAAACGAAGAGCTGAGCAGAAAGGAAGTTAGTAAAGATCAAACACACCATAAAAGCAACCTGAAGAACCTGAAACAATAAAATGAAATGAAAGCATTTAGGTGAAGTAAAAAAAAAAGAGTAAACAGACGACAGAATCAGTGCATTGACAACCAAAAATTAGTATTAACTATTAGGTAATGAATATATAGGGAGTCTTAATTGGTTTCTTGTGAAAACGATCTAACTATTAGGTAAATGAAAGGGAAATTTACCCGAGGAAAGGAACAACAACACGCAGGGGAAATTTACCCCTTTCTTTCTTCCTTTTCTGCCTCAATCCTGATAGGTTTCATGGTTAATCCTGAAAATTTTCTTGCAGCCCTGTGATCTTTCGGTCTTGGTCTGATTATATTTTTTCTATCTCCATGAAATCTATTAGGTGTGAAATTAATGGGAAGAAATTTGTGTTGTAAGAGTCATAAATGACTTTAAAGTTTAAAGAGAGAGGAGAGATTGAGAGAAGAGAAGGCGGTTGTGAGTTGTGATTTTGAAGAGAGAATGAGACAAGGTTTAGTCAACTGAAAAATAAAAATAACCATTTTTCAATTAGTACCGATTTTTTATAAAAAACCGATACTAAAAATTGCCTGAAAAAAAAACCATTTTTCAATTAGTACTGGTTTTTTATAAAAAAATCGGTACTAAATAATTGATTTTTAGTACCGGTTTTTTTTATAAAAAATTGGTACTAAATTAAAAACAGTTTTTTCATATTTGTCGGCACTTTCTAAATAAAAATTAAAAACCGGTGCTAAATAATTGATTTTTAGTACTGGTTTTTTTTATTAAAAACCGGTACTAATTGAAAAACGGTTACTTTTATTTTTGTCAGCACTTTAGTACCGTTTTTTTTTATTAAAAACCGGTACTAAAAATCAATTATTTAGTACCGGTTTTTTATAAAAAAATCGGTACTAAATGAAAATCGTTTTTTTTCAGCAATTTTTAGTACCGGTTTTTTAAAAAAACCGGTACTAAATAATAATTCTGACAATTACAAAATTGCCATGATTTATTATTAATACCGGTATTCTTAAAAACAAGTACTAATGGTCCGGTACTAATAATCTTTTTTTTTGGTGTAGTGTATGCACAACCGATGACGCTTAGAACGCATTTTATTTCTAGATATATCAAACCATTGGACCAATAAAAAAGATTTAACTAAAAGAAGAAAGAAGGATCTCGATCTCTCTGTTTGTACCATAAATATATAATTAAGTCCCTTTCCTTCATTAGTTAATGGCAGTGCCAAAAGTCTAAACACTACAATTTCAATGATGAATTGATGTTTATTAATTCCATTACGTGCAGAAATGGAAATCTTTATTAGAAAAACAAGAAGTGAACGGTTGAACTAAAGTTCATATATAAATTAATATTTCGGGTCATTGTTGTAACCTATGAATCGCTGCTGTTGCTCTCATGGAAAGCCAAAGTTTAAACTTGAACTGGATGCAACTGATTCAATTTGCATGGTATCTTTCCAATAATGTAAAATAAATGAATATTCATTTATTTTACATTTGACTCTAATGGCATTTCTCCTTTCTTTGTTATTTTCAATTCACTTGTTTACCTTTTGGACTTGCACTAATACTAATCTGCCTGGGAGCATCAGAGCTTTGGCTGGGCTTTCAAGCTGCTGCATAGAGCAAAGAGAGGAATGATCACACAACTAAAGACACATCTACAGCTCACAACTAATCACTGGCTCTACTGCTTTGTTTTAGCAAGATTGTTTGTTGTTTCTTGCATGGATAACTGGTGGGGTTTCGTTTACTTAGTCTGAATGATTTCTTTGCGGCGGACTCTGATTTCTTTAGGGTAGTCCGGAAATAATTTAGCTTATTCTGACTTTTGTTTGTTCTATAATAATTTGCCTCGCTTAATGAAAGCAGCTAATCCTGCTTGGTTGCGTTTATTTAAAAAGAAAAGAAAAAAGAAAATAGGAGTCTTGCTGACGACAGCAACAGTAATTGAAGATTCCATACAGATTATAAAAGATTCTTCTAGATTGCAAAAGATGCTGATCAATGATTGATATCGGATCCTCATTGTTTGGTATTAGAATCTTCTCTGATTGATATGAGAATCTTGTTTGAATATTCATGATATATTTGTTATCTGTCATAGTCAGAAATAAATTATATGATATCTCTCTGTACCAGTATATATGGACGAGACTCAGTCCTCATGTAATAGTCATGCAAAAGCAATAATAAAAATTCATCTTCTATATTTCTCTGTTTCTGTTTCGTTCTGTTTCACTTGCCCCTATCTTTTGATAATCCTAGCTATTGTGTTGCCTCTACGAAAATTTCTTCTTTTGTATATAGTATTTGCATTTCATCACCAGCGTATAGAGTTCACCAGAGACATTTTACGGTGGAATCTTAACTTTGGTCATGTTTAAAATTTTACGCCTTGGTTTGTGTTGTTTTGCCTCCAAAAACATTTCATGCAAGTGGTAAAAAAACTTTACTCTCGTTGCAAGAAACCCATCAACATCTAAGATATTAATTAAATCCCGTGATTTTTTTCTCTATTATTGACCATTTTTTTATTTTTTGTATTTTCTATAATTAAAAATAGTTTTATTCTTTTTAATATATTAAAAATAATTGTGTCGATCATTATTTTAAAGTAGTTTATGCTGAATTAATATCATTTAGAAAATATAGCACAATATATTTTGACTAAGGCTGTGTTTGGATATAGGAAGAAGGAAGAAGAAGAAGGAAGAAGGAAGAAAAAAAATTATAAACAATTCAAACTCTTCACAAAGTTACACACTTTTCAATACTTCTTCCCATTTCTTCCCTTCTTTCTTTCTTCCCACACCTATTCAAACGGAGCCTAAGATAGTTCATTCTGAATTTTGTCATCTAAACACAATATAGCACAGTAAAGCCGCGACTTATGTTATAAATAAAATTACGTGGGGTGTACGATTTTAAACGGTTAATTTTAGCCGGACGCGGAAGCGTCCAATATTATGTGGGATGAACAATCTTTTTGTTTATGGAACGTGCTATGAATATATATTGCTGGGCGAGTATGCTATAGGAAACAAAATGACCCGATTCATCAACATACCTGGAACTGGCTGCCGATTTTTTTTTTTCTTTTTCCATCGTGTCAGCCCTTTTTCATGTAACTCCATAGCTATTGAAAGGAAAAAAAAAATTAATATGTCATCGGCTCTCCTTTCTTCTCTGTTCCGAGCACCACAACCCTTAATCCGCATAGAAAATATCCTTTCTTCTCTGTTCCGAGCACCATAACCCTTAATCCGCATAAAAAATATCTCGTTCAATATAAAGGAGGATTATAAGACAAGCGAACCAAATAAAAACAAACATAACATAATGTAGATTAAGAAATATGTAGTAGATTAAATAGAAATAGGAACATGATCGTCTAAGTTACGAATAAGACTAGTATAAGGTACTCATACGAAATTTGTGAAACATATATATATATATATATATATATATATATATATATATAGAAAGGCTAATGTGTTATCGATGGCACGGAGGGTTTCATATCATCGAGTTTTTTTCAAGATCCAAAATTCAAAATGTAAATTAAAGTATATTTTTGGAGACCAAATTTTATATTTTCTTCAACTTTTTTTTCTCTATTTATTATGATATTTAAAAAACCATTATTAATTAAAGTATTTCAGACTCTCCAATTTAAAAATATTATAATAAATATAACAAAATTCAAAATATATATATAAAAATTTGATCTCCATGAATATTTTAATATATATAGAGAAAAAGTTAAACGGTTCGAATTACCTATTTGATATTTGAATTTCGAAAGATGACTCGATGATACACGAACGATCCGTGCCATGGATGGCACACTACCCTTTCAATCGGAAGCAAGTTAACATCTATATTCATATTTTTCTTCCACGAGAGGGCATTTTAGTCATGATTTCAAAAAATAAGTTTTTAATATAAAAATTCATTAAAATTATTGAAAATGTTATATATACTATTTAAAAAGAAGGGACATTTTGATTTATGTCACTACAAAAATTTAAAATTCATAAAATATGCCATCACTAAATGAGTAATTATTTTTGTGTCATTGACTTGTTAAAATGGCCATCCTACCCTTTTGAATATGCCATTCTAAAACATTAAAATTCGAGATTTGTCATAGGAATTAAAGAAATCGATTATATGCCACTGAAAAATAATAAAAATTGAATTTATACCACTATAGAATAATAAATATCAATTTTATGTCACTCTGACTCTGTGCTTAAAAAAGTTCATTATACCAATAAAAGAATTTGGTTTTTCATCTCACTAACAAAATTAAACATTTAATAATCGTTTCTCATTTGCAGTAAAATTAGTTAGTTGAATTTTTATGCTATAATCTTGCAAAGAATAATCAATCTCCACATTTGTGCTACTCCCATGCACAGTAAAGAACAACTAAAAGCAAATTGCTGCCGCATTTGTCCTCCTCCGTGGACCAGTAAAGAATAAAGTCCCTTCATGAATCATTAATTTTTTCAAAGAATTGCGCTACTGTTTCAGTTTATTAATTTCTCATGAACAAACCATTCCAATTTGGTTTTTTTATTTCTAGCAAATGACCTTTGTGCATATTTAAACGAAATAAAAACAATTACTCAAACAGTAAAATAAAATATAAAAAACGATGAACTTGTATGAGATATTCAAAAAGTTAAGTAGATTTTAAGAAAATTTAGAATTCACCATGCCTCCATGGAGAGGAGATAGACTATAAAGATTAAGGGGACGGACCTTCTTTTTTCTTTCCCATAGGACTTTCAAACCTAATTAACATGCCTAATTAGCTAAAGATTAACCAAGCAATTTTTTAAATTACTGACATAATTTAAAATAACAAATATAGAATTTACTAATATTTTGGAAAGAACTAGTGGTACTAGTGGTATAAAACAAATATTGATAATTTTATGGTGGTATATTTTCAATTTGTCATTTAAGAATGACATATTTAAAATTGAGAAATTTGATAGTGGCATAAAACAAATTTTCTCTACAAAGAATTGAGAGGTAAATATCTCACTGTAGAATTGAAAGGTAAATATCTATTTGGATGAATTAAGGGCGAATTACCAAATAGAAAAAATTAAGAGGTTTGCTGTCGATTTAAAAAATGGACTTGGATTCCTATATAAATTAAGCCTCCGAACACTCCCGCATTTTATCTCAGAACACGAATCTTCTAACCCAATGGGTCCCTCGCCAACCACCTCACGCCATTTCATCGTCTTCTCTGGCTGTCTCTTACTAGCCATATTCCTAATTTGTTTCTCATGGACAAACCCTTCAATCTCCAGCACAGAAACGAATAGGCTAAACAGAATTGCTATATCATCTACATCCCCACAACACCCACTAGATCCACTGTCCTTGGACGAAATCTCAACCATCCACTCGGTCCTTAGATCACACCCGCAATTCTCTTTTCCCAACGCATTCCCGTCGATCCATACTTTATCTCTCGAAGAACCGCCAAAATCAGTTGTTCTAGCATGGAAACCAGGCCGCACGTTTCCTCCTCGTCGTGCGTCAGTTATAGCATTTGCATCTGGCAAGTCTCATGTCTTGACAGTCGACATAAACTCTCGGACAGTACTACTTCACGAAATAGTCACGTCGGTATCCGGTTACCCCATGCTGACACCTGAAGACTTAGCAACAGCAGCTTTCATACCCTTCTTCAACTCGACATTTCTCGACTCTCTCATTTCAAGGGGAATTGACCCGTCCGACGTCACGTGTGCACCTCTCGCTTCAGGTTGGTTCGGTCCTTTGGAAGAATCACGCCGTCTGATGAAAATCCAGTGTTATTCTCATAAAGACACTATGAATTTCTACATGAAGCCGGTTGAGGGACTAACCGCACTCGTCGACATAGACCGTAATGAAACACTTCATATATGGGGAATTGATCGGAAGATTCCTATTAACAGTGATCCAGACACTGATTATAGATACGAGGTGCAAAAGGAGAAGGATCAACCTTCCTCATGCAAAGTAAATCCTATTTTCATGATCCAACCCAAGGGCCCAAGCTTTGAGGTAGAAGATAAACACTTGATTAAATGGGCCGGGTGGGAGATGCATGTCCGACCCGATGCCAGAGCTGGCGTCATAATATCTCAGGTAGAAAGCCGGATATTTACTCCGTGTATAAAGTTCTTTCCTAAGTTAAAAACTTAATATATATTTCTTACTGCAAATTATTTTGAAAAATTCCATGAATTTTTTTAATGTTTAAAAAAATGTTATACCAATTTAAGTTAAGGTTTATCGCAATTAGATGATCCTTGGTCCTTTATCTAATTCGAATTTTTTGTTTTTTTACCCAAACAAGTTGGGTAGGTTAGAAATAACACTCCAACTCTCGTCATTTTTTTTTTGTAAGACTAGATTTTTACGTTGGCTCGCCAAATCTATCACGAGAATGGAGTTAAGTGATCTTACCACTTGAGTTAGTTAAGGTAGTTAAGTGATCTTACCACTTGAGTTACTAGATCACATCCACCTGGTTTATATGAAAAACATTTTTTTTCAAATAATTGCAAATGCAAAAATATTTTCAGAGAAGAAATTAGCACAAAACTTTTTATCACAATCATGTTCGAGAAACAAACGGAGACGACTTAACATAGTGGTATGAGAAGTGGACAAAGATTTTCAAGATGTTATGCTGAACATGAGAATATCAGAAAGATATGGCTTCGTTTGGATGGCTTCTTCCCGGAATAAGGAATAAGGAATAACCACTTTTTACCAATAAATTTATTTCTAACCATCCAAACTTTTCACAAAAGTTACATAATTCCCAATAAATTTATCATTTCCCAATAAATTTCTTCCCTTCTTCCTTCTTTCTACCTTATTCTCAACACATCCAAACGGAGACATACTCACTAAGCACACTATTTTCTGAATTTGTTCAAACATAGCTTTCAGTGGTTAATGGAGTATAGTAGAATGACTGTCTTGACACACTGAATGGTCTTATCAACGTAATTATTGGTGAAAAGAATTAAAGCTACCTTCACTTAATCACTTATATGCATGTGGCAACATCTAGGTCAAAGTAACAGATCCAGAAACTGGCAAGTACAGACAAGTTATGTATAAAGGGATGGTATCGGAGCTTTTTGTACCGTACATGGATCCAACAGATGGGTGGTACTTCAAGACATATTTGGATGCAGGGGAATACGGGTTCGGGATACAAGCTATGCCGTTGGACCGTCTTAACGACTGCCCGACTGGTGCATACTTCATGGACGGTGTTTTTGCTCGGGCTGACGGGCAACCCTATATCCGATCTGACATGGTGTGTGTTTTTGAGAGGTATGATGGAGATGTGGCTTGGAGGCATGCTGAGGGTCCCACAACTGGAAAAGATGTAAGATCTATTTAGGAAAAAAAATATTTTATTTTTTATAGAAAAATTTACCATACTAAAGTGAAGAGTTTATATTTGTCAAAGTCTAGTACGTTTGTGCGCGCCTAGTCATACATATATATATAAAACTATAAAAGCATACATTCTATTTACATAATTAACTAGATGTTTTGTAGTCATGCTTTCTGTATTGGAATTAGAGTACTGCAACATAAAGTGGACCAAAAAATTAGCCTCGGATGTACCGTCGGATAAATATTACAATAGTTCTTAATAAAATAATAGCTACAGATAAGCACATTTAAAAGTAGCAATTGTGGATTTAAAATGTAAATTGGAAATTTTTTATATGTACTCAAAATTAGAAATGTTGATTCCATTATGTTTTGTATTATGATATTACTAGTTCTTTCCGAAGTAATCTATATATGTATAGAGAGATAGAAAGGCTAACATACCATCGATTTGTCATCGAATCATTTTTTGATATTCAAAACTTAAACGGTCAATTTAAATCATTCAAATTGTTCACCATATTGAAACATCTTTAGAGACCAAATTTTATATTTTTTCGAATATTTTTTTGCTATTTATTATGATATTTTCAAAAAATATAATCGGAGTATTTCAAGCCCTCCAATTTGAAAATTCATAATAAATAGTAAAAAAATTTGAAAAAGTAAAAGATTTGATCTCCAAAAATATTTTAATATGGTGATCAACTTAAATGGTTTGGATTGACCGTTTGAATTTTGGATCTCGAAAAACGATTCGATGGCAAATTGATGACATGTTAGCCTTTCTCTCTATATATTAGTAAATTTCTGACATTATAGAAATTAATTTCAAGTATTCAAGTAACTTATACATAATGTCAGAAAATTACTAATTAATTTCTATGAAATAGTTGAATACTTGAATTTATACCCAATTCCTTTTTTAGTCATTTTATGACAATTTTACGTGAAATAAATGCTAACAAACAGGTAAGAGAAGTGCGGCCTAAGATAAGTCTAGTGGTCAGAATGGCTGCATCAGTTGGGAATTATGACTACATAATCGATTGGGAATTCCAAACAGATGGGCTTATTCGCATCAAGGTTTAATCACTATCATCGATTTTAAGAAAAAGTTTAAAATTGGTGTCCAAAGAAATGCATAATTGCAGTATAGTCCACTACAAGAGGATGGTCTATTGTTAGATTTGCTAAATTTTCTAGATAGATTTTTTTATTAGTGTTGGACTTTGTTCTATTGCTAGATTTAATTAATTGATGCACTAAAGTTTAGTAATTTTTTAGCAAGACTTAATTTTCTATTAATATATACTTAAAAATCTAACAATTTATTTTTTATAGACATTTGAATCTTGCAATGTTTAATGTAGCAACTTTTTGCTACATTAATTTATGGAGTAGCAAAAAATTGCTACATTAAACATTGCAAGATTCAAAAGTTTTATCAAAAATAAATTGCTAGATTTTTAAGTATCTATTAATAGAAAATTAAGTTTTGTTAAAAGATTGCTAGACTTTAGTGCATCAATTAAATCTAGCAATATAACAAAATCCAACACTAATAAAAAAAATTTATCTAAAAAATTTAGCAAATCTAGTAATAGGTCATCTCTCTGGTCTGACCATATCATTCAAAATTGACGCAACAGGTTAGCGCTTCAGGCATGTTAATGGTAAAAGGAACCACATATGAAAACATGAATCAAGTTCCGAAGGAAGAGGACTTGTATGGAACTCTTATTACGGAAAACGTGATCGGCGTAGTTCATGACCACTACATCAACTTCTACCTAGACATGGACGTTGATGGATCGAACAATTCCTTTGTGAATGTACACCTGGTCAACCAAGAGACCAATGAAGGTGAGTCGCCTCGAAAGAGTTACCTGAAGGTGAAGAAACAGGTTGCCAAGACGGAAAAAGATGCACAAATAAAACTTAAATTGTATGATCCATCCGAATTTCACGTCGTGAACCCTTCTAGGATAAACAGCATTGGAAATCCATCAGGGTATAGGATTGTACCAGGAGGCACGGCAGCGAGTCTTCTTGATTTGCATGATCCACCACAAATGAGAGCAGCATTCACAAATAATCAGGTACATCATTTTTCTTTCCTATTCATTTTCTTGTGAAGAGGATCTCTGTTTTTATTTTACTTTTTCGATATTTTTGGTTGCACAAAATAACTAGTGAGCATGTTGATTTTTTTTTTCTCTATAGATATGGGTGACACCGTATAATCGGAGTGAGCAATGGGCTGCTGGATTACTTACATGTCAGAACAAGGGTGATGATACACTTGCTAAGTGGACCGAGAAGTAAGTACAATATCAAATTAATTTTTTTTAAAAATGTCTAATCTTGAAGATGAGAGAAAAATCCACCTGACCCTCAAAAAAAAAAAAAAGATGAGAGAAAATATTAACAATTAAAAGGTCTACTTTATTATGATGAAAAAAAATAAAGAAACTAGTTAACATTTTTATACTTTTATAGGGACCGACCAATAGAGAACAGGGATATAGTGCTTTGGTACACACTAGGTTTTCATCATGTACCGTGCCAAGAGGATTACCCCATTATGCCAACTGTTTCTGCTAGTTTTGATCTCAAGCCAGTCAATTTCTTCAAGAAAAATCCAATCCTAAGAGCTGTACCTTACTCAAAGGATGATTTTTTAACTTTGAAATCTCAAGCATCTGCCTAGATGGATTAAAGAGTGAATAAATACATAAATCTGTATTTAATTCTGGACTTTGGGTTCACATGTTTCTCAATTGGGGGTTTCAAATTTCGTAACTGTCTAGATCAAACTTTTAAAATGTGTTTTTTCCGTATGACGGACTGGAGTTGATTTAATAGTGCGGTATTATTTTGGTGAAAAATAGGTGAAAGAACATTGTGTATGTGAATATATGTGTCAAACTCATATGTATTTTTGTGTATAATACTACATTTATATGGACGATTGGTATATAATATTGTACTTAGAGAAGCAGTGGATCGTGATATTGTACACGATATTGAACATCTCTAAGTATTTTATTCACGATATGTGCCAAACATAAAGTGTTCTCAATACACGATATGTCTTTTGATATTGCATAATGTGTTCTCAATACACGATATGTCTTTTGATATTGTACACGTTTATTCGGCGAAAAAACACAATTTTTTTAACGTTTAATCGGCGAAAAAATTAAATGACACGTTACTTTATTTTATCGTTTTTTTCTATGACGTTCATGCGATTGGCTATAAAATACCGCTATTTTCGAAAAAATGACGTTTCTCAAAAGCTTGGTCTAGATGGATTAAAATGTGAATAAATACATACATCTGTATTTAATTCTGGACTTTGTGTTCACATGTTTTTCAATGGGGGGTTTCAAATTTTGGTAACTGTCCCATTGCTTGAATACTTGTGTTCCAATTTTTTAACATTTATTTTATTATTAATTTATTGGTTTTGGCAATCGCCAACCAAGCTCCAAATAATACTCCCAGGACCAAGTTTAAGCTAGTCCCCATTTCTGCCTAGTTTAATAATAGAACTAGTGAGATTACGTCTTGCGATCTATTTTCATTTTTCATATTTTTTGTTAGATTTAATACCTTAGAACTATTTTGATGGACTTTTTTTTTATTTCTCTACATTTGAACAATGCTATAATTCAGATGCATTGTTTTAAGCTAGTCCCCAACTCCCCATACTCCCAGGCAATGTTTTCAATACCGTACCGGAGGTCGAACTGGCCAAACAACTGGTATGGGGTTTTACCGGTTTATCGGTTAAACCGGTTCTAAAAACCGGATTATGTCGTAATCATATATATACTGATAATAATGTAAAATAAATAGAACATTAGTAACAAATAATTAAAGCATAATAAAATAAAAATTAATCATCATACAAACTATCTAAGGCTCTCTGAAATTAAGATAAAACATTAGATATCTAAGTACTTTTTTTCTTTTTTTTTCTTTTTCTTTTCTTAATAGCATCCCATTAACGATAATACTGAAGTCACTAAGTGAATATTACCATAATTATTTAACATTAAATATAAACCTCCTACAATTTGGGACTATAATTATAAATTGCATTTTTTATCACTTTGCGTACCTCCCCATTTTATTTTACCTCCGTCTAATCTTCATTAATTTGCCTTAAATTTTATTTCGAACATTAAAAAAATAAGTATGCATACAAAAACTTTGTACGTACCTTGTTAGGATATAGTTTTTATTTTTCTACATCACAATCACATGGTCCGTGGGTCCCTTGGAGTTGGGAATATCTTGTAAATTTACTATAATTTTTTTTTAACAGCTATAGGCGCTATTAGCTATGTAAGTCACAATTCTACAGGGACTATTAGCTATAGGTCACAGTACCTCGAAAATGCAAATTGCCTTGGGAAGGACTCATGAAACAAACCAAGACAAATTTTGTGAACCGTTTGAATGTAGTCATAAAAAATCCGCTTCCCGGTACATTATATTTTCCGATTTTTCCGGTTTTTAACTGGTTTTTCCTGGTTCACAATCAGTCCGGTATTATGGTCTTTTCTTACCGGACCAAGGTCCGGTTCCCGGTTTTTTCCGGTTTTTCCGATACCCGGTCCAGTATTAAAAACACTGCTCCCAGTGTTTAAAAAACCGTACCGGACCGGCCGGTTCAACCGGATTTATCATGAACCGGACCCTAGTCCGGTAGGTTTAGTCCATAAAACCGGATTTCTGATGAACCGAAAAAACCGAAAAAAAACCGTTTAAACCTGATAAACCGGTAACTGAACCGGCCGGTTTATTATTTTGAACCAGAGAAACAAATAAGTTAAATCGAAAACAATACAAAATTTGTTGAGATGGAGAATCGAACCCTAGTCTTCTTTCTTTATGCATAAAACACAACATACTTAACCATTTGGCCACATTGTTCTTTTGGTATAAATAAATTTTTATATATTATTATACCGGTTTGTAAACCTTTAAAACCGATAAACCTCGATAAACTCCATACCGGCAGCCTCACCGGTTTGATCGCCGGTACGGTATTTAAAAATCAGATGCGCGATCCACGAAGAGGCAGCATTTACTTTTCTACTTTTAAATTTTATGATGGCAGCAGAGAGATCATTTTTTTTTCCCAAGAAAAAAGCATATTTTCAATGACCCCCCCCCCCCTCCAAAAAAAAATAACAATAAATGGAGAATCCACACCTATGTTTGCGATATTAAATCTTTGTACACTACTGAACATGAAACCAGATTGATAGTTCTCTGCCCAAACCTGTGATTATAAATAAGGTAGATGCAAGTAGATCACCAACGATGCTAAATATAATAAAAGGATAAATCACCCCTACTACTACTACTTATAAGAACACCAATTCAAAACAAAAGTCTAAATAATTAGACGAAGGATATAAAAATTTAGTTTAACATATATATATTTTGAACTATTGATGGTTTTGATCTGATTTTTTATTAATGTTTAGATGTAAATAATTACATAAGTTTACTGACTCTTCGTTTTATATGAATAAATTTATTGCTAAACTGCAATATCTTTTTCATAATGAATTATTAGCAGGTGAAGCGATATCATCATCAGAGAGATAAAAGACAAGCCTGTTCACAGAAATTATTTATTAATATACTAATTGATCAATATGTGTTTTCTCTATTTAGTAACTTTTCATGTCACTCTATTTTTGTATCATTGTCATTCATTATTAGTCATCGATTAAGGAAATAATAATAATTTTAAAATAAGAATTTGTCCATATATTGAGTGTAGACACGAGTACTAGTGACATGAACTGAATTTTGTAACAGAGCTTCAATTTAGATCGTTCATTTAAGTCCAAATTAAATTTTTTGTCCACCGTATGACTTCTAGAAAATGAAATACTATAGATTCAAACGGAAGATATTGTCAGAAAATTTTTGTTTGGATCAGATGCTACGCTAGCTCCTTCATCCCTACAAGGGAATTCTTTTGCAATTATACTTGAAGAATATAGATTATTTTTTTTCTCAATTTAAAATTTCAAGAATTCTAAGAACATTATTTCTGCTATAGAATTCCGAAAACGATCAAAAACAGAAATGTTGCAATAATTTGCTGTCAGATTAATCGAAAGCTAGCGCCAAACTTGGTAGCCACTACCAAACCTATCTAAAAGGGGAAAAAAATATTCGAAAACTAGCGCCATGAAGGAGTGATGTCTTTATTAGTGCAAGTTTGCAAGCACACAGCAATGAGGTTAGGGAGAGGCTTGTTGGTACACTAAGAAAACCTATAGCATTCAAATATAACTAATCAGTTGGATTTGTGTGGTCAGTACAATTAAAAAAAAAATAGAAAAACAAAAAACAAAAGCAGAGACCCATTTTTTTTGTTACGGGTTCCAAAATATAGACAAGATTCGCTGCACCATCAGTCGCTCACGCACGCTCAATTCAGATAATAACGTTCTGTGAAAAGGAAATATGAAAATCTGATCAGCGCCAAAGCAGATCCAAAGGCCCATATCTTTCCTGGTATACAATTCAGAAAATCGGACGGTAGGGATTTTCTAAGAAGTCCCGTCAAACATTTATCACTCAGTGCTCAAACGTAATTCTCTTGCTTGATACGATTTATCACAACTCCTTATAATACACAGATTTATCACTGCTCCTTATAAACATACGGATTTAAAAGCATAATAACATCTAAATCTAGCGTGTAACTACTTTTTATATCATTGATAGATTTAATCTATGATTGGATATTTGGATGTGAATCTATAGACGAAAATATAATATTTTTTTTCATCTAAAATAAAAATAAATAGAGTGTTGATTGGAATTGATATAGAAAATAGTAGAAAAAATTGGTACTATGGGCTCCGTTTGGATAGGTGTGGGAAGAAGGGAAGAAGAGAAGAAGTGGAAAGAAGTATTGGAAAGTATGTAACTTTGTAAAGAGTTTGGATTGTTTATAATTTTTTTTCTTCCCTTCTTCTTTCTTCCTCTTCTTCTTTCTTCCTCTTCTTCTTCTTGCATCCAAACGGAGCCATCGAGGATTATTTTTATTTTTCATCCAAAAATTCCACCCATTTTTTTGGGCTGGGTGAAACAATTGAGAAAGCATGTCAAATATATTTAAATGATAACTGCATTTTGCCATCTTTTGTCATCGTTAAACACAAAGTGAACACATAAAATAGACAAAATGAGCATATAGACAATCAAAGTTAACACTTACAAAAAAATTAGTGTTGTCATGTCTTGTTCAGATTTTTATATGCATATTCAATTTATTTTTATCGAACTTATTTGTTTGTATGTGTTCACTTTTATCATTATATATATATTCACCTTATCTATTTTCAATATAAGGTATCAAACATAAATTCGGTATCTGTTCACATAGCAGTCAGCACACAAACATAAATTCGGTATCAAGAATATTTTCAATATTCTACCGGAATTCATTCCGGTCGGTGGTTGAAATCTGATATTATTGCGAAATTTTTATGTATTTCTTCTTTAATATTGAATATTTGTTTTTTCGATTACTGTTTCGATATCTGGTATTACCGAAATTTTCGGGTAACATATAGGTATTGAAAACAGAGGTATCAAGATGTGAATATTTAGCTAGACTGATCTTCGCGTTGGCGTCAATTCGTAGCCCTTTGGAGGGGTACAAATTTGAAAATAGAGAAATTTTGCATAATAATAGAAATTAAAAGTTAACGAGGAATTTTCCCCGACAATATTTTTACTTCAAACTCGGAATGGATTATAAATAAAACAAAAGAAAGAGATTTTCTTTAAGATAAAAAAAACAAAAGAAAGAGATTAATTTCATTTGATATGCAAAGATCGTTAATATTGCAAAAAACCGAAGTACCGAACTAGATATATGCTATTCTCATTTAAATCATGGTTGGAATTAGTGTACTCGATAAATTTGTCAGAAATTTTTTCAGTTTGGACTATCATATAAATATTAATTACTTATTAATCAAATAATGAAGTGTAAGCTAGAAATTAATAATTACATCGAGGAGTTGGAAAAACGAATTAGATACGTGTGGACAAGTACTCGTAACAGAAAAACGTAAATAGAATTTTGCCGCGCAAAAAAAAAAAAAAAAAAAAAGTTCAGCTAAACGGAGATATAATGTTACGGAAGTTCAATAGTGATACTCCGTTGGCAATGTAATCAATATTTGGCTGATTATTAAGATTTATTGTCATGTACTGAGCTACTGACTTTGTTCTATTTTAAGATTAAGATTTAATTCATTTTTTCGGGAAAAAATTAGATATCCATTAAGATAATTATAATTATATCCTTAGCAACGGACTTTAGAAAATTCTAACAAATTATATGCATTTTAATTTAATCAAACCATTATTCATGTAATCATGTTATCTACTAAACAAGCCAGGCCACAATGCATCCAATTTTGTATTTCGCCATCAGCAACCTTAAAGTACCTCCTAATATGGATTCCAAGTGTATCTTCCTTTGTCCCTCTCTCTTGTCCTCCCTCTTTCTCTGTCACCTCAACTGCTCCAATTCTCCATCACACCCCTCCTCCCCTACTTAACACACTCACTCACTCTCACCCACACACAGACACACACAAACACAGGTGCAGGTGTGTAGTAAAACATGGACTACTCTTCTCTTAAACGATTCCTCCTCCTCGCTACCGGCACGTTTCTCCTCCTCCTCTTCGCCCACTTCTCCTTCCACCTCCCCTCCAATCCCCCCTTCTCCCGCTCCTCCCCATTCCTCTTCCACAGCCCGTCAGTCAACACTGCCAAACCGGCATCACGGAACCATGAAACAGACATCGTAAGCCACCCACTTGATCCATTGACCATCCAAGAAATTAACATCGCCAGGTCCATTCTCCTGTCATACTCACCATTCTCTTCCTCACCTTCTTCACTCACTATTCATTCTCTCTCTCTAGATGAGCCCGACAAGTCTGTTGTGAGATCGTGGAAGCCCGGAAACAGCTTGCCTGCCCGAAAAGCCGTAGCAGTGACCCGTTATAAAGACAAACCTTATGTCTTATCCATTGACCTTTCAACCAAAGAAGTGGTACAGTTGCCTGTACCAGATTCTGGCTATCCCACAATGACCATAGAGGACATGATGAGTGCCCCATGGGCCCCTTTTTCTGACAAGGCATTTAATGCGACTATTACTGCACGTGGAGTCCGGATGTCAGACGTTGCATGCTTGCCCATATCTCTTGGTTGGTATGGACAGACGGAGGAGGGAAGAAGACTGATAAAGATACAGTGTTACTCAGCCGAAGGTACCGCGAATTTCTACATGAGGCCTATTGAGGGTTTAACTGTTTTGTTAGACATGGATACTAAGGAGGTCGTAGAGATCACTGACAAGGGAAATGGTAAGTAGAACTCATGATATACTAATTTTAGGTTCTTTACCCACAAGGATTTTTATTATTTAGAAGCATAATTATGCAACACGGAATTAGATAAATTGAGATATTTTTGCTCAGTAGTACCATGCTCTTGCAAGAGAACAATCCTTTTTCTAAAAACATATAAATGTATTTCTCCTTTAAAACAGAAAATCAAAATATTATAGATATGGTTGCTCCCAAAATAAGTGACAAATCCCCCCCTCGTCTATTTCAAAAAAGACAAAATCTCCAAATGCCATGAGCTTATCCTTTCTGTCCATTTTGAATGATGCATGAAGACATAGATACTTCATACTTGCATCTTGACAAAACAAAACATATATATGTCATATGTGCACCTTGTTTCTCTGTATGTACCTGACATGTATACGTATATATGTCCAATGTCAAACTCAAACATTTGTACATGCATCTCAGAAGCGTTACTATTCCCCAAATGTACCCTAATTTTGAACGTAAAATTGTAACACCTTTTGACAGGTATACCGATTCCTAGTTCAACAAACACAGATTACCGATACGCTGTAACAAAAAATAACAGAGCAGCCTGGTTAAAGGCACCAAACCCAATTTCATTAGAGCAGCCTTCGGGACCGAGCTTCACAGTCTCAGAAGGCCACCAGGTAAAATGGGCTGGGTGGGACTTTCATATAAAAGCCGATGCCCGGGCCGGCATAATCATATCAGGTCTCGGCATTATCGACCCAGAAACCGGCACGAGAAGAGAAGTTATGTACAAAGGGTTTGTGTCGGAATTATTTGTACCATACATGGACCCGACCAATGCATGGTATTTTAAGACTTACATGGATGCGGGTGAATACGGGTTCGGGTTACAGGCTATGCCGCTGGTACCACTCAATGACTGCCCAAGGAATGCATATTACTTGGACGGTGTTTTTGTGACGGCGGATGGAAAGCCTTATGTGAGGGAGAACATGATATGTTTGTTTGAGAAATATTCTGGAGATATTGCATGGCGCCATTCTGAGTGCCCAATAACAGACATGGAGGTGAGGAGTTTTTTTTTATATCGTATTATTTAAGAAAATTCAAAATAAATTTCGTAAGAGAGGAAAAAGGAAAAGTAATAGTTTATTGGGCAGTTGCAGAAAAGAGAAATATATATGTCTATTTTATTATAGGCTCCGTTTGGATAGGTGTGGGAAGAAGAGAAGAAGGGAAGAAGTGGAAAGAAGTATTGGGAAGTGTGTAACTTTGTGAAGAGTTTGGATTGTTTATAATTTATTTTCTTCCTTCTTCCTTCTTCTTCTTCCTTCTTCCTATATCCAAACACACACATAAGGTCTATTACAAAGTTAAAGATGATTTTATTTATTTGTGCTTTTCGGGAAAGATTTTAGAACACAAAAGTGATAAAACACTAAAAGTTGGTATTTTTTTCTCCTTCAAATGTACAGAGTATTTTCTCCAATGATATATTACAAAACCAGCAGTAACATCAAATACTGATTTTAACCAAAAATAAAAATAAAAAAGGTTAAAGGCAGTGTAATATTTTGAGTTAATGCAGATAAAAGAGGCAAGGCCGAAAGTGACGCTAGTGGCCAGGATGTCAGCGTCGGTAGCGAACTACGACTATATCGTTGATTGGGAATTTCAAACCGATGGCCTTATTCGAATGAAGGTATCTCTTATAAATTTCTCTTCTTGTTTTCTGTCATTATTTTCAATCAATTATGGTCAGGTTTCTCACCAAGTGCAACTGTGCAAGTGCATCATGTCCTTGTCTTAGGCTCTTAGCTAGTCTGCTTTTTCTTTGCTGTCGTCGAATCATAGAGAAAGCTACTGAGATATTTACTCTTAAGTTGGGTTTGTCTCTATTTGACTCTAGTCATCATCATCTTCTTAAATAAATAAATGCAGAGAGCACCAATTATTGTGAAAATTAATTAATCATTTCACTGTTGATTCCTTAAGATCCTTTCTAGATTCATGTGCAAGAAAATGTGCTTCACTCAAAAGTAGCTGACAACTGATTGATCGAATATATTTGTTATCAACTTGTGGAACGGGTACCTCCTTACGAAACCAATATCGATTCGTCTTTTATTTTCTGGTGAAAAGAGATTCCAAATTAAATTATTCAATACATTGATTCCATAGTCCTGATTAGGTGAGAGTTCAATTCCTCTAAATTGTCCCTCTCAAGTGACATCTCACGTAGCAAATACATCCACCAAAAAGTTAACCTAAACAGAAAAAAAAAATGCAACTAAAAAGTTGCGTCACAAACTCAGAGTGCATTTGGCTCACGACTCTTTCTTTAGTGCATGTTTTTGTCTGATTGCGCAGTATCGTTTCTTGTCAATATCTACTTGGCATGTGGAGCCAAGGAATCTTCATTTTCTTATAAAAAATTAAGCTAAGCAAAATCAAATGGGTGATTATATCACTAGCTAATTAATGATGTTTTTAATCACATACATACACTGAGTATCTGATGAAGATTTTATTAATTAATTTAAAAGGATAAGAAATGCAACTGAAAGTGTTTTTGTAATTTAATTAAATTTGCAGGTGGCTCTCAGTGGAATCCTCATGGTAAAGGGTACTTCTTACACGCACACTAAAGATGTCCCAAGTGGCGAGGACATGTATGGGACCCTCTTGTCAGAGAATGTGATCGGCGTAATTCACGACCACTTCATCACCTTCCGACTCGACATGGATGTTGACGGGCCAGCCAACTCGTTCGCACGAGTGAAATTGACCCGTCAGGCAACTGCTTCCGGGGAGTCGCCTAGAACCAGTTTCTTGAAGGCGACACGCCACGTGGCAGCCACTGAGAAAGAAGCCCAGGTAAAACTTGCTTTGTACAAGCCGGAGGAGTTTCATGTTTACAACACAGAAAAGACGACTAGGGTCGGAAACCCGACGGGGTACAAGGTCGTGTCAGCTGGCACAGCTGCTAGTATGCTTGACCCCAATGACCCGCCACAGCTAAGGGGTGCTTTCACAAATAATCAGGTAAAATCTCTTTTCGCAGTTGATTATTGATAACAAAACATTGGCTGGTTGTCCTTGAACTGGGCTTTTATTTTAGCCTAATTGGCCTATTAAACATAAGATCAACCTAAGAAATTGATTTATTGGGGTGTTAGATATGGATCACACCATATAACAAAAGTGAAGAATGGGCTGGCGGGCTTTTTGTTTATCAGAGCAAAGGAGAAGATACACTCTCGGTCTGGGCTGACAGGTACACTTATTATTTTCTTTATCCTTTTTCCAACCACAAGTACTTGATTTAAATTAAAAGATAAAGAGTGGAATACGCCAATCTATGAGCTACATTATGCTATTTCCTGAATTTGACTTGAACAATTTCTTCCTGATTTACAGAAATAGGCCGATTGAGAACAAGGACATAGTACTATGGTACACACTCGGATTTCACCATGTCCCATGCCAAGAGGACTTCCCGATCATGCCGACAGTTTCCTCAAGTTTCGATCTAAAGCCAGTGAACTTTTTCGAGAAAAATCCCGTGCTGTGGCTGCCGCCAAACCAGGAGAAGGATCTCCCAGTCTGTACTGCGACAGCAACTGCTTAAGATATATTGATGCATGGGGGAGAGATTGACGCAGCTAGCATGCTTTCACATGATAATTTTCACATCTTTTCTTGAGTGAATTCATGCTGCTTATATGGAATAATGGACGTTGTCATATTAGCACAAATGCGAGCCAGATTTGAAGGGGTTTGATTGTTAAGTGAGATTAACGATGCCCCATAAGTGGATGAAATAATAGGTTGCTTGGTTCATGAGCCAACCAGAAATAGTTGTAATTGAGTTGAAATTATCAGGATGCTATTCAAGATAATTGTTGATCCTATTATACAATAGAGATTATAAGCATTTTAGGGATTAATTGATAACACTAATCTAATATAGAATTGCAACATGATAGTTATCCCGTCTGATTCGTCAATCGTCATGCCAGCAGCGAAATAGAGAACTAAAATTTGTTGAATAAGACTATTTTTAATATTCTTTCTGTAGATGGAATATCAGAAGAGGGGTGACATACTCCTGATATACTTCAATACGTGATGCATTTGGAATAGTCAGACGTTTGAAGGCAAACATCTGTACATAGCTATTTTTTTATCTAATAGTTATAATACGTGTAATAATTCAATACGTAATGCGTGATATTCTTTGTTCGACTCTTTTAGCCTGGACACCACTTTGTATGTGCCATGAATATATCAAACATAACATTCTAAATATTTTAGTAATTGTTGCCTTATACCTCCAATAAATTAAAACAGTCATATTATGCTATTAACATGACAAATAGTATAATTCCTTCAGTCTTAATCCATACCTGTACTGTATTCATTTAAGACACCGTAGAAGAATATCACTGTAGAAGAATATGTAGTATTAACAAAACTATTATAATATTAGTGAATTATGTATATTAATTACGAAAGTTGCTGTGCAGCAGTCATATTGTAAACCGCAAAAACGAATTCAGAGAGTAAAACAGAATCACAAGAAGGAAATTATGTACCAACCAAGTATCGGAAAACAAAATTTTCCCCTATTGCTGCAGATCTGGTTAAATCTAATTTAGATGATACAACAATGTGAATTCATTTGCACAAGTACTTTCCAATTAACACAACAGACAGCATAAATAATATTACTTATAGATTGAATTGTCTATTAATTGTCAAATGACCCAAAATTGCGCATCAGGTTCTACTTGAAGAGATTAGGATTAACCCAGTCCCTGCAAAGGACACAAAAGAGGCGTCAGAAGTTCCCTACCATTAAAATGAAACATAAAGACACAAAATAGGAAAAAAAAAAAATCAAGATTCTTAACTGGACAACTTATGTTAAACTTGTTAATATCTATTAATTAATAAAAAAGGGGGTGGAACCTGTCAGGTGGCAACAAGTGCAAGTGAAAAATCTCAAAAGAAAGTTTTCAAATTCCATGCAGGGCAAATTTGAGGCCCTATTCTGAAACAATGACTCACATAACAGAACAACTTACTTGCTTATATCATCGAGGTGATCTTCAAAATCAACTATTTCTAGCCACTTTTTTGATGTAATATGATCAGCCAATAAAGAGTGTGCTGATGGCTCTTTTAGAACTAACTGGCTTGTACGCTCAGACCCAACCTGGCGCCAAGCTTTAGATGAATCTCTTGTGAAAAGCTGCAATAGGTTTATATTTGAGGATAAGGTAAAAAATAAGAATAAGCATGTTAGTTATTCTACTACTTGTATTTTATTATCACTTTTAGACAGAACTAAGAACATTACAGATATCAACAATGGGAAAAATACACAAAGGAGAAGTAGTCATGTTTGTTCTCGTCTGACCATGCCAAAAAAAAGAAGAAAGTTTTAACTAAGAACTAGTCAGGTTTACACTAGCACCATATAGAAAGTCTCTATACAATGATAGTTCCAACTGACAAAGGGAGAACAAAACAAAATATTTGAATTACAAATATTCCCTTTACAGTTAAATAAGGTCTGTCTCAAATTTGGTATAGTTTGAAAAACTATTGGTCATTATTGAGAAACATTACAACGCAATAATCTCTTGCAAACATTATGAATCTTAAACCTATAGAAAACTGAAGAGATATCTGCTCGTGTCTTAGCCTATTATGCTGTCTCCAAACTTTCCCTCCACGGCCCTAAGGCTCCAATAATAAACATTTCGGCTGGGACATATTATGAATGATCAAACAATTCTCAATTTCTCATATTGCACCAACTTTGATGCACAACTTATCTAAACTATGGTGAACAATCTACAGTCCTAATTTTATGGTTGCACAACCGTTTTGACAGAAAATTTCTTTGCCAGTATATTCCTTATCATCATAAGTTACCAGTTACAACTAGAAGGGGAAAAAAAAGAGTTGGTAGAAAAAAGTTTAATGTACCACAACAGCTGGATCACGACCCTTTCCCTTAATCAAACCATCGAGCTTCTTGTTATCCAACTGTGCAAGAAAAAAAAATTACACAAATTCAATGAATATATGACTAGAAATCTCTGATACCTCAAAAAAAAAAGTAGCCTTTTTTAGAAAAAATTGACAGCAGCTGTCAACTAGGATAAAAAATGTAGTCAGCAATGGGATTCATTAAAATAGGCATATACTAGCAGCACTGCAGCTTGAGGAAAGTAGCGAAAGATGTGATCCCCAATTCTGCGAGCAGCAGGCCCCAGCTCAGAGTCATCATACCTCTCATTTGCATGATAGTACCCCACCACGTTCAGCTCACCTGCCTTAGAATAGTACTCCTCTGCCTGTACAATTTCAATTTTTATATCTTCCATATAAATAAACAAGAGAGCAAACTAAAAGACATCTAAAAATAATAATGAAAAATAGAAGAGGGTGATAAATTAGAGGGATCCAATGCCAACAACCTTCAGTGCCAAATCAGTGCCAATAACTATAAGTTTAACTTTCAAATAAGAAAAACTAACTGATTATACATGACACAAAAATTTGCACCATTCGACTTTATAACAGTATGCATCAGGAGATAGGCACAACAATGAACAAAAGTTTGTCAGTATTTTCAATCTCTTGAGGACAAGTGTCATGATTTTCAAATCGCATAATTTTTCTGAATGCCTGTAATTGAGATCATATAGAAAAACATCCAACAGTTTAAATTTGTTGATTAAAACACAAATAAGAAGTTGGCACAGCAAGCAACAATATTCATCAGCATTGGATCCCTTCAAAGTTTCTACTGTAGTGAAGCATGCAGATAGTCATCACTGTTCAATACGACCAATTTATTAAGGAAAGTGCAAGACACGCCATTGTTTACATCCGCATAGCGTTCTGGCTTTACTGGGTTCCAAATAAAATTAAATCACAATGCCATATTTTTTTTCAAAAATGGCTAAAATCTAAGTTTGACTACTTAAGTGGTCAGCATGACAAATACCATCAGGTTAAAGGTACAATAATTGGTCAAAGGGCTACTTCTACAGAATCCCATCCATCTTAAATTTTTTAACAAGGAACTCACTTTCATCTGATCTGAAAAGGTAACAGCTTAACAGTTTTTAGACAAATAATTTCTCACACAGACACCTCACACCTGCAAAGCAATGCATGAAGGAACTAAAATCCAAACCTGAGTAAGAGCGATCTCAAGGGGAGGGAGGAGAGCGCACGCGGAATGCGACACGGGCATCGCATCCGAGATTTGAACGGTGGCGTTGTCGGAGCTGAGGCGGCCGACGAGGATGCCGTTGACGGCCGACGAAGGATGCTTCAGCGCGTGCAAAACTAGCTTTATGTACGCCGTCTGAGAAAGCTCGTACTTGACTGATTCGTCGGATCCACCCATCTCTCTCTCTCTCTCTCTCGATCGATCGGATCGAAGAAGGGAAATAAGTGAAGATGTGAAGAAGAAAGCTCAATTGCCAATTAAACCCTCGAGTTGTGTTTTTAGTCCAATGAGATCCTCAATTTGTGATTTTAGTAGACCTATCACTGTAATTGTTCTTATTTTGAGAGCGTCTATATCACGTTACTATATCTACTTTTGTAATGGAGCGCTATTTCTAATATTTTATATCTGGGTATTCGGATTGAAGAGGTGATGGAAATTTATAATAAGAAATCTGATATGTTGACAAGTAATATATATGTTAACGGAAAAAAGTAACAAAAAATTGTCTAATTTTTTTTACAATATTATTTATAGTTTAAATAGATTATGTATCGAATTTGATCTCTTATGTTACTAAATTGATTCGTAAATACTTAATACTGGATCATTAAATGTAAATTATTTAGTTGATGATCAATTGATTTTAAAATTATATAGCATTCAATACACAAATACATTCAATAACCTATATAAAAGGTATCAATAATATATTTTTTATCTTAAAAGTTATTTAATTTATTTATAATTTTAACCACATTTGTTGTCAACATACTTTTTAAAAAATAATAATAATAATTGAGGATTTGGATATTGGAATATTCGAATCAATTGATACTGGACTAGTGGTCAGCGGTGCAGTTTCTTCCCTTTTATTTCTAGGCCCGTTAGGCCATCTTGACCAATATAAAATACTAAGCCCATTAAAATTAATAGGTCCAGTAAGGCAGTAACAGTATTCCTTGGATTCCCTCTCAACTATGGCTGCAACAGTTTTGACTTTTTTCTCTTTTTCTTTTTGTTTTATCTTTTCAAATGAGAAAACCCTGACGTTAGAATTCTTTATCCTGTTCCAGTGTTTACGGTGAAGTAATGTGTAGACTCGGTTTACAGTTAACTCATAGCCATAGGCATAACTTCTGCTTTCAAACAATTAACATGATTTTACTGAAAATATAAACAATATAACAATTTTTGCAGGGCTTGAATGGTTATTTTTGCATTTCCTTCAATATTAAGATATATGAAACAATTAGCTATCTACCAATTTAAATTTAGACCTTATATTTACACATAATTAATCATTATTGTGTACTACCTAAAGTTTTCGCAGCTATTTTTGTGTTATGTAATCAAAATACTGACTATGTGCATCAGTTCTTAAATGCAAAATTAACTCTAATTTTATCTCGAAATTATTATTCATTTTTATATTTCTAAATAAATAGAATATGCACACATAATTTGAACCAAAGTGATAGATGATCGGTGAATTATTTTCTTTTTTTTTCAAACTTTTTTGAGACTTGTAAACTGCGGTTTATTTGGGAAACGGTTCATGCCAAGTCCATGCAAAGTAATCAATGAATCCGAAACGTTTGAGGCAAAACGGGACCCATTTTAATTCCTATGGAAACATTGTTTAAAACCGACATATACCCTTTCACCGACAAGTGGGTCCCGCAGATCTCTCGCGCATTATAACTTCGAGAAGCGCAATATCATTAATTCATAAACCCCTCCCCTTCCCTTCCACTTCCATACTACCTTGAATTCCTCCAAGATATCAAGAAGAAACTTCACCACGAGAGAGATCTCTCTCTTTAATTCCAATTTCCAGACCTCTAAACCTTCTTCAAGAACACGAATAAATTTCCCCCCAATTCCAAATGACAAAATCCGCGACCCGTCACAAGGTTACACCTCGAGCTGATGAAGAGGCATCGCCTTCTCAGCAACTGGTAGAAGCGGCGCTGAGAGGCGACTTGGAAGCGATTCCAGCTGACGTGTCGTCTCGTTCGTACTCAGATTTGAATGGACTCGGCATGGTGTGTCTGAGAATGCGGTCTTCGGAGGTGATCTTGAAAGAAGACGCTCCCTTACGCGTCCGTACGGAATGGGCCGTGTTGAAGACGGAAGTAACCGCTCTCTTTGCTGCGGCGCATGCGGGCCATAGGGAAGTTGTCAGGAGGTTATTGGTATGAATCTTGATATTAAATTTTGTGTTTTTGCTTGTCAATTTTGGGAATTTTTGTTTTAGACCTCATAGTTAATGCTCAAATAGATATCTAATTCACCTAATTGTCAATGAATTTATGTTTAGTCTCTAAAAGAAAATGGGTTTCTTCTCGGATTCAGATCTTGGTCAGTTTAAACCAGTACTTGTGAATAAGATACCTGTATATCTTTAACAAACCAGTATGGGTATGGCCTTAGCATTTACAAAATTATACTACTTTTGGAGGTAGTAGACTTAATTGTATCCATTTGATACTCATACACTTGACGGTCATTTCTCTAAAACTGTGGCGTTATTTTTCAGAATTCCAAGAAAATTGAAATGAGAAATGATGAACATTGAAATGTACAAGGGCATATTTGTAAATATCGCTTGCCACATTATAAAAAAATATCTCTAATCGGAAATCTTTTGTTTGATTATAATTAGGATGCTGGAGCTGATGTGAACAGAAAACTATTCAAAGGATATGCAACTACTGCTGCTGCGCGTGAAGGTCACGTTGATATCCTTAACATGCTCTTGGAATATGGAGCCTCACAAGATGCCTGTGAGGATGCCTTGATCGAGGCAACTTCATTAGATGAGACTAAGGTTGTACAGCTCCTGATCTCCTCAGAGATGGTAGGACCTATGACCCTGTCACATGCTACTGTTATTGCAAGCTCCAGGGGATTTGTTGATGTTATCACTGCACTACTCGAGGTACATTCAGCAGTTTTTATAACGCATCATTTGCTGTTTGCATTTGTGCCAGTCATTATTGTTATTTGAGTTGGCAAGTTAGTGGTTCTAGTAGGACTTAAGTCAGGTCAAACAAGTTTTGGTCATTTTGGGATCCTTTTAAGTCTTGGCCTCCTTGAGTCTTTCAAGCACGTCATTTCTACATCTATTAATTTTTGTTTTGAAAAATTTTAACCTTATTTTTGTTGCGTGAATACTGGTAACTTGGGGTTCTGGTCAGACTTAAATTGGGGTTTTGGCATCATTGGTGGATTTGGGTTCCAATTGGTTGTGATCCTTGAATTTTCAAAACAACAAAAAAGTCTTGGTTCAAGGTTGGAAAGGACAACTTATGGTTTTTGGGTAGTTCTGTCCAGCCATGGAGTATATTTCCTACCAGTATCGCTGGTATCTTGTACCAAGTTATACCTGTTGACTGTTGAAATCTGGCTAAATGCTTCAAAATGATATAAATATTATTTTTTTATTTATTTATTATTATTTTTTTTGCTGGATAGAATGGGGTGGACGTCAATTGTATGAGCAGAGTCCTATTACGATCAGTTAAACCTGCATTGCATGTCAACGTGGATTGCACTCCTCTGGTAGCAGCCATTGTAAGCCGACAAGTTTCTGCTATTAAATGCTTATTGGAGGTAACCGCACTGTTTTCCTTAATGACCATGTCATATATATATATAAATGCTTTTTGTTTGTATAAGTCACTGAAATTGCAGAACTATCTATTCCTTGAAAACCAATTGGTGATACAACATGTGAATTTATTTTTGCTACCTCTGAGGTCTCAAAACAGGCCTCGTCACAGAAAAGGCCTACAATGGTATCTGTCAAGATAGGAAGGCCTATGATTATGTTCATCTGTTCAGAATTAGCATTGTTTGTGTTCTGATCTTCATCTTTACACAGGCTGGTGCTAATCTGGAACTCCCTATACAAGTCGGGGCATGGTCTTGGGACACGCTGACAGGCGAAGAAGTCAGGGTGGGTGCCTGCCTTGGTGAACCCTACAATGCTGCATGGTGCGCTGTAGAATATTTTGAATTAACTGGTCAAATCCTAACTCTAATCCTAAAACAAAGCCCTATTTTGCTTGGATCTACTCTTCTCGGCCGAACTCTTCTTACGCACGCCATCCTTTGCCA
This sequence comes from Rhynchospora pubera, assembly GCA_028095005.1. Lineage (NCBI taxonomy): Eukaryota > Viridiplantae > Streptophyta > Magnoliopsida > Poales > Cyperaceae > Rhynchospora > Rhynchospora pubera. The sequence goes on from CM051460.1 coordinate 332,768,855, forward strand.
GAATCCTAGTGCTGTATCCTTCCTCCTCGGGATTGGTGCTACTGCTAAATTCCCCATTAAAACCCCACGCTGTGAGTTTTTCCCTATTCACCTAGCCTCAAGGCTAGGTAATGTGGATATACTGAGGTCACTGGTCTCACATGGAACAGATATCAATGTGCGAACCTCTCTTGGAGATACGCCTCTTATGGAATCGGCTAGAGCTGGTACAGTTGATGCTTTTATTGAGTTACTAAAATCAGGTGCCAACCTAGGACTTGCAAATACACTAGGTGAAACAGCCATCGGCCTTGCAGATTTAACTGCATTTGTACCATCTGTTTCAAATGTTATGACAAAGGTATTGGAAGTGGGTGGGAGAATAAATTCCAGTGATCCTAGTATATTCTCACCTTTGCATCATATGGTGAGGCATGGCCAAGCGGGTCCACTTCAGACAACCATTCTAAGTTCATCAACAGAGGAGCTAAACCGGCCAGATGCATTGGGCATAACTCCTGTCATGGCAGCTGCAATATACAGCCAAGCTGAGAGTTTTCGGCTCTTAGTAATGGCTGGAGCTGATATAAAAGCAACAACACCTCAAGGAGAATCCCTTTTTTCATTTATCAAGAAAATGGATTCCACTACAAGAGATTGCTTTGAAAAGATTTTGCTTCAGGCAGCTTTGGCTAATCTAATAGTGCAAGATTCGTTTAGTGCACTTCATTATGCAGCTAAGAAGGGCGACAATGCATCAGTTATCCAGTTACTAAAAATGGGTTACGATTCAAATTTGTTGGATGAGGAGGGTTATTCTCCACTAATGTATGCTGTAATGGAGGGTAATTATGAAATATGCAAGATTTTACTATCTCGAGGTAAGGCAAAGTGTGATTTAAAGAATGAGGGGGGTGAGACGGCATTAAGTTTGTCAAGGAAATTGGATAAGTCTAATAAGGTTATGGAAGAAATTTTACTAGACCATATAGCAAGGTGCCATGTCATGCAAGGAGAAGAGTTATTTAAGTACACACGTGATGGGTCAGGCTCACGACATGCTAAGGTTTTGCGGATGTCAAAATCTGGTGTGTTAAATTGGGGGAAAGGCAGAAGAAGGAATGTGCGTTGTAAGGAGGCAATAGCAAGTCCTGGTTCAGGATTCTGGAAGAACAGACGGATCAAGGACGAGGGTAAAATGGCCATTTTCCGGGTTTTGACTCTAAATGGCCGGGAGGTGCATTTTGAGGCGAGTAGTTTATCTCATTTGGAACTTTGGGTCAGGGGTATTAATTTTATTTTAAGGGAGAATACTTTGTCAGGGGACAGTAAGTAGCATCAAGATCAGTGCAGTGCATAGGTTAGAAGTTTTCTTTTTTAAGCCAAGTTGAGTTTTTCTTCCTTTTTCCACGCTAAAGTTGGCTTTGGTGATTTAATGTTTTTTTTTTTTTGTTCGTAGCTTGTTTTTGCTTACAGTTAATAATTATTAAATGCAATAAGATCAATGTATATATCTCTTGTTTAAATTTGATTATCCAACTTTTATTTCTCCTTCTTATTTATAATTTTATATTATATTTTGTCCAAAATCTAAATTTCATTAATAACTCTAGTGTGCTGAGACAATACTGTCGACGGACATTCAGGTGAAATTTTTGTAAAACAAATTTATTAGATCTCGGCATTAGTTTTGAATCTGGAATATCATATTAGTGAAGTGTTGTAAATCTTTAACCAGTGAAATTTACATCTTGAAACTTACCTTTCTCATACAATTATGATATTTCAACTAGGATCAAAGGCCTTTGGTTGTAAATAAGTAAGATATAGGAAAAAGGGGGAAAGAATTAATATAAGTTTGGCATTTTTCTTTTTTTAGTCGAGATACTCGCAAGTAATTTGTTGGTTTAGTTTTTATGAATTTAAAATGTTATCAAGACATGCTCCTATGTTTATTATTCATAAGCTACCTTGTCTTCTTGCTTCGCTATATATGTTAATGTGCAGACAGAGAATTGAGAAGTAGATAACAACGCAAGTTTATATTTGGGAATTTGTCAGCTATTTAATGGTGATTTAGAGGTGACCGTTGGTGATTTTACCAAGTCAAACAGAGAGACGGAGAAGGATTAGCACTAATGGGCCCCGCTTAATTTGACCTTCTCTCTCCTTGACAAAATTTGCGCCTCTGGTTTTCTCTGCTTTAGGGAAGGCATGCTCCTCACCAGGGACGGAGCTATGTAGAGGCAAGCCCAGGCACTTGCCTGGGCTTGTTCTCTGGAAAATAAGGCCCGACTATGTTATTTTAATCATGTGCCTGGGCTTAAAATCTGAATGTGCCTTGGCTTGGGCTTTTGGCCTGTAAATTCTTTCCCTCTTTTTGCCTGGCCGACTGGCCCCATCTGAATTGCTCCATTAGGAAAACAGAAAAATAAATTTGTCTTGGCTATGTGTGCCTATGCTTAAAAAATATCTGGCTCCGTCCCTGCTCCTCACCTTCTTTGTTAGTTTCGTTTGTCTCTAGGGTTTTGGTCGATCATAATCTAGGGTTTTGTCATGGAATTGAGTAGTACTAGAAATTCTGAGTTCCAGAGTCACAAATTCTTGTTTTCCTTTGTGATGGAATTCTTGTTTTCTTGTTGCTGCTAAAGGAAAGCCATTAGTAGGAAAGGTCAAATCTTAATTACTTAGTTAACTGCAATTACTTTCTTATCTATTGACGAATTAAGGTTAGGTTAAATAAGAATTAGAGATGCAGAATGTTTCTTAATGGTTTCTAGTAAGGTGCCATGTGTTCAATAGCTTTTTACTCGTTCCGTATATGTCATTGTAATTAATCATTTGTTGTCCCATTTCTTGTTGTAGTTTAGCATATTTTGATCAATGACCCTTTTCTACTAGCGCTCCTCTTTCTCCCTATAATTTCTACTTTAATTTTTTGGTCTTACAAGATATTTATAATGGTTAATTAATAAAAATTTAGTACAGAAAATAACTAAACATCTATTCATGTAATCATGTCACATAGCTTCTTATATCCATAGACGAGTAATCGGTGATTACAATTATTTCTTGACCCAGTGTTTGGTACTAAACATTGAGCAAACTATTTTCCTTTCCAACCATAGTATGCTTGTAATCTTGTAGAATGTAGCACTTCAAATTCTTAGGTTTTTTATGTTCTTGCTCATCAAATGTGTTAATAAGAAAACAGAATATCTAGAATTTTGGATGATAGAAAGAAGTTCCAGCATTTTCTAGTTTCTTATTTATTCTTTGAAAGATGCTAGTGGAATTCGTGAAGGGGAAATGAAAAGGCGACTTGGAATCACTGAGTTCCGTTTCTTCATTTCAATCGGCTCTTGTTGATCTTAGTTGGAAGTCAAAAATGTGGTCAACCACATCTTTAAACAGTCAAAGGATAGTTAAGGAGATTTGATTTCTATGAATTTCTCTATTATAACTCTTTCTTTCCTTTTTATCATGCAGCATTTTTTCCTTTTATCTTGAATACTTGATTTGACCCTATTCATTTGAATGGAGAGATTACAACTATTCTCAGTTCAGCTGCATCTTAGAGCCTCCTCTAGGTATCAATATAACTACAAGGTTAGTCTGTTATAAATTTTTGTTGCACTCCTTTATTACTTTCTCTTTCTTTTCTATCATGCAATTACTTCGATGTTCTTAAGTTTGACCTTAATTGGTTGACCTAACATGTTGTCAATGGAGAGACTGCAACGATTATCCGGTCAGATGCATATAATATAAGAGCAAAGATCAATTTGATTCTATCGGTCAATTGATTGTGAGTGGATCTGTCATTAATCTCTTTGCTGGAAAGCTTTAAATTTATATACACCTAAAATTTCTCTTATTAATTATAAATCCAGGTTGAGTCATCCCTCTATGGCTCCGTTTGGATAGGTGTGGGAAGAAGGGAAGAAGGAAAGAAGTGGGAAGAAGTATTGGGAAGTGATCGGGTGCAAACCTAGTCAAAATATAACCTTGTTTTACCTGATTTAATCTATCGTAGTAAAGCTAAGGGTCGAATCACAGGGACGGTTGAATAAGTTCTTACTTAAATTATCTTATTTAATTAAACCTAGGGTATAAAAATAATTTATGGTTTAGGGAACAATTCTAAGAATTAAAATTTAAATTAAGAAAATAAATAGCTGGTTTAAATCTAAATCCTACGGTTGACTTATCGATAAAGAGAAAGGTTTAGGGGTTAGGTCAAGGACTTCACCTATGTTGCAGGTTCCAAACGGTCCGTCTGATCTCTCAGACGGTTCGTTTGAACCTCGTGCTTGATGATTAATTAAAGGAGTTTAAGTTATTTCATATGCAGATTTATGGCTTAAACCTAATTCCCAGATTCTAACCATCGTTCAGATCTGGTAACTTAATTCAAGTCAGTTTATCGATTAAATCTCTAAGTTTGGTCATCACCAATACCTAAAGGCTTTAAAATCTATCTTTCATACAAAGGACATCTTATAACCATCGTTACAAGAAGGGTTCACCTATCGGTTACTCAATCCCGGTTTCATTCATCAATTACTTCCATCCTCAATTAAGCTTTTCATAAATCAACTAGGGTATAGATTATTGCAATCAAATTAGACAAGGCCTTAATCTAATAGATTCTAATCAATTCTACCTAAGCAATTCATGAAAGAACATGGCAATTAGAAGTCAAAAGATAGAAATCATATGAAAATATCAAAAGCTCCAACTAATCAAATCAAAAAGCAACAACATAAGTTAAGTTCCCTACCATTGCCCCTAATAAACAACTTAGCCTATCATAGTATCAAACAGCATAAATAAGCAAGGTTTCTCCAAAATCATAGAGTTTAAAGAAAGATTACAACAAAATCAATCTTTTCTCCTTCTGTTTCTGCAACCTGGCGTCTTCAAACGGACCGTCTGATGAGTCAGACGGGTCGTTTGGCTCTGATTTCTGCTAGGGTTTTGAAGCTTCTTCCTTCTTAATTCGACACACCATCTTCTGGCCTCTCCTCTCCTTTTATAACTTCAAATCCTTTCCAGAGTCGGTGGAAAAACTGTCTAGGATCGTGCCAAAGTGGGGAGAGTTGGAAATAGAAACGGTTTCTTCTGAAATAGGACCCGCCCTGAATAAATCGGTTCTGGAACAGCCAAACGGTCCGTCTGAGGAGTCAGACGGGTCGTCTGACGGCAGTCTGGGCTGGGCTGAAATGCTGACTGGGCCTACCTCGAATTATTCCATCTAAAGTCGCCATAAATCATCAAAAATCATCGCGGAGAACCTGTAAACATACGGAGCAATAGCAGTACCTAGCTTCTTCCTAAAATCAACGATTTATCATCAAAATATGCAATATTAAACCAAATAATAGTCCTAATTAGGGTTGAAATGTATGCATGAAATCCGCCGATCAAAATCCCCCAAGTTTGAACCTTGCTTGTCCCCAAGCAAAACTTAGACTTTAGAAGATCAAATTAGAACTTAATTTAAGGTTTAACATTATTTTGATGATTCAAAGTAATCCTTGATAATTCCCTCGATTATGACTTGAACTACTTGGACAAAACATTTTTCTTTCAAGTTTAAATTCAAAGTTGTCTCTTTAGTAAAATCAAATTTCTCTCTAAAACTGAACCTAAGTTAATGACAAATCCCTCTTCATATCTCAACTTGGTTAATTTCAGATTTAGCAATTTGATTAAGGCTTGAAAATCTAAATTGATAATTAGTAAGAAGAAACTAACTCCAAACAATCGACTTGACAATAGGAACAATTAGTACAATCCTTTACTTTTGGTTATACACCACTTGGTTTTGAAAAGCTCAATGAAATTTGACTAAAGTGAGGCAAAAGAAAGGGTACAACTCCTCACCCATCAACTTCAAGGTTTTAGGGTTAGCACTTTTAATTTCATCCCGGGGCTTAGGATGTTTTTCCCGCTGTGGAGAGGTCAGCCAAATTAGAGTGGATTTATTATTATTTTTTTTTAAATATATATATATCATAAGCCTTTCTGTTTCTACTTATGATTTATGGAATTCTTCTATCCACTCTAACCTATAACTTACCGCATTGTCCATGGCAATGCAAGCTTTTTAGTTCCCCTTTTTCTTATGCCTTTATTTATATATGTAAGGTGCGTATTTTACATCTTCGACTTTTTAAAAATTAAGAAAAACATGATGTATTTAGCCAAAACAAAGGGTCACTTAGAGGTTCCTAAGGTTAGTTGACTTGCTGGAGTTTGTTCTTAGTCCTAATTACTCAATTTAGATTGACTCCCATAAAGAAATTGTTAAACTCAAAATTCAACCAAACCAAGATATCATCAAGTTTGCCATTCACTTAAGGTTAGCCTTTTTCAAGAAATTAATTTTCAAAAAGTTTTTCATTGTTTCAATGTGTCAAGTAGTTTATCAAGTCTTAACCTCAGATAAGTCATCAAGTATCACTTCGAATTATCCTAGATGCAAAGTTATATGAATTAACATGCATAACCCTAGATGATGCAATTTCAGGTTCTGCCAATTCAGACGATCCGTCTGGGGATCCAGACGGTCCGTTTGAAGTGCGACAGAACCAGGGGTAAAATGCAGGAATGCCATGAAATCCTAGATAGAGTATATACAATCCACATATTTCGCAAAATTTTAAAATTTTCAGTTTTCTCTACTAATACCCCCCCAAGCTTAATCAATTGCATTGTCCCTAATGCATCAATCAATCAAAAGAAAAGTAAATAGGAGAGAAATTAGAAAATTTACCAACTTGCTCAATACTCGGGTGGAGGTTGAGGAGGATGATACCCGTACTGAGGATACCACCAATTGTAGATCTCTGCCACTTGAGTCCTTGAGGGGCCATCATCTTCATGATATTGTTTGAGGAGGTCTAAGTCTTCCCTTTGCTTCTTTTGCTCTTCCTCAATTTGATCTATCTTTGCATCTATCTTCTTTCCTAGCTCAAGTGAATCGGTGGAGAGTCTTTCGAGTGTCTCCAATCTACTCATAAGTGCCCTAAAATCATAGGGCTGGTCTTCGGCTGACGGACGGGCTGATGATGTGGCTCCAACATGGCCTGAGGGGCGTGTGACAGGTGAGGCGGCTCTCATCTCATCCCCAAAATGCTCACCCTCATAATCAATCAGTAAAACTGAATTCCTTCTTTTAGGCACAACCTCTTGGGTGATAGGAAGATAGTAAAGTGGATAGCCCTCAAGATGCCACAACCAACGGCCATCACTTGACTTTTTAATGAAACTTGCATTTTTGAAAAATGCCAAGTCCATTGTTGTATACCCCTTTGTTTCCTTCAAGTGTCTCACCGCCAATCCTTTCTTCCTTGCAATGATTGTCACAAACTGGCCAATTTGAATTTGACCCCTTCCAGCTCGGCGGTTTGCTGCGATTGTTGCCCAATAGTTGATCATCCAAGTTGCTATGTTAGCACGAGGGAGGTTTGGATGCATGATCCTTCCAAGTAGCCCTAATTCCTCAATTCTCACTTGAATGGCTGTCTCGCCCCTTGCAAACACAGTTTGAGCCAATGCTCTTTGGATTACACGCAAAACAGGGTAATGGATGTACTTAGCTCTTGGAAAATCCCTATTTTTTGGTGGATCTGTATCTGAAATTTCTCTCCAAATGTTCACAGGGTAATCAACATCTTCTTGCCCTCCGAGTGCAAACCCAAACCAATCCGCTATTTCAAGCTCAGTTATGGTGAATTCAGTTTCCAACAAGGTGCAATTGAATGCCAACAACTCATCTACCCTTGTCAAACTGAAGGTAGATAAGAATTTGGCAGTGAGTCGGTCATACGCCTTCTCTTTCAAGTCACAAAATCTGGATTCAATACCAAACTGAGAAGTAAAGCCAAAGAACTGATCACTTACACCAAGTACTTGGAGAGTCTCTCGATCCACGGTCTTGGTGTTCTCATATCTCTTATCCTTGAAGTAGTCCATGGCCTTGCGGTGGTCGGTGTTGCGGAATAGGATAGGGCCACCTGCCTCTCTCCCTTGAGCCATCTCTGGTTCGCTTTCACTCTCATAAACCGCTGCTGCAGCGGCTTCAAGTTCAGCATCTCGGGCATTGTAGGAGGGGTCCGAGCTATGGGATGATGAAGAGGAAGAGGAGGAGGGGTGGTTCTTGCGCTTCTTCTTGAAAAGGTTGGAGATTTTCGGCATTTTTGGAGACGGATATGGTCAGATTAGGGTTAGGGTTTGCTGTCAGGTCAGATCAGACGGACCGTCTGGGGTGTCAGACGGGTCGTCTGAAGGTAATGGAGAGGTTTAGGCAGAAAGGATGTGTCTCGGGATGGCTTCAAACGGATCGTCTGATGGTCAGACGGACCGTTTGATGTCGGGGTAGAGGGGAAAAAGTTGGACGAGTTTGGTGGTTTTTGAGGTTGAGTGGTACAGGGCTGGTACAAGGTTTGAGTTAGGCAGAGGTGATGATATTTACCTAGGTTTACCGGCAGATCCGAAGTGGAGTCGACGTGTAGCCTTGTTGGAGCCGAAATCAACGAAATTGAAGTCGGAATCGAGTAAAGCTAGGCGAGGAGAGGTGGTTCGAGGTGTTGGAATGCCGGTAAATCGCTTGGTTCGCCGGAAAATCGAGGTGAGGGTGTGGCAACGAGGTAGGGTTTGAGGGAAGAGGGTAGGCTGCTGTGGTAACGATGGAAGGGGAAGAGGAGGGGGGTCGGTTGATATCTGTTTGGGTTTTCTAAAATTAGGATCGTGGGCCGCGGTTTTTGCTCGGTGGGCTGATGTTCAGACGGACCGTCTGGGGTGTCAGACGGGTCGTCTGAACTGGGCTTGGCTCTTTTCATCTCCTTTTGGGCTGATGCCTCTTTGCGCATTTAAAATGTTTTCAAACGGATCGTCTGGGAATCCAGACGGATCGTTTGAACTTTCCTGAAATTCCCCCAAGTTCATCTTCTTAACACCCTGTATTGAAAATTCAAGTATGATGATCAGCAGAACAGTTATAAACTTGTCTTTTCTCCTCTCTCTCTCTTTTTTTTTTAAAAAAAAAAACTAATGTAATTTAACCCTTGGGTTGCCTCCCAAGCAGCGCTCGTTTAAGGTCTTGAGCTCGACCCCTCATGTCTAAGTTGATGCGGGTACGGGGTTGGTGAGGAGGCGAGTGCCCGTCTCTTCTCCTTCTTTTGACACATGTGAGATATATATTTTGAGCCTTTGTCCATTAACTTTGAATGTGCCAAACTTCTCGCTCCAAATGTCTACCGCCCCATACGGATAGACCTTCCTTACCTCAAATGGTCCAGACCATCTCGAACGAAGCTTGCCTGGAAACAACTTCAATCTTGAATTGAACAACAACACCCAATCTCCTTCCTTGAATGCCCTCCTTTGAATGTGCATGTCATGCCATTTCTTTGTCTTCTCTTTGTAAATTCTAGCATTCTCATAAGAATCATTCCTAAGCTTCTCTAGTTCATGTAAATCCAATACTCTCCTTTCGCCCGCTGCTTGAGAATCCCAATTAATTTGCTTGACTGCCCAGTAGGCCTTGTGCTCAATCTCAACGGGCAAATGGCATGGTTTTCCATATATCAACTTAAAAGGGCTCATTCCAATTGGAGTCTTGAAAGCCGTGCGATAAGCCCAAAGCGCATCATCTAATTTCATTGCCCAATCTCTCCTTGTTATCCCTACGGTCTTTTGCAAAATGTTTTTGATTTCCCTATTTGATATTTCAACTTGTCCACTTGTTTGAGGATGATAAGGTGTTGCAACCCTATGAGTCACCCCATACTTTACCAAGAGATTCTCAAATTGCTTGTTCACAAAATGCTTTCCTCCATCACTAATCACAACCTTTGGGATCCCAAATCGTGGAAAGATTATCTTTGAAAATAGCTTCCTCACCGTGGCCGAATCGGCATGTCTACTTGGAATAGCTTCAACCCACTTCGAGACATAGTCCACCGCAACAAGAATAAATTCATTACCAAGCGAAGGTGGAAAAGGCCCCATGAAGTCAATGCCCCAAACATCAAAGATCTCAACTTCAAGGATAGGGTTTTGTGGCATTTGTTGACGACTTGAGATGTTCCCCACCCTTTGACATTGGTCACACTTCAACACAAACTCTCTAGCATCCTTGAAGATAGAGGGCCAAAAGAATCCAGATTGAAGGACCTTTGCTGCTGTTTTTGAGGTTGATGCATGGCCTCCGTAAGCGGATGAATGGCAATGTACAAGAATTGGTTCAACTTCTTCATAAGGAATACATCTCCGAATCACCCCATCAACTCCTCTCTTCCATAGAAAAGGATCTTCCCAATAGTAGTGCTTAGCATCACTCAAGAACTTCTTCTTTTGCTGGTAAGTTGCTGCATATGGTAGAATCCCGCTTGCTAGGTAGTTGGCTATGTCTGCGAACCAGGGCTCAGTCAGACGACCCGTCTGAGGATCCAGACGGTCCGTCTGAAGGTCGACCTGACAGGCACGCATGAGCTGATCATCAGGGAATGACTCCTTTATTGGCAGTGGCTCGTGTTCAATGACTTTCAGTCTAGAGAGGTGATCTGCCACCAAGTTTTCTGTGCCTTTCTTGTCTCGAATCTCTAGGTCGAACTCTTGTAGCAGGAGAACCCATCTTAAAAGTCGTGGCTTAGCATCCTTTTTGCTCATCAAATACTTGAGGGCAGAATGGTCCGTGTAGACTATCACCTTTGATCCAATGAGGTATGATCTGAATTTGTCGAGGGCATACACAACCGCAAGGAGTTCCTTTTCGGTGGTTGTGTAATTGACTTGGGCCTCATCCAACACCTTACTTGCATAGTAAATGGCATATGGTTTCTTCTCTTTTCTTTGCCCAAGCACCGCCCCTACCGCATAGTCACTTGCATCACACATCAACTCAAAAGGAAAACTCCAGTCGGGTGGTTGAAGGATAGGCGCGGAGATAAGAGCTTCCTTCAACCTGCAAAATGCATCAACACAATTCTCATTAAACACAAAATCAACATCCTTCATGGTAAGATTGGTTAATGGCTTTGCAATTTTAGAAAAATCCTTGATAAACCGCCTATAGAATCCGGCATGACCAAGAAAGCTTCGAACGTCCTTCACACACTTTGGATGATCCATCTTCTCAATCACTTCAACTTTAGCCTTGTCTACTGCTATACCCTTGGATGAAACAATGTGTCCTAAAACAACTCCTTCTCGAACCATGAAATGACACTTCTCCCAATTGAGCACAACGTTAACATCTTCACATCGCTGCAAAACTCTAGACAAGTTAGAAAGACAATGATCAAATGATGAACCATAAACTGAAAAATCATCCATAAAAACCTCCATGTCCTTTTCAATAAAATCGGAGAAGATAGCCATCATGGCTCTTTGGAAGGTAGCGGGGGCGTTGCACAGTCCAAAGGGCATCCTACGGTAGGCAAATGTTCCATAGGGGCAAGTGAATGTAGTTTTCTCTTGATCACTTGGGTGGATAGGAATTTGAAAGAATCCGGAATAGCCGTCCAAATAACAATAGTAGCTTTGACTTGCCAATCGCTCCAATAGTTGGTCAACAAAGGGTAATGGAAAGTGATCCTTCCTTGTAGCTGTGTTGAGCTTCCTATAGTCGATGCACATGCGCCATCCTGTCACAATCCTTGTTTGGATCAGCTCGTCCTTATCATTCTTTACCACAGTCGTGCCACCCTTTTTTGGAACAACATGCACGGGGCTCACCCATTTCGAATCCGAAATCGGATAAATGATACCCGATTCGAGGAGTTTAAGAACTTCCTTCCTCACGACCTCCTTTAGATTCGGATTCAATCTCCTTTGATGCTCAACCGAAGGTTTGTGGCTTTCTTCCAGCAAGATCCGATGCGTGCAAATAGCGGGGTCAATACCCCTCAAGTCTTCAATGGTATACCCTATTGCTCGCCTGTGCCTCTTTAGTTCCTTCAAGAGTTTGCTTGTTTGCTCATCATCCAGGCACGCGTTGACTATGACTGGGTATGTCTGGTCAGGTCCAAGAAATTCGTATCGAAGATTCTCAGGAATCGGCTTCAGTTCAACTCTAGGTGCTGAAATCGCTGGAACTCTCTTCATACGGTCCGTCTGGAACTCAGACGGTCCGTCTGACCTGACAAGTTCAGAGTTAGGGCTTGCGACTTGGTGGGGCCCTAGGTTGGCGCTTCCTGGTGGGCCCTGCTAGTCTGTCTCTTCCACTGCTGCCATCGTATGCTTTGCATGGCTCTGGACGTGGTCCAGACGACCCGTCTGGGGTTCAGACGGTCCGTCTGACAATAGTCCTGACAACATGTCAGCCATCTCATTGAACATCTTCTCTGCATCTTCATCAGTGGATGACTCATACAGTTCCTTGTATGCTTCAAATAACTTCGAATTGAAGATTTCTCCCATAAATTCTTCCGTCTCGGGTTCAACTCCATTCACCATGAAACACGAGCTTAGATCGGCGGGCATCTTAATGGAATTTGTCACTTGAAACTCGATTTTCTCCGATCCAACCTGAATGCTCATATTGCCTTGTCTACAATTGATGAGAACATCAGCGGTGGCTAGGAAGGGCCTTCCAAGGATGATAGGTACTTCGGGATCTTCCTCCATATCTACAATGACAAAATCAACGGGTACAAGGACATCACCTACTTGGAGAGGCACATCTTCCACAAACCCGAGGGGTAGACGCACGGATCTATCTGCCATTTGCAAGGTCATGCGGGTCGGTTTCAGTTCCCCTACTCCAAGCTTGTTGAATATCGATGCGGGCATGAGGCTCACGCTTGCTCCAATGTCCAACAAGGCTTGTTTGATGCTTGCGTTCCCAATTTTACATGGAATGGTGAATCTCCCGGGATCTTTCATCTTTTTGGGCATTTGGTTGAGGATCAAATCATTGCATTCGCCGGTCAGAGCTACCATGCCTACTTCCTCCAGTTTCTTTTTGTTCGAAAGAATATCCTTCAGGAACTTGGCATATGAGGGCATTTTGGTCATGACATCGGTGAAAGGTAGAGTCACTTGGAGATTCTTGAGGATTTGCCAAAATTTTTCGAACTCCTTAGCTTCACGGGCCTTAGCTAGCCTTCTGGGGTATGGAACATCAGGTTGAGTCACAGCAGGGTCCTTCGGTGGCTCTGGATTGGTCTGCTGAGCACTTTCTCCTCCATCCTGCTCCTCAGTCAGACGACCCGTCTGAGGATCCAGACGGTCCGTCTGAAGGTCGACTGAAACCCTAACTGGAGGTGTCTCGTCAGGATTGGGCATGTCTGGTCCCTGATAACTGGTCCCACTTCGCAGAGTGTGCATCACGCTCTTGATCTCAGCATTAGGATTGGGTTCGGGTTGGCTTGGGAACATTCCCGCCTTGGTCATTACCCCTTGATTTGCTTGTTGACTTTGTTGGAGAAGGAGGTTCATGGTTTGTCGAATCTGCCTAACTTCGTCATACACCGAGTTGTTCCACCCGGATTGATCTGCCATGAACTTGTCCACCATCGCGCGATGTTGCTGCCAATAAGAGTTTTGATTGTTGCTCCCTCCTTTGTTTGAATTTTGCCCTGTCGATGTCGGGTTAGAAGCACCGCTTGGATCGCCATACGAAAAACCAGGATGACTTCTCCTGTCTCTATACACATACCCTTGAGATGCGTTAGAGTTAGGAGGGTAAGGAGGAGGGTTACCTATGGCATTAACCTCCGCGATTTGTTCGTCTCTAACCAACAAGGCGCATGCTTGAGCCGAATGTCCGTCTTCATTGCAAATTTGACACGTGACTGCTTGCGTGGGTTGTACGGTTGGCTTGGCACTCATATTCTTTACCAAAGTTGTTAGAGCATCAAGTTGAGATTGTAGGTGAGTCGTCTCATCTACTTTCAGCATTCCTCCTTTGTTTGATGCTTGTCGGACCGACCAATTGGTTTGAGATCTTGCCATATTCTCAATCAAAGCCTTCGCATCATTCCCTCCAAGGTCCAGCAATGATCCACCTGCAGTGTTATTAACATTTTGTTGAGTTGAGGGGGTTAGACCATCATAAAAACACAATATTAATCTACTTTCAGGTAGGTCATGGTGTGGGCAAAGCCTTTGGAGGTCCTTAAACCTCTCCCAAGCTTCAAACAGGTTCTCGTCATTGAGTTGTGAAAAGTTAACCAAATCTCTAACATATTTGTTAGTCTTAACCCTAGGGTAGAATCTATCCAAAAATGCAGTGGTCAAACTTTCCCATGTTTCAAAGGGCTTGTCACTAAAACTATTCAACCAATCCTCGGCCCTATCTCTAAGAGAAAAAGGAAAGAGAGTTAGTCGAATAATCTCGGGGTTGACTTCTTCGAAGTTCAATGTTGCACAATTTCGCAAGAACTTTTGGAGATGGGCATTGGCGTCTTCTTGCGGCGATCCTCCATACATGTTTTGTTGCACCAATGCAATGAGACCGGGATTGTAGAACCAGTCACGGGTTCTTGCAGCTCTTGGTGGCCTCACGCCAAGTCGCACGTTGGATGCGGTTGGAGCACCGATTTCCTTCAAAGGACGATTTTGGGCTGCGACTCGAGCGGCCTCCATTGCTTCATTGATGGCTCTTTGAACGGGGTCTTCTTCACCGCCACCAACGGGGTTACCATTGGGAGGAGGGTTGTTGTTGTTATCCATTGCTTCTGTCTCCGATTGCTGCGAATTTGAGCCAAAATCTGACTCGGATGAAGTCTCAGCGTCGGTCAGACGATCCGTCTGGGGATCCAGACGGTCCGTTTGGGCAGAGGGCTGAGGCTGGCTTCCTCCGGATGGGGTTCTGTCTCGCACTTTTTCAGTCCGACCACGGAAGATCAGATAGTCCTCTATGGGGCGAAGAAAATACGGATCAGATACCCCTCGAGCATCTTGAGACCCGTCGTTACTGCCCATTCCAAACGAGCGAAGGGCACTAATGCGGCTCTAAGTACCTCGAGAGTTGATTGTTTGTCGTAGGTCCTTTTTTCCAGTAGGCGCAAGCCCCTACTGTTAATTATCTCCGGACTCAGTTACGAACTGGGCCAAGAGTACCTCTAGATCGGGATAATCAAAGTTTAAATGTCGTAAGTGGATGAAGTCCATTTTAATAAAAGGATTGTGTCTTGGTAGAGAATTTCAGGGTGAAGACTAAACAGAAGGGCAGTCTTTTAAACAGTGCTATGCAAACACGAATGGTGCAATTTAATTCTTTAATTTCACATTTTTAATATGTTTAGGTTGTTTTTACTTTGCTGTGTCAGGCTTAGTGCCGTTACAGAGATTTTTGAGTTCGATACTAGGAAATTTGGTATCCTAGATCAATCCTCAATCGTTTAGAGATTTAGGGATTTTGGGATTTCGTTCAAGTCTTGAGTACAGATGCGCTATGCCTTCTCTTGACATGAACTTAGGTGATGGCCACTGGTTGACTTTTCTTCTGGTCATCTGGGCATCAGGTTTCAGTCTGCTTCTGGTCAAACATGCTGTGAACTTGTAGAAACAGGCTGTTAGATTTGAGTCCAACGCTAGAAAATAGGGTATTCTAGGTCAGTTCTCAATCATTTTGAGGAACTTAGGGATTTTTGGGATTTTCGTTCAAGTCGCGAGTACAGATGCGCCATGCCTTCTCTTGACAGGAACTTCAGTGATCATTTAGAATTGACTTTTCCTTTATCTCAATCTGAATATCAGGAGGGTGTCTCCTTCAAGGCGAAACGCGATGCAGTCTTGAAGGGACGAACTTTTGACTTTTAAGACTTTGTGTCACTTTAGACTTTGTGTCATTTTTCAGGTTTGGACTTTTAATTTTCACTTTAGAATTTTGGACTTTTGAGTTCCAACTTTTAAGTCTTGCATTTTTAAGCCAGCACTTTTGGGATTTTGGCTTTCGGGTTTGACTCTTGAGTTTTGGGTTTTCAGACTTTAAAGTTTGAACTCGGTTTGAACTTTCGAATTTTGGCATTCTGGACTTTGAGTTGGATTTTTGAATTGTGACTTTTTCAGTTTCAGACTTTCAACCTTTGGTTTGACTTTTGAGTTTGGACTTTTAAATTTGCACTTTTAAACTTCTGTCTTTGACCTTCTTGGTGATGCTTTTTTTATTTCAAATTTGTTTGCAGATTTTAATGTTTGACTGTACCTGTCGTTCAGAACATGTAATGTCAAATGTACCTGTTGTCCAAAACATAAAATGTTGAGATGTACCTGCTGTCCAGAACATAAAATGTTCAAGTGATTTTGTTCAATTTTTTTATTTAACCATGTGAATTTATTATATATATATTTTTATTATGGCTATCCCTTTAGATTTTAATCTTAAAATATTTTGTGCTTTAGTGTTTTGGCATGGCATATTATATCAAAATATTCCACACATTTTTCTTGACATTTTGGTATTTTATGGGAATTTTTCTGATAATCCAACTACTTTTAATGCATTTTTTAAGTTTTTCTGCGTCACAGAATTTTCTGATTGGTTGAGACTTTGGTGTTTTGTGTTATATTCGTCAGGGATCCGTTACGCGCTGGCCGTCACAGAAGATCAAGGAACGCGCTGAGGGTTTTAGGTTGACTGGGTCGCTTGGCTCACGCCCGTGACTGTGTGCCGATCGAGTCAGAGTTGGGTTCGGATTCGATCTGTGGGTTTCGAATATCGGCGTTGCTGCTCAGGTGTGTGCCATGCCTACGCAAAACTTCAATTCGTCTCCCTCCCTCCTTCGTTGGTCTGATGCCTTCCCATTCGACTGGAGGTCTCCATTGGCGATGTCAGTAGGCTCTTCCGGCGGCCATGGCGACTGCAACTAGGTCACAGAGCTTCGCGATGGTCTACTGTGGTCGTCTATGCTGTCCGCTGAAGTCGCGTTTGATAATTTGGCGCGCTCTAGTCTCAGTTTGATTTGGGTCTGCAGCCATGGTGGAGAGCGACTGATTGATGGAATGCGGTGAAGAAATTACTCTGAAAAAGGCATTGTGAATCATCTCGGGAGCATCGTGAAGCCATTTGCAAATTCAATTTTGTATTGCACTTCCCAATTTGAGTTAATATACGCTGACTTTCTTTGGTCTGGCAAACCTATGAGCTGAAACGCCACCTTCATATGTAACTCATCTTACGTATGGCTCCTTTTACTTTCTTTCACACATTTTTATTTACTTCATTGATAGGGTAACTAGTATTTAGATATTAAGCACTTAATTCCACCTTTATCTTCATTCTATTTGTTAACCGTATACATGACATGGGATTTCATGTCAAGGCTGCAACACATACTTGTTCAGATAATTGAAATGGTGATGCTAATATTTGCTAACACTGACCAGTGATCATCTATAGGACCATCCTATTCATTTTAGGCCCTGACATCTCTTCATTTTACATAACCTTCTCAATTTATATCTCTTGTTTGTATCATGTTGGGGTGTAAACAGTCTCATGAAATCCAATTACATTCTCATGTCAACTTTATTCTAAAACCAATTCACTTCCCTTTCCCTCATTCATGTAAACACAGTTTTGCATACTTGCTGGATTTAATTTCTTTCAATGCTTCCTACGTGTTTATTCCAGAACAAAGCAATTTAGATACCCACTTAAACACTTACTGTTACTAGATGTCTTGGACTCAAACAATCAAGGCTTTGACCTAAAGGATGCAATTCTATATTGTTTCTTTTTGGACATGTAAATTATGAAACAAAGAGGCATGACAGTAAGACAAACCTTGGAACCTATTAACTTCATCATTTTTCTTAACTTATTTAAGTACATGCTCCCTATATTATTATTTTTTAGCAAACCGTTTGTCTGAAAACTAACTTAAGAACATGACTTCTTTGACAGAAATACACCATTTTATTCTTGACTTGCTAAAGGAACCTAAGCCTCTACAAATAAGATAAAGCAAGTTTCAGGACACAGTTTTAAATCTGTTTTAAGTCAAAATCAGAATGGTTTATCATATACCATTGGAAGGACCTAAGACTGAATAATCATGAACAGAAAGATAATTTTCTTTTCAAAAGGGGACTAGCATGTATATTTTCAGGATCTAAAACATGCTTTTATTAT
Organism: Rhynchospora pubera; assembly: GCA_028095005.1. Taxonomy (NCBI): domain Eukaryota; kingdom Viridiplantae; phylum Streptophyta; class Magnoliopsida; order Poales; family Cyperaceae; genus Rhynchospora; species Rhynchospora pubera. The sequence continues at coordinate 332,786,928 of CM051460.1, forward strand.
TGATATGCTTCTATTTCATTAAGCCCAAACTTATGCATACATAAAAAAAAAGATGGCATTTCATTCTAAACCTTGAACTTAGCTATATTTATTCATTTTATTGCTTCAATCAACTTGAGGCCTAGCCTATTGCATAAATCAGGATTTGAGCCCTATTGTGAGGGTGGAATCTAGGTCACACTCCTCGTAACCAAGCCACCTTCTGATTGTAGACAGTAGGTAAGGATTCAAGTGTCTTTTTGCATTGGAAAACACAGGAATTAAACTACCCTTTGATTTTAAAATCCGATAGGCATAGAAAAAATTGATTATTTTGAAATCTCTTATTTCTGGACTTTTTTGACAAAAACAAACCTGAAGGGAAACTTATATGTATATTTTTGACATTTAAGCCTTTAAATGGACTTGACTCCTAGATTTCTTGGACAGAATAACCCCACTTCACTTTAGAACTGAACATCTATTATGACAAGAACTTAATATATTGAGCCTTTGCTATGAACTGTGTACATGACAAAACTTAACAGAAATATGATGATAATTATGACATGAATTTTGAGACAAACTAAAGTCAGAAACTAGCATGGCATCCATGGAGGTGGAATCTAAGTCACGCTCTCCATGAAGCCAGCAGCCTCTAACTAAACACTAAAAGGTAAGAAGCTTATATTGATGCAAATTACTCCTACATGCATGACTTTTCAGAGACACAACTGATGTTCATGAGTGTGGAATCTATGTCACACTCCTCACTAGCATCAGTGTAGACTCCAAAGAACAACAAAATAGAAAATAAAAGAGAGAAAGAAAAGACACAACAAATGCATTTAACATCACTTTATTCATGTTTTTGGAGGCCATTACAGATTACATTTCATTACCTTGACTTCAAAAACAAACTTGATTTTTAAAAATGACAGAGTTTTGACCCTATTAACCTACTGGCCTCCCCTTCTTCTTCAGTCTTCATCTTCTTTTATAGGCAGGGAGTTAGGGCTTCCATGGAGAGGAGCTTGGATATCCAACCATTCATTTTGATCAAGTGGCTTATATGGATCCGTGGGGAACAAGTTTTCTTGCAAAACTGTGGATGGTCTCCATCTTGTGGGGAGGATGAAGCCATGGAGGTATGGTGTTGATCCAATGGCGTGTGGAGTGCTGGACTTTTATCTTTCTTCTTGATTGCATCTCAACCTTCTAGTCTTCCATCTAATGGCTGTGAGAGAAGTTTTGGGGGCCAAGTTTCCTTCCCTATACGTGGAGACATCTCATGGAGGCAGTACAGATAGGAGGGACCAGTGAGAGCATGTTTTATGTCTTTTTTACTTGCTGCTTTCCCTCAAGTGCAACTGAGATTAACGCTGCCTCCAGTGAATTTTGAACACTTCTTTTGATCATTACAACTTCACAACGCTTTGTTTAGCATGTCTTAAGCAATAATTATATTTACAAATGACTGTTAGGCATAATTAAACCAGCACTCAACCATGCCGTGCCACTCAATTAGTGCTTCTATCTCATTGCTTCATTTTGGTCCCAATTGAACGCATATTCTTACTCTCAGGACCTTCACAAGTGTGTATGCACAAGCACACTGAGCTTCCATGCCTCCTATGGCTTCAATTTCATTTTCACCATCTCACTGCCTCGAGCTTTCTTTGTCAAAATTGATGTTATAGGGCCCATAATAGGGATCAATATTGGTACCGCTGTGTTCTCCTTAGTCTGTGCTTTCCAACGGTATCAAGAATTCTGACAATGGTGGAGGGAATCGTCGGATTGAGTTTTGTCAGAGGCGGAGAGGGCTTCGTCTCCGATTTTTTTCTTCAGTTCATTCCGTTTAATTGTGGGGCCCATGGATGAGACCCAATGGCAGCTTGCCATTTGTGAGGAAGTGGACTGCCGACAGGTGGGGTCGAGTGCGAGAGAGCCAATCACGGCTCGACACTTGTGAAGAGGTCGATGGGCAGATCAATTTGGAGAAGAAGGTTGTTGTCCGAACCTCTCCATTTCTGTCTTAATGGAGCTGTCCATTTTCAGCTTTTAATTGAATTTCAAAAATTGTTTGATTTTTTGCTCTTCTTTGAAAAATTAATTGGAGCCTTTCTCTTTGTTATTTCGGCATAAAATTTAGCACACTTCTTCAAAAAAATGCGGAGCACCAGATGGTCATGAATTTTCCATTTTTAGAATTTTAGATTAATTAAATGAATTTTCTAAAGTTTATAGAATAATTCACATAATTAATTTATTCACGCATCATTGCTGCTTCCTTCTAGCTTCTTGCTTGTCCAATCATTTTGTCACCTTTTTTATTAATATTGAATATTAAATATCAGATTAACACAGTCATATGGTGAACTGTCTTAATATTAATATTAATATCAATATTACGGCTTTAATCCAGGCGCGTCTTTCGCTTCAAAAATTGACCCCATCTCTCTGAGAATCTGGACCCGACATACGTTCATGGGCCCCGTTTTCACCGCCTTGCAAATTATTGAAATTTTCTCATGTGGCAAAAATTAGAGGTAAACAAATGCCCCCCACCAGAGTAGGTTGTGAGGAATCCGAGTCGAACGACCTGCTCTGGTGCCCCTTTCTGCATTCGCTCTGGGCCTCACTTTTTATGTCACTTCCCTTCTTCCCTTCTTGTGTTACTTTATCAGTCAGTTCCGATGATGATTCTGAAAGGGTTCGTATGGACGTGGTGCTGGCTCTTTCTTGTTTTGTTTCCCTTGCAGCAGACGCATCTGAGGAGGTCGAGTCGGCAGTGGGTTCTATGGTTTTTTTTGTTTTGTATTGTTTTTTATTGCACTTGCTAGTTTTGAGGTTTTAGATTGGACTTTAGTCTTGGACTTTGTCTTAGTTGCTTGTTTCTTGATGTTGTGATTGGGCTTTTTCTTTTGAGCCATGTGGTATTTTGGATCTTTCTTGGGCTTGTATGGTTTCGGGCCTTGACTGTAGTTGGTTTATGGATATGGATGTTAGATTTTTCAATGTCATTGGGTTCATTTTTTTTGTTCATTAAAATCTTTGGATCGCGAAGCGATTGTGTTCCTTCATTGCAAACCGCCACGCCTTTCGATTTCTCACTTTTATCAGCAAGTTCGAGAAGACATACGCTCTCTGGTGCCCTAATTCATTTATATATAAGGCATCATGCGCACGTAACCCGTATCATTTTCTCCTTCCAAATTTTCTTTCTCTAACTCCGTTCTCCATGGCCGGCGTCATAAATCCAAGGAATCCCAAGCGTCCGAGGGATGAAGGTAGCTCCTCTGTCCAGAGCTCACCTCCTACCAAGCCTAACTGGTCGTATGACCCAGGAAACCGCTATCTGTTCCGGGATGACGAGGCTTTTGAGTGTTATCAAAGTAATATTGGTGAAGGGGGGCGTGAAGTTTCCACCTGTTTTTTTCTTTCATTCTCAAGGGCGTTTCACCACCCCTTATATGAATTTAATAACAGGGTGGCTTAACGCCTGGAGCCTCCATGGCTTATCAAGGCTCGACACTCCTTACCATTCGGATATCACCAAGTTATTTTATGCTAACTTCCGCGTCACCTTTGACCACCATGGTACTCCTTCTGCCTCTTCTTATCTTTTTGGCAGGCTCTTTCACATAGGGGTGGAGGATTTAGCTGACTTGATTGGCGCCACAGACACTTTAACCGGCTTCTCGGTTTATGCCTTCGGGAGTTGGCCTCGCGAGCAAGGGACATACCGGGGCCATTGCGAGTGGTTCAAGATACCCAGATCTGAAGCAGGTTCTGAACTGGTCTCTACTACGCATTTGCCCGCGCTTCACCGGTAATTTTGCTATTTGTGCATTTTTTTTATTTTGTTTGTTTCTTTTGTTCGTCTCTGAAGGATAGGTTCATGACCATGAAGTTTATATGTTCCTTTCAGGTTAATTTTCTTGATTATCAACTACATCCTCTTTCCTCAGGGTGAGTTATCAGATTTGACTCGCCCAGGGACTTTGTTCTACCTTCGCTTATTGCTTCTCAAACGCGGGAAAGCTAATCTTCCTAGTCTCATCCTCCAAAACATGCATCATGTCACGAGGTTTCCCAAGGGCCATTTGCCTTATGGGAATTTAATCGAGGCCTTGATGGAGCGGGCTCAGATTCCATTGCCTGAAACGTTGTGGGGGAATCCGATCACTGAGCGGCTTATCCTGTATCCGCGCAACCTGCTCTTAGATCTGACTTCCTTTGGGTGGGTGGAGATGGTTCATGGCACTCTAGTCCCTGACCCCAACTACCCAGTGAACAGTCATATCCTTCACAGGTTTGCTGCTGTGAATCAGTATAGTCCGGTAAGAGAGGCTTCTCCCCCTTCTCCAGACGGCTCAGCCATTGAAGAATCTCTTCCACTCCAGGAACACATAGACCAGCGTTTTAAGGAGCTGGATCAGCGATTGGAGAATGTCGAGGCAGTGCTTCAATCGATTCATAACACCTTAGAGACCTTTGCAGGGGCGATGGCCGCAGCTCAGGCGCCTCCAATGCCTCCGATACGAAGAAGACTCGGATGTTTGTTGTTTCATTGCTTCGTTTCGTATGTTTTTTTTTATTGTTGTTCAAACTGTGGTGACTTTGGATGGCTTATGTTTGGTATTTTGATTTTATGGTTTGATTAGGGCAATTTGGAAGCCTAATAACTTTTGGTCTGTTGATTTTGGTCTGTGGAGATCTGTTGAGGTTTATTAGTGATTTGGTTTAGATTGTCACAGATAGCGACATCAGATATCGCTAGTGGGACAGATATTTTTGTTATTCTCCCTGCTCTTTGGTTACGGCAGCAAGGAACATACCGGTGGGATTTGTCTATTCTACATCGTTGCCTCGGTAGTTAGGACCATTCTGGTGGGACTTGTTTGCTCCATATTACCGCTCTGACATGTAGAATAGACATTCTGGGTATGGCACGCAGTGGGTACGGCGTGCAATGGGCATGGCACGCAGTGGGACTTTGTGCATCATTTTCTGTTGGTTGTTTTCGGCATGGTGACAAGAAACGTACCGTCGGGACTTGTCTGTTCCATATCACTCTTTTGATGTGGTGAGATGGGGTTTTCTCCTGGCTCTTTGGGTACGGCAGCTAGGAACATACCGTAGGGACTTGCTTGTTCCACATCACTTCTTGCATGTTGTGAGATGTTTTTTTTTTTCTCCTGGCTCTTTGGATACGGCAGCTAGGAACATACCGTAGTCGGTGGTTTAAGGCCCAACACGACCATGGGCCCCTCTGGGTATTAGGATTTATGAGGCCTATTCCTTGACATGGTTGGCGGACATCAGCCGTGGTGTTCTCCGTTTTCAGAGGGGCTTTTGGGTTCGGTTTGGTCTTCATTCATTTTTTGTAGGTTTCGGGAAGGATTACATTTTGAGTAGACATGTTGTCTCTTCAATCTGTAACTATTGAGGACGTGGTTTTGACTAATCCCATGGTAAGTTTCACCGTTTGTGTCTTAATTTAGAGTTCAAGACACAGAACTTTTGTTCATCCTTTAGTTCGGTGAGATGAACAGGCACCTAGTACTTTGTTTAAAGGACAAAGCACAAGACTTTGGCCATCTTTTTTGGGTAGGTGTGATGGACAGATCACCGCATTGTGTCTTAATTTAGAGTTCAAGACACGGAACTTTTGTTCATCCTTTAATTTGGTGAGATGAACAGGCACCTAGTACTTTGTTTAAAGGACAAAGCACAAGACTTTTTAGGGTCATATTTTGGGGTGTAGGCCATTTGTAAAGGAAATGTTCTATGAATGCCCATAAGGACAGAACACTCCTTTTACCTTGGCCCGGTGGGACAGGACATTTTGTGTATATTTTTTAGAAGTTTCGGATTTTGGACTTTGGAATTTATCTTTTTATTTAGGGATTTGAGCATATTTAGGGAGATTTGGTTCTAATCTTTTATTTGAGCTATATTTTTAGCTTGGTCTAGTTTCTTTTGGTCACATGCTTTTATGCTTTGGAATAAGATGTATTTTTGTTGGGCTTGAATTTATTTTAGGATTTCGACTTAGGGTCATTTTAGGAAATTTTGAAGGGTTTATTTTATTTAAAGGTTAATTTATTACTTTAGGGTTTTGACTCAGAGATACCCCATAGCGTTCAAAAGAACGGAGTACCCTGTCGAGCCTTGACCCGGTGGGACGTGAGAGATTTTTACCTAAGTGAAGAGGTGGTTGACCGCCTCGCAATTGTCTGCCCAGTCGGTTTGTTGGTTGCTCTTCCTTTGGCTTTGGTGGGTTGCGGAAATGTTGGGGTAGTTTTGTCCATAATATTTCTTCAGGTATCTCCCATTTATGGAGGAGACAGGGTGTTTTCCATTTGAATCTGCGAGTAGGTAGGCTCCGCCTTCATATGCTTGTTCTATGATATAGGGGCCCTCCCAATTTGGTGCGAATTTGGGACCATGGTGTCGGCCGAGGATAGGTCGCCTCAAAACCAACACCAGTTCTCCTTTCTTGAATGTTCTGGGTCTTGATAGTTTCTCATAAGCTCGCGCCATCCTGGCTTGATATAACTCCAAGTTTTGTTGGGCTGCCAGTCTCTTTTCATCTATTCCATCTAACTCTTGCAACCTTAGTTGCGTTTGTTTAGTCAGAGGGATTTGTGCTGCCATGGCTATTCTCAGTGACGGGAGTTCCACCTCGATTGGTAGGACTGCTTCTGCTCCATATACCAAGGAATAGGGTGTGGCTTGGGTTGCTGTTTTATGGGTGATGCGGTATGCCCACAATGCTTCATGCAGCTTTTCATGCCAGTTTCTTTGATTATCTCCGATGGTTTTACGGAGGATCCTGATCAATGTTTTGTTGAAAGCCTCTGCCAGTCCATTGGCTCTTGGGTTGTAGACAGAGGAATATCTCCATTCAATTTTGTGTTTATCGGCGAAGGCATCAATTTTGACATTTTTGAAGGTCGTCCCATTGTCAGAGATTATTTTCCTTGGTTTCCGTACCTATAAAGCACTTGGCTGGTAAAGAACCTGACCACGTCAGAGGCCTTGATTTCACGGTATGACCTAGCTTTGGCCCATTTGGAAAAGTAATCCGTGGCTGTCCATATGAAGCGGTGTCCATTTGAGGCTGGTGGGTCAATAGGACCTATAATATCTGTTCCCCAGATTTCGAAGGGCCATGATACTACTGTTGGGTGTAGCACATTTGGGTATTGGTGTATGAGATCTCCATGAATTTGGCACATGTGGCATTGTCTGGAGAAGTTTTCGAAGTCATTAATCATGGTGGGCCAATAATAGTCCATTAGTTTGATTTGGACTCGCATCCAAGAGCCCGATTAATGGGCCCCGCTGTCTCCCGAGTGAATTTCTTGCATAACTTGGTGGGCCTCGACTTTCGATATACATCTAAGCCATGATCCTTCATAGGATCTCCAATAAAGTGTGTTGTTCACATATACGAACCTTAGGGCCCTTTTTCTGATTTGTTCCCTAATGGTCCTGTTTTCAGGTAATTTTCCTTGTTGGAAGTAGTCAAGAAAGGATTGCCTCCAATCTTCTTGATCTGTACCTTTCGTCTGTCATGACTTGTGTGATTTTTCTCCATTCCTTTTCATATCCCTTTTCAAGGTTTAGGATGTCTGTGAATATGGTTTCCTCCTCCTCATTTCTTTCCTGTGGAAAACAAGGGGACAAGGGTCTCCTGCGGTGAACAAGGATTTGGATCTCTTCCTGGTTTGGATCACTGAGCTCATCGGCTAGCCCGGCCAAAGTACCATATTTGCATTCAGAGACCTCAGAACTTTCTGGAAGGTAATATGTGTGAACTTAGCCATCAATTCAAGAGTTTTTTCATGATATTTGACCAATTTTGGTTTCCTTATTTTGAAGAGGCCTTCGATCTGGCTTAGGACGAGTTGGGATCTCCATAGACCTCTAACTGCTCGATATCCATTTGAAGAGCTATTTCGAACCTGGCTATCAAGGTTTTGTATTCGGCTTCATTGTTTGTACATGGTTTGAAGGGTCATCAGAACTGTGGAAGTCTGATATCATATTGAGAGCCATGAGAACTATGAAAGTCTGATATGGTTTGAACATTATCAGAACTGTGGGAGTGTGATATGATTTGGAGCGCCATGAGGACTGTGAAAGTCTGACACAGCTTGGAACATTACCAGAACTGTGGAAGTCTGATATGATTTGGAGTGCCATGAGAACTGTGAAAGTCTAACACGGCTTGGAACATTACCAGAGCTGTGGGAGTCTGATATGATTTGGAGCGCCATGAGAACTGTGAAAGTCTGCCACGTCTTGGAACATTATCAGGACTGTGGAAGTCTGATATGATTTGGAGCGCCATGAGAACTGTGAAAGTCTGACACGGCTTGGAATATTACCAGAACTGTGGAAGTCTGATATGATTTGGAGCGCCATGAGAACTGTGAAAGTCTGACACGGCTTAGAACATTATCAGGACTGTGGAAGTCTGATATGATTTGGAGCGCCATGAGAACTGTGAAAGTCTGACACGGCTTGGAATATTATCAGGACTGTGGAAGTCTGATACGATTTGGAGCGCCATGAGAACTGTGAAAGTCTGACACGGCTTGGAACATTACCAGGACTGTGGAAGTCTGATATGATTTGGAGCGCCATGAGAACTGTGAAAGTCTGACACGGTTTGGAATATTACCAGAACTGTGGAAGTCTGATATGATTTGGAGGGCCATGAGAACTGTGAAAGTCTGACACGGCTTGGAATATTACCAGAACTGTGGAAGTCTGATATGATTTGGAGCGCCATGAGAACTGTGAAAGTCTGACACGGCTTAGAACATTATCAGGACTGTGGAAGTCTGATATGATTTGGAGCGCCATGAGAACTGTGAAAGTCTGACACGGCTTGGAATATTACCAGAACTGTGGAAGTCTGATATGATTTGGAGCGCCATGAGAACTGTGAAAGTCTGACACGGCTTGGAACATTATCAGGACTGTGGAAGTCTGATATGATTTGGAGCGCCATGAGAACTGTGAAAGTCTGACACGGCTTGGAATATTACCAGAACTGTGGGAGTCTGATATGATTTAGAGTGCCATGAGAACTGTGAAAGTCTGACACGGCTTGGAATATTACCAGAACTGTGGGAGTCTGATATGATTTAGAGTGCCATGAGAACTGTGAAAGTCTGACACGGCTTGGAATATTATCAGGACTGTGGAAGTCTGATATGATTTAGAGTGCCATGAGAACTGTGAAAGTCTGACACGGCTTGGTACATTACCAGGACTGTGGAAGTCTGATATGATTTGGAGCGCCATGAGAACTGTGAAAGTCTGACACGGCTTGGAATATTACCAGAACTGTGGGAGTCTGATATAGTTTTGGAAATTGTCAGAACGGTGAGAGTCTGATATAGTTTTCAAGGTTAATTAAATGGAGACTTTGCAAGCCTCTCTTTACTTTCATCCATCCAATGGGTTATCAATGTTTCGGTTATGGGTCTATATTCCAGTTTAGTTTTGACATCTTTTTCCTTGGCTTGAGAGATTTGAGGTTTTCTTGCCCCCGGTTTAGCCTTAGCATATTTGTTCTTGGCTGGGGTGTTTTGAGCTTCTGTTACTCTCAGATTAGGTGTCTCATTGTCTCTTGTAATAACACCCTTTCTGAGACAATGGTTGGGTTTTGATGAGTTCCTTTGTAGATTTTCTTGATTTGTAGATTTTCTTGATTCCGAGTTCTGGATGCTGAAGGGTTTATTTATGTACAGCATTTTGGTCTGGATTTTTCTTCAGAGATTTGGTTTTGGATTTTTTTGTTTAGTGTGAGGGTTATGAGGTTTTGGCATGCATTTCAAAGTTAAGGGTATATTCATATCCAGGTTCACTCCTCAACTTCCTATGAAAACCCCTTATTCCCCTGACTCTTTTAAGAAACTTATAGGAGCCAAGTCTTTGTGCGACACGTGCCACATGTGGTGAACTCATAGCTTTTACCGGGCATTTCGACCATCGCGATCCCTCCCGATGATGATGTCTGTAGTTCTTCGGTTGTTTTGGTATATCCCTTTCTGTCTTGGTTGTTTTCAGAGTTTGTTTCAGTATGGCCATCTTGTGACCGTGATTCCATCAAAATTTCCCACCTTTTCATGTATTCTATATTGGATTCGGCTTTCCTTTGTTGAATTTTTGTTGAACTGTCACGGGGAACTTTGCTCTTTTCCTTGGAGTTTCTCAAGAGCTCATGTATTTCACCATTTTGTTGCTGGAGCATGGCTATTCCTGCAACTTTCGCCTGGTGTGATTTTCCATCCCCTTGAGGAGGTGCCAAAACCTGCTGAGGGAGCAACGTAATCCAATGATTACATAGCTCGAGTTGCTTCCTCAACCTATCTCGCTTAGAAGATGTTGTTGAGACTGGGAGCCCTTGGATTTTAGTGCTATGAGGCCTTGAACCACTTTCAGGAATTTCTTCGCATGTTTCAACATGAGAAATCATATTGCAAGTCGTCGACGAATACTCTCCATCATCAGAATCATCATCTTCGGTTTCAGTTTCACTAACTTGCACATGAGGCATAGGGTTTTGGCGGGCATTCTTAGGCAGGTTAAACTCGCCCTTGCGTATCATCCTTTCAAGAGTATCCTTGAACTTGTAGCACTCTTCAATTGGGTGTCCGATGACCCTATGATATGGACAGTAATTGGGATCATGGACATTTCTCATTTCTTCAGGTTGTTTGCTTGGCGGGAGATCAAGCCCTTTTGTTAAGACCCGATAAAAGAGTCTTTTGGTTTCTCCTACTTTGAAAGAATATGGTTTACTCATTTGCTCCATCAGGGATGGTCTTCTGGGTTTGGGAAAGACCTTCTTGTCATTATTTGTTTTCCTGAAGTTGACTTCATAACCACAACTACTGGAAGCTTCCAAATTTCTGGCCTTCTTGATTGGTGTATCACTCTTGCCCATTCGAGTCATGTCAACCTCTTCTTGGTCACTCCTGAGGGGTTGAAATAACCCAGTTATATCAAGGTCCTTGTATTTCTCCATTGTATCAAGCAAGGCTCCGAATGTAGTGATTTTGTTCATTACTAAGAGCGGCCCCATTAGTGGAATTTGTTTACTAATGTTCCTTACCAACAATTCCACCATATCAGACTCTTGAAGCCGCGGATAACATTGATCATTTAGATTTCTCCATCGCATAATGTAGTTCGAGAGAGACTCTTCTTCCTTGAGTTTCATGCTTGTCAGCTCCATTGGTGTGATTCTCTGGGGTGTTATTGTGAATCTCTCGCAAAAGGATTCCTCCATGTCTCCCCAAGTTTGAATACTATTCTCTTTTAATGAGGCATACCATTTGAAAGCTACTCCTGTTAGGCTCTGGGAAAATTGGCGCAGGAGAAGTGCTTCATTTTGCGTTGTATCTTGACATAAGGTTTTGAATCGCGCTAGATGTTCTTCTGGGCTTGTCTCAGCTCCCACACCATAAAACAATGGGAATTTTGGGATTATGTAACCTGGAGGATAACGCACCAAGTCGTACTCCTTTGGGTATGGATTACCAAATCTTTCCTTGGAACGAGCAGGAGGGCCTAACCCTGCCTTCTGCAATCGTTGGCTTATCATCTCTTCAATTTTCTCATGAGTTATCCCAAGTTTTTCAAAAGGGTCACCTGAGGTATTTATGGGCTCTTTGCAATGTTTTAGTATGGGTTTGCTCCTCAAGCAGTTGGTCTTTGTTTTTGGATCATTCATTTTTGGCTCTTCACTATTGAATTTCACGGACTTAGGTTTCTTGGGATATGGATCACTTACTTCAGGAAGAGAATTATGCCATAATCCTTTTTTAGTAAGGGAATCTTGCATATTGGAGCACCAATTGGACAAACGAGCATTTTCTTGCTGAATTTCTTCTAGTTGGCGATCCATCCGCTCGAGTTCCTGCCTTTTTTGGACAGTCTCATCGCCATCAGAGGATGCCCCCGGCCTGGAGCTTTCACCCTCACTTTCTGAGCTTTCGTCTGTTTGTTTTGGCGCGACCAACTTTTTGTCATCCCTTTGGGTAGAGCGATGACTCACATTCCTTTTATTGTTAAGTGAGGAGCTCCTTTTCATGTGATTTTTAGTTCTCACCATATGGCTTTCATGGTCTGGTATGTTACGAGTGTCAGAATTCACCATACGGATTGAATTTGAATCTTCCACTTCCCTTTTTGCGAAATTGTCTCCTAAGGATTCGCTTTGACCAGTTTCAAATTCATCTTGACTTTTGGAGGTATCTATCATCTTTTCCCATAGAGATCTTTCGAAGAGGGGATTTTGGATTAAGGCTTGCACATTCTTTGATTGGTCATTATTTTCTTGGGTTTGAGTTTCTTCAATAGTATTCCAGGTATCTCTTTGGTTATCGGTTTCGGTTGCTGTAGTGTGACTGTCGTCAGAATCTACCTCTTCCTCTGATGCGCTTACCATACGAACAGTGGCGCATCCTTCGAGTCCCCGATCTTTCCATATGATTTTTGGATCCGACTGACAAGAAACTGTTAACCTTGTTTTGTGCTGAGGGTTTCGCCTTATCCTTACTCCAAGAGTTTGTGAGGCGAATGCTTCATGCCACATATTTCGTATTCTCGATCCCTGAGGTTTAGAGGTCATCAGCCTAGCACATCGGTTGTGTGCCCCCTGCATTTCTTGTTCATTAAGCACGTGCATTCTAGTTTTCCGGGAGAGTGTTGCCAATCCATTTTTGGTAGGTATGGGAAGGATTTTCATCTGCTTTCTAGAAAAACTGCCCCCAAGGCTTCGCTTTACCATCACTTGTTCTCCTATTTTCAGAGAGGGGTGTACCAATCCCCCTTCAATAGGTATGGAAAAAGTTTCCTTCTGTCTTTCAAGAAAGTTGCCCCCATTATGAAGCTCCTTTGGTGCTTGTTTCTCCGTTTTTCGGAAGGGACATATCAATCCATTTTGTGTAAGTATGTGAGGAATTTTCCTTTGCTCCTCCGAGAGGCTGCCCCCGGTGTGTTGCTTAATTGAAGCAGATTTTTCCATTTCCTGGGAGGGAAGGGTAAAGTTTTCACTTGTTGATGCGTCAGGACTCATAATCTGAGTGTCAGGCAGAATCAGTACATTAGTTATTTCTTTCCTTTGCTTATCTTTTACCATCTCAGAGGCTTCATGAGTTGCTTCCCCAGATGAAATTGTCTTTTCCAGTATTCTAGTTTGAAGTTTCCATATTGATTTGACTTGAACGACCGAGGATTTTTTCTTGGCAATCATCAGTGGAGTAAATGAGCTCTCCACCGACGGATTTGGTTTTGGTTCAGGTGTTGAGTTCTTTGTGCTGGTTGGTCTGGGTGTGTCATTGTTTACGACCGCACGATTCGGCCGTGCGCCCATTCTAACCATATGCTTATGGACCTCAGCACATGCTGCTGTGACCCGAGCGTTCTCCGGCTGGAGTTGCTCAAGTTGCTTTGTTTTCTCCTCCAGCTCCTTGCGAAGCTGGGACATCTCATCGGATATTTCCTCGAGGATATCAATTTCCTCTTCAATATCCTCATATGAACTTCCATGGTCCGGATTTGGGTCCTCCTCATCATTTGCGATATTATCACTGGTTTGTTGGACGGTTTCCTCCATCACCGGGCTGCGGTTCCTGGGCCGCCCTACCCGTTTGAGAGGTTTGAATGCCGAAGCTTTTCCTTTTTGCCCTCGTGTTTCCACGGGGACACTTTCAGAGTGAGGTAGCTCTTGGGAACCAGTCCCAACCATGCGGACTTCCGCCGTTTCCTCATCATCATCATCATTACTATCAATTGACACATGATATGCCGAGACAGAACCAGCGTTCCGCCTCTTCCTCACCACATATTTCTTTTTGTTTTTGTTTTTCATCATCTGACTCGCCACCTGGCTGGCCAGAGAGGTATCATTTTCCTTTGAGACCCACCGCTTGGTGCACCCTGTGTGTTGCTTGGGAGCTGGGATGGGTTCTTGTTGTTTGGGCCTCCAAACCTGTTTCACTTTTCCCTTGGCCCTCTTTGAGCGGGCGTTGGGTTGCAGTGGCGGGAAAGTGAGCCGGTCAAAGACTGAAGGCGGGTGGGCCATAGTCTTTTTTTCGGATGCACTATAGTCCGCATCTCCCTCTCGGTTATCTTCGCGATAGGGAAAGCGGAGCCTTTGGTGCGCTGGAAACCTGAGCATGTCCTTGATGGACGGCTTGTTGGGGTTGGCAGGGATTGTAGTGACGATCCTGCGGGACTTGCGGGACCTCTTGACAATCCTGAAGGCCGCATGAATGGCCTCCACTGCCTTGTGTTTTGGGTGGGTCACTTTCTCTGTCTCAGGGACTGGAGCATACATGGGGAGCTCCCAGTCCTCTCTGAGGCGCATTACTTCACCTCCTTTTTTGAGCACATGTAGGGGGGCGAAAGTATTGCTGAGGGACAAATCAGTGACGGTATCGGGTTGCTGGACCAGGTGGAGAGCTTGGGCCCTCGAGATCCTAGTCCTCTTCTGCTTTTTGAGTTTTGGGGCTGTTGCCCCCTTGATGTAAGTGGTGGTCGCCCGACCCTTTTTGGTGTCAAGGGCAGGCTTTCCAGAGGCTTTCACCGATGCTTCGCCAGCAAGCATCACGGGAGAGATTTGCACGACAGCTTGGACGGGCACATAGAGAGTCCCGGTTGCTGCTGCCTTCCTGTGGCGAAGACGCTCGCCCTTCACGATTTGACTCCAGGTAAACATGATTCCTGCAATGGAGAAACTTAGAGTCAATCATTAGTATTTTCCTTGAATATTATGGACTTAATTCCACTTTTGCATTTAAACTTTGATTATGCCCTGATGAGAGGAGAAAAATGTCCCACCGGGCGTGCCAGAATCTGTCTCGCACTTTTTCAGTCCGACCACGGAAGATCAGATAGTCCTCTATGGGGCGAAGAAAATACGGATCAGATACCCCTCGAGCATCTTGAGACCCGTCGTTACTGCCCATTCCAAACGAGCGAAGGGCACTAATGCGGCTCTAAGTACCTCGAGAGTTGATTGTTTGTCGTAGGTCCTTTTTTCCAGTAGGCGCAAGCCCCTACTGTTAATTATCTCCGGACTCAGTTACGAACTGGGCCAAGAGTACCTCTAGATCGGGATAATCAAAGTTTAAATGTCGTAAGTGGATGAAGTCCATTTTAATAAAAGGATTGTGTCTTGGTAGAGAATTTCAGGGTGAAGACTAAACAGAAGGGCAGTCTTTTAAACAGTGCTATGCAAACACGAATGGTGCAATTTAATTCTTTAATTTCACATTTTTAATATGTTTAGGTTGTTTTTACTTTGCTGTGTCAGGCTTAGTGCCGTTACAGAGATTTTTGAGTTCGATACTAGGAAATTTGGTATCCTAGATCAATCCTCAATCGTTTAGAGATTTAGGGATTTTGGGATTTCGTTCAAGTCTTGAGTACAGATGCGCTATGCCTTCTCTTGACATGAACTTAGGTGATGGCCACTGGTTGACTTTTCTTCTGGTCATCTGGGCATCAGGTTTCAGTCTGCTTCTGGTCAAACATGCTGTGAACTTGTAGAAACAGGCTGTTAGATTTGAGTCCAACGCTAGAAAATAGGGTATTCTAGGTCAGTTCTCAATCATTTTGAGGAACTTAGGGATTTTTGGGATTTTCGTTCAAGTCGCGAGTACAGATGCGCCATGCCTTCTCTTGACAGGAACTTCAGTGATCATTTAGAATTGACTTTTCCTTTATCTCAATCTGAATATCAGGAGGGTGTCTCCTTCAAGGCGAAACGCGATGCAGTCTTGAAGGGACGAACTTTTGACTTTTAAGACTTTGTGTCACTTTAGACTTTGTGTCATTTTTCAGGTTTGGACTTTTAATTTTCACTTTAGAATTTTGGACTTTTGAGTTCCAACTTTTAAGTCTTGCATTTTTAAGCCAGCACTTTTGGGATTTTGGCTTTCGGGTTTGACTCTTGAGTTTTGGGTTTTCAGACTTTAAAGTTTGAACTCGGTTTGAACTTTCGAATTTTGGCATTCTGGACTTTGAGTTGGATTTTTGAATTGTGACTTTTTCAGTTTCAGACTTTCAACCTTTGGTTTGACTTTTGAGTTTGGACTTTTAAATTTGCACTTTTAAACTTCTGTCTTTGACCTTCTTGGTGATGCTTTTTTTATTTCAAATTTGTTTGCAGATTTTAATGTTTGACTGTACCTGTCGTTCAGAACATGTAATGTCAAATGTACCTGTTGTCCAAAACATAAAATGTTGAGATGTACCTGCTGTCCAGAACATAAAATGTTCAAGTGATTTTGTTCAATTTTTTTATTTAACCATGTGAATTTATTATATATATATTTTTATTATGGCTATCCCTTTAGATTTTAATCTTAAAATATTTTGTGCTTTAGTGTTTTGGCATGGCATATTATATCAAAATATTCCACACATTTTTCTTGACATTTTGGTATTTTATGGGAATTTTTCTGATAATCCAACTACTTTTAATGCATTTTTTAAGTTTTTCTGCGTCACAGAATTTTCTGATTGGTTGAGACTTTGGTGTTTTGTGTTATATTCGTCAGGGATCCGTTACGCGCTGGCCGTCACAGAAGATCAAGGAACGCGCTGAGGGTTTTAGGTTGACTGGGTCGCTTGGCTCACGCCCGTGACTGTGTGCCGATCGAGTCAGAGTTGGGTTCGGATTCGATCTGTGGGTTTCGAATATCGGCGTTGCTGCTCAGGTGTGTGCCATGCCTACGCAAAACTTCAATTCGTCTCCCTCCCTCCTTCGTTGGTCTGATGCCTTCCCATTCGACTGGAGGTCTCCATTGGCGATGTCAGTAGGCTCTTCCGGCGGCCATGGCGACTGCAACTAGGTCACAGAGCTTCGCGATGGTCTACTGTGGTCGTCTATGCTGTCCGCTGAAGTCGCGTTTGATAATTTGGCGCGCTCTAGTCTCAGTTTGATTTGGGTCTGCAGCCATGGTGGAGAGCGACTGATTGATGGAATGCGGTGAAGAAATTACTCTGAAAAAGGCATTGTGAATCATCTCGGGAGCATCGTGAAGCCATTTGCAAATTCAATTTTGTATTGCACTTCCCAATTTGAGTTAATATACGCTGACTTTCTTTGGTCTGGCAAACCTATGAGCTGAAACGCCACCTTCATATGTAACTCATCTTACGTATGGCTCCTTTTACTTTCTTTCACACATTTTTATTTACTTCATTGATAGGGTAACTAGTATTTAGATATTAAGCACTTAATTCCACCTTTATCTTCATTCTATTTGTTAACCGTATACATGACATGGGATTTCATGTCAAGGCTGCAACACATACTTGTTCAGATAATTGAAATGGTGATGCTAATATTTGCTAACACTGACCAGTGATCATCTATAGGACCATCCTATTCATTTTAGGCCCTGACATCTCTTCATTTTACATAACCTTCTCAATTTATATCTCTTGTTTGTATCATGTTGGGGTGTAAACAGTCTCATGAAATCCAATTACATTCTCATGTCAACTTTATTCTAAAACCAATTCACTTCCCTTTCCCTCATTCATGTAAACACAGTTTTGCATACTTGCTGGATTTAATTTCTTTCAATGCTTCCTACGTGTTTATTCCAGAACAAAGCAATTTAGATACCCACTTAAACACTTACTGTTACTAGATGTCTTGGACTCAAACAATCAAGGCTTTGACCTAAAGGATGCAATTCTATATTGTTTCTTTTTGGACATGTAAATTATGAAACAAAGAGGCATGACAGTAAGACAAACCTTGGAACCTATTAACTTCATCATTTTTCTTAACTTATTTAAGTACATGCTCCCTATATTATTATTTTTTAGCAAACCGTTTGTCTGAAAACTAACTTAAGAACATGACTTCTTTGACAGAAATACACCATTTTATTCTTGACTTGCTAAAGGAACCTAAGCCTCTACAAATAAGATAAAGCAAGTTTCAGGACACAGTTTTAAATCTGTTTTAAGTCAAAATCAGAATGGTTTATCATATACCATTGGAAGGACCTAAGACTGAATAATCATGAACAGAAAGATAATTTTCTTTTCAAAAGGGGACTAGCATGTATATTTTCAGGATCTAAAACATGCTTTTATTATTGATATGCTTCTATTTCATTAAGCCCAAACTTATGCATACATAAAAAAAAAGATGGCATTTCATTCTAAACCTTGAACTTAGCTATATTTATTCATTTTATTGCTTCAATCAACTTGAGGCCTAGCCTATTGCATAAATCAGGATTTGAGCCCTATTGTGAGGGTGGAATCTAGGTCACACTCCTCGTAACCAAGCCACCTTCTGATTGTAGACAGTAGGTAAGGATTCAAGTGTCTTTTTGCATTGGAAAACACAGGAATTAAACTACCCTTTGATTTTAAAATCCGATAGGCATAGAAAAAATTGATTATTTTGAAATCTCTTATTTCTGGACTTTTTTGACAAAAACAAACCTGAAGGGAAACTTATATGTATATTTTTGACATTTAAGCCTTTAAATGGACTTGACTCCTAGATTTCTTGGACAGAATAACCCCACTTCACTTTAGAACTGAACATCTATTATGACAAGAACTTAATATATTGAGCCTTTGCTATGAACTGTGTACATGACAAAACTTAACAGAAATATGATGATAATTATGACATGAATTTTGAGACAAACTAAAGTCAGAAACTAGCATGGCATCCATGGAGGTGGAATCTAAGTCACGCTCTCCATGAAGCCAGCAGCCTCTAACTAAACACTAAAAGGTAAGAAGCTTATATTGATGCAAATTACTCCTACATGCATGACTTTTCAGAGACACAACTGATGTTCATGAGTGTGGAATCTATGTCACACTCCTCACTAGCATCAGTGTAGACTCCAAAGAACAACAAAATAGAAAATAAAAGAGAGAAAGAAAAGACACAACAAATGCATTTAACATCACTTTATTCATGTTTTTGGAGGCCATTACAGATTACATTTCATTACCTTGACTTCAAAAACAAACTTGATTTTTAAAAATGACAGAGTTTTGACCCTATTAACCTACTGGCCTCCCCTTCTTCTTCAGTCTTCATCTTCTTTTATAGGCAGGGAGTTAGGGCTTCCATGGAGAGGAGCTTGGATATCCAACCATTCATTTTGATCAAGTGGCTTATATGGATCCGTGGGGAACAAATTTTCTTGCAAAACTGTGGATGGTCTCCATCTTGTGGGGAGGATGAAGCCATGGAGGTATGGTGTTGATCCAATGGCGTGTGGAGTGCTGGACTTTTATCTTTCTTCTTGATTGCATCTCAACCTTCTAGTCTTCCATCTAATGGCTGTGAGAGAAGTTTTGGGGGCCAAGTTTCCTTCCCTATACGTGGAGACATCTCATGGAGGCAGTACAGATAGGAGGGACCAGTGAGAGCATGTTTTATGTCTTTTTTACTTGCTGCTTTCCCTCAAGTGCAACTGAGATTAACGCTGCCTCCAGTGAATTTTGAACACTTCTTTTGATCATTACAACTTCACAACGCTTTGTTTAGCATGTCTTAAGCACTAATTATATTTACAAATGACTGTTAGGCATAATTAAACCAGCACTCAACCATGCCGTGCCACTCAATTAGTGCTTCTATCTCATTGCTTCATTTTGGTCCCAATTGAACGCATATTCTTACTCTCAGGACCTTCACAAGTGTGTATGCACAAGCACACTGAGCTTCCATGCCTCCTATGGCTTCAATTTCATTTTCACCATCTCACTGCCTCGAGCTTTCTTTGTCAAAATTGATGTTATAGGGCCCATAATAGGGATCAATATTGGTACCGCTGTGTTCTCCTTAGTCTGTGCTTTCCAACGGTATCAAGAATTCTGACAATGGTGGAGGGAATCGTCGGATTGAGTTTTGTCAGAGGCGGAGAGGGCTTCGTCTCCGATTTTTTTCTTCAGTTCATTCCGTTTAATTGTGGGGCCCATGGATGAGACCCAATGGCAGCTTGCCATTTGTGAGGAAGTGGACTGCCGACAGGTGGGGTCGAGTGCGAGAGAGCCAATCACGGCTCGACACTTGTGAAGAGGTCGATGGGCAGATCAATTTGGAGAAGAAGGTTGTTGTCCGAACCTCTCCATTTCTGTCTTAATGGAGCTGTCCATTTTCAGCTTTTAATTGAATTTCAAAAATTGTTTGATTTTTTGCTCTTCTTTGAAAAATTAATTGGAGCCTTTCTCTTTGTTATTTCGGCATAAAATTTAGCACACTTCTTCATAAAAATGCGGAGCACCAGATGGTCATGAATTTTCCATTTTTAGAATTTTAGATTAATTAAATGAATTTTCTAAAGTTTATAGAATAATTCACATAATTAATTTATTCACGCATCATTGCTGCTTCCTTCTAGCTTCTTGCTTGTCCAATCATCTTATGATATTTTGTCACCTTTTTTATTAATATTGAATATTAAATATCAGATTAACACAGTCATATGGTGAACTGTCTTAATATTAATATTAATATCAATATTACGGCTTTAATCCAGGCGCGTCTTTCGCTTCAAAAATTGACCCCATCTCTCTGAGAATCTGGACCCGACATACGTTCATGGGCCCCGTTTTCACCGCCTTGCAAATTATTGAAATTTTCTCATGTGGCAAAAATTAGAGGTAAACAGGTTCCTACGCGCCGCTTGGGACGAAACACGGGCGTCTGAACAGGAGAGGAAGAGGCTTGACCTTCCTGGGCTTCGAGTTGCTTCTCCGGAAAACGAATGGTTCGTGAAGCAAACGGAGCGGAAAGTCGTTGGTTCTTTTCTCGATTCCCCTTGCTTCTTGTAAAGTGGTTATGCTCGGTCGTGGTTTGAATTGAATTCTTCTTTCCTCGGGCCAGTTTGCACTTCCTAATAATAAACAAGTTGAAATCGTGAAGGTATGGCTTAAATAAAATAGAAAATTAAGTAAAAAGCAATTATCACCGTCCCCGGCAACGGCGTCAATTTTTGATCGGGTGCAAACCTAGTCAAAATATAACCTTGTTTTACCTGATTTAATCTATCGTAGTAAAGCTAAGGGTCGAATCACAGGGACGGTTGAATAAGTTCTTACTTAAATTATCTTATTTAATTAAACCTAGGGTATAAAAATAATTTATGGTTTAGGGAACAATTCTAAGAATTAAAATTTAAATTAAGAAAATAAATAGCTGGTTTAAATCTAAATCCTACGGTTGACTTATCGATAAAGAGAAAGGTTTAGGGGTTAGGTCAAGGACTTCACCTATGTTGCAGGTTCCAAACGGTCCGTCTGATCTCTCAGACGGTTCGTTTGAACCTCGTGCTTGATGATTAATTAAAGGAGTTTAAGTTATTTCATATGCAGATTTATGGCTTAAACCTAATTCCCAGATTCTAACCATCGTTCAGATCTGGTAACTTAATTCAAGTCAGTTTATCGATTAAATCTCTAAGTTTGGTCATCACCAATACCTAAAGGCTTTAAAATCTATCTTTCATACAAAGGACATCTTATAACCATCGTTACAAGAAGGGTTCACCTATCGGTTACTCAATCCCGGTTTCATTCATCAATTACTTCCATCCTCAATTAAGCTTTTCATAAATCAACTAGGGTATAGATTATTGCAATCAAATTAGACAAGGCCTTAATCTAATAGATTCTAATCAATTCTACCTAAGCAATTCATGAAAGAACATGGCAATTAGAAGTCAAAAGATAGAAATCATATGAAAATATCAAAAGCTCCAACTAATCAAATCAAAAAGCAACAACATAAGTTAAGTTCCCTACCATTGCCCCTAATAAACAACTTAGCCTATCATAGTATCAAACAGCATAAATAAGCAAGGTTTCTCCAAAATCATAGAGTTTAAAGAAAGATTACAACAAAATCAATCTTTTCTCCTTCTGTTTCTGCAACCTGGCGTCTTCAAACGGACCGTCTGATGAGTCAGACGGGTCGTTTGGCTCTGATTTCTGCTAGGGTTTTGAAGCTTCTTCCTTCTTAATTCGACACACCATCTTCTGGCCTCTCCTCTCCTTTTATAACTTCAAATCCTTTCCAGAGTCGGTGGAAAAACTGTCTAGGATCGTGCCAAAGTGGGGAGAGTTGGAAATAGAAACGGTTTCTTCTGAAATAGGACCTGCCCTGAATAAATCGGTTCTGGAACAGCCAAACGGTCCGTCTGAGGAGTCAGACGGGTCGTCTGACGGCAGTCTGGGCTGGGCTGAAATGCTGACTGGGCCTACCTCGAATTATTCCATCTAAAGTCGCCATAAATCATCAAAAATCATCGCGGAGAACCTGTAAACATATGGAGCAATAGCAGTACCTAGCTTCTTCCTAAAATCAACGATTTATCATCAAAATATGCAATATTAAACCAAATAATAGTCCTAATTAGGGTTGAAATGTATGCATGAAATCCGCCGATCAGGAAGTGTGTAATTTTGTGAAGAGTTTGGATTGTTTATAATTTTTTTTTTCTATGTGAAAACTATAAACATCGGTAACTCTTAATGCTAAGTTGAACCTCAACCATTAATTCTGCAATTCAGCAATATTAAAGTTTTTATAATATATGACTATACCAAAAGTAATCAATTCTACTTCCACTAGCCAAATCGGCACAATGTAAGATAGGTGTTCCAAGTTGCGGAATTCATCCTAAATATATAAAATTTCGCCTCACATGACCTTAGTTGTACAATCTTGCTCTATTAAGTTATCAACTTGAAGTTCCATGATTTCATAATTATTGCAACCTGTGGGATCAATATGATTTTTTTTAAAAAAAATAAAGATAAAAAAACAAAAGAAATGAAGTTGTCAAGGTGTAGTCATGCCAATTTACTGTAGATTTTGGTACCAAAAAAAAAAAAAAAACTGTCAGCATTGCGCTACTAATATTGTCCACCTCAGTCTGACAATTTCATTCTTAATCTTATTAGGTCAAACGTCCATTGACCAACTTGAAAATCAGAAAAGACTGCAAGTACTTGTCAAATTCAGCAACACATGCAAGTGTTCCCATTATGGGATCTAAAGGGGAATGATCTGCTTACAAGGTTGAACATGCATCTTTTATTAGTTTCCTTATTTAAATCAATCCTATATATTATATAATATTTAATTGAGTATATAATTGACAAAAGAAATGAATACGGCAGAGATATCACGCATGTTATGAGTTACAACAGACACATATGAAAGTAAGCTGTTTACATTGTATATTTTTTAATGTCTCATTAACTAATGTACTTTTAACACTGGATTTTCTAATTTTCATTAATCGTAGATTGTTGTTACATGCTTGGCAAAAATTGAAAATTTAGAGGACTACTACCTTACTCAAGGTATTTTAGCTTACATAGCTATATCTTTACCGTATGAATTTGACTTGTGCAATATTATTAAGTTTCTTCTTATGATAATGAACAGGACAAAGTTCTATCGAGCATCTTAACTGTTTTCTTTGAAGACATTCGAAATCGACATTTTCTCGGTTAGTTACTCCATCTGGCAGGTGGAGGTTATACTTAAGAGGTAATTTCTTTGGTTGCACAAAAATTAAATTAAATTTATAAAAATAGGTGTCATTTTTTTTTTTTGGGCGGGGGGTTGGGGGGGGGGGGGGGTTGTTTCCTTGTTTGTTTGTTCATCAATGATGAATTGATGATTCAATTGATAGTATTCTATTTGACATATTGTTTTACTTGAACCATGTAACAATATTTTGAACCTGGGATCTCGTACTTTCAGGTGTCTGAAATGATACATCTACCATTTTTCAGATCATAAACAGTGTTTTGAGTTATATCTAGTTCTGTTTTGTGGGAAACAAGGTCAATGTAAATACTTACAAAAATGGCTGCTGTTATTGAAATTTTAGTTATTGGACAGTTTTGCTGACCTGTTCTTAAAGAGGCGACAGTTCTGCTCACAAATTAGACTGTTACTACCATGTGATGGGCCTATATATGATTCCCCTTTCAATTTGCCTAATTGTTGTTACCTAAAACAACTCTGTTACTTCATTTTTGTTTGGTTAGATTTTGTATATTAATTGCAAGTGTTTGCTTAGATCTTATTACGGTACTCATGTTTTTCATAGTTTTCTTTTTGTAATGTAAGGCTTTTAATTTGATTGTTAAGTGCTTGTTGCGTTGCTTTACTTGAATCCAGAATGGCGATTTTCTGTTGGTCGTGATGTGCTATTTTTTTTTTTTCCTTTTACTTTCTTACACAAAATTGCACACTGATAGTTCTGACTGATTGGTTGAGGTAAGCCTTATATACTGTTGGCATTTGATGCTCAAATCAACTTCAGATAAAATTTTGGATTCTGTTCATAATTTGTGCCCAAATCAACTGATTGGCTGAGGTTAGCCTTATATAACCGTTGATAATTGGACTCTTTTAAGAAAATTCATCTGATTTCTACTACAAATGGGTTTTTTTAATGCTAAGAACTGTTTCAAATGAGAATCCACTGATGTAAGTGTTGTCACCCGCCCTTCATATTATATTGTTATTGTAATTTGTTATTTTAAATTCTTCTTTGAATTGTTTGGTTACTTACTAAATAAAAATGAAATTGTCGTATTGAGTGTGTACTTGATATGGTTAAGCTGTCATGATGGAATTATGGGTGGATTGGGTGTCATTTATTTGGGGTAAGATTATTTTGTTTGTATTTTGTAAAAACCGAATACATTTATTTTAAGTTAATAACTAAAATAGATATTTTCTTTTTTGAAGATAAATTGGAGGTCTAAGCCATCCAACTTATTTTTAAATTAAATATCTATGAAAGACCCCTCCACCCCGGTTTCGAACCTGCGACCTTTCACTCAACTAAAATAGATATTAATAATAGTCATAATATTCATCATCATTATGATAACAACAATAATAAGAATTTAAAACTACCGAACAGATAATTAGATAAATAAATGTTTTCAAAATTCAGGAAAAGACAATTCGATGTATTGTATTTGAATGTTTTGGTAGGACCGAGATGAAATTTTGATATTCTCATCAAAAAGACAATATTTTGATCTCGTCATTTTTCTAAGATCTCCTGTAGCTCTATCTGTATAGTCCAATATAGATCATCCTCTTTGAAGGAATGCTTAACTGACCCGCTAAACATTTGCTATAAACTTACAGATATAACAAAAGAAAGAGAACTCAGAGAAGGCCCAACTCCGGGGAATTGCTTCTTCCACTCTCCTAGTTTGGAGATCCACTCTTTGTTTGGACGAAAATACCCCTTGTATTCCTTCAATTACGTCTCAATTCACATATACCAGTTAAAAACGTGAGGTGCATTTTCATCTCAATTTACGTCTCAAGTTCCCCTAAGTCCCTTCCTAGGTAGCCCCTCTATCTAGGCTCTCCAAAAAAAAAAGTTCCCCCAAGTCCCCCAACTCCGTGATATTAGAATATTCCAATAACCAATTAGTGAATAAACGAAACAAACTGTTCCCTTTTCTATTTTTGAAAAAAAAGGTTCATAATCTCCACCAGCCTTCCCTGTTCTTGGATAACACAAAGAGAAGTTAGATCTGAGAAAGTACATCCTTTCTTTCTTGTCGTGTGGATTAAGAAATTTGATTTCTTTTGTTCGAAACGGTAATGGGTAGTTGTTGTTTCTATCCTCTTCCCTTTCTGTTCTTAAATCTTGTGTCGAATGAATCATTCGGTTTAGGATATGATTTTGTTGATTATTGGTCGCAAAATGTAGTCTTTACAAGAATTTATTAATGTGGTGTTATCGTCTAATTGAATGGTTGTAAAGGAATTCGCTTGCGCTATGTATAACTGTAGTAATTTTGTAATTTGGGGGCTCAATTTTCATATTACGACACTCTCAATTGATGGTCTTCGTCTTAATTAGATTAAGAAGTTAATTGCTTTTCTTTCAACAACACGAATTTTGGAATCTTTTGCTCTCGCGTGTACGGAAGCGAAGGGTAGAAAAGGAAAATAATTACTTTATCAAGGTTGAATGTTATACTGAGATCAAATGATGCTGTGAACTTTCCTCGTTTTCTGTTGTCTTGATTAAGATTTTTTGAGGAAAGAAAATTTAAGGGTCGATTTTGCACTTGAAAACCCAAGAAATTTTGGGAATGAGAAATTGGTGTAATTGGTGGATAGAGTTATAGCATGCATTGAGGTTAAATTAGGGAAAATATTTCACAGTCCTTCATTATTTATTAACTTTGCTTTGTTTTCTATTGATGTACTATGCAATTTCCTTCCTGCCACAGGAACTTAAGAGTCATGTGGGAGAAAAAGGTCTATCCCCTCGACAAATCCAAGAACAAGTCTAAGGGGGCCCGCAAGCAGCGCCACCATGCTGTCTCATCCAGTAAGCTTATCGTGCCAGATAGGAGTGGGACCTCGAGCCTGAGAACCCATTGGTCCAGGCTAAACTATGGCTCTTCTAGCTGGATGCTGAACCAGTTGATGAACGAGTGCGACAATGGCTTTGATGACTACGACAATGATTATGACACGGATTGTGCCGATAGTGGTGTGACTGACTCGGGTTATGTCGAACATGAGGTGAGTGTAGTAGAAACTCACCTAATCCAGGGACAGGTGTCTGGTCCGAATTTGGCTGATCATGGGGCCCATGGTGATGACATGGTTTCTGCTGATCGTGAGGTTGAAGAAAATGAGACTGATGTTCTGACTGGAGGCCTTGAGAATGAGGAGCAGGATGCAGCAGAGACGATGGGGTACTTTTTTGTTGAATTTGAGAAGAATGTAGGCGGTGATGAGGAGGATGCTTGGATCTTGATTGGGGATTGATCACATTGCTCCTTCGAGCAGCTTTTAATGAACTTGTTCATGAAACTTGTTTGGTTAGTGTGATGTATGATGGCATGTATTGCTGCAGGATCTGTTAGGAATATGTTTATTTGTTTAAAGTATGTACCAAGTTAGACTGGCTAATGTGTTAGGCCCCGGCTGAACCTTTTATTTTCTGTTAAGTTGGCCATTTCTTCTGTTTGCCTAATACCTATGCAAAAAAGGTAGTTGCTTGATTTGTTTAGGAATTATTATGTTGCGTTACTATGAAAATAGAAATTGCCTTATGGTTATGCATGTATCAAAATTTTAATTCTAATTATGAAATCAAAGAGGTTTCGTGTAGTTTTGAGAAGAGTTCTTTGGTTAGTCCATTGTGTCTAGGTCTCTTTGAAATTACTGTCATGCGTCAATCAGGCAATTTATCAGTAATTGGGTCCCACTTTCACATCAAAAATCACAATGGCACACAATAACAACCCCAACTAATAATTGTAGTAGGGTCGCTAGAAGCAACTTTGTCTGTTAACACGATTATAATTTAGTTCTAATTTCCAACAACACACTGAGCTGTTGAGTTCCCTCCTCATATAGCTTTCTTTTATGCCCTTTGTGATATTGTAAAGTTAAAGGGACCTTTATGTAAATTGTTGACAATTGGTTTTAACAAAGCTATTGAGAAAAATCGGGTACGCACAATTGCTGCCCACCAAAATACTCTTTTTATTTTCTTCTCTGTTTGAGTCGTGTGTGAGCCCTGGGTGCGAAACAGAAAATACACAAATTTCATCTCTCTCTCAAAAATCTCTCTGTACCATCGGTACCACTTCCTCTCTAATCTCAACATGAGCTCATAATAAAAACTTTGTCGCTGCAACAGTTAGCCAGAAGGCTGGAGTAATAAAGAAGACCTTGATTAAAATCATTTCTTTTTCCTTTGGAATTTCGTGGAATTCCCATGTCATTAAAATTCTTTGATCAAAATAAACTAATTTAATTTTATTTGATCGAAATTTCTATGTTATTTGATCCAACAAAATTTGAAAGTCAATTTTAATTAAATGAAATTCAGCGTCAAAACTATTTTTATCCGGAGCTGATAACTACAATCAAAGGTTCAGACAATCAAACAATCAAAGACTAAAAATAAAAATTTTCGCTAATTGAATTTTTCCAAAAACAGAAAGCGTCTCCTTCTCCTTTGTTCCTCCTCTCACCCCCGCTTCACCCTCTCTCCTGTCGCACTCACGCGCATCTCCCCGTCGCTGTCGCGCCATTCAGTTGCCGTCGCCCTCAGCCGTCGTGCCATCCCGTCGCCGTCGCCCTCAGACGTCGCGCCATCCAGTCGCCGTCGCTCTCAGCCGCCGCACCATCTCGTCGTCGGCGCGCAGCCCTGCCGCGCAGCCCTGCTGTTATCAGAATCAGAAATTAAATATTATTTACTCCCTTAGTTATATTAAATACTTCCTTACTACTAATTATTTACTCACTTATAGTTTTTAGTTACTCTCAAACAACAGTAGAATCAGAATGTTATTTACTCCTTTATAAATATTAGATACTCCTTTTATACTAGTTATTTACTCCCTTATAGTTATTTAGTTACTCCTAAAGAACAACAGAATCATATATGAATATTATTTACTCCCTTACTTATATTAAATACTTCCTTAATACTACTTATTTACTCCCTTATGGCTATTTAGTTACTCCCAAACTACAGTACAATCAGTTCTGAATATTATTTACCCACTCATACATATTAGATACTCCTTATATGCTAGTTATTTACTCCCTTATAGCTATTTAGTTACTCCCCAACAACAGTACAATCAGATATGTATATTATTTACTCCGTTGTATATATTAGTTACTCTCTTATACTGATCAATTTCCTCCCTTATAGTAATTTAGTTACTCCCAAAAAATCAGCAAAATCAGATATGAATGTTATACATATTAGATACTCCCCTACGCTGATTAATATCATCCCTTGTAGTAATTTAGTTACTTCCAAATTATAACAGAACTAGATCTAAACCTCTTTTCTCTTCTTATCATTTTTTCTTCCTCAACCAGATCTGATCTAGGAGAGGGAGTAGTGAGGGAAGGCGGAGGTCAAGGTGAGGCGAAGGTCAAGGTGAGACGGAGGAGACGAGAGGCGGAAGAGAGAAGAGGTAGATGCGAGACGGAGGAGATTTGAGGCGGAGGAGAGGTGAGGCGAAATAGAGGAGAGGTTGAGGCGGAGGAGAGTATAGGCGAAGGAGAGGTTGAGATGAGGCGAAGGCGAAGGCGAAGGCGGAGGCGAGACGGAGGAGTGGTTGAGATGAGACGAAGGCGAAGGCGGAGGCGAGATCTGAATCGGAGATTGTGAGCAGATCCATTTGAGAGAGAGGAGACGGAGAAGGTAAAAGAAGGGTAAGATGAGATGAGGGGAGCATGCACGCTTGATTGTTTGATTGCGTGAATATTGATTGATGTAAGTAATTCTCATTTTTATCGAAGCCGAAGAGAAAATGAACTCCCTCCAAACCTTGTAAAGTTGCGAGGAGCACAAAATCTCAGCCCAAAAGACACAATTGGGCCACCTTTTCTTTTTTTCTTTTTTCTTTTTTTCTTTTTTTTTTTTGAATGTAAGGCCACCTTGGTTTATCGGTCTACGAGGTTGCTGTTATGTGTCACTTGCATAGAATTGTGTCACCTTGGTTTAACTAATCAGTCGAATGACAAAATAACCCAAATATTTGCATAGAATTGCTCCGTATATTATCTGGGTTTTCTGTTATAAATGAAAATCTTCACCTATATAATATCTGTTTTGTTTTTATTTTTTGCTGGGTTTCAAGAAGTTTATTACAATTTGTCTGATAAAGTAAAGGCTGAAGTTTTTGCTATATTATAAAATTAGTCTATGCCTTTTAAAACCTTAATCTGCAGCTGGCCTACTGTCAGCTTCAATTTAATTTTTATTGAAAGCAATTGCAAATGAGTTATTATAAAGTATTCTCCAGGTCTGCTTCTCCTCTTTACTTCAGGTAATTATTTGTTCAGAGAAATTAATATAATTGCTAAGATTCTCTTTATTTTTTAGAAAAGGCAATGCATACATTTATTCTTTTTCTGAAAATAAGCAATCTGCATTTTTGTTTCAACTTCTTTACAAAGATTTCTCTCATCTCCACTGCGCGACAAACTGGAGAACGAGAAGCTAGCCATGGCATGCAAATTGGATACAAACTTTTTCCCTTTTAAAGATTTAGGAAAATTATGAATTGACCTTAACATCTCAATTTTGGGGATTTATTGATAACCACTTGGTAATTTGGTATAGAAAAAAGTTTGATTCTGTTCAAATTATTTAACTGGTAGGCATCGTGATTCAATGTGATTACTCAAACCGGCAAAAAGTTTGTTCTCATTTGCTTTCTTTTTTTGTTTTTGAATTTTTCCAAAATTTTTTATTTTTTTTGCTAATTTTTAATGTGAATTTGGATAAGAATAATTGATTTCGGTTTGGAGGGAAAAAAAAAAATCGAATAGCATGAACAGTAATGGCGGCCAGCGTTGGGGAAGGGGGGAAAAAAAGCAGAAAAAATACTATCTTTAGCAGCAGTTTTTCTAAATAACCATTGCTAATAAAGAGTTGAAAAAAAATTATGGGTTCATCTTTAGCTTATTAATGGCTGCTAATCATGAGATGGGAGGCACACAAGTGGGTTGATGGAGGCCTGCATGAGATGGACTGCATGGAGAGATGGTGTGCGTGCTGTTCAGATCTGGTGCCGCACGGCACACCGTGTAGCGCGGCATCGTAGCCGTCTGTTCAAGATCCAACGGATAAGGGAGCCCCGTGCATGTAACCTAGATTGATAGGCCCGTAAAAAATGAACCGTCCGATCAAGATCAGACGGCTCGTACGCGTGCTACACGGTGTCCCGCGCTACACCGGATTCGGGTCCGTGTGCGTGGAGAGATAAAAAGATTGTGCAGGAAAAAGGAGCTGATATGTACGATCAAAATTTCAAGCAATCAAGCAATTAAGCACCATAAATGAAAAAAATCAAGCGTCTAAAAACAGAAAGAGCTCCCAACGCCTCACCTTCACCCAACGTGTCGTCACCCCCTTTCACCCCTCTCACCCCTATTGTGCGCCCCTCCCTCTCACCCACGCGCCTCCTCCGTCTCACCCAAGCTCCTCTCTCTCACTGCACGTCGTCGCGCGGTCATGTTGTCCCCGTCGCCGTCGCGCGGCCCTCCCATCTCCGTCGCCCAGCCCTGCCGTCGTCGTTGCGCAGCCGTCCCGTCGCCCAACCCAGCCCTTCCGTTATCAGAATCAGAAATGAATATTATTTACTCCCTCACCTATATTAAATACTCTCTTACTAGTAATTATTTACTCCCTTATAATTATTTAGTTACTCCCAAGCAACAGTAGAATCAGTTTTGAATGTTATTTATTCCCTTATACATATTAGATACTAGTTATTTACTTCCTTATAGCTATTTAGATACTCACAAACAACAGCAGAATCAGAAATGAGTATTATTTACTCTCTCACCTGTATGAAATACTCCCTTCTCTTATAATTATTTAGTTACTACAAAATAACAGTAGAATCAGTTCTAAATGTTATTTACTCCCTTTTACATATTAGATACTCCTTTTATACAAGTTATTTACTCCCTTATAGCTATTTAGTTACTCCCAAACAACAGTAGAATTAGATATGAATATTATTTACTGATAAATTTCCTCCGTTGTATATATTATTTACTCCCTTATACTGATCAATTCTTCCCTTATAGTAATTTAGTTACTCCCAAAAAAAGCAGAATTAGATATGAATTTTATTTAGTCCCTTATACACATTAGATACTCCCTATACCAATTAATTTCATCCCTTATAGTAATTTAGTTACTCCCAAGTTGTAACAGAACTAGATCTAAACATCTTTTCTCTTCTTATCCTTCTTGATTTCTACTTCTTTCTTCCTCAACCAGATCTTATTGGTATAAGAGAGCGAGCAGTGAGGGGAGGCGGAGGCGGAGGTGAGGCGGAGGAGAGGCGGAGGAGAGGCAGAGGTGAGGCAGAGGCTGATGCGAGACGGAGGAGAGGAGAGGCTGAGGTGAGGCGGAGGCGGAGGTGAGACAAAGGCGGAGGAGAGGAAAGGCGAAGGAGAGGCTGATATGAGGCGGAGGCGGAGGAAAGGCTGATATGAGGCGGAGGTGGAGGTGAGGCGTTGGAGAGGAGAGGCGAAAGAGAGACTTTATTTTGATTGTGTGAGGAGATCGAATAGAGTGAGAGAGGAGACGGAGCGAAGAGAGAGTAAAAGGAGGGAAGGGTAAAATGAGTGGAGCGACTCACTGTGATTGTTTTTGCAATTTCAAAAACTTATTAATTATATATATGAAGGTTTTGCAAGCCGAAGATGATATGGTATGATATTGCTCATCCATTTGACATGTTTGTATGGAGACTTATCTATTTATCACATAGTCAATCTGATATTGTTTATGTTGGTGAGCAATACATGGAAGTTGTTACGTTTTTCGAAAGTGGTATCTTTTTTAAAAGGAATGGATATCTTCGAGTCGAGAGTTATATAGATTTTGACTAGACAAGAGATGTGACTGACATAAAATCTCAAGGTAATTTATCTTTGTTGGTGGCAATTTGGTTACTTGACGAAGTAAGAAGTAGAAGGTTGTGATCTTGTCAAGTGCTGAGCCGAATTTAGAAAAATCTTTGAAGGATTATAAGAATTGCTATGGTTGAAACGAGTGCCGAAAGATCTTGTATTTTATAACAATGAGGAAATGAAGTTGTTTTGTGATAATAAGGTTATTATTTTATATCCCAAAACTCAGTGCAACATGATCGAATCAAGAATATTGAGGTGAATCGACTCTTTCTTCGACAAAATCATGAAGAAAGGATCATTAGCATTCCTCATGTAAGAACTGACGAGTAGCTTGTTAACATACTGACGAAAGAAGTGTCTGATACCATCTTTCATACTTTAATTGACAAGTTAAACATATGAAATATCTATTTTCCAACTTGAGAGGAGTGTGAACAAGAGGGGTATAGAGGATCCGAGTTCACAGCTAGAACTCAGTCCAAATTGTCCAAGATTCGGTCCGAATTGGACAAATTTGGTTGACTGTGATATGAATTTGTTTTCTTTAGTGTAATATTTGATTGATATTGTAAATATAGAAAGCTAATAATCTCGATTGCTTGTCTATACTTTTATAAAGGAGGCATTAATCAGTTTTCCTTTGATCTTCTTTTTCTTGATGTACTAAAACCAATTGAAATCAAATAAAAAAATGAATGGTGTGCATTCAGTGACGGAGCCAGAAAAATTAACAATGAGTTCACAAAAAGTTCATTCTACTATCTTTATTAAGGAACATATTTTTTAATTTAAAATCTTCGTTCTATATTATTCAATATTCCTGTTTGTTTTATTTGAGTGTGCAAACAAAAGATTTATATAGCATAATAGACATTTTGAAAACCTTACACTTTCCGTTATATGAATCTCTACGCTTATTAGCAAGAAATTAAAAATTATTATTGGAAATTCTTTTGACATGGTTTAAGAAATAGAAAACTTTTGGAAATATTCCAGCAGTTTAAGTCATTACTTCTCTTTTATTTGATATTTTCTTGTATATATTCTTTATTAGGCAAAATCGGCTCCATACCCCTCAAATCTTTCTTAATTAGATATTTACCCCTCAAATCTTTAAAATTGATCTCATACCCTTCTATTCTTGATGAAATTAGATATATATCCTCCTTAGCTATTTTAATTAATTTCTGAATATTAAAAACTGATTTTTAAATTTTATGACCAAACTGTCCCTGCCCAACCTCCTCTTCCCTGACAGCCCAAAGAAACCTTTCATCTTCCCGCTTATTTCCTTATAAAAAGTATCTTTCTTATTTCATCCTAAATCTTTCCTAATAACGTTTCTGAAAATATCTTTTCAATTTCACTTCCATCTCCTTGTTCTCATGTATGTAGAGTAGTCATGGATGCTGGAGATTCAAATGATGACTACTTTTCAGACATTACCATTCAACAATCCATTTCTCAAAACGAAATCTCGTTAATTAGGGAAGATCCAAAACAGAAGTTGAATGCAAGGAGAAAGGGTCAAGAAAAAGCTCAAGATGGTTTAAGGTAAAATTTTGCATATATACTGGTAACAGCCAATCAAAGAAGAGGGCATGCCCGTCTAGCATCTTCAGAATTCTTCAAGAAAAAGAAAATTAGGATATAATAATGCATTAAGCAGTGTCTTTTATTTATTTGTTTGGACAATTATATTGTAGTGGTTAATTAGTTAATTGCGTGTTCAAGGTCAGGTTTATGTGCAAAAGGATCTCTAATATTTTGTTTTGTTGCATTGAATATCAAGGGATTAATTAGTGGCTGGATTATATCTTTCTTACTTTTATTAGATATTCTTCTTGCATCACACTTTTTCGTAGATAAAATATTGATCTCAACTAGCAGCCTTTTTGACAGAGATGTCTAGATAATTTAGCAAAACATCGAAGAGGGATCGTTGTAAGTTGCATGAAATCCAAACATTATATTTACTCAATTCAGTAACATGGCTTTATTAGTGTAAGCATAATAACATGATTGATACACCATTTCAAGTTATCTTTTAGCTTAATTTATTAGTGTAAGCATAATAACATGATTGATACTCTATGAATGAAGATGTTGGACAAAATTTGACTGTACTGATAACAGACTCATATACTAATATCTAATTGGGGCCAAGAATCGATCACTTAACCATTTTTTTTCTAATTTTACTTTGTCGAAAGATGTTGTGCCATTTTCCAATCGATCATATATAATTTTTAGATAATATATAATTTTTAGATAAAGATTATTATCCTAAATAATTTAGAAAGCAATGGATTGATATATTGTGTTTTCTTATTTTCTTATCGCCATGGTTATTAGTAGAACGAACAGGTAGAAAGCAAAATTGGAAAGATGTATTTTTAGGAACTAACAATCAATAAAAAATTAGAAGGAAACGTGCATTTATGACAGAAATATCTCTTTTTTAATATCGCTTGGACAGAAAATAAGCGGGAAGATGAAAGGTTTATTTGGGCTGTCAGGGGACAGGAGTTTGGGCAGGGGCAATTTGGTTATAAAATTTAAAAATCAGTTTTTAATATTCAGAAATTAATTAAAATAGCTAAGGTGGATATATATCTAATTTCATCAAGAATACAAGGGTATGAGATCAATTTTAAAGATTTGAGAGGTAAATATCTAATTAAGAAAGATTTGAGGGGTATGGGGCCGATTTTGCCTTTTTATTATTAGTGGCAAAGATTTAAATATCGGCTCTTGCGGCCGCTATAGCGCCGAGATAGCGGTTCTGTATGCTCGACCGCTAGCCGCTAATTCTAGCGCCGAGATAGCGATTCTGTATGCTCGACCGCTAGCACGCTACAGAATTAGTGGCGTGTCTGATAGCGCGCGGCGTAGCGGAATTTAGCGCGCGATATTTTAGTATTTAGCGGCAGATGGCGCAACACAGCGGAAATTATAGGGTAAACCTTAATGCCACGTGTCAAGTACTTAACTCCCTAGTCCCCACACGCGTGTACATCCCTCTAGTCCAATGCACTGACACGCGTGCAAAACCAGTTAGATGCCTGTTGCCTCAATACGACCCACTCTTATATACTATTCTTCTAGAAATTCGATTCTCCATGTGGGACTAAAAGGTTGTTGTTGAAACCGGACAACAAAATTGTTGCATTTAAATGTTTAAGGTGGGAATCGAACTCACATAAGGGCTAAACAATCCAGCGCAACAACCACCCGACCAATTTAATATTGTTGTTATAAGTGTTTTATGTTTTTTACATATATGAATTTCAAGTCCGCTATGGTCTGATAGCGGCCGCTTAGCGGCCGCTACCCGCTATCCGCTATGACATTCGCATGTCCGCGACGAATCCGCTATCCGCTATTTAAACCTTTGATTAGTGGTGATCAATTAACTTTTCTTTCCTCTGTATTATAGTGCCTTGTTATTATTATTATTATTTTTCTTTGGACCATGGTAGAACACGAAATCTCTTGATTATTTCATAGGGTTGCGATGTGGAGGAAGATATATCACTGTTTATTAGTTATATATATATATATATATATATATATATATATATATATATATATATATATATATATAACTCTGATTTTGTTTGTTTACGCTTGACGCCAAATTTTGGTGGATCCATCAAAAAAAGCGGATGGCCACCGGTTCAAATGGTAGAGTTGGAGAGCATGGGAACAAGAATATTAAGGCAAATAAGAAATCAGTTGCAAAAAGGTCTTTCGATGAAGAAGACGAAGAAGCGATTAATCTGATTCGAAAAATGTTCAAGTATATCAATTATATATTGTTATTGTTGGAAACTTATTTTGTTTTCATAATCAAAATTACATTCAATGTAATCATTATGAGTATAATTGTTAATAAAATCATAAACTTGATTACTTTGAAGCTACAACCCTAATAGATGGAAGGACGAGGATGACAGTGATTTGGAGGCCGGCAGTGATGTTATTCAAAAGGACGAACTATTAAGGTCCAACCTATCTCCATTTCACAATGGCAACTCAATGGATCAGGAGGAGCTCTTTGCCTCGACTGAAACAGCACTTGAGCCTAATTCACCCGCTGCGCAGCACCACCAGCTGGTGCCTGAGCCACACCTCTGCCGTAGTGCACGTAAGGCCAAGCCAAGCAAAGCCCTCCAAGGCTTTCAAGTGGATTTTAAGAAGAGAAAGAAAAAAGAGGGGACTGTTGCAAGGAAGAAGGTTGTTCGGGCAACCCATAAGCATATCGGTTTGTCTCGGAACCAGGAAGCCCAAGAACGTGTGGCCTTCTCACCTCTTTCCCAGCACCATCAGCCAGTGCCTGAGCCTCACCTCCGCCGCAGCGCACGAATGACCAAGCCAACCAAGGCCTTCCAAGACTTTCAAATGGATTTTGGGAAGAGAAAGAAAAAGGAGAGGACTGATGCAGGGAAGAAAACGATTCAGGAAATCCTTAAAGAAGCCGGTTTGGAATAACATGAGGTGTGGCCTTGCCAGCTGTTTGTCGATAAGTGTTCGTGGCTGTCTCATGGGGTGTTCTGTGGGTTGGTATAGTTGCCACCTCTCATCAGTGATCATTTCCAGATGAACTTACAAAACCACCTTTTCGGCAGCGCTCCTATTGCAACAACCGCTTCTCCTAGCTCTTCTACCGTGCATCTATGTAAATAGTGGTTTGGAATTCTTTGTAGACTCTAATGAGGATGTCAAGGGGTTGATGGAACTTCTTAACAAGTTGTTTCCAGGTTGCTTTCTTATGTTAGCTTCAGCTGTTTTATAAATTGATTGTTTTCTCTGTTTTATCATGTTTCAAAGTTTGATACTCTTTTTAGAAATATGGCAATGCATTGTTAATAAGATTCTGTTAGAGATGTAAATTGTGATTTTCTTTCTATTAATGGTCTATTTGAAGAACAAATCTTTTAGGCTCTATTTGGATAAGGTGTGGGGAGAAGGAAAGAAGGAAAGAAGTGGAAAGAAATATTGGAAAGTGTGTAATTTTGTGAAGAGTTTGAATTGTTTATAATAAATTTATTCCCTTATTTATTTTTCCCTTCTTCTCAAATGGAATCTAAACGGAACCTTAATTATTAGGTCTGTATGAACTCAATCTATATCAAGAATAATTTTTTATCAAGTTAGTGATTAAGAACTTCTTATTGATGGTGTATTTGAAGTATAGTATCTTATAATCATATTAGATAAATGGAAATCTGAAGAATTTGTGCCAAAATCTTATACAGTACGAATTTTTTTTATTTATTATAATTTTTCTTTTGAAACTATCACTGTTTCAATTGGTGAGCCTTATCTGTTCCTAATCTCAGAAAAGTCAATATATGAAAATTGTAGATCTTGTCATTATCTTTCTGATAGTTTTTCTAATCATCTAAATCGGAATTTGAAACAAAGATTTATGTCCGAAATATCAAGAGCTGCTGTCAGTTTTCTGACAGACCCGTTTAAACGGGTCAGCCAGCTTAAAATTACATCCATTCACAGGTCCAAATCCATTTAGATGGATCGCCCTTTATGATAGTTGTTTTAATAGGCCAGTCTTTTATGATAGTTATGCTTCCAGGAAAAAGGATGCTCTTGATAACTGATTTTAGGAATTTTGGACCCTTTTTTTGATATATAATCATTGACCACCATTGAGGTCTCTCTTGATTCCTTTGCTAAATTTGAGTCATTTGAAAATTAGAGTTTTCTAGCAAAACTATTAAGAGATAATAAGGCTCAAACACCTCCACTGACACTTTGGATTAGTTGAGCTCATCTTGTTTGAGCCGGTAGCGTCATTTTTTCGTTCGAGTTAGGTTGAATGCCTTATGTGCTTGCAGCTTGCTTAATTGTTTACCAACTAAATTATATAAGAATAGTTTGAGCCAAATCAATTTAAAACTTATAATTATTTTGTAAATTGTGATTAGCAAGCACAATTTAGGACAACAGACCTAACTCGAGAGTATGCATACGAGGTTCTTTTTGGAAGAGTTAAGATAACGTCTTAGATATTTTGAAAACGTTACGCTTTGGTTATATTTAGGAGAGTAATTAAATATAAATGTCTTAAATTTTATGAAAACATTACGCATTGTAGCTACGTTTATTAGCAAGAAATTATAAATTATCATTGAAAATTCTTTTGACATGGTCTACGAAATAGAAAACTTTTGGAATATCCCGGCATTTAGGCCACTTCTTATCTTTTATTTGATTTTTTTCCTTTTCTATTTTTTATAGATTTTGTGGTGAATCATTAACTTCTTTTTCCCTTTTCTTAATGGCGCATTATTGTTTTTTCTTTGGACCATGGTAGAACGCGCAATTCTTATTTAATTTATAATAAGGTTGCATTATGGTGCAAGAAAAGGGTAATTGACTATCCGACTCTTATTAATTAGTCGAATAATTTCATTATTATATACTCAGAGCAAGAAACTTGAATCCCAAGAAGAAGATATGTCGTCGTTTAATTGTCTATATAATATTGCTAACCCTCCTCCATTAGTCCCCCTCCAACACACCCACCCACCCACACACACACACACACACACGCACACACAAAATGAGAAGAGAGGGGAGACAACATGGTATGGTAATGTATCGCGAGTTTGGTTCTGCTATAAACAAACCAGAAACCAGGATAGTGAACAAGTTGCAAACTGTACCAACAACAAAGTTCATGACCAGAGTCTCGTCCAAACCCACAAACCACTCTCGCTACACCAGTAAGTGGACATATGGATGTGATTGTCCTCTGTGCAGTAATTGCAGCTGGCCTAGAAACAAATCGCGCAACAAGGCAAAGGGGACCCACAAAATCCGCCACCGTGCTGATGTGGCAGTCAATCATTTACTCGTGTCGCAGAGGCTCGTTGGATCATCAAATCGAGCGCATTGGGTCCGGTTTGATTGTGGGTCTGCAAATTGGCTTCTCAGTCAGCTCAGTTATGATGATTATGGCGATCTTGATGTCGATTGCCATGACGAGCATGATGATGATTATGAATCGTATGATATGTTTTGGCATGATAATGAGGTCGGAGAAACTCATGGGAATGGGTTGACCATTGAGAAACAAGAGGCCGAGGTAGATATGGGTTTCTGTTTTGTTGAATTTGTTAGGGAGTTAGACGGTGAAGATGCTTGGTGTTTAATTGGAGATTTCTAAGGAAGTTACATATTATTGTAAGTGATATACAATATTTTTTTTGTTATAGAAATTTTAGAACTCTAAATTTTATATTTTTATAACAAATGTCGTTTTTATTAATTATATGGTAAGTCAAAGTCTTGTGTTGCTTCGGTTGGCTCCGATATATACTTTCTATGAATTTTATTGTATTGTATATCAATTTGGATCAACGTTTGTGTTTCTTTAATTGACCCCGATTTATAATTTAACCTTTATTGTTTAAGAACAGTCAGATAAAATGTATTTGTTGTTTATAAGTAATTGCACCATAGAGTATGCAATAGTTGACTACAAATGAATTCTGTGAACATTTATCTCAATGTATAAATCTTGATGAAAATTTAACTATCAGTATAATAAATAAAAAAAAAATAAGAGCACAAATGGCTCAAGCGAAGTCTCTACATATTGTGTGTTCTAAATTTTAATATGCTAGAGTGAAAAAATAAAAAGTGTCAAACTAAGGATCATCCGACTATGTATGGTCCCTGCTATCAAATAAAAAGAATAATTTAATGTAAATGTGCGCTGACAAAAAAAAAAAAAAAATCAACTTGAGTACTGGAGAACTTAAATAGCTTTTTACAGATGGACCGCCGGTCAACCCCAAACACATAATTTCATTTGAATTTTACCGTTCATCAATATGTGCAAATTTGAAATCCTCCAAGAACATATTACTTTTTCTACCATTCCATTAATAATCATGATTCTTTTTCCATTTTTGTACTTGCTTCTCCTTTACTTTTTTTTTCCCTGCGAAGTCAGATTGTTAGGCTCTTCCATAGAAAAATATTGTTAGACTCTGTACTTGGTAATTTTATTGCTTGTGAGTTGTGAAGATTAGTGTCTTAAGAAGACAAAAGGAGAATCAGCTTTTGATTTATTGTCAAAAAAGCAATGCAGCTTGAGTGAAAAACTTGACTCTTCAATTTACCTTTAAAAAAAAAAAAGACAAAAGAACAAGCTCCACGAAAATTGGTAACGCTTAATTACTTGTTCTTGTTCTGAAATTAGCCTTACGCTTACTTGTTAAGCTGTGTTTTGTGGTGATTTTACTGTTTCTGACACTTCCTTTTTCTATCTTATATTTCATAGAAGCAAATAAAGAGTAAAAAATGCGGCCCATAATGGATTGGAATGAACTAAATGCGGCCCATGTTGTGGCGAGCCCCGCAGCCCGTCATAAATGTTAATCAGTCTCTGCCGCCGAAAAATTTAAAAATAATATTAAATTAATATAATATATTAAAAATAATATCAATATAATAATATTTTTTAAATAGTATCAAAAGATCGGAATCCGGAATTCCTAAAAAGGGCAGAACTGAATTTTTGACATTTTGATTGATTTTAATATAATTCTATATTATAAATATTAGTTTAATATTAATAGTTGTTATATTAATTTAATATGAATGGTTCTATTTTATTTCTTTTTCAATTATGTAAAATGTCGTCGTTTTATTTTTACTTAATAATTAAATAATATTTTATGTTAGATTATCATGCGTGAAGTTTCCGGTCCTTCTCATGCATGTATGCTTTTGTTCATTCGTTATTATCTTTCAAAATTTATAATTTTAATGTAAATTAATTAAAAATTTATAACTTACTTATTTATTTTTTAATTAAATAAAATAATTATTTAAATTAAATTTATATTTAATTAAAATTTTATTTTTTAATTATTGTCGTATTATATATTATTTGATTATATATAGAGGCTAACATAAAATATTATTTAATTATTAAGGTAAAATAAGAACAACAACATTTTACATAACTGAAAAAGAAATAAAACAAAACCATTCATATTAAATTAATATAACAACTATTAATATTAAACTAATATTTATAATATAGAATTATATTAAAATCAATAAAAACGTCAAAAATTTAGTTCTGTCTATGTTAGGAATCCTGGATTCCGTAACTAGCTAAGATCGGAATCCCAGATTCTGATCTTAGCTACGGAATCCCAGATTCCGATCTTGTGATACTATTTAAAAAATATTTGATATTATTTTTAATATATTATATTAATTTTATTTTATTTTTAAATTTTTCTGTCTCTGCCGCATATTATTTTGGGTTTGAATTTTTGTGGATTGGGTCGTTGTTCTGTTTGTTGCTGAGGGCAATAATTTTTTTTTCCTTTTTTTTTTTACAAAACTGGCGTGCTAAATGACAAAAACAAAAAAAAAATTACAAGAACATCGTTACGTCGAAGCACTGATTATAAAAAAGACCCGATTTTATTTGATTATTCGAAAAAATAAATTGCGAATTTTTATTTGTTAATTCTCTAACATGTAATTCTTTTTCGGAAACTTCAAGTGTAACAAAGCACTAAGATTTCCTAAGTTGTTTCTGAGTATTAAAATATTTTTTAATGCCTTTTAGGATTACCTACAATACATTAATATGATAATAATGACATGACATTAATAAGAAACTCCATGTGCCATTTCGTGTTTCAATATAGTTTTCTTAATGAGCCATGTCATGGATTAATACTTTTTATTGTATTGGATATTTGGATATTTATTGGTATATGTATCCGTAGTTTATATTCGTACTTCATAATACTTGTTTCTTAATCACTACAATATACAAATAAGTGTCTAAAATGAAGAAAATAATATCGAAAGAAGGGAGTTGGGGAATGTCCATTGTCAGGTGCAAAATATTGTTCAGCAATCAATATTACTTTCGTGATGCTCAATGGACAATGATACATTGTATCACTGTTATAGCAATGACTTTAAATTATTGGAAATTTCCCAGATCTAGTTGCTGGATTGAGAGAGAGAGAGAATGGCTAACGCGCCATCGATGGCACGTGCCATCAATTTTCCATCGACTCGTTTTTTGAAATTCAAAAGTCAAACAGTCGATTCAAATCGTTCAAGTTGATCAAAATATTAAAATACCTTTGGAGACTAAATTTTACATTTTTTTCAAATTTTTTCTATTTATTATGATATTTTCAAATTGGAGGGCCTGAAATACACTAATCATAATGGCTATGTTTGGTTGCATGAAAAGTTTGCAAACTTGAGGTTAGAGCTCTAACTTTCCAACCTTCATCAACCAAACACACTCGTTAGTGAAGTTTGTGCTAATTTCACTCTACTTCTCTAACTTGACAAAATGTTGAATTAGAAAAGTTTGTTCTCATGACCAATTTAA
Organism: Rhynchospora pubera; assembly: GCA_028095005.1. Taxonomy (NCBI): domain Eukaryota; kingdom Viridiplantae; phylum Streptophyta; class Magnoliopsida; order Poales; family Cyperaceae; genus Rhynchospora; species Rhynchospora pubera. The sequence continues at coordinate 332,829,842 of CM051460.1, forward strand.
AAATCAATATAATTATTATTATCATCTATGTGTAATAATTATTATATTAATTATAATTATAATATTAAAATAAGAATAATTATTATTATTATTTAGCAACATAACAATAATTATAATTATAATTACAATTATAAATTATTAAAAATTAATATAATAATAATATTATTATCATTAGTGTACTAATTCATATTTATTATACTTACTAATTATAGTTATAATATTAAATATTAATAATAATTATTGATGTTCGTTGTTATATTTCAATAAAATTACTTTAATATTAATAACTATTATTATTATTATTATTATTATTATTTAATAATAATTATAACATTAATTCTGATTAAAATTACAATAATTATTACCATAATATTTATTATTTAATAAATATAATAATATGATTAATGACTATTACAGTTAAAAAAATTACATAATAATTAATATTATAATATAGTAATCATAGTATTATTGGTAAAAATAATTATAATAATAGTATGATATTAATATAACATTATTATGGTAGATGTAATTAGTTATAAAAGAAAAAAAATAACTAAATTAATATTTTATTATTTTCTTCTATCTCTAACTCCAACATACCACACCAACACAACATTTTCTAACCTCAAGTTAGCACAAACTTTCCACAATCTCTAACTTCACTAATGTCAATATCTAACTTCAAAATTACAAACTTCAACCTCTAACTTCTCTAACTTCACCTCCAACCAAACGTACCCAATGTTTTTAAAAATATCATAATAAATAGCAAAAAAAATCGAAAAAATATAAAATTTGGTCTCCAAAGGTATTTCAATATGGAGAACAACTTGAACGGTTTGGATTGACCATTTGAATTTTAGATCTCGAAAAATGACTTGATGGCACGGGACCCTCTGTGCCATCGATGACACGTTAGCGATTCTATATATATATATAGTTTAGCTACGGTGAGATGCATCACAAAAAGTCTTCCGTGAGATGCGATTAAAACACATAAATCTGGTTCAAAATGACTGATCCAAACCGTCTAATATGATCTCTCTATTGAAATCTCCATGCAAACTAAACTTTACATTTTTTCAAATTTTTTTAAGTTTTTTTTTTATTTTAGAAAAATGTTAATCTAATTAGTTCTGAACCGTTCAAAATTTGTCATTTTTAAAAATACGAAATAAATACTTAAAAATTCTGAAAAAATGTAAAATTTGGTCTGCAAGAAGATTTCAATAGCGAGATCATATTGAACCAAATTCATGAGTTTTGATCGCATCTCACGGAAATTTTTTGTGATGCATCTCATCATAGCTAAACTATATATATAAATAAAAGAAACTTTTTTGTATCGCCTTAATAGGGTATTCAATCGGATAAAATATAAATCTTGTCATAAGTTTCAAACCTAACAGCTTTATGATGTGGAGTAGATTGTTGAGAAATGTTATACCAGACGGACAGATACATTAATAAATAAGAAGAAGAAAGAGAGACGTGCAGCAAATAATTTTTTAAAAATACAAATTATTGTTTGAATGCTGTAGTATTTTAAAATATCTAATTATTTGGTAACTAATTATTATGTATTATTTTAAAATAAGCAAGCCTCCTTAATAAAAGAGGACAACTATATTTTTAAAATTAATTCTGAATACAAACAGTAGTTTGTCTTTTTTGTGATTTTTTTTTAAACCCTAGCGAAAGAAGTTTTCTAGCACTGCTTGCTTTTTTTTCCCGAATTTTTGCGAATAAAAACTTTTCTAGCACCCTTACTGTATCAGCTTATTAATTTTAATAGATAAACTTGAGGTGCATGCTTGAAGAAGTGCAAATCTGTGCACTATAATTTGATTTATCTTTACTGCTGGAAAATTTCTAAAATGAACCCAATAGATAATTTGATATTTTATTAAAAATCATATTTTGTCGAGATTTGAAGTTTCATGGCTCTCTCATTTCATCTATCATATCATCTTGTGTGCTATTTATTACACAGAAGTGAATTACATATGTTACAACTTAAGTAATGGATAAATAAATGAGGAAAAATGTATGAATTATGAAATATCTTTTTTTTTTTGGGTAATCCTTATACTGTAAGTAAGTACCAAAATTTTCCAGAGATGTCGAGACTGCTGATATGAATACTAGAATATCATTTTCACTATTTCCCTGTAGGATTTATTTATCTACTGCACATTAATTGCGATAACATGGCATGCAACGTTAACTTCTAACGGCCTCACTTTTTTTATCGAAACATTGCGTCTGCCTCCGTGTCTACCATTCTGTGGTTTTTATTAATTGACAAAAGTATTCTGATTATTGCAAATTTGAAATATGAGATCCCAACATGACAGATATTTTTAATATTTGTAAGTTGTAACTTTCTCCAACCTGAAGTTAGACAACCATCACTATTTCCCTCGGATAAAATATAAATCTTGTCATAAGAGGAATAGCTTATTTGTTTCTATTGGGGCCGTTTGGATCGCTTAGGAATAAAAGGAATAGCCTATTCTTAGGAGGAAAATATTGAAAAATGTATAATTTTGTGAAGAGTTTAGATGGTTAGAAATAAATTTCCGCCCGGAATTTGCTATTCTTGCTTTTTACTTACCCATCCAAACAGCCCTATTGTTATTTTAGACTAAAATAGTAAAACTTTATTTTATTTTTTTTAATCCAACTCGTTAATTACATCTGAACTGTACTTTTATATTGATTTGTTTATTTCATCAAAAATTGATCAAAATTGTATCCATCAATCCTTTTGAGCTGACATAAGAAAAACAAAGTCTCGAATCGAAAACAACAAGTATAGTCTGTATATAGATTATATAATAACTCCTCAATCTTGGCAAATCGGCACACCGTCTTCTGCATTATCCCATTGCTAAGAGAATCCTAGCCACTTGCGTGGTTGGTCATATTTAGCACCTTTAGGGGTTTTATACCGTAAATTCGATTAAACGGATAAGTATTTCCCTTTCGTTTATTTATAAATTACGAGCCATATCCTAGAATAAATATTAAATCTAAAAACATATATTATTTTTTTAATCATTCATTATAATTCATAATATGTATATATATAGTGAAATTGATTTAAACAACATTTCATAAGGTTGTTTAGTTAGTAATTTATATTTCTGTTATATATAATGTTTATGGACTATTAGCTATATGGAATTTATGTCCAGGGATGTATTTTACATACCTTTTTTTACTTTTTTATTTGTTATTACGAATATATTAGACAAACTGTAATTTCATTCAATAGTTATCAGTTAACTTTATTGGATAAAATTAGAGTACCAACGAAACTAAATCAAAGGTAAAAATAAAATAAAGATACAAAATTATTTCTTATATTAAGAGTATTTGGTATAGACAAAAGCGGGACCACTTAAGATGAAGAGATGAAATAACACGTCACACCTTTTCTTAGGACCATTGTGAATCCTACAGTTTTTAACAACTTATGTCACTATCTTTTTCATATTAGATAACAAAATAGAAATTAATTCTTTTTAAAAATGAGATAACTTAACATAAAATATACTCCCATAACTTTATTTTCTCATAAAACATTTCCCATCCGTGCGGATATATGCCCAATTTCAGGCACGCCCAAGCACTAAGCACGTTATTTTCGTTGCTGAAAGTGAACGAGGTAGGTAGGCCTGTTCCTTTCTAAACTTCCCCTGGGCCCCGGCCCAATTAATAGAACTTTACCAAGCCTCACAAAACTTATTATGAGAAAATAAAAGAAATAAATTAATAATAAGTTAATAATAGATCATGCAAATCCTTCTTACCGATTTCCTTATTTTTGTTAAAAAAATAATTCGGTTTCCTTGTACCGAGTTCTAGCTAGGGGGCCATTTGACAACACCACAAGTTAGTGGGATTATAGATTAAAGTTAGTACTTTTGGAATTAGTGTTTGAGATGAAGTTAGTAAATATTAGTTATAATATTAGTACTGATTCCATTTACCTCAAACTTATTTGGCAATTGTAGGTTAACAAGTTAGGCTACTGACCTAGAAATTAGACTAATCTAATGCATGCCAAATGACAGCATCGAGTTAATTAACAAGATTATTTTTCATAACAATACCATATTTTGTTCTTTTATATTTTTGAACGATCAGATTTTATCATTGGTAATGATAAGAAGTGAAGCTTAACGTGCAACACTATTTAATGGGTTATAATTTATGTAAAAAGAGTGGATAACAATATTTTTCCCGACATGTACCACTTCTCTTAGCTAATTTCAATACAAAGATGTACTCAAGAAACATGAGCTAAAAAAATTTATTAAAGTCAAATACGGCCGGAGAAAGTAAAGGAAATTTTAAAGACCGCAAATCAGCACAAAATCAGAAGAGGATCCAATGCTATCAAGCGCAAAGCGAAAGTCCTAATATAAAGTCAAATTTGTAGATGTATGTATGCCTTTTCTTATAAAGAGAAGAGTCAACCAATTTTAAATAATTAAATTAACCAACTGCCTAATGAAAGACGCAGTTAAGTCTATTTCTTCTTTTCTGAGTTTTCCACTATGGCTCCGTTTGGATGTGTTGAGAATAAGGTAGGAAGAAGGAATAAGGGAAAAAATTTATTGGGAAGTGTGTAACTTTTGTGAAGAGTTTGGATGGTTAGAAATAAATTTATTGGTAAAAAGTGGTTATTCCTTATTCCTTATTCCGGGAAGAAGCCATCCAAACGGAGCCTATATGAATTCAGTTCATCTTTATGAGATGGCGTCAAAGGGGCCAACTCTTTTGGTATTTTTCTCCTCTTCATAGGCAAATTCTTTTCTTTTCTTTTTTTTTTTACTAAAGATGCGATTTTAATATCCCGCAGAAATTCTTTAGTCATATTTTTTAACACATAATTACCATTTAAGATGTTCCTGTCTGCTAGACTGAAGACTGATTTTTTACTTTTCTTTATTTTGTTTTAATAAGTTATATTTGGCAATTCGAGTATTAACCTTCACTTATTTTTATAGTTTTAAGAAAAAATGAAGTACATACATATCTCATATCTGATAGACGGATAATAATTGTAGGTTAGACTCAAATACATGTGCAAATTGTTATAGAATATCATAATCTAGACAATTAAAGTAGCTTATTAATTCTGCAATCAATTAGATTTTATTCTGATATCTAGAATATTTAGAATTTAATTCTGATTTATGTTTCCTTATTAATCATGTACTGTAAGCTATATATGTATAACCTTATAATACAAATATCAATCAAGTAATCAAGCAATCTTTTCATAATCTCAAATCATCTCTGTTAACACAAATAACATATAATCGCAAAAATGAAAAGGGTCACATAGAAAAGACTCTTCACCAAATTAAATCCCCCGACCTCAAAATAAAGAGGCACCAAAGAAAAGCTCCCTTCCGTACTGGGAACAGCTCATACAAGAGATATTATTGTATATTCATACTAAATTACTAATAAACTATACACACTAAAGAATATCGGTCAAGACACAAGATGCATACTACACCTAAAAAAAGATACATGATTAATTAAGAAAATACGCTAAGCAGGACCTTGACAATGATTTCTTTCCGGCCTAACACAATTTTACATAATTTAATTCCAATGATTAAGGCAACTTCACCGTCCAGTTGGAACTCCTAATTAGAATTGTATTAATACCTACAATCACACAATGACATGCACTATTATATTTTGACCACGACCAGCCTACAAAGACTTTCAAATTTGAAACAAAAAAAATAAATTCTCACATTGCCAACATTTTCCACATCCAAAATTTAGCTTTCTACACCTGATTCAATTTCAGTCATTCAGGCAAATGGTGTCAACAGTCAACATTTCAACATGGCCGGTGCATAGCAAGTATTTCTCTGACCATGGGTCCTACGCGATACTCGCTCTGCTGGCTCCCACCAGATTTAAGGAACTAGTGGCCCCCTTTTACTCAACCACTATCATGACATAGGTTTACAAAAGCACCCTTTGTAAAATAATTTTCTCAAACTAATTCTGCAGTTGATTTATTTTGCGCTACTATTACACTGAACCTGATACCTAAATTAAGCTAGATTGCTAGAAGTAGGGTCTCCATCGTCCTTAAATTAATGTCAAATATTTGTTTGAAATCGAAATACAACGCAATATGTCTTAAAAATTAGAGATCGCTTCATCACTTCTCAAAATTCAGGCAGCAATTATGTATAAAATAGTTAGAGTTAGGCTCTTATGACAAACCTTGAGTTGTTTAATTATCTTTAAACTATATTTTAGAAAAAAAAACTATATTTTATATCGTTAAATATTTTTTATTATATTTTAGAAAGGCGCGTTAGTTTATTTCAAGCATATGAAAAAAAAAATAGCAAAAAAAAAAGTACCTGCTAAGATTTTTTGGGTTATGAATATGAGATATATATTTTTCTATTATGAGGATTAACTTAAGTAGCTCGAACTTCTGAATCTCAAAAATCGAGTCAAAATGTAACACCATATATGACGTCTAGCCAAACTAATTTCATATCTTTATCACTTCCTTCGCTTATTTTGTTATTTTGTTCAGTATATATCCAATGTTATCTTTAACGTGTCATCAAACACCATTCCAAAGTTTTTGGCAAAAAGAAAAACAAAGCCTTATCTTGAACTATCTTAGCAGTACTTTATCTTGTTGTTAAACATGACTTTATAATATCAACTTCTTCATCATTTCCTTCCACTTCTATAATGCAACCTTAATTCGTCTTTGCATGAATAAATTGTCACAGTAAGTTGCCAAAACTGGTATTGCGAAAATAAAATTCTCAGGGGCAAAGGTGCAAAAATCCAGTCCCCTTTAATTTTTCTCCGGCCACTTCTCATGCACCGCGTGAGTCAGCGCCAACGTGCAAAACGAGTATACGGCTTCTGGTCACACATTTCATTTGCACATTACTTAAACTCCATTCTAATCCAAATCTCTCCAATTTGCCATATATAAAAGTGCCTCAAATTACCCTATTTGTTCCCTCAACTCCCATCCTTCTTACCCAATCTCTCTTATCCCACCACCAACTCGGACTTATCAAACTTTATAACTCGAACCAAGTATTATATACTCGTATAAATAAATAAATATATATATAAGCACATATTCAAAGGGAGAGAATTTGACCCTCTGAGTCTCCGACCTTCCTTTCTATTTCTCCTATATATTTTCTATTGTTATTTTAGCAACAATACAATATAATATAATATTAATTAATTTTTCTGGTTACGAAATCCAAACAAGAGGCCGCTGTAGTCTGTAGTCTGTGCCCTTCCAATTTCCAAATCCTTATCTCCAATCTCACCTCTCCTCTCTCCTCTTTTGTCTTCAAGCTGAAAAACCCCAAAATTCAGACGAAACCAAGAGAGAGAGAGAGAGAGAAAAAATCTCCATCACTCTATTAATCTCCTTGCTTGCACAACCGCCACACCTTTCTCTTGCTACCTCTGTACGCAATTCTATATCTGGCTCTGCTTCTCTCGCCAAAAAGTGGGGTTCTTGGCCATTCGAACCCTCCAATCCGATCGATTGAGCTCTCGGAATTATATCTTTTGCGTACTTTTGTGGTAATTAGTCGCGAACCTTTTCTGGGTCTGCGCTAATTTGTATCAATGGCGGTGATTTTGAATTGTCTGATTGAAATCCTGAAGAAACCAGCAATTGGAGAGATTTTTTCTGAACTGGCGATCTTTTTTGCGCCTCTGTGGATTGCTTTGGCTGTTGGTTTGTTCGTTGGTTGGGCTTGGAGACCTAGTTGGGCAGTTGAGAAGTTGGGGTTTCAGAATTCGGATTCAAGTGCAAATGAGGAGAAAACTAGAGTAGGTTCTTCTGTAAATTTACCGAGCCGTGGTTCTACCATGGAGGAAAAGGAGGTTATTGCAAGGTAAGAGATCTGTTTGTTAAAATGCTTTATTGAATTAATTAATTTGCTTATGCTAGTGAGGATTCACATAGTCATAATATTTCTTTTAAGTGCATGCATCCTTTACACTTTAGTTAAATCTTTTGCCATAGAATGAAGCAATGAATATGCTCTGTAGCTTGTGTTTTACTTAACTTTTATTTCCATTTTCTTTTCATCTATAGCATATTTAGTCTTCTGGATTGGTAATTTCTGGTTACTAGTGGAACTGATTAATTGTAGTGGTGTATAAATCAATGTGTTGTGCTCGCATAAGCACAGAAAATAATTGTTCTTTTACTTTTCATAATTAAGAATTTAAGACACATCTAGTGGTTTAGAATGCAAATTTGGAGATTTTGATGCCGGTATAATAATTTATCATTTTTAATTTATAACTTTTCAGTCGACCAATGACGCCCGAGAAAGAATTGGCCGTATCGGAGTCAGACTTAGACCGCCTATGTCGGTTAGTAGAAGAGAGAGATGGGGGACCCACATGGCATAAAATGATGGAGAAATCATTGCCTACGTGGAGTTATCAAGCTTGGAGGAGAGATCCTGAGGTTGTTATGCTTTTGTTTCGCTCGCGCCTTTATTTTACTACGTCTGCTTTTTTGTTGGTTTATGCAGTCTGTTTTTTCTTTCGTATAGTTTGAAATGCTCCAGCCTATCAACTTTTACTAACTTTTTATAATATTAAATTACTTTCGTTAGTCTTATGTGGAACTTTATATGTTCTTGGTCTAGTAGAAGCTAAACTTTGAAGAGTTCTAATTTCTTCAGTTACGTGTTAGGTTTTGACCATATTCCACATTTTCCTTGTCAAAAAGTTTGATTCTAAGGGAATTTTATATGTTCAAATACTATTGAATGTACTAAAGTGAAAGAGAAATAGTTCTTGGATTTGGTTATTCTCCTGTAGAGTAAACTAATCCCAAGTTCACCTTTGAATTGGACTCATAGGGGGCTAGGGAGAGGTTAACTATAGCATTGGTTCAGGCTTTTAGTTCAGTGATACTGCTAATCCCCATCTTCACTTGTTGTGTACATTTCAGTAATAACAGTTTTCCTTCCTTGCATTTGCAGGCGGGTCCAACACAGTACCGCAGTAGCACAGTTTTTGAGGATGCCACACCTGAGATAGTGCGGGATTTCTTTGGGGATGATGAGTTCAGAACAAAGAATGGCTGGGATGATATGCTTCTTGTCCATGAAATTCTAGATGAATGTGCTGCAACTGGTACCATGGTTGTCAAATGGGTTAGAAAGGTACAAACAGAAAACTCTACTTGTACTGTATGAAATAACGTAGCAGTCCTGGTCACTTCTTCTTGCTAAACCTTGTATGGAGGTATAATCCTCCGTAGACAGGACTATTTATTGTCCTGATTCTCTTTAATTATGTTTTTCACCTACTCATTCATAAATGCCAATTTGTTTTGCAGTTTCCATTCTTCTGTAGTGATAGGGAGTATATTATAGGAAGGAGGATATGGAATGTTGGACGAACTTACTATTGTATCACAAAGGCAAGTTATTGTTACTTTGTTATTATTTTTCTTTCGTGTTGGTCCATTTGGTGCGTAGCGTGATTTGCATCTGATACTTTTCTTGTTTCTTTGGTACAACTTGTTCTCCCTTCTGATTTTATATTTGAAATGTATCAGGGGGTTCCTAATGATGTGCCGAGACACAACAAACCAAGGCGTGTTGACTTATACTATTCCAGCTGGTGCATTCGTCCTGGTACATTATTCGATTCACATAACCATCTATATTTGTCAAACTCACTTCTATTATTATATAAATCAGCTAATAGTTTTTCAAATTCTTTTAATAGTTGAATCGAAAAGAGATGGCCAAATGACTGCATGTGAAGTGCTACTATTTCACCATGAAGAGATGGGTATCCCTCGGGAGATTGCTAAACTGGGTGTGCGCCAGGGTATGTGGGGTTGTGTTAGGCGCATCGAGCCGGGCCTTCGTGCATACCAGCTTGTCAGATCTTCTCCAGATACTGGGCCTGTCTCACATTATGTTGAGATGGCAAGGATCAACACCAAATTTAATGCTGAAGAAGTCGCATTGAGGGAAGAAGAAACATGTGAAGATGCTTCTGATTTGGAGAGTGATGGAGAAGCAAAGAAGCCCCAGCACTGGATCGGCAATGTACCAAAGGTATTAGCAATTGGCGGGGCCGTTGCACTTGCGTGTACCATCGATCATGGGTTAGTTACAAAGGCAGTTATATTTGGTGTAGCAAGACAGTTTGCAAGGATAGGGAAGCGATTATAATACTTCTAAGGTTCATTTTTCTTGGTGGGTTGGGGGGTAAGGGTTATTGAGCTTAAATTTGTTGTTAGAAGTTCCCTTTTGCTTTGAGGGTTCTCATGTTGGTAATAAAAAAAAAATACCTAACATGATAAGCAAGAGAAGGGTACTTGCCTACTTGGGATGATGTCTTGTATGGATTTATCAAAATTAGGCATCTTAAGTACTTTTCCCCTAGTTTTTCTATGAGATAAAACCCCTATCTAGATCCCTGTGACTTGACATACTGATATAAAGAAGCTTTTGATAGATAGTCTAGTGCAATTTTCTTTTTTAATTTTGGCATTACAGGAGATAGTTGATGATACTAAAAAGTATAATATAGCGAATTCACAAAGCTTACAAAAGCGTACGGTGTTTTGAATTATTGTATATGATGGTCTAAAGTGCCATCCAATTGTTTATGCTGAGAGTTTCAAATTCTTTTGTTTAATTTGAATTTCGCTCTGTTGATTTTCAGTCGACAAAAATGTTATGCGAGTAGATCTTAGAACATGTTGCCATGAAATGATAATTGTTTTATTGGAGCATTATTGACCAACAGTGACGAGAATTTGTGATGCGATTTATTATTTATTAAATTGTTATTAAATGGCGGTGGTTCTCCGATGCACACTGAATTATACCGCCGAGAACGGACAATAGTACATTAATTATATGCAATGTTCAGGGTTAATTTTGTTGGAAATCATTGAATTTTGATTTTTTTTCAAATTTAATTCCTCCAACTATATTAGTTTTTTGGATGGAAAAAAAATCGCCGGTGTGACTAAATTTAGATAATTATAAAAATTCAGTAATAAATAAGAGCACAATAGGAACACATGTTATGTATTGCAATTTTCAAAGATAAGAAGCCAAAAGATTGTGCCTATGTGTATAATGGAATTACGTTTTGTAAAGAGCAACAAATGGATAAGCAAGTACAATTGTTATGACAAAATATTGTTTTATAATTGTTATGACGGCTTCGTTTAGACGCAAATTGGGCCATGAGGTGCTTTTGGAAAAGTAAAAAAAAAATGATCTATTCGACTATTCGTGGAATCTTATAGCACTTTTTCTCAATGCGAATGGAGTGTTCTTCTAGTCATTGTGACAGGACCTTCAAATTAGTTCCAAAGTTTTGCTTCTCCAATGCAATCCGTATACATAAGAATGTAAATGAAAATGATTAATCCAGCATAGTCAGGGAGGGAAAAAAAATAATCTGAAGAATATGAAGAAGCATAATACATGAAATCAATATCCAATAAATATATGACCTAGAAGAACTTTTAAACATTTTATCTAAATCATTATAATGCATGTCGTAGAATCTGAAAGACGAAAGTATCTAAATCATTATAATGCATGTCGTAGAATCTGAAAGACGAAAGTATAAGCAGATTATGCAACAATGCATCCAATAAGATCAAGGATGCAAGTACGACAGCACCTTTTCCTTGCTTCATAGTGGTTTACTGGTTTATACGATATGTTTTCTGAAATATTGATTGTTATTTTCGTTGTTTCATTATCAGCACTTATTACTTATGGAAACTTGCTTGGAATTTAGCTTGATAAATGAATGTCACAATCTTTTGATAAGATCAGAGGTTGTTTTGGTCGAAAACTATTGAAGTTAATGCAGTAAATTTTGTTATCAACACTTTTTTAGAAAGAAAGTGCCCCAAGCAGGGGGACCCAATATTATATTATAACAAAAAACAAAAGAGTTTTTGTTATCAACACTTATTCGGTAAATTTTATCAGTAAAACTAGCTCGGAAGGCTTCAAAACACGCAAAGATCTCATGTGGGCATTTACATTCCAAAAAACATGAGAAGTTTCACCCTCATTCTCTATTTAAAAAAATTCCTTTTCTTTTACACGTCATTGTGTTCTATGTTTATTTTACGTAGAAGAGATCAATGTTATGTGAAAATCATGAGGACATTAATTCAAATAAACTATTTTGCTAATAGAACTATCTTCCATGTAGAATTGGTCTACATAGCTAAACGGAACGAATGCTATCCAATATTGCTAATATATATATATATATATATATATATATATATATATATATATAGAGAGAGAGAGAGAGAATGGCTAACGCGTCATCGATGGCACGTGCCATCAATTTTCTATCGACTTATTTTTCGAGATCTAAAATTCAAACGGTCGATCCAAACCGTTCAAATTGATCACAATATTAAAATATCCTTGGAGACCAAATTTTACATTTTTCAATTTTTTTTACTATTTATTATGATATTTTCAAATTGGAGGGTCTGAAATACTCTAATCATAATATTTTTAAAAGTATCATAATAAATAGCAAAAAAATTCGAAAAAATATAAAATTTTGTCTCCAAGGATATTTCAATATGGAGAACAACTTGAACGGTTTGGATTGGCCATTTGAAATTTAGATCTCGAAAAGTGACTTGATGGCACGGGACCCTCCGTGCCATCGATGGCACGTTAGCCATCCTATATATATATATATATATATATATATATATATATATATATAGAGAGAGAGAGAGAGAGATCCAAAATTCAAACGGTCAATCCAAACCGTTCAAGTTGTTCTCCATTTTGAAATATCCTTGGAGACAAAATTTTATATTTTTTCGAATTTTTTTGCTATTTATTATGATACTTTTAAAAATATTATGATTAGAGTATTTCAGACCCTCCAATTTGAAAATATCATAATAAATAGTAAAAAAATTGAAAAATGTAAAATTTGGTCTCCAAGGATATTTCAATATTGTGATCAATTTGAACAGTTTGGATCGACCGTTTGAATTTTAGATCTCGAAAAATAAGTCGATAGAAAATTGATGACACGTGCCATCGATGGCGCATTAGCCATTCTCTCTCTCTATATATATACACACACACACACACACATCGCATTATAATCTCTTGCCATAATTCTTATATTGCGCGGTCTATATTTACTTGTTTTTTAGGAAGAGTTTATTAAACGATACTCTATCTGGAAAAGCTAATTGGTAAGTACAATATGCCAGTAGACTCTTCGCATTTTCTGTTCTTATTTCTCTGATTTTGAAAATAACATCAAAATAGTCAAATTTGAGATGTAGTAATGGTACCATAACCGTCTAAACGTGTAATTCCCGTAGTTTCGACCAACATTTTTTTTTCCAAAATAGTTCGACTTCGATTCGACATGTTTATGTACGTAAATCGAAGCTTCCAAAACTATGGGATCTAAAACGACGGAAGACTGGTACCCTAGCCAACACGTACTATTTTCTATGATACATTATTGCAAATGCATAAAGAAACATATTATTAGAGCATATGAACGATCTTGAGATAGTCAAACAATATATGTATAAATAAACAAATATATACGCTACTAAAAAGATGGCTCAAAAAATGAAGTATCATGAAATGATGAAAGCAACACTATTTATTATTATTTTTCGCTAGAGAGTGCTATTAGTCAGCGGACTCAACTAGATAGGCCCATACAAGAAAGAGAACTAGAGAAACAATTTTAAGTCAGATTGAAGGCCCACACCAAACTAGCTTGCAGATAAAATAAATTAGGAGTTATTTAATTCTTATCATCTGGCATAACTGCTCTGGACACAAGTACCAAGAAACAACATCCGAAAATAATTTGACAACTAAATAAACATATTACAAAAAGAGATGAAAAGAAACATAAGAATAAAAAGGTCACAGCTCAATCATACAACAAACTCTCCCAAGTCCTACACTTGTGCAGTGCCTTGTGTGAACAAGGGATCCTCACACCGATACTTACCATCAGGGCCGATACCAAAACCCTTGGGGTCCGCAAAAACATTCTCCAGCAGCTGGGTCCGAGGCGGGAGGGGACTGGAATCAGCAAACTCAACTGCATCCTCAACCACATCATCAATTTTCTTGTCAATTGACTTGAGCTCAGACTCACTTGCTAAACCATGCTCAATGATGTACTTCTTCAAGGCAATGATTGGGTCCCGTGCAGCGTAGTGGGCCTTCTCATCTGACAAGGGAAAAAACTAGTTCAGTGCTTCATAACAGAGTTTGGTATCAGCACTAGCATGATACTGCTGAATTATTTTTAATTAAAACTAAATTATATCAACGTATTTTAAGATAATCCCAATAAACGCAATTTTGCAGATCAACGTATGGTGTGGGATTTAGTGAGGATATCAGCTGCTACCTAAATAAGGCCCACTGGTATCCATTTTGGATCAAGATAACATGCAAAAGAGGAGAAAGTTATCCTCTAAGAAGTGGGGATAATTTTATCCCATAATCATCCCTCTCTCAGACAAGGGCCATGGGCAATAGTGGCTAACTTGAGGATAGTTGCTGAACAGCAACCATTTAACACTAAGTGTAGAAGAATAACAGGACACAGGAGAAGGTGAATTAAATTATGAGATAATTGTTAAAAAGCCAACATGCCTATTTTTTCTTTTTTTTTAAATAAAAAAACCTATTGTAATGTATCGATCAATAAAGTACCAATGGATTAGTACAATAACTAACAAGATAATATGTGATGTTACTTTATCCCAAAAGAATTACTATGTATGTTTTGTGCACATCTGCAAATCAAATTTTTCTCATGTCTGAATGGTATGGATTATCCAGACCTGGATGCAGTGGATAAAGTTTAACTCCTCAATTGATCAGGACCATCTGGTCTTACAATAGGATCATCTCACTTTCTGGGTCACTCTTGAGGGTGACAGAAGCATCTCTCTCTCATTCTTTTCTGATGCCACACGGTATTAAGAGATTGAAGCCGTAATATGGTAATAATACCCTAAAAAAAAAAAGGCTGAATTGCATACTCTTCATGACAGGATGAGATGCTGTCATGGCCCCTGTAGCAGAACCACAGTCAACACAAGATCCTTTGCTCAACCTCTCTGTTGATCATGGCACAAAGGATCCTCGAACCTTAATGATGAATACCCTTCAACATTTTTTTACCATTTTCCCCTTTTATGTTGTTTTTCTGGTTTGTACATCAAATTCATTCTTTACCAAAATTATGATCCAGGACCAGAATAAACTAATTGCTGGTTCCTTGCATTTTCAGATCTCTGGTCTTAGTTCTGACAAATATGACAAATTTTATATTTGACAAAGTAATTTCATTCATATGGACTCTGCAAGTGTTTCTTACCTTTAAATTTCTCTTTTTTTAGTTAATAAATATTTTTGAAATCTTTTAATAATTATTTCTGGATTTGTTTAGGATTTGTCAATCATGGCATAGAGGAATAAGTACTTAATGTAATTGTAAGCAAATACGATAAAGCATACATCGTATGCCACTGTAAAATGATATCTATATAATATGCCTCTCTGAAGAATGGGAATTACATGCAAACAAGAAAAAGAGTTAAATGAAAGATTGTATAAAGATCAAGTTAATTAAGATTTCTCATGTTTGTTTGTGATGGTACACTATTATGATAGTGAAATTACTTTTAATTGACTTATTCTGTCCATATAATTCTTCAATTAGTTCTAGTTATTAAGTATTAGTGTATTACCATCAATAATATCCATAGTAATAATTTACTACTGCGAATAACATGACCGCTATCACTATTACTTTTTTCTAACTAACAAGTAACAACATCATAGCATCGTTTACCCCAATTATTGTTGTTGCACGTACTTCTTGCCAACTGGAACATAAGTGGTAAATGATGGGTAGAGATCTTGGAAGAGAGGACAATAGAAGGCTGATGTAGCTAAGAAAATTATAATAGAGCCCAAGGAGTAATATGAAATTACGAACTACTTTTTCTATTTTCACAAGGCCTTCGGCAAAATAACCTACAGAAACAGTCCAGCTAAAAGGAATCGACAATGACCGATACACACCTAGCTATAAACAATTTACTGCATTTAATCCCACACCTATAGAACTTTCTATTATAAAAATTGATCTTCTGTCCATCCACCTTTTCATTTCTGATCCCCAGAACCAGGTGAGTGAGTGAGAGAGAGGGGGAGAGAGAGAGAGAGTAGTGATCGCCATATGATGAATAAATTTGTAATATGGCTGGAGCGAAAGGAGAATGGGAGAACTGGTGGAAAGAAGCTGCTCTGATATAGAAGATATGAACCCCAATATTAATTTGGATCTGCTACCAGCACACTCAACTTGACCAAACTAGTTGTTTAATTAGGTAAAGCCCGTCCTTCCAGGTTTCTTACTATATTGATTTTGAAACATATGATTTGAAATTCGGATTATGCTAGAGCAAAATATTGATTGTTTAATATGGAATTTATTGGTTAATTAGGAATTTGATCTAATTTACAACAAATTATGCATTAAATAGTTTATATCCTTAAAGATTTATTATGTCAATCAATGTTATTTAATTCTGAAATTAACAATTAAATTGCTTAACCGTTGCAGTTCCTGCCATTTGGGTCTGCTCACCGCTGTTCAATTTATATAGGCCAAATGTCGCTCACCACTGTTCCACTGTTTAACCCAGATTGGTGGTGTTTGCAAACATGCCTAACAAAATCAGAATGTGCATATTTGCAAACCAGTAGACCAGTTGGTCTTAACTATATTACCATCATAATATTCCATAGTTCTCTAGTAGGTACTAAATATGGATCACCAACACAATTAAGAAAATATATATAAACTAAATAAAATCTAACCAGGTTTGCGGAGCTCATCAGGGTCAGCAAGAGAGTGACCCCTAAATCGGTATGTTTCACACTCCACCAATGTGGGTCCTTCTCCCCTTCTAGCCCTGGCAATGGCTTCCTGGGCCACCTCCCTCACCTTCAACACATCCATGCCATCAACATGTACACCTGGCATACCGAAAGCAGGCCCCTTCTTCCAAATCTCGGGATCAGATGTGGCACGCAGATGTGACATGCCAATAGCCCACAAGTTGTTTTCAACAACAAAAATGATTGGCAGCTTCCAAAGCTGCGCCATGTTAAGGCACTCAAAGAATTGACCATTGTTGCAAGTGCCATCACCGAAAAAGGCCAATGTCACATCCAGGCCTTCAGGCTTGGATTGCTTTAGGACCTCATGGTGGTATTTTGCTGAGAATGCTGCGCCAGTGGCTACTGGGATACCTTCACCTGTTGTCAGATCATTCAGAGATGAGGATTAGCACTTCAATCAAAACCCAGGGTACAAAATTCTAAAACTCCCATTGTTCATTGGGTGTATGCACACTAGTCGATGATGCGCACCAAAAGCATTACTTATTGTACTTTTCGCTTTCTTTTCCGGTAGAGATCTTGTTGGGTTGGATTGGGGGAGGAGGTTGGAGCCTTGGAGACATACACATAGTTATAAATACAAAAATATTCATAATGGGTTCACCAATCCTACCCAACTAGAGGATAACAGTAACTCAATAAGTGAATCAACATACCAATAAAAGCAAATCCACCAAGGACATTATGAGCAGCAGAGAACATGTGCATGGACCCACCCTGGCCACGGCAGCACCCAGTTGCCTTTCCAAAGAGCTCTGCCATGACCTCACGTGAAGGAACACCCTTGCTGAGAGCATGAACATGGTCACGGTATGTGCTGACAACCTTGTCAGACTGATTGAGTAGCTTGATAAAACCGGTGGAGACTGCCTCCTGGCCGTTGTATAAATGGACAAAGCCAAACATCTTGCCGCGGTAGTACATCTGTGCACACATGTCCTCAAAGGCCCGGCCCAAGACCATGTCTTCATATAGTTCCAGTGCTACCTCTCTGGTCACAGCCTAGAGAAAGGAAATTAAGTAAGATTCACTGACAGAAAAGGAATAAATTTGTTCATTGCCAGGACACAGGGCCCGTAATAAACATTCTAGATTGTGTGCATGTCAATTATAACTTTGCATGTCCATTTCTATTCATTTAATACAGCTTGTGATATGTTGCTGTTTTGTACAAATTAAACAGCTTTAAATATAAATAAATTCCATTCCCTCCTGCCAATCTAGAGCAACAAATACATGTAGGGCAATATGAGGATCTAATTTTCAGTATTATGTTTCTACAACGACCAGGCAGTGCACTAACCGTGATCTCCAAATCATGTCGCAGTTAACGATGAACCTAGAGGAGTGTAATTGAAATTGATTTGACCAGCTGCACTAATAATTAACCAGATCACTAATACTACGTGCTCGTCATATTGATTCCTTTATAAGAAAAAGGCGTCAACTTGATTTAATTTGTTAGCTAACAGACTTCCAATAAAACCCAAATTCATTTCAGAATAATATTCTCGTTACATGCATGAAGACGTAAGCATTGAGGTAAAAGTATACCAAAACCCCACAAAAAAAGAAAAGCAAAAGGAAAAAGGAAATTCACAGGATTAGACGCAGAGGAGCTGGCAGGCTTGGTCTTATCACTGCTCACAACATCAGAAGAGACAGCGAAGAGAGGTCGGGACCGCACGGACTTGGCCGAGCCGAAAGAGATCGAATTGAATGCAGAGGGAGAGTGAGCGAAATGAGCCGGAGAAGAACCAGGCCTCTGGGAACTAGATCGGACGGTGGTGAATTGCGGAGGTGGGATCTTGACGGCGGAGAAGGCCGCCATGGTATCGAATTGGAGGTCGAAAATGAGAATTGGAGAGGTTTTGTCAGAGAGAGAGAGAGAGAGGGAAATGGAGGGGATATAAGAGCGGAGGCGGAGAGAACGAGGGAGAAGTGAGGAGAGCGACGGCGTGGGAAGATCCGTCAGATTGGATTGCTTTAATTTTGTTTTGCAATTTGCGTGCACCTGGTCTATTTTTTTTTTTTTTTTTTTTTTTGATATAAGCCTTGTTTGGCTACTGATTATGTATTGGTCGGACTCCAAGTTGATATAATCCGAACTCAAAAACGCGACTGTTGTTCAGAGTTTAAAAATATGGAACTAGATTATATGTCAACTTGTCTGGCTTCGCGTCATGCTTGATAGTAGACGATTGGAAGTCAAGTATGGCTTCGCGAGCTTAGTTTGTTTCCACTGAATTTTGTTTTAATTTTTTTTTTTTGTGTGGAGACCATCGCATTGCATGGCTTAAGATGTATAAATTAAATGTAATTTTATAATAATAAACCTCAAAGCTAAATGCCACTCACTGCAATTTAGTGGATGGGGAGTAATTTCATATCCGACTAATTTTCATTAATTGGGAACTAAATTAGAATTTTCAATATTGTTTATTTAATTTAAATATAAACGCCAATGTTCAGATTGTTGTTTGTAATTCAATTTAAATCATTTAGTATGGATTTATATCTGTATATATATGTTTTATATGGCGTGGCCTGATTGCCTGAAAACTTCCATTGGAGCTTCGTCGTAAAATTGTCATAACGCCTGCACCACAAGGCTGTGTCGTATGGCCGATAGCGAGGTTAATTATTGAAGTATTGATCAGTTAATGTTGACCGATAGTTGGTAGTATATTATTTATATTAGTTAAAAAGGTAAAAAATAAAATATTTACAACCGCTTGATCTTAATAAATATCACCTATTTGATCTTTCTAATCACATAAACCACAAAAGACGTCTTATTTAATTTAAGAGAAAATCGAATATAACCCCCTCTAATCTTCTCTATCTAGATATTAACTCCTCAAATTTTTAAAATTTAATATAAATCCCTCTAATTTTGTCTAGTTTGAATATAAACCCTTTTCATCATTTTAAACATATTTTAAGTATAACAAATAAAAAACTTTAATTTATGACCCAAATATTCCTGTTTACCCAGTGCTCTTCAGTACTGCCCCATCTTTCCATCTCCAACGATGTTCTTCCCAAATCAGTAAGGAAAATTTTTATTAGTCAAATTTCTTTCCATTGCTAAGTTATCTTTTCTAATCCCTCGCTCTCTCCCTCTCTCTCGAAAAGCAAAAATTTCTCCTCACTTTCATCCTGTAACAATGTCATTTTGAACAAAAAATATCAGTGTGATTTGAATTTCAAGTACATCAAATTGATGTAATTTAATTTTTTTTAATGATATGTTCGTATCAGTTTCTATAAAACTCACGAATACAAATGATTTTTTTTGGAAAATCCAAAAATATCTAATTATTTTGCTTGCCCGATACGACAAACTTCATAATATGAATTACAATGATGTACTCTTCACTAATTGAGATTAGAATTCATTTTAACTCATTTCATCACAATAATCAACATTTAAACTCTTTATACTGTCTAGAATATGATTTGTATGTTATTTATTTAAAAAGATTAGATTATACATGACAATTACGCATATAAAGTGCAAATGATGCAATTCTGACTATCATTTGAGCATTTTAATCGCTTCTGGATTCATTCTAAGTCAAATATTTTATGAGAAGGTAGGAGTTGGTTGCCTCTTCCAAAATCGTATTTGGAAGGCTTAACCTTAATCTATTGAAGTTGATGGCATGCTTACCACCACATCTTTTCCTTACTCTTGAGTCCACCTAAAAGTTTAACCAATTCCTCCAAGTTTATGCTAATAAACAAGAGGAAAGAGCTAATTTTTTATTGGTTGTCTTTCTTCCAATTAATCTCTATTAATTAAAGATGGATAATACTCAATTCATGAACCCCTAATGCAAGTGAGAAAAGAAAATTTTGCAGATCTGAAAATCTCTTTTGAAGGTGGTTTGGGCAGCCTCAAAGTTGGGGGAGGAAGAGAGAGAAAGCTAGAATTTATCCTCTCCATAAGCAGTCCTTATATAATACTTTTAACTTAATCACATTTGGATAAAATTACCACATTGCCACTCACTTTTAGGCCAGCCATAAAGTGGGCTTTTGGGCCACTTAATCCACATTTTAATTATCTCTTATTAGCTCATTAAATCAATTAGTTAGTGGATCAATTAAATTGCATTCAAGTCGGGTTTAATTAGGCTTAGCAAATTAAAGCCTATTTAATATAATTCAAATAATCATATTAAATATTGCTGAATAAAATAACTATCAACTCATTGATAATTATTATAGGATTAGCATATGCATTATTTATGTTTCATACGATCTCTTTGATATAATTAATTATAACGATTCGCAACGGTATATAATTTATTATTTAAACTATCATATATTGTATTCTCCAATACAAATAAACTAAATAATGCACTGTATGGTCAAAACTTTATTTGTGTGACCCTCGAGAATTTATGCTATATTGGCCATGGAAATAAAATCTACATTTATGCTATATTGGCCATGGTCACTTAACTTCCATACTAGTCTTATCTGATAATTATTGTTCCTTGTTAATTATCAAGACTATGGACAATTTTGATTTATTATTGTCATTTAATCATAAATAAAACACAGTGATCCACAATTCAAATCCTCAACCTAAATGAACTGTCAATAATAAAATTCAGGAACAAACGATCAAATATCATTAATAACATAAACTATAGTAGTAGCCATAAACGATTGGCTTCTATGACATATCTCTAACAATTACTAGTGGCGGAGCTAAGTACAAGAAATGGAGGTCAATTGACCCCATTGATTTATAAAAAATAATACTATATTTAAAAGTTAACACTTGCAAAATAAAAAATTTTGTAGATATGCAATATTTGAACCCCATAGATACTCAAAAGATATTCCACTGGTGAACCCCATATTGGATTTGGAAAATTTATTATTGTTGAAAAAAAGTTATTTATATAATAGATATATATTAGATTTCCAGAAATATTAATTTTTGTCTTCTCGAATATTTCATGAACTTTCACTTTTAGTAATGGTCAGCACATGCATATTGAAATTATTAATTTAACTTGAATATGTAACTTTACAATCTACTTTGTAAATATATAGATTTTTTGTTTATTTAATTGAATTACAAAGATATAATCAGCAACCATAATAATTTTTATGAATGGATTTAATTTGTTTTATTTTGTTGTTTGTTTATAACATTTCATCTTCTGCAAATTTCAAACGATGAGACTTCAAAGAATTAAATTAGTAGATAAAAAAATTATTATAACTTATAATCTTACATATAATAAAGATGTGTGGATGACTCCAAAGGGTGCGATTAAAAGGTGTCTATTTTAACATATATTTTGTATGGTGCCCTTTAATAGACGTCTCGCCAAAAGATGTAATCAAGTGAATACTTTAATGGATGAGATTGAAAGGGTGTCTATCTTAAAATATATTCCATATGGTGCCATTTAAATGATATCTCTCCAAATGGTGCAATGGAGTGGATTCCTCCTCTACCAAAGGGTGTCAAAATATTATCTATAAATAGTTAAATACTTAAATAGTACCTCATTTATTCAATTTCTCATCAATTATATTTCATTTATAAAATGACAAACATAATAGATAGCGCATCACTCTCAAATAGAAATCTAAGTGCATGTCATTAACTCAAGATTAGTTGATATTGTGCATTCATGTTATTAAAAGTGTTAACTTTAAAGTGCCTTAATCAACACTTGCATTGGTGTGGTTCTAAGATAGTGAGACCGAGTGGTATGACCACTCTGCAGGTCGACTGTTGGGCGACTCTGCGGTCACATGGTTATTTATTATATGTATAGTTGTTATTATATTTCCCTTGATCTTTGTTATGTGCCATGATATATATTGGACTGCCTCTCGACCTCCTCGTGCAATTTAACCGGCACCGTGTTTGCTGTCCCATACTCTTTTGCGAAGAGATATGGGCTTGGAGCCCTGTTCGGGTTGATCTTGATATATACTTATTAGGCGTAATTCTTGTCATACTGGGATTTGTGAGGATTGATTATGGATTTTATCTTACATATATATGACCATGAGATTGGGTGCTTGACTCTATATTGATACTTCGTATTATTCTATATTACTATCCTCTACTATTTTCAAACTTCTCTCTTTTATTGGGCATGGATTATCAGGTAGAATGACTTCATTAATACTTTAAGTACACTTAGAGATTGCACAATAGGAATTTAAAAGTGACTAACTTAAGTCTGGTTTAGTTCTAGCTTTTGTTTAACCAAGACCTTGTTGGCACTTCCTTTTGCCACCACTGAGTATTCGCGTACTCAGCCCACATAATTGCTTGTGGCGCAGGTTCAGGTTTGGTAGACTTAGCAGAGGAGTTTTAGCCAGAAGACCAAGCCGAGCTGGAATAGTATTTATCCGCTGTGCATTATTCTATGTTTTGTTTGTACGATGACTGGAGATTTTGATATGTGTCTATTTTACCAGTCTTTTATTGTATAAACAAACAATACCTTTATTATGTGGTTATTATTTGTGATTATTTGTTTCTGTGACACTGTTTTATAGCCTTACGTGTACACAGTAGAGTGTGTACGCGTGGCGGGGCTGTCCATCCTAAATTGCGGCTTGGTTTGGGGTGTGACAGATATTATCACTCTCAAATAGAAATCTAGATGTGTTAAATGTGCCGGTCACGAAAATTTGGCATGCAACAAATTCGGAGATGGAAAATACACGGGGCAGAGAATTTTGTTCTATTACATAGTAAGGTAAAATTTTTATGAATTTTATTTTTACATTCAAAGAAATTTTTAAATTTTATGTCAAAAAATATATAATATAGTGTATAAAAATATGTAATGGACTACCATTCAATGTATTATTGTTTTCATTTTACTGATTTATTTTTATTAAACTTATAATTTTATAATTATTACTCTTCCTTCGTGATAAAAATATCAGTTTATCAAATCATCTATCAATTTAAAAAAAAAATTTGATGATACAATTTTTCATATATTGTTTACAATAAAATTTAATGCTGTCGAGCGAAGCTCGACTTACAGCTAGATCCCTTTGTGCTTATTTAATTAGTTGTTAATTACTAGAAAAATTAAAATTGCACTTGGACTTAGTTCCTAACAGTAATTATGCATATAAAGTGCAAATAATGCAATTCTGAGAATCATTTGAGCATTTCAATCGTTTCAGAATTCATTCTGAGCAATTTCATCCCAACAATCAACATTTAAAGTCTTTATAGTGTCTTGAATATAATTCATATTTTATTTATTTGAAAATATTATATTATAAATGGTAATTACGAATATAAAATAAAATAATGCAATTTGAATATCATTTGAGTATTTCAATCGTTTTTATTTTCATTCTAGGTCATCTCATCACAATTATCTACATTAAACCTCTTTATATTGTCAAGAATATGATTTCTGTGTTATTTTTTTTTCAAAAAGATTCGGTTATACATGGTGATTATGCATATAAAGTGAAAATAAAGCAATTATAAGTATCATTTGAGCATTTCAAACGTTTCTGAGTTCATTCTAAGTCATTTCACCACAATAAACATTTCTGGGTTCATTCTAAGTTATTTATTTAGAAAGATTGGATTATGCATGGTAATTACGTATAAAGTGTAAAGAATGCAACTGTGAGTATCATTTAAGCATTTCAATCGTTTCTAGATTAATTATAAGTTATTTCATCACAATAATCTACATTTAAAATCTTTATACTGTATAAAATATGATTAATGTGTTATTCATTCAAAAGGATTGGATTATATATGGTAATTACGCATATAAAGTGCAAATAATACAATTCCAAGTATCATTTGATCATTTCTGTATTAATTCTAAATCATTTCATCATAATAATCTACATTTTAAACTCATTATGTTGTCTAGAATATGATTCACATGTTAATTGTTCAATAAGATTGGATTATACATGATAATTACGCATATAAAATGCAAATAAAGCAATTCAGAGTATCATTTGAGCATTTTAATCGTTTCTGGATTCAATATAGGCCATTTCATCACAATAATATATATTTAAACACTTCATACTATCCAGAATATGATTAGTGTGCTATTTATTAAAAAATATTGGAACATACATGGTAATTACGCATATAAAGTGCAAAGAATGCAATTCTCAGTATCATTTGAGCATTTCAATCGTTTCTGGATTCAGTATAAGCCATTTCATCGCAATAATCTACATTTAAACTCTTTATACTGTCTAGAATATGATTCATGTGATATTTATTAAAAAAAATATTGGATTATACAAGGTAATTACGCATATAAAACGCTAATAATGCAATTCAAAGTATCATTTCAGCGTTTGAATCGTTTCTGAATTCATTCTATGTCATTTCATCGCAATTATCTACATTTAAACTCCTTATATTTTCTAGAATATGATTCGTGCATAATTTAATAAAAAAAATATAGGATTATACACGGTAATTACGCATATAAAGTACAAAGATTGCAATTCTGAGTGTTATTTGAGCATTTCAATCATTTCTGCATTAATTTTAAGTTATTTCATCACAATAATCTATATTTAAACTATTTATACTGTCTAGAATATGATTCATATGTTTTTATTTAGAAAGATTATATTATTCATGGTAATTACGCATATCAATTCCAAATAATGCAATTCTGAGTTTCATTTGAGCATTTCAATCGTTTCTGGATTCATTATAAGATATCTCATCACAATAATCTACATTTAAGCACTTTGTAATGCCTAGAATATGATTATATGTTATTTATTTGAAAAGATCAGATTATAAATGGTAATTACGCATATAAAATACAAATAATGCAATTTGAATATCATTT
This sequence comes from Rhynchospora pubera, assembly GCA_028095005.1. Lineage (NCBI taxonomy): Eukaryota > Viridiplantae > Streptophyta > Magnoliopsida > Poales > Cyperaceae > Rhynchospora > Rhynchospora pubera. The sequence goes on from CM051460.1 coordinate 332,855,775, forward strand.
GAGTATTTCAATCATTTCTATATTCATTCTGGGTCATTTCATCGCAATTATCTAAATTTGACCTCTTTACACTGCCTAGAATATGATACGTGTGTTATGTTTTCGAAAAGATTCGATTATACATGGTGATTATGCATATAAAGTGGAAATAAAGCAATTATTTGTATCATTTGAGCATTTCAAACGTTTCTGGGTTCATTCTAAGTCATTTCACTACAATAATCCATATTTAAATTGTTTGTACTATTTAGAATATGATTCGGGTGTTATGTATTTAGAAACATTGGATTCTACTTGGTAATTACGCATATAAAGTGCAAATAATGCAACAATGAGTTTCATTTGAGCATTTCAATCGTTTCTGGATTAATTCTAAGTTATTTCATCACAATAATCTACAGTTAAAATCTTTATACTGTATAGAATATGATTCATGTGTTATTCATTCAAAAGGATTGGATTATATATGGTAATTACGCATATAAAGTGCAACTAATGCAATTCTAAGTATCATTTGAGCATTTCAACCGTTTTTGTATTAATTCTAAATCATTTCATCATAATAATCTACATTTAAACTCATTATGTTGTCTAGAAAATGATTCACATGTTAATTGTTCAATAAGATTGGATTATACATGGTAATTACACATATAAAATGCAAATAAAGAATTCAGAGTATCATTTGAGCATTTTAATCATTTATGGATTCAATTTAGGTCATTTCATCACAACAATCTATATTTAAACTCTTCATACTATCAAGAATATGATTAATGTGCTAGTTATTAAAAAACATTGGAACATACATAATAATTATGCATAAAGTGCAAAGAATGCAATTCTGAGTATCTTTTGAGCATTTCAATCGTTTCTGGATTCAGTATAAGTCATTTCATCACAATAATCTACGTTTATACTCTTTATACTGTCTAAAATATTATTCATATGTTATTTATTCAGAATGATTGGATTATTTATGGTAATTTCACATATCAATTGCAAACAATGCAATTTTGAGTTTCATTTGAGCATTTCAATCGTTTCTGGATTCATTCTGATATATTTCATCACAATAATCTAAATTTAAACTCTTTGTAATTTCTAGAATATGATGCATATGTTTTTTATTTGAAAAGATTAGATTAAAAATGGTAATTACACATAATATAAATAATGCAATTTGAGTATCATTAGAGCATTTCAATTGTTTCTGTATTCATTCTTGTTCATTTCATCACAATTATCTACATTCAAACTCTTTATATTTGTCTCGAATATGATTCTTATGTTATCTTTTTTTTCAAAAAGATTCGATTATACATTGCAATTAAGAATATAAAGTGGAAATAAAGCAATTATGAGTATCATTTGAGCATTTCAAATGTTTCAGGGTTCATTCTAATTTGGATTAACATGTTAATTACAATAATCTAAATTTAAACTATTTATACTGTCTACAATATGATTCATGTGTTATTTATTAAGAAAGATTGGATTATACATGGTAATTACGTATATAAAGTGTTAATAATGCAACTGTGAGTATCATTTGAGCATTTCAATCGTTTCTGAATTCATTCTAAGTTATTTCATCACAATAATCTACATTTAAAATCTTTATACTGTATAGAATATGATTCATTTGTAGATTATTTCTAAGTCCTTTCATCACAATAATCAACATTGAAACTCTTTTTACTGTTTAAAATAAGATTTGTATGTTATTTATTCAAAAAAGATTGGATTATACATGGCAATAGCTCATACAAAGTGCAAATAAGGCAATTCAGAGTATCAATTCAGCATTTCAATCGTTTCTGAATTCATTCTGAGTCATTTCATCACAATAATTTGCATTTAAACGCATTATACAGACTAGAATATGATTTATGCATTATTTATTAAATAAATATTGGATTATATATGGAAATTACAAATATAAAGTGCAAAGAATGCAATTCTGACTATCATTTGAACATTTCAATCGTTCCTGAATTCATTGAAACTTATTTCAATAATCTACATTTAAACTCTCTATACTGTTTATAATATGATTCATCTATTATTTATTCAAAAAGATTGGATCATACATGGTAATTATGCATATAAAGTGCAAATAATACAATTCTGAGAATCATTTGAGCATTTCAATCGTTTCTGGATTCATTCTGAGTCATTTCATCACAATAATCTACATTTAAACTCTTTATACTGTATAGAATTTGATTCATGTGTTATTTATTCAAAAATATTGGATTATACAAGGTAATTACGAATATAAACTGCAAATATTACAATTCTTAGTATAATTTGAGCATTTCAATCGTTTCTGGAGTTATTCTAAGTCATTTCATCACAATAATCTTTATTTAAACACTTTATACTGTCTAGAATATGATTCATATGTTATTTATTCTAAAAGATTGAATCATACATGGTGATTACGCATATAAAGTGCACATATTGCAATTCTTAGTATAATTTGAGCATTTCAATCTTTTCTGAATTCATCTTAGTCATTTCATCACAACAATCAAAATTAAATTCTTTATAGATTCTAGAATATGATTCATATGTTATTTATTCAGAAAGAATGGATTATACATGGTAATAACACATATAAATTGTAAGTAATGCAACTGTGAGTATCATTCGGACATTTCAATCGTTTCTGGATTCATTCTAAGTCATTTCATCGTAATAATCTACATTTAAAATCTTTATCCTTTATAGAATATTATTCAAATGTTATTTATTCAGAAAGATTGGATTATACATGGTTATAATGCATATAAAGTGTAAGTAACACAACTGTGAGTATCATTTGGGCATTTCAATCGTTTATGCATTCATTATAAGTCATTTCATCATAATAATCTACATTTAAACTCTTTATACTGTATAGAATATGATTCATATGTTATTTATTTATAATGATTTAATTATACATGGTAATTACGCATATAAAGTGCAAATATGCAATTCCGATTATCATTTGAGCATTTCAATCGTTTCTGGATTCATTCTAATTAATTTCATCGAAACAATCTATATTTAAACTCTTTATAATGTTTAGAATATGATTCATATGTTATTTTTTCAGAAAGATTGGATCATTCATGGTAATTACGCATATAAATTGCAAATAACACAATTCTGAGTATTATTTGAGCATTTCAATTTTTTTCTAGGTTCATTCTAAGTTATTTCATCAAAATAATCTACTTTTAAACTATTTATATTGTCTACAATATGATTAATATGTTTATTCAAAAATTATACACAGTTTTTACGCATATAGAGTGCAAATAATGCAATTCTGAGTATCATTTGACAATTTCAATCATTTCTGTATGCATTCTAAATCATTTCATCATAATAATCTATGTTTAAACTCTTTATGTTGTCTAGAATATGATTCACGTGTTATTTATTCAATAAGATTGGATTTTACATGATAATTGTGCATATAAAATGCAAATAATGCAATTCTGAGTATCATTTGAACATTTTAATAGTATCTGTATTCAATTTAGGTCATTTCATCACAAAATCTACATATAAACTCTTTATACTGTCTAGAATATGATTCATGTGTTATTTATTCTAAAAAATTGGTTTATACATGATAATTACGCATATAAAGTGCAAATGATGCAATTCTGAGTATCATTTGATCATTTCAATCGTTTCTGAATTCATTCTAAGTCATTTCATCACAATAATCTTTATTTAAACTCTATATACTGCCTAAAATATGATTTATATGTTATTTATTCAAAAAGGTTGGATTTTATACATGGTAATTACGCATTTAAAGTGCAAATAATACAATTCTGATTATCATTTGAGCAATTCAATCGTTTATGGATTCATTATAAGTCATTCGTCACAATAATCTTGATATAAACTCTGTATACTGTCTAGAATATGATTTGTTTGTTATTTATTCAAAAAGATTGGCTCATGCATGGTAATTACGCATGTAAAGTGCAAATAATGCAATTCTGAGTATCATTAGAGCATTTCAATCGTTTCTGATTTCATTCTAATTAATTTCATTGCAATAATCTATATTTAAACTATTTATACTGTATAGAATATGATTCATATGTTATTGAGAATGATTTAATTATACATGGTAATTACGCATATAAAGTGCAAATATGCAATTCTGAGTGTCATTTGAGCATTTCAATCGTTTCTGGATTCAATCTTATTAATTTCATCGCAATTTAAACTCTTTATAATGTCTAGAATATGATTCAGGTGTTATTTATTCAGAAATATTGAATTATACAAGGTAATAACGCATATAAAATGTAAGTAATGCGACTGTGAGTATCGTTTGAGCATTTCAATCTTTTATGGATTCATTCTATGTCATTTCATCATAATAATCTACATTAAAACTCTTTATAATATATAGAAAATCATTTATATGTTATTTATTCAGAATGATTTAATTATACATGGTAATTACGCATATAAAGTGTAAATATGCAATTCTGAGTGTCATTTGAGCATTTCAATCGTTTCTGGATTCAATCTTATTAATTTCATCGCAATTTAAACTCTTTATAATGTCTAGAATATGATTCAGGTGTTATTTATTCAGAAAGATTGAATTATACAAGGTAATAATGTCTAATTCATTGCATCGCAATAATCTATATTTAAACTCTTTATAATGTCTAGAATATGATTCATATGTTATTTATTCAGAAAGATTGGATAATTCATGGTGATTACTCGTATAATTTACAAATAATTCAATTCTGAGTATCATTTGAGCATTTCAATCATTTCTGGATTCATTATAAGCCATTCGTCACAGTAATCTAGATATAAACTCTTTATACTGTCTAGAATATGATTTGTTTGTTATTTATTCAAAAAGATTGGCTTATGCATGGTAATTAAGCATGTAAAGTGCAAATAACGCAATTTTTGAGTATCATTAGAGCATTTCAATCGTTTCTGGTTTCATTCTAATTAATTTCATTGCAATAATCTATATTTAAACTATTTATACTGTATAGAATATGATTCATATGTTATTTATTCAGAATGATTTAATTATACATGGTAATTACGCATATAAAGTGAAAATATGGAATTCTGAGTGTCATTTGAGCATTTCAATCGTTTCTGGATTCAATTTTATTAATTTCATCGCAATTTAAACTCTTTATAATGTCTAGAATATGATTCAGGTGTTATTTATTCAGAAATATTGGATTATACATGGTAATAACGCATATAAAGTGTAAGTAATGCAACTGTGAGTATTGTTTGAGCATTTCAATCGTTTCCGGGCTCATTCAAAGTCATTTCATCATAATAATCTATATTTAAACTCTTTATACTGTATAGAATATGATTCATATGTTATTTATTCAGAATGATTTAATTATACATGGTAATTACTCATATAAAGTGCAAATATGCAAATCTGAGTATCATTGGAGCATTTCAATCGTTTCTGGAGTCATTCTAATTCATTACATCATAATAATCTATATTTAAACTCTTTATACTGCTTATAATATGATTCACATGTAATGTATTAAAAATGATTGGATTATTCATGGTAATTACGCATATCTATTGCAAATAATGCAATTTTGAGTATCATTTGAGCATTTCAATCGTTTCAGGATTCATTCTAAGTTATTTCAGCACAATAATCTACATTTAAACTCTTTATACTGTCTAGAATATCATTTATGTAATTATGTGTTATTTATTCTAAAAGATAAGATTATAAATGGGAATTACGCATATAAAGTGCAAATAATAAAATTTTGAGTATCATTTAAGAATTTCAATCGTTGCTGGATTCAATTTAGGTCATTTCATAACAATAATCTACATTTAAACTCTTTATGCTGTCTAGAAAATGATTCATGTCATATTTATTAAAAAAAATATTGGATTATACATGATAATTACGCATATAAAACGCTAATAATGCAATAATTTCAGCGTTTGAATCGTTTCTGAATTCATTCTAAGTCATTTCATCACAATTATCAACATTTAAACTCCTTATATTTTCTAGAATATGATTCGTGCGTAATTTATTAAAAATATAGGATTATACACGGTAATTAGGCATATAAAGTACAAAGATTGCACTCCTGAGTATTATTTGAGCATTTCAATATTTTCCGCATTCATTTTAAGTTATTTCATCACAATAATCTGTATTTAAACTATTTATATTGTCTAGAATATGATTTATATATTTTTATTTAGAAAGATTACATTATTCATGGTAATTTCGCATATCAATCGCAAATAATCCAATTCTGAGTATCATTTGAGCATTTCAATCTTTTCTGGATTCATTATAATATATATCATCACAATAATCTAAATTTAAGCACTTTGTAATGCCTAGAATATGATTCAATTGTTATTTATTTGAAAAGATTAGATTATAAATGGTAATTACGCATATGAAATACAAATAATGCAATTTGAATATCATTTGAGTATTTCAATCGTTTGTATATTCATTCTAGGTCATTTCATCACAATTATCTACATGCAACCTCTTTATACTGTCTAGAATATGATTCGTGTATTTTTTTTTCCAAAAAGATTCGATTATACATGGTAATTACGCATATAAAGTGGAAATAAAGCAATTATAAGTATCATTTGAGCATTTCAAACATTTCTGGGTTCATTCTAAGTCATTTCACCACAATAATCCACATTTAAAGTGTTTATACTATTTAGAATATGATTCAGGTGTTATTTATTCAGAAAGATTTGATTATACATGGTAATTACGCATATAAGATATAAATAATGCAACTGTGAGTATCATTTGAGCATTTCAATCATTTCTAGATTAATTATAAGTTATTTCATCACAATAATCTACATTTAAAATCTTTATACTGTATAGAATATGATTCATGTGCTATTCATTCAAAAAGATTGGATTATACATGGTAATTACGCATATAAAGTGCAAATAATGCAATTTTGAGTATCATTTGAGGATTTCAATCGTTTTTTTATTCATTCTAAGTTATTTCATCACAATAAAGCATATGAAGTGCAAATAATGTAATTTTGAGTATTACTTGAGCATTTGAATCATTTCTTGGATTCATTCTAAGTCATTTCATCACAATAAAATACATTTAAACTTTTTATACTGCGTAGAATATTATTCATGTGTTATTTATTCAGAAAAGATTGGATTATACATGGTAAATTTGCATATAAAATGCAAATAATCGAATTTTTAGTATCATTTGAGGATTTCAATCGTTTCAAGATTCAATTTAGATCATTTTATCACAATAATTTACATTATAGAGTACGATTCATATGTTATTTATTTAGAATGATTTGATTATACATGGTAATTAAGCATATAAAGTGCTAATACTGTAATTCTGAGTATTATTTGAACATTTCAATCGTTTCTTGATTCATTCTTAGTCATTTCATCATAAAAATCTACATTTAAACTCTTTATGCTGTCTAGAATATGATTCTTTTGTTATTCATTCCAAAAGATTGGATTATACATGGTAATTATGCATATAAAGTGCATATATTGCAATTCTTAGTATCATTTGAGCATTTCAACCCTTTCTTGATTCATTCTTAGTCCTTTCATCACAAAAATCTACATTTAAACTCTTTATCTGTATAGAATATGATTATTTTGTTATTCATTCCAAAAGATTGGATTATACAAATTACGCATATAAAGTGCATATATTGCAATTCTGAGTATCATTTGAGCATTACAATTGTTTCAGGATTCATTGTTAGTTATTTCATCACAATAATCTTTATTTAAACACTTTATAGTGTCTAGAATATGATTCATATGTTATTTATTCAAAAAGGTTGGATTATACATAGTAATTACGCTTATAAAATGCAAATAATACAATTCTGTTTATCATTTGAGCAATTCAATCGTTTATGGATGAATTCTTAGTCATTTCATCGCAATTATCTACATTTAAACTCTTTATTTTGTTCATAATTTGGTATATATCTTATTGAATAAAAAATTTTGATAAGACAAGGTAAAAAAGCATATGAAGTGGAAATAATGCAATTCAGAGTATTATTAGAGTATTTCAATCATTTCTTGGATTCATTCTAAGTCATTTCATCACAATAAAATACATTTAAACTCTTTAGACGGTGTAGAATATGATTCATGGGTTATTTATTCAGAAAAGATTGGATTATACATGGTAATTTGCATATAAAGTGCAAATAATGGAATTATAAGTATCATTTGAGGATTTCAATTGTTTCTGTATTCAATTTAGGTCATTTGATCACAATAAAATCTACATTTAAACTCTTTATACATTATAGAGTGTGATTCATATGTTATTTATTTAGAATGATTGGATTATACATGGTAATTAAGCATATAAAGTGCAAATGAGCATTTCAATTGTTTCTTGATTCATTCTAAGTAATTTCGTCACAAAAATCTAAATTTAAACTCTTTATGATTCATATGTTATTTATTCAAAAAGATTAGATAATACATGATAATTATGCATAAAAATTGCAAATAATGCAATTCTGTTTAGCGGGAAGAATTTAGGTTTTTTTTTAACGCACGAAGGAAAAGCAGAAGGGATTTAGGGATTCGGTCTCTTTAGAAGACGAATCAATCTGTTTGGTAGCACAGTCTCTCATTTAGCGCACCTACCACCAATTAAAGGAGAAACGGATGGAAAATTTCAAAATTAACGGAGAAACAGATATTGCAACTCTCTCCATCGGAGCCATGAAATTTGATATCTGCACGAATTTTGGCGGAATCCAACGGACCAGAAGTCCAAAGCACAACCCTCCTATGCTTTGCAAAGCATTTTAGCCTATATCTCTCTCTCTCTCTATATATATATCAATCAATATACTTAATTTTGATATATAAAGAGAACAAAGTGAAGGGTGGTTTGCTGTGAATCAATATCCTCAACAGTTACTGTAAAGAGCTTTTTGCATCACAATCATCCGATCAATGATGGATGTCCTGTGATTTACAGTCCGTAAATTTTAACAGTCGAAATTAAATCGGATGATTGTAATGAAAAACTATGGAGGATTTTGATCCCACTTGATGTTGGGGGCTTGACTAGCATGACCGTCATTCCGAATTTCGAGTCAAAGCTACGACCATATCCTAAAATCTCTTAATATTTCTAAATAAAAAACCATTACCACATATCAAGGGAAAAATGGGGAAGATAAAAAATGGATTGGTTGGATGGACTTGTTATTTGAAAAAATAAGATCATTTATTTATAGAGACATAACTTACTCTTTGAAATAAAATTTATTCTTCTTCTGTATCCAGTGGAAATTGAACTCGTTACCTCTAAGACAACGACATAGTCATTGACCGGCTGTGCTGGACTCCCACGTTATGTTATTGTTGGATTAAACAATTAACTCTCGAGTTATCGATTAGCAAAACAATGCCAAACCTCTCAACTAACGTTTCATTTTTAGTGATTTTTAGTGAAGTCACATGAACAATGGTTTGAAGCAAGTGTAGCACAAGTTATGGAGCATCAAGAGACTTCATTAGGCTAGCTAGAGTCATTAGTTTAGATATAATTAAACTCTAAACTAATCTCAATCAATTTGCTGGTAAAATGCTCAGTTTTTCAGTCCAGCGTCATACAACGCCATATGGCGTTACACAACGTTATGTTAATTCATTTCGAATTGCAAAAATCTCTGACAAGATTGAGGCAGCGTCACACAACGCTCAATGGCGTTGGGTAATGCCGCATCACAGAGTTGTATAACGTTCTGTAACTTTGTACAATGAGAAGTTGAGAGAACTTGGAACTCAGTCTGTTCCTCTTGTCAGATCGTTATGCAACGCTAGTTAAAGTTGCAGAACGATATTGTTTCTCTGTTGCTCAGACACCGCTCAAATGAGCCATGGTTCTCTCCGCTGCTCAGACAGCGTTGCATCGTTGTTCAGACAGCGCTGTTTCATGTATGCAGCGTTGTCTCATGGTTGAGCAATGTATTTTACATGCAAAACTACACAGGTTGCGTTGGACAACGCCAAATAGCGTTGTACCACGCCCACATTGTGTAACGTCAATCAGCGTCGTGTAACGAATTGTTGAGTTTGTCAGAGTTCCTCTCGTCTTCTTTGCTAGAACGTTGTGTAACGCTCTCCAGCGTTGCACAACGCTCTAACAAGTTCCAACGAAACTGTCGAGTTTTACTTTGGTTGTTTGCTCCAACGTTGTACAACGTTTAATGTGCAACGCTACAGAACGTTGCACAACGTCATAGAGCGTTGGGCAACGTTAGAATTAATTTTTGACTGGTTTGGAGCTGGTTGTGTCCCCTATATATATCAGACCCCTTGGGATTGATTTAATACTTTTGAAACTTGGCAAAATCTCTCTCTTTGAGCTCCAACCAGCTAGAATCAATTCTCTCTTGTGTTTGTGCATTTTTCTTGCAAAATCATTGAGATTAGTGTGCATCAACCAAACTCAAACCCAAACCCACAGATTTCTAGTGCTAAATATTGAGTGTTTTGGTTGAGAGCTTCAATCCTTGTGCATTTGTTGATTAGTTAAAGGTTAGGCCGATCCACCTCGAGTTCCTTGTGACGAGGCGATTCGGTTCGAACTTGTAGACCTGTTCTTGGTGGAATTGAATGAGCGCGACCTTTCGTGGCAGCGAAACTCTCGGAGACGTACGACTAAGGCTAGCTCAATTTAACGGGTCGGAACCTTGTAATCACATCGCTTGTCAACTCTTTCTTTCTTCTCTTTATTTACTTGTGTTTATTGAATTGCTTATGTGCTTGTGATATAAGACCTTATTTGAATTGAACCAAAATTGATCATATCGGTTTAGGAAACCAAAATTGTTCCTATTCACTCCCCCTCTAGGCCTTTAATTACGGACAACAGTTATTATTTGCATAACATCAATAAGTTGGGCCTGACATCCGAAGTAGCTTAAGTACGAACTTCGACTTCTTAAATGTTGAAACAACCTTTAAAAATATTTGGGAAAATTTTTTCTTTACCCCTCAAAACTGAGGAAATACAGGATTTACCCTCCGAAAGTTCAAACTCCTGATTTTGCCCCCTCCGAATTTTGGACACCTTCTCTTTTTACCCCTTTACCATATTTTTAATATAAATAAAATTAAAATAATAAAACTGAAAATTTCTGCCCATTTTACCCTTGTTCGAATCCAACCAGAATTTGACTCGACTCAACCCAGTCCCATTATTCCTTCCTTCTCTCTCGAGCCGTTCTTTCTCCTCTCACACGCATGAACACCTGCTTACTGTTCTCCTTCGCAGGGAATTGAAATGGATCAGCAGCAGACCTCAAGACAGGACCGTAGTGACCATTGGGAAGAAGTGGGCATTGGTGAAGCAAGTGACCCACTTTCGAACATCCCCAACATTTCTTTGTATTTGTACAAAAAACTCTGTAATGGCCCTTCATTAAGCAATTGAAACATCTTTTGTCTTTCTTAAACTCTGATATTTTCTCCTTGAAAATCTCCTTAAGGTTTTCCTTACCTAGCAGATTGGAGGATTTTATTAAAAGAAGGGAAATTAAAGCTGCACTTCTTCTGTAAGTTACGGTTCTGTAGAAGGTCTAGAGTTGCAAGAGAAAAAGGTGGGCGGGTGGGAATAAGGGGTTGAAGACGTGACCTTATGTCAGATCGGTGAGCAACCGTCCTCTTCCGCCAAAACTAAGTTGCCTTGATCCCTGAAGTGATATCCTTTGTCGGCTAATGCAGTGTACCTTGGGGTAGGGGTTGTCTTGTTTTCGCCTCCAGAATCGATTTAGTCGATGAAGACATTTCAGTCTCCTTCAACACATCGGTGCACTGCCCGAGCTTCACCTTCAAATAATGGTAATGGGACTGGGTTGAGTCGAGTCAAATTCTGGTTGGATTCGAACAAGGATAAAATGGTCAGAAATTTTCAGTTTCATTATTTTAATCTTATTTATATTAAAAAGTATGGCAGAGGGGTAAAAAGAGAAGGTGTCCAAATTTCGGAGGGGCAAAATCAGGAGTTTGAACCTTCAGAGGATAAATCATGTATTTCCTCAGTTTTGAGGGGTACAGAAAAAATTTTCCCAAAATATTTTAAGTTCTAATCTAGTGTTCTAAATACGTTCAGTCCTATGTCAAACTTGTCGTGTCCAAAACATTTGTCGTGCCGTGTCATATCACATAGTGTCTAAATGTTACACGTGTCGTACTGTGCCGTGTCCAAATTTTCAGAGATGGACACAACACGTCTAAGGACATGTCACGTCTCGTGTCCTCGTGCCGTATCTTTTTTTGATGTGTCGTGTCATGTTCGAACATGTTTGAATTTCATAAAAAAATTATTATATACTTTATGTTTCCAGATGAATTAAACATTCAAATTATTAAATTGTCCTAAAAATAGACAATGCAACGTTTTTTTTTCATAAAATTTACTATTTTTAATCCTCATTATAAGCCTGTTGTGTCTCTCGTGCCATGTCTCGTGTCGTGTCATATCATGCTGTATATGGACAATTCGCGTGATGTGTCATGTCGTGTCTATGCCATCGAAGTTAGACACAACATACTTAAGTTCTCACGTGTCATGTCGTGTCCGTATTTTATTGTATCTTACCACTCGCATGTTGTGTCCTACCGTGTTGTGTTCAACCAAGTCGTGTTTTTCTAGAACACTACTCTGACCCAACAATTTGAGATTGGAAACAAGAATGATAACCGTCATTTGTAGTTTTGCGATCACTTGTCATGATTTGAACAAAGTGAACACATAAAATAGACAAGGTAAACATTTATTTGATTAAAGTGAACACGTACAAACAAATAAGTTTCAACATACCTTGTTCAGATTTTCATATGCACATTCAACTTATTTTTATTGAATTTATTTGCTTGTATGCGTTCACTTTGATTATTTATAAAATTATAAGTTTATTTTGTTTATTTTATGTGTTCACTTTGTTAAGCGATGACAAACGATGATAAAATTACAGATGACAGTAATCAATTTCCATTGAAAAACTACGGTATTTGGATCGTCTCTTCACCGGACCAATAATTTTAATTGGAAATTGATTACTGCCATCTGCAATTTTGCCATCCCTGCAATCGCTAAATATAAAGTGAACATATACAGCAAACAAAGTGAACATATAGACGATCTAAGTGAACACATACAAACAAATAAATTCAATGAAAATAAGTTGAATATGCATGTAAACTTCTGAACAAGTGATGATAACACTTATTTGTTTGTAAGTGTTCACTTAGATCGTCTATATGTTCAACTTATTTACTGTATATGTTTACTTTGTATTTAGCGATGGCTGGAATGGTATATTTGCCGATGACACTTATAATTCCTGATTTTAATTTTGCTTATTACGTCCTCATGTTTTATCGACGGTTGGGCCCACAGTCCACAGGTCACAATGTGAACGGGCCTTTTGCATTAACTTAATTTCCTTTCTTTTGCTAAGACAACCCCAATCAATTTTTGAGAAAAATAAACAATATACAACAACTCCAATCAATTAACCCTTAAATTTCAAAAACAATAACTCTACATTTTGTTATTTAATAGCTCACAATTTACCCAATTAAAACAATAATAATTCGGCCCAGAAAAACAACCCCTAACAGACAGCCCACAAAAAAAATCTAAAATCTCAGCTTCAGCCGCCGGCCTATTTATCAACCATCGGTCCAAAATTCAACTGACAGTCCATCTTGCTTCACGGCACCCACGTAACATAACGTAACAAAACTCGGAATCGTATCCTCTACCGACCTCCCAAAGGTTGTTAGAGTGTTCACCTTCACTGTGGAGCGTTCGATTTAAATCCAACAGACGCGCGTAAGAGAGGCTGTCTCTCGATCCTGCCCTCGTTTGCCCGAGTTCTTTTCGATGTATTAAAAAATATATATAAATAACATCTGTTCGATTTTATCTCTAATTCCCACCAAAACCTTCGTCTCGATAAAAAATTGAACTCTCGCAAAGAGGGGAGAGACGAACGATGCAAATTTGCAGATAAATTCGCACTCTCCTTTCCACGAGATTGGGAATGCTTTTTCAGAACTTACGGATCAAATTGATCAGGTAATTCCTACCCCATTAGCACCAACGATGCACTGGAATAAGAGTAAATATTTCAGACAGCCAATTAGTAAAGAAATAAAAATTAATTTACATTTCGTTACTTGAGATTTGAGTCTTCCTTCTAATTGATATGGCAGAGGAGTAGGTTTGAGGATCAAATAAAACATCACAATGCCAAAAGGGTGCTCTCGCATCAGAACCAAAATCAAGTGAGGAAAAAACAAAAGCCAAGAATAACGATGATGATGATGACTATGAAGTAACTCTAGATGAGAATAGTAATAGACTAATAGGTACAGTGAGTTTGGTACCAGTGAGTTTAGGTAGTAATAGGTACTGTGCTCAGGTAGTAAATTTGGTACCAGTGAGTTTACAAATGGTCAATAGAATCCTCACTGGAATGCGTAGCTTTTGATTAACTTTTGCACGTGTCACTGGAATATTTTTCACCTTTTACACATGTCACATGTTGCTGGAATTTTATAATTCAAATTTGTATATATATAATTAATATTTCAGTGAGCTTATGCATATTTGGTGCAGCATTTAACAGTACTGAGGCATTGCGTTTATGCTCAAAGTGGAGGTGTCAGCGCAAATTCAGATGTTATTTTCAAAGTGGAGGTGCCAGCTCAAAATGGAGCATTGCGTTTATAAAAGTTGTGTTTATAATTTGTAGACAATGCTTCATGTTGACTCATCTAAACTAAACTTAATTTATTTCATTTTCTTTGAGAATATAGCTTGCCATATGAGTTTTGTGCTGAATAAACAAAGCTATACTTGATGTTTGTGTTTATAACCATTTATGGTGTAAGATACAGTTAAAAAAAAATTCACATTGACTGCGATACTATAGGATATGCTATGAGACAATCTTAAGTGTCCCTATACCGGTCTTGTACCATTTGTAGCTCGTCCCATTTTATAATGTATAATCAAAATTGGATGTTTCTGAATTGCAGTCATCAACACTAAATTGTTTATTCAAATCATTGCAGCAAGAGTAGTCTTTAGTTAAAAACATAGACTATCATATAAGCTAATTAAGCAAGATAGGTACAAGATAACAACTAATCTAAGCATCCACAGCAAATACAAAGCACATATCTAAATTCATACATTACACCTTACAAATTACAATAATCAAAAGAAAAAGAAAAAAATAATACAAGATATTGAAATTTTTGACTCCTTAGTTCTTCCAAATGCTTCTTGAACCTCTCTTCAATTTTCTTAAACTTCTCATCCAATTGTTTATTCAAATCGTCCGCTTGCCTTTC
This sequence comes from Rhynchospora pubera, assembly GCA_028095005.1. NCBI lineage: Eukaryota > Viridiplantae > Streptophyta > Magnoliopsida > Poales > Cyperaceae > Rhynchospora > Rhynchospora pubera. The sequence continues at coordinate 332,871,235 of CM051460.1, forward strand.
TAATTGCTTCTTTAATGATTCGACTTTAATTTTAGGGTTTATAGGACTAAAGCTCACCTCATCGCACCATGCAATAAACTCACCGCATCGTCGACGATAAGAAAATGCTCCATTTGATAGCCATAGATTGTTGCTTTGAGAGCTCATTGCTATCTAAAAAAATAGCATGAAACATTTACAACAGATGCATGAATTCCGATTACAAGAAAAAATTTAGTGCAACAGTTATGACAATTACTTTTACAAGTTGGTCCCTGACATAAAAAATATTCATAGATTTGCATTTATCATTTGTATGCTTGCTAATCTAATCATTTGGTATGCTTTCTAATCTAATCATTTTTTTTTGCGGTTGAATATATATTACTAAACCGTGTTATCCACTGAGTGAAAATCATTTTTGTCACTGGAAAATGGATCACATAGGACATAGCATTGTTTTAGTGTGCAAGAGGTTCAGTGCTCTTGATATTTTTTCCCCTATAGAATATAGATCTAAGTCTAGTTAACTGGTAATGTAAATTTAAGGGTTTTATTTCCTTCCTGTTCTATTCATCATTTATGCTCAGCATGTGACCAAATTTGGTATATATTAGAAATTCTTGTGAGATACTGTGACTTGTTGACTTGTAGATTATCATGATTACATTAGCAAGCATACAAATGTTTCAAGGAATATTTCTTGTGAGATACTGTATTTTTCACACTTAACATCTGTACCAGTAAAGAAATCATGAATGGAATGGAATCTGTACCAACCCGATTTGACAGTGAAGTAATAGCAACAAATTTCACAAGCTTTGACAAATTTCTACTTAGAAGAACTCGATTTTACAAATTGGTGTAATAGTATAAACAATAATAATAACAGTTAGTTTAGAATGATGTAGTAGGTAATAGACGGGGATTTAATCTGTATGTAATTAAAACAGTGGGTTCTTGATTGTACAGCAACTGTGCTGCCTATATATAGGTCTACTGACCTTCTCTGTACATACAATTCTCATAATACATTTTACATTACACATTGTCTCTTCTCTATTCTCTTTAAAGAATTACTCCAAGATCTTCTTTATGGTATCAAGAGACAGGAATCTTTCCGATCTCAACCCTTCTGCTACATCACTCGCCATCCCCACCTCCACTCCGATCATGTCGACTGATCTCCATCCTCAGCCACCCCCAATGCCACCTACTCAATCTTCTCTCCACCTTCCGCCACTACAAATTCCACCTGCTCAACCATCCATCAACCCCCCTCCATCTTCAATTCCACCGATTCCACCTACTCAGCCTTCCTTCAACCCTCCTCCACCTCCAATTCCGCCAAATCCACCTACTCAGACCCCCTTCAATCCTTCTCCCCATCCGATTTCGCCTTTATTTGACACAATTGTGTCAATTACTACCCCGATTTCTCTCAAACTGACACACGACAACTACCTTATGTGGAAAGCTCAAGTCTTGCCTTTGATTCATGGGCATAATCTCACACCTTTTCTGTCGGCATCTTCACCAAATCCAACCTTTTACAATTCTGGTGGTCAAGTTGAGTTCAACCCATCTTACCTTTCTTGGAACCGTCAGGATCAACTTCTACTTGGGTGGCTCCGATCATCTCTCTCCGAATCAGTACAAGCTCACGTGGTGTCTTGCTCTTCTACCTCGAGTCTTTGGTCAACCTTGCAACAACAGTATGCGTTCACCTCTCGTGCCAAGCTAATGGAGCTCAAACGGCAGCTGCAAAACATCTCTAAGGGATCTAACACTTGCTCGGTTTTCCTTCAACAAGTCAGGCGACTCTCCGACGAGCTTTCTTTCATTGGAACTCCGGTGTCAGATGATGATTTGGTTCTCACAGTTATAAATGGGTTGGGTCCTGAGTTTAATTCGTTTGTAGCTGCCATTACCACTTCAAATCGGCACGATATTCTCACCTTCTCTGAGCTTCAAGGCTTTCTCTTGAGTCACGAGGCACTTCTCAATAGTCAGAATGCTTCCGCCACTTCTCTTCCATCTGCCTTCTACTCAAATTCTCACCGTGGAAATCAGAAAGGAAAACAAGGTCAACAAGTTCAACGTGCTCCCTTCATACAACCTGTGTCTTACAATAAAGGCCCAATCTTGCCTCCTCCCCAGCCCAATTCAACTGGGCCCTCTAATTTCCAGTCGAAAAATTCTGGTGCCAAAGAAAATTCTTCTGCTAGTTCAGCTCAGACTTCAGTGTGTCAAATATGCAAGAAACCGAACCACTCTGCAAAATTCTGCAGGTTTCGCTACACACCAGATCCTTTGTACCAGCAGCGTATGTCGAGCTTCCAAGCATATACAGCACAACCATCCACCTCTACACCAACCAACGAGTGGATTTTGGACTCGGGAGCTTCTCACCATGTTACAAACGACATCAACAACTTGTCTACCTTCTTTAATTACACCGGCTCCGACAACTTGCAAATTGGAGATGGATCGGGTCTTTCCATAGACCACATTGGTATCGCTTCTATTACTCTTTCTAATATTACGTTTCAACTAAGAGATACTCTTCATGTGCCTAACTTTTCTAGGAATTTGATTAGTCTTTCCAAGTTAATTAGAGATAACCCTTCCCTAATTGTTATGTTTTCCTTTGGTTGTTGTTGTTTTAAGGACCCCCTCACCAACAAAATTCTTCTTGAGGTTCCTTCTTCGCATGGTCTCTATCATATCCAAACATCTTCTCCTTGTCCCAAGTTACCTCAAGCCCTTTTTGGAGTTCGTACCACCGCCTCCATATGGCATGATAGATTTGGTCATCCTTCTCATTCGACCACACTAAAGATTTTGAAAGATTTCGCTTTGCCTTGCTCCTCTTTTAGTCTAGCACATTGTCATGATTGTATTGTAGCAAAATCACATAAACTTCCCTTTACTTCTTCTATTTCTTCTACTTCTTCTCCTTTAGAGATTGTATATTCCGATGTGTGGGGTCCCTCCCCTTTTGTATCAAACAATGGATTTCGTTATTATATCATTTTTGTGGACGATTTTTCTCGTTTTACTTGGATCTTTTTTATGGCTAACAAAAGCGAAGTTTCTACTATTTTTACTCGTTTCAAGGCTCAAGTTGAGAATCTCTTTAGTTGTTCTATTAAGACCTTGCGTACCGATGGTGGTACCGAATATAAACCAATTGCTAATACCTTTCCTCAAATTGTGCATCAAATGACTTGCCCGTATACACCCGAACAAAACGGTGTTTCCGAAAGGAAGCATCGCCATATTGTTGAATTATCAATTGCTATTATGTCTCGGGCATGTATTCCCAATTCCTTTTGGGACGAAATTTTTTCTAGTGTAGTTTATCTTATTAATAGACTCCCCAACTGCAATGATAATATCCCTTATTCTCTTTTGTATAACAAACAACCGGACTACTCATCTTTACGTATACTTGGTTGTTTATGTTTTCCCTATACCCGACCGTACAATAAAAATAAACTTGAACCACGTGCCTTGCCATGTGTCTTTTTAGGTTATGCCACATTACAAAAGGGTTTTCGTTGTCTTCATTTACCAACGAATAAAATTTATATATCTCGACACGTTGTTTTTGATGAAACTCAATTTCCTTTTAAAAATGATCCACAATGTATACCAATGTCCAGCCCTCTCTCTGACTCGGGTCAGAGCAATTTCTCTCTGGTTTTGTTAAGAAAAATGCAGTCTAGGGTGCCTTCTACAAACCTTCCACTGGATACACATTTTAGCGACGTGAGTAATGCTCGTGTCGTTCAGACCACGTCAGCTGACTCAACACCGACTCGTGTCGCTGACTCAACACCGACTCGTGTCGCTGACTCAACACCGACTCGTGTCGTTGCCTCAACTTCTGTTCGAGTCGCTGAGCCCATCTCTGGTTGCGTTGATTATCATCTTTCCGCTGCCCCAACTGCTGACCAAAATTCTAATTCTGCTGCCCAGGAGTCTGACCGTATCCCTCCAACTGCTATAACCCAAAATCAAACAATGCGTTCAACATCTTCTACCGATAAACCTCCGATCACCTCTATTCATAAGATGACCACCCGCTCTAAAGACCATACTCGCAAACCAAAATATTATCCAGACCATGTTGCATACCTTTCATCTATCGAAAAAGAACCAACCACCTTCAACAAGGCAAATCATCTTCCTGTTTGGCGTGAGGCCATGCAAACCGAAATCAATGCATTGGCACTAAATAAAACATGGACTTTGGTAACCCCTCCGACTGATGCTCGTGTGATTGGTTGCAAGTGGGTCTATAAAATCAAACGGCGATCCGATGGTTCTATCGAGCGTTACAAAGCACGGTTGGTCGCCAAAGGCTATCATCAACAAGAGGGAGTTGACTATTTTGACACGTTTAGTCCCGTTGTTCGCCCAACCACTATACGTGTAGTACTTTCTCTTGCTGTCTCGCATCAATGGCCCATCCGTCAACTCGATGTCAATAATGCTTTTCTTCATGGGGATCTTACCGAACGAGTTTACATGGACCAACCTCCGGGTTTCATCGACAACTCTAAACCTAACCATGTTTGCTTGCTTTCTAAATCTCTTTATGGTCTTAAGCAATCTCCTCGTGCTTGGTTTAATAAATTGCGTTCTACCCTTCTTGATTTTCATTTTCATGAGTCTCAATATGATCCCTCTCTTTTCATCTCTCATGCTAACAATCATATCACCATTATCTTGGTTTATGTTGATGACATTCTCATCACCGGTTCGAGCATTTCCTTTATTTCCAAATTCATTGACCTTCTTCATACTCGTTTTTCTCTCAAAGATCTTGGTTCCATACATTTTTTTCTTGGTATTGAACTTTCTTCTTTTTCAAATGGATTACACCTCTCTCAGTCAAAATATATTTTAGACATTCTCTCTCGTGCCAATATGGTAAATGCTAAACCCGCCCCAACTCCAATGGCAACAACCCCACCTTTGTTTCAAAATGACAGCTCCTTGTTTGATGATCCTAGTCAATATCGTAGTGTTGTTGGTGCCCTACAATATGCTACATTGACTAGACCCGACATTTCCTATGCGGTAAATCGGGTTTCACAATTCATGCACAAACCGACCATAAACCATTGGGCAGCCACAAAGAGAATCTTGCGTTACTTGTGTGGTACTCTTGGCTTTGGTCTCACTTTTCACTCCAACTCACCTCCGCAAATCAATGCATATTGTGATGCCGATTGGGCGGGATGTCCCGATGACCGTCGCTCTACCACGGGGTTCGCTATATACCTTGGTAACAATCTTGTGTCATGGAGCGCAAAGAAACAACCCACCGTCTCTCGATCCTCCACCGAAGCGGAATATCGAAGCCTAGCCGTTACATGTGCCGAGATCCTTTGGCTACAATACTTACTTCGTGAAATGCACATGCCGGTACATGATTCACCCGTGTTATGGTGTGACAATATCGGTGCTACTTTTCTAGCATCCAACCCCATCTTTCACGCCCGTACCAAACATATCGAGATTGATTATCACTTTGTTCGTGAAAGGGTGGCCAACAAAGAGCTTCAAGTAAAATTTCTCTCTTCTCAGGATCAGATCGCAGATGTGTTAACAAAACCACTTTTATCTGCTCGTTTCATGAATTTGCGTTCCAAGCTTCAAGTGTCTGGTGCTCCTTCAGCTTGTGGGGGGAGTAATAGTATAAACAATAATAATAACAGTTAGTTTAGAATGATGTAGTAGGTAATAGACGGGGATTTAATCTGTATGTAATTAAAACAGTGGGTTCTTGATTGTACAGCAACTGTGCTGCCTATATATAGGTCTACTGACCTTCTCTGTACATACAATTCTCATAATACATTTTACATTACACATTGTCTCTTCTCTATTCTCTTTAAAGAATTACTCCAAGATCTTCTTTATGGTGCCACATTTGTACCAACCCGATTTCACAAATTTGGACAAATTTAACAAGATCAACAAACACAACTAAGTACCTGACAATGAAGTAATAGCAATAAATTTGACAAGAAGAACTCGATTTTAGAGGGAAAGTCGTCGGAGACAAGAGCGGGCAGTCGGAGACAAGGGAGGAGACGAGCAGAGAACTCGATTTTTCTCACAATCGATCTCGCTTTCTTTCTCTTTCTCTCTCGATGGATTTGTCTTTCTTTCTTTCTTTCGACAGTATAGGCGGAGGAGAAAAAAAATTACAAAAATTGTTTTTTTTTTTTTTTTATAAACAGCAATCGAAGTGAGAAGACTGATATTATTCCCATATCTACTCGCGCCGTTAGATTTTAATCCAACGCTCAACAGAGCAAGTGGGCGCTCTATACCATTCCACAAAAACTCGACTCTCTCTGACTCCTTCCAAGCCTTCGAAGAATCGGGAGAACACTGTCACTAATAAAAAGTAAAAACCACTCAGTAGGCAGTAGCTAACAACTTAGAACCAACTAGAAGTTACAACCAGCTTACAAATTAAAGTCGGTGTCTAGAACATACTAGAAGAACAATCGGCGTTACTCGGACGGTGAGTCTCTTCCGTTTTCTCTTCCAAATCGGAGACAGTCGAGAATTGTTTCCATAATCGGATCTAGGGTTGACGATAAAGTTTCAAAACCACGGTCAATAGACTGTTGCTATGGTAGAAGGTGCTAGTTTAAGTAAGGTATTTCAGAAGCAATACTATTGGGTTAAGGGTTCGGGTGGAATTAACGGGTCTCCGCTAATCCTTGCTTGGTCTCTGAATTTGTACTAGATATGAATTTTGTGTGACTTAGTTCAACATTTAGCTTAATCAGGATATGGAATTTATATAATAAGAAGAAATTCCAGATTAGTAGACTAGTAGTTTGGTCTCTGTGGAATTTTGAGACAGCTTTGAGTAAAAAAATTTTAATATATAACAACTATTGAAAGTTTTTGATTCGGATTTTTTTTTAATAATTTCTTTTTGTATGTCGCATCTCGTAATGTATTCCTCTTTTTGCAGGAGTGACGCCATATTCCAGCCCTTTCATTCTGCTACCAGGATTTAGTTAATTTTATGCAAGATGAGGGATCCGTACGACAATGTAGGTTATTTTTTATATTTATAATTTTATACTACTTTGTTTAGAAACTCTTTATAAAATACTGTATAGCCTGGATGCAGTTTATACCTTCTGGTTAGGCCTCCTGAAAATCTAGGTTAAATTTCAGAAAGGAGTCTAACCGAGTAGTTTAGGCATTATAAATGTAGGATGTAAAAGGTAAAATGGAAATAAATAAATTAATGCAGAAATTGCGGTTAATTAAGGAATGAATTGGTTAAAGTCGGATTGAACTTAAAAAACTTTTGTGATAGGACTATTATGATGACGAGGAGGAAGGTTATGTTGATGAATATGAAGAAGAGGAAGAAGAGCAGGAAGAGGTGAGAGAACTACCGAAACCAACAAAAGAAGAAAAGGAGTTTCTTAGCAGGAGAGAGAGGCTAAAGGAAAAATTTAGACAAAAACTGTCAAAGGAGATGGCCTCTGCTTTTGGCCGTTCTGCTTTGCGTAAAACCCTGAAGACTTCCTCTGAGAACAAGTATGTTTTATGCCTTTTTTTGCTTTCTCTCTCTCTATGTATGTATCTATCTTAATTACATTTTCTCATTTACTATTTTTAACCAGTCTAGTTAACCAACTATTTTGGCTTCTTGTAACTGGCAACCAACTGGTTTGGCTTCTTGGCTAGATAAGGGTTAGTGAGGATCAGACAGGGAAGGCCCTTGACGCTGGAATTTTAATTTATGTTAGTTTTTAATAATTTGGACTTTTGCCGAAAATAATATTTGCGGGACCAGATGAGAGGAAAAAGTAAATTTTTTTGGTATCCTTCGAGGGAATAATGGGATTGGTCTTGAGACACTCTTCTCTTTGTAGTACTATGTATGATCTTCTATTTATTCTGCTTGGCGCAGATAAATTTGTACCAATTGAAGAAATAGAGAAGAAAAACAATCACGCTGTTTAAGCTTACAACTTTGATTGTCTTTTCAGGATCAAACTTATTTTACTCATGCTGTTTTTAATTTTTTTGACAGATTTGGATCCTTTTTTGGACCTTCCTTACCTGGAATCGCTCCACGCGTGATTGAAGAAACCAAATCTTTGAAGGAGAATGGGTATCTGCATTCTTCAAAACATTTGAGCTCTTCTACTACTGTATGTGTTAGTTCCTTTTCCTGTTATATTATTACTGTTATTGACTGAAGTTATGTATATGTGGATCTTTAAACATGGCCTTACAACATAACTTTTTATAGAATGGTGCTGCTCCAATGTCCTCAAGACCTAAGTCATTAAATGGACAGAGTCATCGCCCTAAAATAGTCAACGAGGTATGTCCTATAATAAATTTTATATAACTTTCAGTACATTTTTGGGTGAATAAAATTCATCAGGATGTTGCTAATCTCAAGTATTATGAAGATGTACGTCTTGTAAAGGACTAATTGCTTGGTGTTTCTAGTTTCCATAGCTTCTGCATTTTTCAACTGTCAACCCTGAGAGGTAGTTGGCGTATCTTGTAATATAAAGGAAAGTTCAAAGCCTTTATCCCAAACAAGTTGGGGTAGGCTAGAAATGACACCTCGACCCCTGGTCTTGTATCTTGTAATGATAGGATGCATATTTTTTTGTGATATTTTTATACTATGTAAGATATATATATATATATATTTTTGAGTCAAATACTATGTAAGTTGAGTATATCTAAATTTGTAGGGCTTATCGCTTTCAGGTTAAGAAGAAGGTTGAGATTTTGAAAGACAACCGAGACTACTCATTTTTGCTCTCAGATGATGCTGATACACCCCATGAGCCCTCTTCAAAAAACATTTCTCAGTTAAGATCAGGTCAGTTTGGGTTCTTTGCCCTGACTAAAGTTTTTCTTTGGTAACACCTCAGCACTTTGCAGAAAGGTGCCAAAAAGGAATGGCAGGTTTGCATTGATCTGTTTTTCACTTGTTCTAATTATGGTTGGTCCATTTACTCATGGTTGTTCCAGGTCATTCCACTGTGTCTTGTGTTGTTCAGAATTTGAGCTTTGGATCTGTACAGTTCTGGGTTGTCCTTTCTAACCACTCGGGTACAACACTTGTGTCAAATATATTTTCATGAACAATTTGAGTTGAGGCACTCTAAAAACCATAAATGATGTATTCTAAAAACCCAACCAATCTTTGTAAATCCTAAATATAAAATCGAAGCATGGGTTCCGAGTATAAAAGTACACGATCTAGTTGGTCCAGTGACCTGTTGTTGAGCTGGGGGACCAAAAAACAACCAAAGCACATCCTTTGGTTCTTTTATGGATAAATACTCATACAGATTTTTCCTCATGTCAAAGATCCTTCTACATCCCAGCACTTATCTTCTAGGAACATGAAGGAGCCATCGAGAGGCCATCTGACAGGGCCCAATGGCAGGTCTGCACCCTGTCCCGCAGGCACCCCTGCCCAGAGACATTTGCAACAACAGCATCCCAGGCAGGGGAGTACAGGTCAGAGACACCCCCAGCAGCAGCTTCAGCGGTCAGGCACCTCTAGGCAGCATTCGCCTCCATCCAACCGACCGAGGCCCATGCCAAGTGGGTCTCAACGTCCCCGCCCTAGTACTGGTTCAAAAGCTCCTACAACAAGCACAGCAGTCAATAAGGCTCCTATGAAGGCCGTTAATGGCACCAGCAACCAGCATCCTGTTGTAAAAAAGGCTACTGTTAATGGCACCAGAAACCATCATCCTATGAAGGCTATTAATGGCACCAGCAACCATCATCCTATGAAGGCTATTAATGGCACCAGCAACCATCAACCTATGAAGGCTATTAATGGCACTAGCAACCAAAATCCTGTTGTAAAGAAAACTTCTGTTAGTTCAAACTCAAGGCCGCAAGCTTCTCTTGTGCAACGGCATCCAACTGAAAAGAAAATAGGTTCTTTATCAGCAAAACCAGGTGTAAAATCAACCCCACCGTCAAAACCTCAGGTTAGTTACAGTAACAGACGTAGCTATTATGTACATTTGTTCAAAGCTTTAAATACCTATATGTCAAAGAAGCACTCTTATATTCTTATTCTGTTTATTTATGTTTTGGCACCAAATTTTGATGTGAAACAGCTATCAAAGCAGATGGCCACCAATGCTAATGGTAGAGTTGGAGATCATGGGAACAAGAATATCGTGGTAAAGAAGAAACCAGTTGCAAAAAGACCCTTCGATGATGAAGAGGATGATGCCATTGGCCTGATCCGAAGAATGTTCAAGTATGTATTGGTTGTTAGAAACTTATTATTGTTTTTCTAATCGTAATTACTTTCACTTAATCATTATGAGTATAGTATTTGTTCAAGTTGTTAATATAATAATTAAAAATGATTATTTTGGCAGCTACAACCCTAACAGATGGGCAGGGAGGGAAGAGGATGACAGTGATATGGAAGTCGGGTTTGATGTTATTCAAAAGGAGGAACGATTAAGGTGCAAATTCTATCATCCATAACTTCTATTTGTCTTTATAATTTATAACAATTTTCTGGAGGGTCATATTGCTAATAATGATATTTAAAAGCCACTGATCCTGCCATAATGTTTCAGTTCACAAATTGCAAGAAAGGAAGACGAGGAGCAATTGCGCCTCATCGAGGAGGAAGAGAGGAGGGAGCGCATGAGAAAGAAGCAGAAATTGCGACATTCATGATATAACAACAACAGTGCTAGTTTACTTTTGTTTATTTTAGTACAGAGTTCAAATTTGGATTTTGGATTAGGAGCAGGGATTGGAAATAGACTGTTAAAAGTTGAATTTTGATGCTCAATCTCAACTAAGGGGTTTTAGCTCATCTAGTGTTGTAATTTGGTGTAAGCCTGTAGCATAGTTGCTGTTAAGGGTAAACATTTGAATTTCTTTCTGCTAGTTGTTGAATCTGTAAGTAGTATTGTAGCTTGTAGAATTGCTTTTGAACACTATCGTCTTTGAATAATTGGTGTCAGAATAGAGTGCAGTTAATCATGTGGGCGAGTTGTGTACATTCCGCAGAGAGTACTGATATCGTAATATTTTCTATTACATATGATAGTCACCTGTGGCTATATCTTATGATGTGGCATGCAATCTCTTAGGCCCTGATCAAAATGTTTTTTTTTGCGGGATTTTATTTCGTTTCATAAGATTTTGTTGGATTTAAATACGTAGAAATTCTAACTAAATGACACCAAACTTTTTCATTTTGATCAAGAATTTTCCAATGAAATGAAATTCCATGTTAAAAAAATGGGATTTTGTTCGGGGCCTTAGTCCGGTGTTGTTTGATGGCCGAAGAATGCAAACTCTCCTCGAATTTGACAATTTTCTATGGTTTTAAGACCTTGGTCCTGATTTTTGTATGCTCTGACAAGTAGACCTGTCAATATACTAACCTGTCAATATACTGAAACGAAACGGAACATGGAAATGACTGAAATCAATAGAAAATGAAGAGCGGAATGTTAAACGAAACGTAAAACTGTTTCGTTTACTGGAATGAAACGAAAACAGAAGAGTGATTTCGTTCAGTTATTAAAACGAAATGTTAAACGGAAAAGACTTGTTCCGTTCCATTTCGCACGTTTGACTGGTCAACTGACAAGGTAATTAAGTGAACGCTAAAGACGACATATTTTTGAGATAGTTTTTTGTATATATGACATATTTCCTTAAGGTGTCTGTGGCATAAGGTTATACCTTTTAAGTTAATAAAATATACTATTAATGTACAATATCTGAAATTCTAATTTTAATCTTTCATCCCATTAATCTTTGAAGCAGTCTGTAAAGTCAGTCATGACCGACAGCTGTGAGTCATGATCCGGACATGTTCTTTCCCAGTGTAATGAGTATTTTAAATATAAATATATGCAAAATATCAATACATAATAAATAGGTATTTTATGAAAGAATATGGTTCTCTACTTCTCTATAATATTTATATTAAATGGATGAAAAAGGAAAATTTATGCAAAACGAAACAACTGATTTTGTAATAATAAAAATCTCATGGACCAACGTGCAAAAACAACGATCAACTCTCCAGAGGCAATCAGAATCAGGCAAGGAGTTAGCCGGAGTCGTATCCTCTGCCTATCTTATTAAGATGGGCAGAGTGCCCATCTCTCAATATGATCCATCCGATCGAAATAGACGGTCGGATTTCGAGCGGAGCCATTTCTTCTCCAAAATAAAAAAAAATCGCGCTAAAAAGAATACGAATCACTTAAAACCTTTCTTTCAACCCGTGCTCAAACCCTCTTTGTTGTCGTGGGACGATCGTGAGCGCGGCGAGGTTTGAGCTGCTATTGCTAGAGAAGGAGACACAAGAGAAGGTCTCGCTCGTCAGAATCGGCACTAGAGAGGTAAAGGACAGCACTTTACATTGAAATTCCATGAAATTATTTAAGGGAATTATATTCTTTAAAATGACGGAAGGTTGGTGAAAGGGATTGACGAAAGGGAATTAAATTGTTTAAAATTCCTTGACGAAATTACATGAAATTTGACGAAATTCCATGAAATTCCCTTAGGACGATATGAAATTTGACAAAACCAAGATCAGATAAGAGAGAGACGAGATTTGAGAAGATGAAATGTTTATTTGTTATTTTCTTTTTCTAATGCTGTATTATCTGATAGCATGACCTATTATTATACCACGGTACATGAATTTATTTTGAAAAAGCGAGGAGCGACTTGCGACTTTGATGCCGCTGCCTTGAAACTGATCCTAGTATGTCTATTTTCATTTTGTTAACTCATTTTTTATGTACTGTCAAAAAGACAGAATGCTCAACATACCATGTCTCAGTATAAGCTAATAGTTCCGCTCTAGTTTATTTTTTGAGCTGTGCCCAAGAAGGTAACAGACATTACTGGCACTGTTTTCATGAGGGCTAGGTTTAATTGGCTCTCAACATAAAAGAAAGTCTATTCTTTGTACATAATGCTTTTCTGTTATTTTTTTGCAGAAATAACAGCCCAAAAAAAAAGGAAGGAAGTGTACCATTTTCTCTAGTTGGAATTGTAACTTTTATTTTTACCTATTACTTTCGTGAAGGTTATGGAAGAACAGCCAATAAAATATTTTTATCTATTATTTTCATATATATCTTTTATCTAATATATATGTTTTTATTATGTGGTACTAGATGTGCAAAGTTTGCTCAACCATTATGATATTCACCAAGCAAGTCAAAAGGATAATAATTAAGAAATAAATAGTCAATAATGGCATGTCCGTTCAGTATTTATACCAAGCAATTATTATACTCGCATAAGCATCCCCACTATCTCCATGTTTCAAGTGTTTCAGATGCTTCAAATGCTTGTTTCATTTAGTTCACATGTTGTTTTATATGGTACAGCTTTTGTGCCAAATGTGCATATAGTAATTTACTCAAGAATACATGCTTACCGTTCATTACAAAAGCTAGACTATGGTACCAACACATGAAGTAATTAACTCAAAAGTTTCACTACAAAAGCTAGACTATGGTACCAACACATGAAGTAATTAACTCAAAAGTATGCATCAGTGAAACGAGCATCCAATACAATAAATAACCAGTCATCTTCATTTTGAAAGTACAAAAATCAAAGTTACAATAATAAGTAACTTCTTAATTGCTTCAACTGATTCGACTGCATGGCCAAATTATCCAATTGCCTTCTATTTTCTTCAACTGCTTTGACTCATTGTGTATCTAAAAAAAACAACAGCAGTGCAAATAATTTTCATAAAAAAAATGATAAAAAATTTCAGTTACACTTTTCAATTAAACAATGTCAATCATAATTTTTCAATTATACTTTCACTGCAAATTTGGATAGCATCTTACTGTTGGTAGGTTGAAAGGTTCTAAGGCGCAAGCTATTAATTAGATATGCAGCATCAAGTATTTATTGTAAGAGACCTTGCAACCATGTTGTGATACAAAAGACAACAAATTTAACTACTAGCTTCTAATTAAAAGAAGTATTGGTAACCTAAAAAAAAATCGACATCAAATTTGAAGAGTACATTAATGCAATTTTAAGCCCAGTAGAGAAAAACCACTAATCAATTTAGTACATGAAGCTAACTAGTCGCATAGGCTTTGTTAACTATGAAAAAAATAATGTGTAAGCTAACAATATCAGACTAAGTCAGATTTACAAAATACATGATACGAGTAAATAAATTCCTAAAACTAAGTAACTAACAACCCCTACTGTTTTACAAAATCCCTCAGAGATTCATTTTTTTTAAAAAGGCATGCATCAAGCTGAAAACCAATCAAAAGACATCAAAATTTCATCAGAAACAATCTCCAAGTATATATAGACCACTAAGATGCATATTTGAGTCTTTGGGTACTTTGGGATTATATGACGTGTCGAAGACTTCTTAACAATATTGGTACTAGCTTTGACGAGCTCTCTACTGAAAAAGCAGATAAAAATTCGCAAAGATTTTTACCCATACATAAGAAAAATATCAAAAATAGACAAAAATACCTATCAGAAATGTCGATTTGGACTGTCGATTTCTTCCCCGGAAGAGCTGTTGGCATTACAGTAAGGCTCACAGGTCGTAGGTCTCCTCAGAGTTGTGAATGAGTGAACGGAGGCGGTGGAGAGAGGAGGCGAGCAGCGGATCAGACGTCAACGGAGAGCTTCGATCGACTTCAATTTTCTCTTCGATTTTCTTTTCTGGAGTGAGAGAGAGAGACGAGACTCACGAGAGGCCAGATGGAAGAGAAGAAAACTCTTTTTTTTTTTAAGGAATAAATGGTGCGCTCTACATCGAACCGTCCATCTAGATCGGACGGTCCACGCTGAGAGATGGGCACTCTGCCCATCTTAATAAGATGGGCAGAGGATACGACTCCGGAGTTAGCCTGCGGGCCATTTTCAAAAAAAAAAAAAAAAAATCAGGCAAGGAGGACGCTTCTCTGGGAGTGAATCTCTATTTTAACTCTTTGAGGACTGAGGAAAGCAATTCCCCGCTTCTTCCTGCCTCAGCGCGCGTTTTTTTATTAACCACAGGCGAATTACAACACCAGTCCTGCGCTTTCTCAGCCATATATCTCTATGTTAGTAATTGCTCGATGCTCTTTAAGCTTAATCAAATTATTCGTCGATAATAATAATGATGAACAACAAGCCTCAAAGCTCCCAAAACAAGCTAATATAGCACACTAGCAAATACCAAAATTGGGTAGGAAAAAAGCAAATAAAATGATCCTAAAAACTAGAAATTAAATTACGAACTTGCACAAGTTACAACCCTAACAATATGCTATCAATAGCGACCTAAAACCATCAGTTAAGCATCTTAATTAAACTTTAACAAAGACTACTTTCTCCTTATCCCACCCCCAATTCCAGGACCAAAATTTAACCTCTATATGTAAAAAAAAAATTGCTGTGTCCATATCATTAAAAAATCTCATTGCTATCACCCATGCTGCAATTTCCTCTTTTTTCTCATGCGCTCCCTCCTCTCTTCTTCCTCGATGAGACGCAATTGCTCTTCGTCTTCCTTTCTTGCAATTTGTAGGCTGAAACAAAGGCAGAATTTATGAATAAGAAAATACAAACCTCCAGAATTTTTTTATAAATTATAAACATAAATAGAAGTTATATATAAGAATATGCACCTTCTTAATTCCTCTTTTTGAATAACATCAAAGCCAACTTCCATATCGCTGTCATCCTCATCCGACCCTGCCCATCTGTTAGGGTTGTAGCTGCAGAGGCAATCAATTTAAGTAATTGTATGGGAAACAATAACAGAAATTAATTGGCACACTAACAATAAGAATTTTCAACAACAGCATCATAAGGCGTAAACAACATACTTGAACATTTTACGAATCATGCTGATTGCTTCCTCATCTTCATCATCAAAGGGTCTTTTTGCGACAGGCTTTTTCTTTAAGGTAACATTCCTGTCCTCCCGCTCTCTAGCTCTACCATTAGCACTTGATGACATCTGTTTGGAAGGCTGCTTTACAAACAAAATTGGTGTCAAGACACAAACAAACTTTGGTGCTTTTGATATGTGTATATAGCCAAAGTTTAGGATAAATTATGTATATAACAGCTACAGTTCTTGATGAATAACAAACCTGAGATTTTGAAGGTGGGGCCGACTTCATACCAGGTTTCGCTGAGAAAGAACCTATTCTTCTCTGTTCAGTTGGACGCTGTTGTGCAGGAGGAGAAACATGCGACCTAGAGTTAGAACTAACAGTAGTTTTTTTTACGTCAGGACGATGGTTGCCGGTGCCATTAACAGCCTTCATAGGAGCCTTATTAGCTGCCATGGCTTTTGTAGGAGCTTTTGTACTAGTACTGGGGCCAGAACGGTGAGACCCACTTGGCATGGGTCTTGGTCGGTTGGATTGAGGCAGAGGTTGCCTCGAGGTGCCTGGCCGCTGAAGCTGTTGCTGGGGGTGCCTCTGAGCTGTACTCCCCTGCCTCAGATGTTGTTGTTGTAAATGTCTCTGGGCAGTGGTACTTGCAGCAGAGGGTGTTGACCTACCATTGAACCCTGTCAGATGCCCTCTCGATGGCTCCTTGATGTGCTTAACTGATGAGGGCTGGGACGTAGAAGGATCTTTGACATGAGGAGAAACCTGTATGAGTATCTATCCATGAAAGAACCAAAGGATGTGCTTTGGTCGTTGTTTGGTCACCAGTTTACAACAAGTCACTGAACCTACTCGATCATGTACCTATACTTGAACCCATGGTTCGATTTTCTCTCAAGATTATATACGATAAATAGGTTTTCCAGATACATAGTTTCTGGGTTTTAGAGTGCCTCAGGAAGCGAAATTGTTCAATGAAATAAAACATTCAACCCAAATCTTGTACTTGACTGGTCAGAGCAAGGACAACACAACTGTATGGATCCAAATCTCAAATTTTGAACAACCCACCCAAGACAGTGGAATGACTGAAAACAATCTGCCAGGAAAAATGGACCAACAATGACCGGACCAAGTGCTGAGGACTTGACAAAGAATGACTTCAATCAGGACAAAGAAACCAAACTTACTAGATTTTGACTGAGAAGTGTTTATTGTAGAGGGCTTAGGAGGTACATCAGCATCATCCGAGAACAAAAATGAGTAGTCTCGGTTGTCTTTCAGAATCTCCACCTTCTTCTTAACCTGAAAGAAATACACCCTTCAAATTTAGATACACTCAACTTGCATAGTATAAAAATATAACCCCCCCTCCCCCAAACTAAAAAAAAAAGAAACAAAAAAATGCCCCCTCATGAAAAGATGCACCACCTCCCTTCTAGGGACGGGAGTTGAAAAATGCAGAGACAATGTAAATTTACATCTGTGATCATAACAGTTGAGATCACTAAAATCCAGATTAAAATTTCTCCCAAAATGTAAATAAAATATATCTGGGAACTGGGAAGTAAATGTGATATTGTGATGCGATCATACAACTTTATCCCTAGAAATAACAGTATATGTCAGTATCATGCCTCTAACTTCTTTGGTGCATGTTTGAACTGCTGTGGAGATTTTAATAAAGGAATGTATAGGCCGTACCTCGTTGACTACTCTAGGCCGATGGCTATGTCCATTTGATGACTTGGGTCTTGAGGACATAGGAACTGTACCTTTCTACAGAAAAAGTTAAAGTTTGAAACTGTGCTTTAAGAATCCATTTAATCAAAACCTTGATAGTAATAATAATAATAATAATGATGTGACAGGAAAAGGAACTAACAGAAACAGCAGTAGAAGAGCCTGAAGGTTTAGAAGAAGAAGAAGAATGAAGATATCCATTCTCCTTCATTGATTTGGTTTCTTCAATTACGCGTGGGGCAATTCCAGGCGATGAGGGTCCAAAAAAGGATCCAAATCTGTAAGAAAATGTATTGTGATCAGTAAAAAAAGAGTAGTGCTTAAAAGCAGATGAAAAATTTAGGCTACATTCACGTAATTGTTTTTCTTCCGTCTCCCATTGTTACAATTTCATCTGCACCTTGTGAAATAAATGGAAATATAAACATAACTGCCGGAGATATTCACTAGGAATTTGATGTCAGTATGCAAACCCCCAAAAAATTTCAAGACCTCTAGCCTAACTCCTGAATTTTAGGGAAGCAACAGGAATCAAAACTCCAGAACCAATGTTTTGCTCACAAATTCTCATTACCAAACAAGTCAAACCAGTACAAGTCCAAATAGGAAATGAGAAAAGTAATTTAAGGGAAAAAAGGGCAGGTGCCAGGTGGAAAGGAAAAACATAAAACATACTTGTCATTAGAGGTGGCTTTCGGGGTGTTGCGTAAGGAAGAACGACCTAAAGCAGAAGCCGTTTCCTTCAACAGTTTCTGTCTGTATTTTTCCTTCAGCCTCTCTCTCTCTCTAAGATACTCCTTTTCTTCTTTTGTTGATTTTGGTGGTTCTCTGGCCTGTTCCTGCTCTTCTTCCTCCTCTTCATATTCATCTTCATATCCTTCCTCCTCATCATAATAATCCTATCAAAATAAATTTTAAAGTTTAATCCAACTCTAAACAAATCATTCCTTAACTAACCCAAATCCAGCTTACATCCTACATTTTATTTTAAACAATCAAACAAATAATCTCAAGCAATGAATCCAGTTCTAGCAAATTATTATGCTGAAACTCCTTATTTAGACTCCTTTCTGAAATTTAACCTAAATTTTCAGGTGGCCTTACCAGTTACCAGCTGGTAGATACTGCATCTAGGCTAGACGGTTATATTATAAAGAGTTTCTAAGAAAGAAGTAGCTTCAGAATAGAAAATAACCCACATCGTTATACTGCTGCCTCATCTTTGCCCAATTGTAACCCAATCCTGGTAGTAGATTAAAAGGGCCGGAATATGGCCTCAATCCTGTAAAAACGGAGAACACATTAGAAAACCTAACCAATAATTAAAAAAAAAATTCTCACCAAATCTTTCTATAAGAGTTGTTAAGTTAAAACTTTGACTCAGGATTACTTCAATTCCACAGAGATCAGAATCATTAATAAAAAATTTATTCAGAATTCGATAACTTTCATAGCCTGATTTCCCTAAATTCGGAACTAAACAACACAATTCTCATCTAATCACGACCTTCTAGCTAAATTTCGAACTAAACGACACAATTCCCGTCTAATCACGACCATCTATCACAGCAATATCGCATTGACCATGGTTCGGGAACCAATCGGGAAACCCTAGATCCAATTTTGGGGGCAATTGACCCCGATTTGGGCGAACAAAAAAACGATTGAATCGGAAAAAACTTACCTCCGAGTAACGCCGATTCTTCTCCCTTTCGTGTCGATCGGCTGGTTCTTCGATTCGATGCGCTCTTAGAGGTGGATTGGGAATTTGGTGGAGATCGGAAGAGAGATTGAGGATGGAGTGCAGTAAGTTTCGTTCGTAAATCGAAACTCGGAAGGAGAAACAAAATGGCTCCTCGTGTCGGACTCGGGGGGCCTATGGGGTTATTTATATAGGCAGAGGAGGACTAGAGGAGCGTCGGTCAGACGGACCAGATAAGGTCGCTCGCGTCGCGGTAAGTTTCCTTTTTTATTTTCTTTTTATTTTTGGTATTTGAGGAGGCCGCTGGACTGGAGACGTTTGTTTCCTTATTTACTGCTGTGGCAAATGGATTGCAGTTTAGTGTGGTATGTTGGGTCTTGGAGATTTGAGCATTTGTTATCGAACTTTACAAATAAAATAAAAAAGGGGAAATATTCAATAGTGTTCTGAGAATTAATTTTGAATTGGACTTTAATCTCAACGGTTTATGAGTGCTAATGAATTGATTTTTTTTTTTTTGGAAATGTACGGTTGAGATCAAAGCTCGATTCAGAAATTGATTCTTTTAGCAGATTTTTTTATAAAAAAATAATAAGTTAGTTTTTATATTTTTATTTGCATCTTAAATATTTATTTAAAAACTTAATAATTTCTAATTTTTACTTTTCAAAGAAATTAAATTAGTTTTTTGAAGGAACTAACTTAAATCATTTTTGAGAGTTTAAGAACTACGTTGTTATATAAAAATGATAAATTAAGTAGATTTTATTTAAAAAAAACTAGTGGCCAAAAGTTAATTTTTACTTTTTTTTTAAAAAAATGAAAGGAGTAATCCACAAATCACAATAGAGATCGATCTTATTGGTGGGTTTATTTAGTTTTAAAACAAGTGATAACAAAATGTCGTCACCTCTACTATTGTTGCTACTGATAATATTAGTGCATTGCGAGACCACTTCTTACTTATGCTGATTGCGGATGATCAATAATTTTTTTAAATTTTCATAAAATAGTAAAGTTCATGAAAATAGCACGTGATAAGAAAAAACTTATATCGAAATTTCAGAAGTCCAAAATAAAAAATTATGATAGAATTTTTTTATAATTTTTTTGAGAATGTACATAAAACTTAAGAAAAAAATGAGTTCGTGAAAGACCTTGAACAATATGATAGCCAAGATCACAACAAACGGAGACACAGACGTGATATCTTGGTGACCCTACTATCGTGCGTACAACAGGTGCGAAATTTTGTGGACAACTTGGCCCAAATATCAGGTCTTATTCGACAAAGTGAAAGTAGTAGCATATCATTCTTAGTTGCTTCAATCTGTCAATTGGCAATCTTTTGATCAAGACCTCCATGGCGAATACTTCACAAATATTTGCCAGCCTGAAAATTGTACTGGAAAGGACGGATTCTGAATTTCAATTAACTTGAGCAAGAAGGACCGACAACTGTACCTGCTAGTACTCAATAAGCAACGTGCAAAACAGATCGATGAAAGTGAAAAGTTGGGAAAGGAAACATAAAGGGGCCGTTTGGATGTTGTAGAAATTTGAGGAATTTGCAATTTCTAGATATAAATTTATTGAAATGTGTGTAACTTTGTGAAAAAATTGGATTGTTTATAATAAATTTGGCATATAAAATGTCCGGAATTTGTAATTCCGG
This sequence comes from Rhynchospora pubera, assembly GCA_028095005.1. Lineage (NCBI taxonomy): Eukaryota > Viridiplantae > Streptophyta > Magnoliopsida > Poales > Cyperaceae > Rhynchospora > Rhynchospora pubera. The sequence goes on from CM051460.1 coordinate 332,892,272, forward strand.
TCCCATCCAAACGGGGCCAAAAGAAGTATATATACTGTTAAAATGACATAAAAATCATGCCGTTCGACTATGTGTTCGGCCTGGGTCCAGCCGAACAGTAGCCCGAATGGATGCGTATCGTGCACAGAAAGGAAACTTCAAGGTGTCTCCAAGTTAGGAAAGGTTGCTAGCACGTCCAGAGATGTGCTCCCTGTGTGGGGTTGTGGTTTCCTTGTGAAAAAGATGTAAATTGTAAAGTAAAAGGAAGGAAATTAAAAAGGGTAATTAATAGGAAAGAAACTAGGGTCTCTAGAATAGTTTCTATTAATAATCCTCCTCCTCCATTGTAACAATTTAACCAGAAAAATCAATAAAGAAGAGATAGGCGTGTGTGCGTGAGGACGTAGGCACCAAGTTGGTGCTGAACCTCGTTAAAATCTCTGTGTTCAAGTGTTGTTTTTACTTTTCTTACATGGTATCAGAGCCAGGTTCGTTCTAAAACCGAAACTAAACCAAAACTCACAAAAAAACCTAAAAAATCAACCCGTTCGACCTCCTGTTCGGCCGAACACAGAGCCGAACAGATCAAAACAAAAAAAAAACTTGAAAAAACTTAGCCATGGCTGACGATACTGAGACCAAATCCATCCTTGAAAAGTTAACCGAACTTGTGATTACCCAACAAGCCCAAATGACCCAACTCATAACGATCCAAGCCCAAATGACCCAACTCATAACGATCTCAAGGCAAACTGTTATGCTCAAAAACGAGGAAGGTACTCATCAAAACTCTATGGTTATGTATACTAAAGGTGTTTCTAGTGGTAATTATCAGGACAAGTCAAAATTGAAGTGTATCCAATGTGGGAGAAACGGGCATCTGCGTGACACATGTTTTGAGATCGTGGGCTACCCTGACTGGTTCAAGGGAAAGAAGGGAAAGCAACAAAGTGTTAGTTGAGTGCATAATTTTCATTTTATGATTAAATACTACTAATTATCCATAAACGATCATGCACAAACACGGATCTTGCACTAAGCCATTCACACAAGAGAGAAAGGTTCAAGGTATACCTCTCTTGAACTAGTAATCAAGAGGCTCGAACCGGCTAGGTTGTAGGTGGTTGTGCTCACGTCTAGCTCGCGCCTCCTTGTCGAATCGCCTCGAGTCCACTTGGTATTAACCAAATCCTCTACAAGTTATGCTAGTAACTTGGAGGAAATGCCTAATCCCTTGTTTTCCCAATCTTCTAGCAAATGAACTAATTGATTTGAGGAAGAGAGGGGGCTCAACACATGAGCTAATGGAGAGGGAGAGAGGGGAGGCGCCGGCCAAGGAAGAGGGGGCGGCTAGGGTTTTTGGGAGAGAGAGAGAGGGGAATTTGCTACCATATACCCCTTTATATAGAGCTCAAACCCTACCTACCTCTCAACACCTATTTACAACTTTGCCATCCCACCTACCACAAGCTATGGCCGGCCACATTATGGGCCCTTCATGGGCTATGTGCATTGCCTCTTGGGTCCACTTAATCAACTATTAAATGGCCCTTCTTGTTGCTCCCAATTTGACTCCCTATTGGGCCTTTAATTAACTATTTAATTAAAGCCCTATTAAATGCATATGTGTTGAAATAAATAATTATTAACTTAATAATAATTATTTAGGGATTAGATAATGCATTAATTTATTTCTATATGATCCCTTTGATTTAATTAATTATAACGGTCTACAACGCTATTTAATTAATTAATCAACTCATCATATTTTGCAATACCAATTATTGCAAATAAATAAATAATGCAAGCATGGTTAAAACACCAATTCTGTGTGACCCTTTGAGGATTTATGCTACGTTGGACATGGAGTTAAATCGCTATTTAAGTCCAATAATCATAAGCGGTATCTAGCAACACGTTATGATTCCCAATTCGCATAAATAGTGTACAGCTACAATATTTCAATCCTGCATAAGAGAATAAAAGTATATCTCTATTTTGATTCCTATGCCTCACGATATCATCGTATAATCCAAGATAGGAATGTGTCATTCTTGCAGATTATACGTTTCTTGATCTAGAGATAATTGTATCAGTTGCTAGCAAACAATCTATCTCCATCAAGGGGCCCAAACAGATATCGTCACTCACTAAGTGAATTAATGAGGGACATACGGTTTTCTTGACTATTTAACTTTTCCCCGCACAGTTCAAGAGAACATAAATAACGTCCGTATAGCAGCCCTTATCGGGAATCAGCGGTAGACGATATTTATTGAACCTATCCTCATGTGGAAAAGATAAATATCTCAAACTTAGAATCAAAATCATAACGAAATAAATAATGACACCAAAACACAATCCATATATTTATTTCGTTGGGTCATGTCCTGTACTATGTTCAAATAACATAAACATATGCAATTAAGTTGGTTACTCTTAACCTTTGATTTATAGAACTTAATCAACACTTAACTTGCATACTAATCTTATTGATAATTAATGTTCCTTGTTAATTATCAAGATTATGGACGCTTTAGATTTATTGTTGTCATTTACTACTAAATGAATCACAGTGATCTATAATTCAGATCCTCAACCTGAATGAACTGTCAACACATAAATCAAGGAACAAATGATATGAAATCATCCATAACATAAAACCATAGAAGTAGCCAAAAAGATTGGCTTCTAGGACATATCTCTAACAATCTCCCACTTGGCCTAGAGTCAATCAACAGTGACTTCTAGCCAGTGTATAGTACTCAATGTAATATCCAAATATACATGTCTCATACTAACGCCTAAATAAAAGATACAACTCAAAGCCAATCAGGCATACGCCTAATCCCCATGGATGCAACATGCAACTCATGCGCGGCTCGAGACAAAGGCTTTGTCAGAGGGTCCGCTGTGTTCGCGGCACCGTCCACCTTCTTGACCTTGACCCATCCGTCATTGACCAACTGACGGATGAGATGGAACCGTCGTAGAATGTGCCTAGTCTTCTGGTGAGACCTAGGCTCCTTGGACTGAGCTATGGCTCCCGTATTGTCGCAGTAGATATCCACTGGACCCGAGATGCTTGGAACCACCTCTAGCTCGGTCAAGAACTCCTTGATCCATACGGCCTCTTTTGCTGCTTCACCAGCCGCTAAGTATTCCGCTTCGGTGACGGAATCGGCCGTAGTATCTTGCTTGGAACTCTTCCAACTTACGGCACCACCATTAAGCAGAAATACAAAGCCGGACTGTGATTTGGAGTCATCTCGATCGGTTTGGAAACTAGCATCGGTGTAACCAGTTACAACGAGCTCTTGGTCTCCACCGTAAACGAGAATGCTCTCCTTGGTTCTCTTGAGATACTTGAGGATATTCTTGACTGCGGTCCAATGTGCCATGCCCGGGTTGGCTTGGTATCGACTAGTCACGCTAATCGGATGTGCCACATCGGGACGAGTGCATAGCATGGCATACATAATCGATCCGACTACAGATGGATACTTGAATCGCTTCATGTACTCCCGATCTGTCTCCGTTGTCGGACCTTGAGTCTTGCTCAAGTAAATGCCATGTGACATAGGCAAGAATCCCTTCTTGGAATTCGCCATGTTGTGTTTTTGCAACACCTTGTCAATGTATGCATCTTGGCTCAAACCTAACATCCTCTTTGATCTATCTCTATAGATCTTGATTCCTAGGATGTAGGCGGCCTCGCCCAAGTCTTTCATTGAGAACACTTTCTTCAATGAATCCTTGACTGCATTCAATTCGGGAATATCATTCCCGATCAAGAGTATATCGTCAACATATAGAACAAGAAACACAACCACGCTCCCACTAAACCTCTTGTAGACACAAGGTTCCTTTTCACTTTGAGAGAAGTTCAATTTCTTGACTTCCTCATCAAAGCGCTTGTTCCAACTCCGTGATGCTTGCTTCAATCCATAAATGGATCGTTGAAGCTTGCATACTTTGTTAGCATTCTTTGGATCCACAAAACACTCGGGTTGTGTCATATACACATCCTCTTCCAAATTTCCATTTAGGAAGGCGGTTTTGACATCCATTTGCCAAATCTCATAATCATAGAATGCGGCAATTGCTAACATGATCCGAATTGACTTGAACATGACGACGGGCGAGAAGGTTTCTTCATAGTCAATACCATGAATTTGCTTGTAACCTTTCGCTACAAGTCGTGCTTTGTAAATGGTCAAGTTGCCATCCATGTCGACCTTTCTCTTAAAGATCCACTTGTTCTCAACGGGTTTTACTCCGTTGGGAAGGTCAACCAAGGTCCATACCTTGTTGTCATACATGGATTGCATTTCGGATTCCATGGCTTTTAGCCATTCCTTGGAGTCGGTTTTCTTTCTCATGTCATCAACGGTCAAAGGCTCATCGTTCTCCATAACGAGAATGTCGTGCAAACCTAAATATCTTATAGGTGGACGACTTGGCCTTGCCGATCTTCGTAGGGTAGAAGTTTGAGGTTCTTGAACTTGTTCCACAACGGTTTGTGGACTTTGTTCTTGAACTTCAAGTGAAGGTGCTTCCTCAACATCATCGACTCGCGATATGTTTGAGTTTTCATTTGAGGGAGCTTGTTCGTGAATCTCTTCTTCCACAACAACTTGTGGAATGGGTTCGGCTACAATCTCATTCGGTGCATCCACATTTTGTGCAACCTCATTTGGCACCACATTGGGAACAACCACATTGCCTACTTGAGGCATGCTTTGTTGTTGCGGTTCTTGAATTTCTTCAATCACCACGTTGCTCCCACTACTTCTTCTTGAGAGAAACTCCTTCTCCAAGAACACACCATAACGAGCAACAACTATCTTGTTCTCGTTGCGGTTATAGAAGTAGTAACCCTTTGTTTCCTTAGGGTATCCTACGAAATGACATTTGTCCGATTTGGGTCCAAGCTTATCGCTCACTAGCCTTTTCACATAAGCTTCACAACCCCAAATCTTGAGAAACGACATGCTTGGTTTCTTCTTAAACCAAAGCTCATAGGGCGTCTTCTCAACGGACTTTGATGGAACACGGTTTAATGTAAAAGTTGCGGTTTCAAGGGCGTATCCCCAAAAGGACATAGGCAAATCGGCTTGGCTCATCATTGATCGAACCATGTCAAGCAAAGTTCGATTCCTCCTTTCGGATACACCATTCCATTGTGGTGTTCCGGGTGGAGTGAGTTGTGGAACGATTCCACACTCCTTTAGATAGTTGCCAAACTCATGGCTCAAGTACTCACCACCTCGATCGGATCGTAAGACCTTGATCTTTCGACCAAGTTGGTTCTCAACTTCATTCTTAAATTCTTTGAACTTGTCAAAGGATTCGGATTTGTGACGCATCAAGTAGATATACCCGTATCTACTATGGTCATCGGTGAATGTGATGAAGTATGAATAACCACCACGCGCACAAATGCTCATAGGCCCACATACATCGGTATGTACAAGGTCTAACAAGTCATTTGCCCTTGTCCCTTTGTTAGGAAAAGGCGCTTTGGTCATCTTTCCCATCAAACAAGATTCGCATGTGTCAATTGGCTCGAAAGCGAATTGATCCAAGAGACCAACGGTTTGTAATCTCTTGATGCGTTTCTCATTGATATGACCTAAGCGGCAATGCCACATCAAAGTTGCATTCTCATGTGAAATCTTACGTTTCCTATTGTCATTCTCAACACTCAAGATAAGTCCGCTAGAATCAAGCAAATAAAGACCATTCAATAAATGCGCATCACAAAAACGAACTCCATTTCGAAACAAGGTCAACAACTTGTTCTTTATTACAACATCAAAACCATCCATGTCCAAACAAGAGATAGAGATAATGTTTCGAGTGATAGAGGGAACTAAAAATACATCCTTTAGTTCCAACACAAAACCGGAAGGTAAAGTTAAATCCACGCTCCCAATGGCCATAGCGGAGATGCACGTGCCATTCCCGACGCGGAGTTGAACTTCACCTTTCTCGAGCCGCCTCCTATTCTTTAGGACCTGCACATTTCGACAAATGTGAGCACACGAACCGGTATCGAATACCCAATCGGTGTTAGAGGTAGCGAGAAGGGTTTCGATGACAAATATACCTGAAGAAGAAGGTTGGACGGTTCCCGCCTTCTTGTCGGCAAGGTACTTGGGGCAGTTTCTCTTCCAATGACCCTTGTTGCTACAGTAGTAGCAAACGGTCTCGGGAGTGGCCGGGTTCTTCTTCTTCTTGGAACCCACGGGAGCACCCTTGGCCGAACCTTGGGGCGTCACCGGGCCTTTGCCCTTCTTGGCTTTACGGCCTCGCTTCTTGATCTTTTTGCTCTTGTCACTCACGGCAAGAACATCCTTTGGGCCCTTCTCCTTCTTGAGACTATCCTCCGTCTCAACGAGCATGTTTTGGAGATCATCCATGCTCTTGTCCATGCCATTCATCCGGTAGTTCACAACAAAACCGGTGAAGCTTGGAGGGAGGGAGTTGAGAATGAAATCTTGAATCGCACCCGTAGGAAAGGGCGTATCAAGCTTTTCGAGCTGCCGAAACAACCCCGCCATCTTCATGACGTGTGGCCCGACTTCATGACCCTCCGCCAAGCGAGTGTTGGCGACGGCCTTGATGAGACGGGCCCTTTCGGTGCGGGCCTTGGTTTGGAACATGTTCTTGAGACGAGTGATCATCTCAAACACTCCATATCCACTATCGATGAACTCCTTTTGGAGTTCCGATTCCATGACCGCAACCATCAAGACCGACATCTCCATGTCGTCATTGACGTGCTTCTCATATTCCTCTTGCTTATCCTTTGGATCGGTGTCCTTAGGAGCAGAGGGAATCGGAGTGGAGAGGAGGTACTCCCTTTTTTCAAACCTAAAGGCAAGCCTTAGGTTGTGGTGCCAATCCAAGAAATTAGCACCGTTAAAGGCGAGTTTCTCTTTCTCAAGAAGAGAACGAAGCGTTAAAGAGGAGGAAGACATCTACAACAATTATCGAATTAAAGGTCAATTAGTTTTATGTTTTTAGTTTTAACAAAAGTAAAACTTTCACTACACTTTTAAAAGTCCCTAAGTATAGTGATTTCCAAGACCCCTATTTTCATCAAAATGGACCTGCTATGGCACGTCATCCAAAATGATTAGATAAGGTAGGTTCTCCAACCAATCATCTTACCATGACTCTTGGTTCGCATGAGCGAACTTCGCCCCGATGTCCAAACTCTAGTTGGGTCCATCGAAAAGTCACTTCTCACTATTTGCTCCTTGCAAATCTTATCTATTTGCACCCCGACTATCGAATTGGCAATCATGACGTCCGCTTGGGCGGACCGCGCCATGAGTGACAATCGGCGTGAAGGGGATAGAGAGAAGGAGGGCGATTTAACTTATTCGATTTAGTTTGGGACAAACAATTCATATGACACTTTGTTTGGTGGTCGTGTAAGCATACACCCATACCTAACCTAACAAAAGTAATCACATAAGCATCTCATAGTTGTGGGTTTGTATGGCTCCCGCTTGCATTAGTTTCGCCACATCGTCCATGGAGCAAAACTAATCTATTTCTTGCCCTCCCACTAAATTCTATAAGGATCTAAATCCTATATAAAATAAAGGTGCAAAATACATGTGAAAACATCCTATTCCCATCCTAACCTTAGGGGCATGCAAGCCTCACAAGTTACATCAAAAATTAATCAACAAATTAATTAATTAATGGCACCAAAGGCCGCATTACAAACATTCACACATACATTCATTACAACCACAAGGCATTGAGTCTTGAGCCATACTAAACCCACTATCCACCTACAAAACAAAGTTAGCACATACAAGAACTTTGTTTCCAATTAACGATTTTCAAGCATCTTTGCGTATCGTTTGCCATAAGTAAATTCCGTGTAAAAATCCTCAATTTTTAAACAACCAAACTTGTTTAAATTCATTTAGAAAGTTCTTTCAACATCCCATAACAGAAAGGAGATCAAACAAGGAGTTTTTCTAATTAATTTCAACTAGTTTGAATATTTAGAAAAACAGTAATTTATTAAAACGTAACTAATGGAATCCAATAAAAGCAAAGGTTTTAGGTCTCCAAAAATTCTCAAATAAATTACTTAAGCTCCTTATCATAGTTGTGATTACCAGTAAAAATTTCAAGAAGAGATCTTACACCATCTGGGAGAATAAAAAATGACAAATCTCTTACAAGTGCACGAAACACCGTTATGAGATTTTCAGATTATCCTCTCAACCATTTGGTCTGTTAGACCACCTTCTAATTAGTTTTTATATATACAATATACATAGAAAAACTAGTTTATTCTATAGCCTAACTATTCATGAAAAGAAAACCACCAAGTGTAGTTCAAAAAGTTCGAGTTACTAACTAAACAACCAACAAATTCTGTACTGGAACAGACTGTCGATCAAAAAGTTCTAGCCTAGTTGAAGGTCCAAATCTCCACGAAAAATTATGAAACTAATTTTCCTGGAATCCTAACTCAAAATAGAACAACTCCATTTAAACAGAATTAATAGGAAAGAAACTAGGGTCTCTAGAATAGTTTCTATTAATAATCCTCCTCCTCCATTGTAACAATTTAACCAGAAAAATCAATAAAGAAGAGATAGGCGTGTGTGCGTGAGGACGTAGGCACCAAGTTGGTGCTGAACCTCGTTAAAATCTCTGTGTTCAAGTGTTGTTTTTACTTTTCTTACATGGTATCAGAGCCAGGTTCGTTCTAAAACCGAAACTAAACCAAAACTCACAAAAAAACCTAAAAAATCAACCCGTTCGACCTCCTGTTCGGCCGAACACAGAGCCGAACAGATCAAAACAAAAAAAAAACTTGAAAAAACTTAGCCATGGCTGACGATACTGAGACCAAATCCATCCTTGAAAAGTTAACCGAACTTGTGATTACCCAACAAGCCCAAATGACCCAACTCATAACGATCCAAGCCCAAATGACCCAACTCATAACGATCTCAAGGCAAACTGTTATGCTCAAAAACGAGGAAGGTACTCATCAAAACTCTATGGTTATGTATACTAAAGGTGTTTCTAGTGGTAATTATCAGGACAAGTCAAAATTGAAGTGTATCCAATGTGGGAGAAACGGGCATCTGCGTGACACATGTTTTGAGATCGTGGGCTACCCTGACTGGTTCAAGGGAAAGAAGGGAAAGCAACAAAGTGTTAGTTGAGTGCATAATTTTCATTTTATGATTAAATACTACTAATTATCCATAAACGATCATGCACAAACACGGATCTTGCACTAAGCCATTCACACAAGAGAGAAAGGTTCAAGGTATACCTCTCTTGAACTAGTAATCAAGAGGCTCGAACCGGCTAGGTTGTAGGTGGTTGTGCTCACGTCTAGCTCGCGCCTCCTTGTCGAATCGCCTCGAGTCCACTTGGTATTAACCAAATCCTCTACAAGTTATGCTAGTAACTTGGAGGAAATGCCTAATCCCTTGTTTTCCCAATCTTCTAGCAAATGAACTAATTGATTTGAGGAAGAGAGGGGGCTCAACACATGAGCTAATGGAGAGGGAGAGAGGGGAGGCGCCGGCCAAGGAAGAGGGGGCGGCTAGGGTTTTTGGGAGAGAGAGAGAGGGGAATTTGCTACCATATACCCCTTTATATAGAGCTCAAACCCTACCTACCTCTCAACACCTATTTACAACTTTGCCATCCCACCTACCACAAGCTATGGCCGGCCACATTATGGGCCCTTCATGGGCTATGTGCATTGCCTCTTGGGTCCACTTAATCAACTATTAAATGGCCCTTCTTGTTGCTCCCAATTTGACTCCCTATTGGGCCTTTAATTAACTATTTAATTAAAGCCTATTAAATGCATATGTGTTGAAATAAATAATTATTAACTTAATAATAATTATTTAGGGATTAGATAATGCATTAATTTATTTCTATATGATCCCTTTGATTTAATTAATTATAACGGTCTACAACGCTATTTAATTAATTAATCAACTCATCATATTTTGCAATACCAATTATTGCAAATAAATAAATAATGCAAGCATGGTTAAAACACCAATTCTGTGTGACCCTTTGAGGATTTATGCTACGTTGGACATGGAGTTAAATCGCTATTTAAGTCCAATAATCATAAGCGGTATCTAGCAACACGTTATGATTCCCAATTCGCATAAATAGTGTACAGCTACAATATTTCAATCCTGCATAAGAGAATAAAAGTATATCTCTATTTTGATTCCTATGCCTCACGATATCATCGTATAATCCAAGATAGGAATGTGTCATTCTTGCAGATTATACGTTTCTTGATCTAGAGATAATTGTATCAGTTGCTAGCAAACAATCTATCTCCATCAAGGGGCCCAAACAGATATCGTCACTCACTAAGTGAATTAATGAGGGACATACGGTTTTCTTGACTATTTAACTTTTCCCCGCACAGTTCAAGAGAACATAAATAACGTCCGTATAGCAGCCCTTATCGGGAATCAGCGGTAGACGATATTTATTGAACCTATCCTCATGTGGAAAAGATAAATATCTCAAACTTAGAATCAAAATCATAACGAAATAAATAATGACACCAAAACACAATCCATATATTTATTTCGTTGGGTCATGTCATGTACTATGTTCAAATAACATAAACATATGCAATTAAGTTGGTTACTCTTAACCTTTGATTTATAGAACTTAATCAACACTTAACTTGCATACTAATCTTATTGATAATTAATGTTCCTTGTTAATTATCAAGATTATGGACGCTTTAGATTTATTGTTGTCATTTACTACTAAATGAATCACAGTGATCTATAATTCAGATCCTCAACCTGAATGAACTGTCAACACATAAATCAAGGAACAAATGATATGAAATCATCCATAACATAAAACCATAGAAGTAGCCAAAAAGATTGGCTTCTAGGACATATCTCTAACACAAAGAAGGTCTCAAGTGAATATGGCAGCCACCGGCCCAAGCAGCGAGGCTAATGCATCTCATTCGGCCACCCATTCGGCCATCCATTCGGCCGAACACAACCATTCGACCACCCATTCGGCTGTCCAGAGCCGAACAGACAGCCGAATGACCAGTTCAGACAACCAGACAGAGGGGACAGAAGGTGGTGTAGGTCGGGCGCAGCTGTGTGCAGCCCGAGAATCCACCAACAGTGAACAAGGGACAGGTTTGATAGGTAACACTTCTATCCAAGGTATATCTCTACTCACAAGTCATAATTTGGATTGGGTAATTGACTCTGGGGCTACAGACCATATGACCTTTGACATAAAAGATTTCAAAAGATTCAGGGGACCAAGGGTGAAAAATATCTACAATGCAAATGGGTTTGAGTATCCAGTAAAAGGGGCAGGAGATGTAGAAATTTCACCTTCTTTAATTCTTAACAATACTCTTCATGTACCTTCCTTGACAAATCGATTGATTTCAATTGGACAAATAACAGAAGAATTGAACTGTGTGGTTCTCATGTTTCCTGATTTTTGTATTTTTCAGGATATCCTCACGAAAGAGATCATTGGGCGTGGTACTAAAAGAGGTCGTCTGTATCACTTAGAAGACCTTAAGATTGGGAGAACTAATTTAGCAAGCAGGAGTTCGAACTTGGAAGAAAGAATTTGGACATGGCACAGGCGGTTAGGACACCCATCTTTTGGTTACATGAGAAAAATTTTGCCTGATTTATTTTGTGGAATGGATTTATCTAAGTTTAATTGTGAAACTTGTATAAGAGCTAAAAGTCACCGTGTGACATACAATATTAGCTTGAATAAGTGTGATAAACCTTTTGACTTGATCCATTCTGATGTGTGGGGGCCTTCCCCGATTGAATCAATTTTTGGATATAAGTACTTTGTCCTATTTATTGATGATTGCACTAGAATGACCTGGTTGTTTTTGTTGAAAAGAAAAGATGAAGTGGAAGAAGTATTTAGAAATTTTCATGTTATGGTGCAAACTCAATTTGGGATAAGCATAAAACTGTTTAGAAGTGATAATGGGGGAGAGTTTGTGAATAGAAATCTAAAAAAAATTTTCAAGGAAAAGGGTATTATTCATGAAACAACTTGTGTTGCAACACCACAACAAAATAGGGTAGCTGAAAGAAAAAACAGACATGTTCTTGAAACTGCTAGGGCATTGTTAATTGAAAATAATGTACCACAAAAATTCTGGGACTGTGCTGTAATGATGGCAGTGTATGTGATAAATAGGTTACCCTCTGTGATCAATAAATTTCAAACACCCTTGAAGAAACTTAGCACCTTTACCTCTATTCCATCTATCTTGAGCTTGCCACCGAAAACTTTTGGGTGTGTGGCATATGTGCATGTCCAGAAAAATAACCGGACCAAGTTAGACCCATGTGCAGTCAAGTGTGTATCCCTAGGTGTTGGAACCAACCAGAAGGGGTATAGATGCTTTGACCCAAAATCCCATAAATGGTATGTCACAAGGGATGTTACCTTCTTGGAAAATGAGAGGTTTTATCAAGACACCACTGTTTTATCTCAGGGGGAGAAAGATAATGAGATAAATCAGTGGTATCACCAAGGGGAGGAAACATTTGGAGTATATGGTAGTTCAAGTAATAGTGAACAGCCAGAAACCAGCCATTCGGCCACCCATTCGGCCGAACATTTGGCCGAACAGACAGAGGAACAGGAGCAATCAGTTGAGTTCTTGGCCAATCAGCTTAGGGAACTTGATCTAAGGGAGGAACACGAAATACCAGATGTGTATCAAGGTACTTGGGACCCACAGGAAGAGGAATTGGATGAAGAAGTGATACAGACTGACCAGAGTCCACAAACCCATGCATCTCCTGAGGATACTCCTGAGGTAAGTGTTTCTAACCCAAGATATGTTCTTCCACCAAGACACAATCATGGTAAACCACCAAAAAGGTATGTACCTGAGGATGGTACAAGTAAAGAGGTCATATACCCGATTGCAAACTTTGTTAGCACAAAAGGACTACCAGAACCACTAAGGAAATTTAGTGACCAAATGTTGACTATACCTACACCTGGAAATGTAAATGAAGCTCTTAGTGATCATAAATGGGTAGAAGCAATGAATGAAGAAATGAAAGCTTTGTATAAAAATGAAACTTGGACTTTAGAAAATTTGCCCAATGGTAAGAAACCAGTAGGATGTAAGTGGGTATTCACAATTAAGTATGGTGCAGATGTTAGGAAATTGCCCAATTTTAATTTTGTGACTAATTACTATTAATTAATCCAATTAAAACACAAGCAACACGAGATCTAGTACTTTAAGCAATAGACACAAAAAGAAAGAGGAGAAATCGATACCTCCCGCGAAATCGTATTCGCGGGGCTCGACCAAGGCATGGGAATCGATGGCGTGCCTTCTCCACCGTCTCCACCACGTCTCGTAACCGCCCTCGAGTCCACCAAGGAGGATTAATCACGTTCTACAAGGTACGTGCTAGCATACCCAAAGAACAAGCCTAATCCCTATGGTTTTCTCTCTTGCATCAATCAACAACCTTGATTTAGTGGAGAGAAAATAGCTCAACACATGAGCAAAAGAGAGGGAGAGAAGAGGAAGGTGGCGGCCTAGAATGGGAGGAAGAGAGGAGAGAGAAAACTCTAGGTGGAGGCTCTCATAAGTGGTCCTTATATAGAGCACAAAACCTAATTGACCTCTTGCATAATTACAACTATGCCATCCAACCTACCACCATAAATGGCTGCCACGAAATGGGCCTTTATGGGCCATTAAACCCCTTCATTTGGACCATTAATTCATATAATTAAGGTCCCTCAACTTTGCTCTTTAATTGGGCTATATATTTGCTATTTAAATAACGGCCCAATTCATCAATATAACCATTTATATTAATAAGTGTTGAACTAAATTAATTATTAACTCATTAATAATTATTTTAGGATTAGTTAATGCATTAATTTATTTCTATATGATCCATTGACTTAATTAATTATAACGGTTCGCAACGGTATATAATTAATTAATCAATCTTATCATATTTCCACAGAACCTACTGCTGTGAATAAATAAATAATGCACTGTGTGATTAATGTCCTATTTGTGTGACCCTTTGAGGATTTATGCTATGTTGGTCATGGAATTAAATCGTTATTTAATTCCAATAATCATAAGTGGTATCTAGCAACACGTTATGATTCTCAATTCGCATAAATAGTGTACTGCTACAATATTTCAATCCTGCATAAGAGAATAAATATGTTTCTCTATTTTGATTCTTATGTCTCACGATATCATCGTATAATCCAAGATAGGAATGTGTCATTCTTGCAGATTATACGTTTCTTGATCTAGAGTTGATCGCCTAGTTGCGCGCATACGATCCAACTCCATCAAGGGGCCCAAACAGATATCGTCACTCACTAAGTGAATTAATGAGGGACATACGGTTTTCTTGATGATTAGCTTTTCCCCGCACAATTCAAGAGAACGTAAATCAAGTCCGTATAGCAGCCCTTAACGGGAATCAGCGGTAGACGAGATTTATAGAACCTATCCTCATGTGGAAAAGATAATCATCTCAAACTTAGAACCAAAATCATAACGAAATAAACAATGACACATAACACAATCCATATGTTTATTTCGTTGGGTCAAGTCCTGTACTATGTTCCATAACATATACATATGCAATTAAGTTGGTAACTCTTTACCTATGATTTGTAGAACTTAATCATCACTTAACTTGCATACTAATCTTATATGATAATTAATGTTCCTTGTTAATTATCAAGATTATGGACCGTTTAGATTTATTATTGTCATTCTAAAGAATGATCCACAGAGATCTACAATTCAGATCCTCAACCTGAATAATCTGTCAATAATAAACCTAGGAACAGATGATAAAATATCATCCATAACATAAACTAATAATTAAGTCATTAAATTATTGACTTCTAGGACATAACTCTAACAATCTCCCACTTGGCCTAGAGTCAATCAGTAGTGATTTCTAGCCAACGAAGAATTGAGAACAATGTCATATATCTACATATATACATGTCTCGGACCTCAAAATAAATAATACGCTTAAAGCTAGTTACTCATACGTCCACCACGTATGGATGCATAACTGCATCTCGTATACTGCTCAAGGTAGAGGTCAAGTTAGAGTGTTCACTGTGTTCGCGAACCTATCCAAATTTGTTCGACCCTATATATATATATATATATACTACTATATATATGTTCTTGATCATCATCATATGATATCAAGTGATATTGTTATAGATCATATTTGAATCTCCAATGTAACATTGGGTTCTTTAGGAGTAAGTTGTGGTTCGAGATGCATAGAACCATAATAACTCGACTAAGAACTTGATCCCAAATAATATTCTTTTATTGCTTCACAAGTTGCTATGTATTTTGTTTTGGTGACGGAAACGGTTGTAATATTCCATTTAGAACACTTTCTAAACTTACAACACCACCTTTAAGCAAAATATGTAGCTCAATTGTGATTATATCAATCTTTTGAAAAACTTTTTTTAGTGTAACAACTTACACGAGATTTCTTTCATCTTAGGAGATGAAACATTGTATCACTCTTTCTCATAAGGTACTCGAGGATATCCTTGACTATCGTCCAAATGTGTCTCTCTTGTATCCATTTGACAACTGTTTGTCATATCCTTTGGATATTACACATTGGGGCATATGCATAAATATGGCGTACAAAATGAAACTCATAATGAAAGAATGCTTGAACTATTTCATGCACTTTCTTGAATTGAGTTGCAATAGACCGAGTTAAACACTCAAGTCATGCCATGTGACGTACAGTTAGACATCCTTTCTTGGAGTGTAACTTTCATGTTTCTAGAACACTTCGTCAATATATGCATATTTGCTCAAACCTAACATCCATCATAATCTATCTTCATAGATTTGTTTCCTAGGATCAGGTAATTTCGCCCAAGTTCTCATTTGAGAAAGCATTCTCCAAAGAGATCTCGACAATATTCATTTTCTTAATGGTATTCCCAATTTAATGAATTGTTATCTTGAATAATACAAGTAATTCAATTATGCTCCCACTGAATATCTTGTTTATACAAGATACTTTTGACGAAGTTCAACTCCTTGACTTCATTGTCAAATCTTTTATTCCAATCTCCACAACACTTGCTTTAATCCATTAATGGATCCTTGAAGCATGCATATGATTTTAGCAATACATTAATAAAACCTCGATTTGTGTCAAATGCACAACATCTTCCTTCATTCATACGAAGAAGGCGGTTTTGTGTGTTTTTCCATATATCAACATATATGAAATACAACCATTGCTAGAATGATCTTTATTGACTTTTACATAGCCACAAGCAAGAGGTTGCGCTTTGTACGTAGTCAACTAGTCATCGACTTAGACATAGCTACAAGCGAGAAGCCGCGCTTTGTACATAGTCGATTTGTTATCCATGTCGATCTTTCCTTTTGAAGATCTAAAACGTTCTTGATGGATTGCTCCTTCATGAACATCAACCAAGGTCTATACCTTGTTGTTATACATGAATTTTATTTAAAGATCATATGAATTCAAACCATATATGTGGAATCGGATCGTTCCATCGTTTTTTCTTGTTTATCAACGGATTCTCATATGCTAAGTTTGAGAATGTCGTGAAGCCAATGCACCAAACGGCTTAGGCAATCAACTCTCGTTGATCTTTTGTAGGATTGGTACTTGAGGTTCAAGAACTACTTCCACAACGATTTGTTGAACGAGTTCTTGACTCCTCATATATTCCATGAGTTTCTCAAACATCATCAACTCGTGAGATGGTTGAGTCCTCATTAGAAGGAGCGTACTATTAAACTTCTTTTCAAAACAACTTGTGAATGAAGTTCCGCTCAACTCCCACTAAGCACCATGTATGGAGTGACAAGTTTCCCATAAGAGTACTTCTTGTAGTGACGCATAAACTCCTTTAATGCTCACTTTACTCCCACTACTTCTTCTTGAGAGTTTCAATTCATCAAGACTACATTATGATTAGCAACAACTACTTTGTTCTTATCATATTCGTGGAAGTAGTGCCTTTTAATATAAAGCATCCTACAAATATATAGTGTCTTATTTGGTTTAAGCTTACAAGTCAACAATACTTGAAATAAGCTTCTTAACACCAAATCTCGAGAAGTATTATACTTAGAGATCAAAATCTCGTAAGATATCTTCTTCAATAGACTTCGATGGAACATTATTCAGTGTAAACAATATTGTCCTCAAACATAATTCCCTAATACGAGTCGAATAAGTCAATTTGATTTATTACCGATCGAACTATACGAAATATTGTTCGATACCTCCATTCTTGGACATATTATTCCTCATGGAGCGAGTTGTGAAACTACTTTCATACTCTTTAGATAATATTTCAAATCATGTGACTTAACTATTTACTTGCCACGATTAATTGTAAGACTTCCATTTTTCTTGAAAGGTCTTTTAAACTTTACTCTTGAACTCCTTTGAACTAGTCAAAAGGTTCATACTTATACCTTATCAAATAGATATGTTAATATCTACAATGATCGTTGGTTAAGTAGTAAAGTATCAATAACCTTTCATCGCACAAGTACTTATTGGTCTTTATACATCGATATGTAAAAGTCCTATTCAAGTCACTTGTCCTTAAACCTTTGTAGGTTAAAGGCGCTTTTGTCATTTAACAAACATGATTCGCATACCACTCGATTTGAAATCGAATTGAATTTACGAGCTCTACGTTACGGAGACTCTCGTAATGCGATTCTCGTTTATGTATATGACTAAGCGGTTATATATAACATGAAAGTCAAATACTTTATGTCAAGTCTTACGCATCCTATTTGTCATTCAAATCTTGCTTATCTATTTCAAGCAAATTCAATCAAGATGCATGAAATCATATAAACAAATCCAGAATAAAAGAACTTGTCTTTTAATAATCATAATCATCCATTTCATCGAATATGAAATGGAGATGTTTTGAGAAGTTAGGATTAAGGTATGCAACCTTCAATTCCTAAACAAACTCTTAATAAAGATAACTCTACGTATTCGATGGTAATGACTTAGACGAACAAGTCATTGCCTATACGGAGTTACTTTACATCTCTCGAACATTCTCTTATTCTTCATTGCTAACACATTTCGTCAAATGCGAGCATATGAACTAGTATCAAGTTACTAGTCTAAATTAGAGATAGTGAGATATTTGAACGACAAATACACTTTAGGATTAGAATATTTCTAATCGTCACAATTATGGTATTTCGGACAACCTTTCAAATGCCTCCCATAAACGGCAAATGAAATATCTCATGTGACGTATGGTCATAAATGAGAGTCTCGAAATTTCAACTCATACCTTGGTGAAGTATTTCTTGAATACTTAACCAATTACCTTTTTCACCAACAAGTGTGCGTAAAAGGTAACGTCATATCCTTTAATACTAGAAAGAGATCATATGACAATATCAATAATCCTTGATATCGGAGATCAATATCTCTAGTTATCAATTAGCTACTTAAATCTTTCGATTTGTAAGCCAATGAAACGTTCATGTATCCTTTTATAAAAGAAGAATCTCTTTGTCAACTCATACTCTTTATACTCGATCATAAATGATGGAGTTAATATCTACTTTCTCCACGAACACTTTCTTGAGTAAGTGGATAAAAGCGTACGAGTTAAATCTAGTCCATATGAATTCTCTAATTCAAAGGTCTAGAAATTTCAAATGAGGATATTAGCCATACGCTTTATTGAATAACTTTTCGCCAAAAGTCAATCAATCATCGCGTTGCTACGTTCGGGTAGTTTGAGGAAAGTTTTTGGGAATTGACATACTCAAATTTTTTTTCACTAAGATCGTGTCTTAGGAATCGGTATTACTTCTTTAAGTAAATACTTTTAGAAACGAGTTTGTTCATTTTCAAAGATTGATCACAACAAAATTAAAAATTTAAACATCTATAACAAAATCAATTTTAAGGTCATTTAGTTTATGCAATTGTTTTATTTATAACAAATAAAACTCCCACTACATTTATTTAATGTCCCAAATGTAGTTGGTTTTCCAAGATCCCGGTTTTCATCAAGTAGAGCCTGCTATGGCACGTCACCCTACTTAATTAGACAAGGTAGGTTCTCCAACCAATCATATCGACCATATGATTCTTGGTTTGTGAATATCTAAGTATATTTACAAACTTCGCCCCGATGTCCAAACTCTAGTTGGGTCCATCGAAAAGTAACCTCTCACTATTTGCTCCTTGCAAATCTTAGCTATTTGCACCCCGACTACCGAATTGGCAATCATGACGTCCGCTTGGGCGGACCGCGCCATGAGTGACAATCGGCGTGAAGGGGATAGAGAGAAGGAAGACGATTTCACTTAATCGAGTTTTAGTTGGGACTATCAATCATATGACACTTGTTTGGTGGTCGTGTAAGCATACACCCATACCTAGCCTATGACAATTCATAGCAATCAAAAGCAATCACATATAAGCATCTCATAGTTGTGGGTTTGTATGGCTCCCGCTTGCATTAGTTTCGCCACATCGTCCATGGAGCAAAACTAATCTAATCCTTGCCCCTCCCACTAAATTCTATAAGGATCTAAATCCTATATAAAATAAAGGTGCAAAATACATGTGAAAATATCCTATTCCCATCCTAACCTTAGGGGCATGCAAGCCTCACAAGTTACATCAAAAATTAATCAACAAATTAATTAATTAATGGCACCAAAGGCCGCATTACAAACATTCACACATGCATTCAAATACAACCACAAGGCATTGAGTCTTGAGCCATACTAAACCCACTATCCACCTACAAAACAAAGTTAGCACATACAAGCACTTTGTTTCCAATTAACGATTTTCAAGCATCTTTGCGATTTGTTTGCCATAAGTAAATTCCGTGTACAAATTCTCAATTTTAAACAACAAAACTTGTTTAAATTCATTTAGAAAGTTCTTTCAACATCCCATAACTGAAAGGAGATCAAACAAGGAGTTTTCTAATTGTTTTCAACTAATTTGAATACTTAGAAAAACAGTAATTTATTAAAAAACGTAACTAATGGAATCCAATAAAAACAAAGGTTTTAGGTCTCAAAAAATTCTCAAATAAATTACTTAAGCTCCTTATCATAATTGTGATTACCAGTAAAAAATTCAAGAAGAGATCTTAAACCATCTGGGAGAATCAAAAATGACAAATCTCTTACAAGTGTACGAAACACCGTTATGAGATTTTCAGCTTATCCTCTCAACCATTTGGTCTGTAAGACCACCTTCTATCCAGTTTTTATATATACAATATACATAGAAAAACTTGTTTAGACTATAGGCTAGCTATCCATGAAAAGAAAACCACTGAGTTCAGTTCAAAAAGTTCGAGTTACATACTAAACAATCAACAAATTCTGTACTGGAACAGACTGTCGATCGAAATGATTTAACCTAGTTGAAGGTCCAAACTTCCACGAAAAATTATGAAATTAATTTTCCTGGAATCCTAACCCAAAACATAACAACTCCATTTAAACAAAATTTTTAAAGAAGTTCTCAGTTGGTACAGTTTATTAGAACAATCGATTTGCTCAACAAACTGGATCTGACGAGATCTTCCTTTCCATACTTGAAAACCCACAAATTAATCTGAGTCATGCAACAATTTACACATTCTCAGAAAGAGCTTCAAGTCCTCTTTAAATCTAACCATAGAACACTGGTACTTATATTCAAAATATAAATCTTTCAAGCCATTCAAACAGGACAGTACGAGCAGAAACTGGTTCTGCGCACTGTCGCCATTTTATTCAAAGTAAATCCATACTAATTCAGAAAAATGTGAATCTAACGCCAAAAGAATCACAATCAACAGATCGACAACTTTCATGTAGATGGAAAAAACTTCCAGAGAACTTATCAAAGCGAAAAACGCGAAACAACACAGAAAATACCATTTCCAGACAGCAAACAAACGCATCATCTCTACTAATCCGTTAATTAGCCAATTTCTCTTAATTAAGTGTCAAAATAGCTTAAGTACGACCATGTGCTCTGATACCACTGTTAGGAAATTGCCCAATTTTAATTTTGTGACTAATTACTATTAATTAATCCAATTAAAACACAAGCAACACGAGATCTAGTACTTTAAGCAATAGACACAAAAAGAAAGAGGAGAAATCGATACCTCCCGCGAAATCGTATTCGCGGGGCTCGACCAAGGCATGGGAATCGATGGCGTGCCTTCTCCACCGTCTCCACCACGTCTCGTAACCGCCCTCGAGTCCACCAAGGAGGATTAATCACGTTCTACAAGGTACGTGCTAGCATACCCAAAGAACAAGCCTAATCCCTATGGTTTTCTCTCTTGCATCAATCAACAACCTTGATTTAGTGGAGAGAAAATAGCTCAACACATGAGCAAAAGAGAGGGAGAGAAGAGGAAGGTGGCGGCCTAGAATGGGAGGAAGAGAGGAGAGAGAAAACTCTAGGTGGAGGCTCTCATAAGTGGTCCTTATATAGAGCACAAAACCTAATTGACCTCTTGCATAATTACAACTATGCCATCCAACCTACCACCATAAATGGCTGCCACGAAATGGGCCTTTATGGGCCATTAAACCCCTTCATTTGGACCATTAATTCATATAATTAAGGTCCCTCAACTTTGCTCTTTAATTGGGCTATATATTTGCTATTTAAATAACGGCCCAATTCATCAATATAACCATTTATATTAATAAGTGTTGAACTAAATTAATTATTAACTCATTAATAATTATTTTAGGATTAGTTAATGCATTAATTTATTTCTATATGATCCATTGACTTAATTAATTATAACGGTTCGCAACGGTATATAATTAATTAATCAATCTTATCATATTTCCACAGAACCTACTGCTGTGAATAAATAAATAATGCACTGTGTGATTAATGTCCTATTTGTGTGACCCTTTGAGGATTTATGCTATGTTGGTCATGGAATTAAATCGTTATTTAATTCCAATAATCATAAGTGGTATCTAGCAACACGTTATGATTCCCAATTCGCATAAATAGTGTACTGCTACAATATTTCAATCCTGCATAAGAGAATAAATATGTTTCTCTATTTTGATTCTTATGTCTCACGATATCATCGTATAATCCAAGATAGGAATGTGTCATT
Organism: Rhynchospora pubera; assembly: GCA_028095005.1. Classification (NCBI taxonomy): domain Eukaryota; kingdom Viridiplantae; phylum Streptophyta; class Magnoliopsida; order Poales; family Cyperaceae; genus Rhynchospora; species Rhynchospora pubera. The sequence continues at coordinate 332,914,523 of CM051460.1, forward strand.
CTTGCAGATTATACGTTTCTTGATCTAGAGTTGATCGCCTAGTTGCGCGCATACGATCCAACTCCATCAAGGGGCCCAAACAGATATCGTCACTCACTAAGTGAATTAATGAGGGACATACGGTTTTCTTGATGATTAGCTTTTCCCCGCACAATTCAAGAGAACGTAAATCAAGTCCGTATAGCAGCCCTTAACGGGAATCAGCGGTAGACGAGATTTATAGAACCTATCCTCATGTGGAAAAGATAATCATCTCAAACTTAGAACCAAAATCATAACGAAATAAACAATGACACATAACACAATCCATATGTTTATTTCGTTGGGTCAAGTCCTGTACTATGTTCCATAACATATACATATGCAATTAAGTTGGTAACTCTTTACCTATGATTTGTAGAACTTAATCATCACTTAACTTGCATACTAATCTTATATGATAATTAATGTTCCTTGTTAATTATCAAGATTATGGACCGTTTAGATTTATTATTGTCATTCTAAAGAATGATCCACAGAGATCTACAATTCAGATCCTCAACCTGAATAATCTGTCAATAATAAACCTAGGAACAGATGATAAAATATCATCCATAACATAAACTAATAATTAAGTCATTAAATTATTGACTTCTAGGACATAACTCTAACAATCTCCCACTTGGCCTAGAGTCAATCAGTAGTGATTTCTAGCCAACGAAGAATTGAGAACAATGTCATATATCTACATATATACATGTCTCGGACCTCAAAATAAATAATACGCTTAAAGCTAGTTACTCATACGTCCACCACGTATGGATGCATAACTGCATCTCGTATACTGCTCAAGGTAGAGGTCAAGTTAGAGTGTTCACTGTGTTCGCGAACCTATCCAAATTTGTTCGACCCTATATATATATATATATACTACTATATATATGTTCTTGATCATCATCATATGATATCAAGTGATATTGTTATAGATCATATTTGAATCTCCAATGTAACATTGGGTTCTTTAGGAGTAAGTTGTGGTTCGAGATGCATAGAACCATAATAACTCGACTAAGAACTTGATCCCAAATAATATTCTTTTATTGCTTCACAAGTTGCTATGTATTTTGTTTTGGTGACGGAAACGGTTGTAATATTCCATTTAGAACACTTTCTAAACTTACAACACCACCTTTAAGCAAAATATGTAGCTCAATTGTGATTATATCAATCTTTTGAAAAACTTTTTTTAGTGTAACAACTTACACGAGATTTCTTTCATCTTAGGAGATGAAACATTGTATCACTCTTTCTCATAAGGTACTCGAGGATATCCTTGACTATCGTCCAAATGTGTCTCTCTTGTATCCATTTGACAACTGTTTGTCATATCCTTTGGATATTACACATTGGGGCATATGCATAAATATGGCGTACAAAATGAAACTCATAATGAAAGAATGCTTGAACTATTTCATGCACTTTCTTGAATTGAGTTGCAATAGACCGAGTTAAACACTCAAGTCATGCCATGTGACGTACAGTTAGACATCCTTTCTTGGAGTGTAACTTTCATGTTTCTAGAACACTTCGTCAATATATGCATATTTGCTCAAACCTAACATCCATCATAATCTATCTTCATAGATTTGTTTCCTAGGATCAGGTAATTTCGCCCAAGTTCTCATTTGAGAAAGCATTCTCCAAAGAGATCTCGACAATATTCATTTTCTTAATGGTATTCCCAATTTAATGAATTGTTATCTTGAATAATACAAGTAATTCAATTATGCTCCCACTGAATATCTTGTTTATACAAGATACTTTTGACGAAGTTCAACTCCTTGACTTCATTGTCAAATCTTTTATTCCAATCTCCACAACACTTGCTTTAATCCATTAATGGATCCTTGAAGCATGCATATGATTTTAGCAATACATTAATAAAACCTCGATTTGTGTCAAATGCACAACATCTTCCTTCATTCATACGAAGAAGGCGGTTTTGTGTGTTTTTCCATATATCAACATATATGAAATACAACCATTGCTAGAATGATCTTTATTGACTTTTACATAGCCACAAGCAAGAGGTTGCGCTTTGTACGTAGTCAACTAGTCATCGACTTAGACATAGCTACAAGCGAGAAGCCGCGCTTTGTACATAGTCGATTTGTTATCCATGTCGATCTTTCCTTTTGAAGATCTAAAACGTTCTTGATGGATTGCTCCTTCATGAACATCAACCAAGGTCTATACCTTGTTGTTATACATGAATTTTATTTAAAGATCATATGAATTCAAACCATATATGTGGAATCGGATCGTTCCATCGTTTTTTCTTGTTTATCAACGGATTCTCATATGCTAAGTTTGAGAATGTCGTGAAGCCAATGCACCAAACGGCTTAGGCAATCAACTCTCGTTGATCTTTTGTAGGATTGGTACTTGAGGTTCAAGAACTACTTCCACAACGATTTGTTGAACGAGTTCTTGACTCCTCATATATTCCATGAGTTTCTCAAACATCATCAACTCGTGAGATGGTTGAGTCCTCATTAGAAGGAGCGTACTATTAAACTTCTTTTCAAAACAACTTGTGAATGAAGTTCCGCTCAACTCCCACTAAGCACCATGTATGGAGTGACAAGTTTCCCATAAGAGTACTTCTTGTAGTGACGCATAAACTCCTTTAATGCTCACTTTACTCCCACTACTTCTTCTTGAGAGTTTCAATTCATCAAGACTACATTATGATTAGCAACAACTACTTTGTTCTTATCATATTCGTGGAAGTAGTGCCTTTTAATATAAAGCATCCTACAAATATATAGTGTCTTATTTGGTTTAAGCTTACAAGTCAACAATACTTGAAATAAGCTTCTTAACACCAAATCTCGAGAAGTATTATACTTAGAGATCAAAATCTCGTAAGATATCTTCTTCAATAGACTTCGATGGAACATTATTCAGTGTAAACAATATTGTCCTCAAACATAATTCCCTAATACGAGTCGAATAAGTCAATTTGATTTATTACCGATCGAACTATACGAAATATTGTTCGATACCTCCATTCTTGGACATATTATTCCTCATGGAGCGAGTTGTGAAACTACTTTCATACTCTTTAGATAATATTTCAAATCATGTGACTTAACTATTTACTTGCCACGATTAATTGTAAGACTTCCATTTTTCTTGAAAGGTCTTTTAAACTTTACTCTTGAACTCCTTTGAACTAGTCAAAAGGTTCATACTTATACCTTATCAAATAGATATGTTAATATCTACAATGATCGTTGGTTAAGTAGTAAAGTATCAATAACCTTTCATCGCACAAGTACTTATTGGTCTTTATACATCGATATGTAAAAGTCCTATTCAAGTCACTTGTCCTTAAACCTTTGTAGGTTAAAGGCGCTTTTGTCATTTAACAAACATGATTCGCATACCACTCGATTTGAAATCGAATTGAATTTACGAGCTCTACGTTACGGAGACTCTCGTAATGCGATTCTCGTTTATGTATATGACTAAGCGGTTATATATAACATGAAAGTCAAATACTTTATGTCAAGTCTTACGCATCCTATTTGTCATTCAAATCTTGCTTATCTATTTCAAGCAAATTCAATCAAGATGCATGAAATCATATAAACAAATCCAGAATAAAAGAACTTGTCTTTTAATAATCATAATCATCCATTTCATCGAATATGAAATGGAGATGTTTTGAGAAGTTAGGATTAAGGTATGCAACCTTCAATTCCTAAACAAACTCTTAATAAAGATAACTCTACGTATTCGATGGTAATGACTTAGACGAACAAGTCATTGCCTATACGGAGTTACTTTACATCTCTCGAACATTCTCTTATTCTTCATTGCTAACACATTTCGTCAAATGCGAGCATATGAACTAGTATCAAGTTACTAGTCTAAATTAGAGATAGTGAGATATTTGAACGACAAATACACTTTAGGATTAGAATATTTCTAATCGTCACAATTATGGTATTTCGGACAACCTTTCAAATGCCTCCCATAAACGGCAAATGAAATATCTCATGTGACGTATGGTCATAAATGAGAGTCTCGAAATTTCAACTCATACCTTGGTGAAGTATTTCTTGAATACTTAACCAATTACCTTTTTCACCAACAAGTGTGCGTAAAAGGTAACGTCATATCCTTTAATACTAGAAAGAGATCATATGACAATATCAATAATCCTTGATATCGGAGATCAATATCTCTAGTTATCAATTAGCTACTTAAATCTTTCGATTTGTAAGCCAATGAAACGTTCATGTATCCTTTTATAAAAGAAGAATCTCTTTGTCAACTCATACTCTTTATACTCGATCATAAATGATGGAGTTAATATCTACTTTCTCCACGAACACTTTCTTGAGTAAGTGGATAAAAGCGTACGAGTTAAATCTAGTCCATATGAATTCTCTAATTCAAAGGTCTAGAAATTTCAAATGAGGATATTAGCCATACGCTTTATTGAATAACTTTTCGCCAAAAGTCAATCAATCATCGCGTTGCTACGTTCGGGTAGTTTGAGGAAAGTTTTTGGGAATTGACATACTCAAATTTTTTTTCACTAAGATCGTGTCTTAGGAATCGGTATTACTTCTTTAAGTAAATACTTTTAGAAACGAGTTTGTTCATTTTCAAAGATTGATCACAACAAAATTAACAATTTAAACATCTATAACAAAATCAATTTTAAGGTCATTTAGTTTATGCAATTGTTTTATTTATAACAAATAAAACTCCCACTACATTTATTTAATGTCCCAAATGTAGTTGGTTTTCCAAGATCCCGGTTTTCATCAAGTAGAGCCTGCTATGGCACGTCACCCTACTTAATTAGACAAGGTAGGTTCTCCAACCAATCATATCGACCATATGATTCTTGGTTTGTGAATATCTAAGTATATTTACAAACTTCGCCCCGATGTCCAAACTCTAGTTGGGTCCATCGAAAAGTAACCTCTCACTATTTGCTCCTTGCAAATCTTAGCTATTTGCACCCCGACTACCGAATTGGCAATCATGACGTCCGCTTGGGCGGACCGCGCCATGAGTGACAATCGGCGTGAAGGGGATAGAGAGAAGGAAGACGATTTCACTTAATCGAGTTTTAGTTGGGACTATCAATCATATGACACTTGTTTGGTGGTCGTGTAAGCATACACCCATACCTAGCCTATGACAATTCATAGCAATCAAAAGCAATCACATATAAGCATCTCATAGTTGTGGGTTTGTATGGCTCCCGCTTGCATTAGTTTCGCCACATCGTCCATGGAGCAAAACTAATCTAATCCTTGCCCCTCCCACTAAATTCTATAAGGATCTAAATCCTATATAAAATAAAGGTGCAAAATACATGTGAAAATATCCTATTCCCATCCTAACCTTAGGGGCATGCAAGCCTCACAAGTTACATCAAAAATTAATCAACAAATTAATTAATTAATGGCACCAAAGGCCGCATTACAAACATTCACACATGCATTCAAATACAACCACAAGGCATTGAGTCTTGAGCCATACTAAACCCACTATCCACCTACAAAACAAAGTTAGCACATACAAGCACTTTGTTTCCAATTAACGATTTTCAAGCATCTTTGCGATTTGTTTGCCATAAGTAAATTCCGTGTACAAATTCTCAATTTTAAACAACAAAACTTGTTTAAATTCATTTAGAAAGTTCTTTCAACATCCCATAACTGAAAGGAGATCAAACAAGGAGTTTTCTAATTGTTTTCAACTAATTTGAATACTTAGAAAAACAGTAATTTATTAAAAAACGTAACTAATGGAATCCAATAAAAACAAAGGTTTTAGGTCTCAAAAAATTCTCAAATAAATTACTTAAGCTCCTTATCATAATTGTGATTACCAGTAAAAAATTCAAGAAGAGATCTTAAACCATCTGGGAGAATCAAAAATGACAAATCTCTTACAAGTGTACGAAACACCGTTATGAGATTTTCAGCTTATCCTCTCAACCATTTGGTCTGTAAGACCACCTTCTATCCAGTTTTTATATATACAATATACATAGAAAAACTTGTTTAGACTATAGGCTAGCTATCCATGAAAAGAAAACCACTGAGTTCAGTTCAAAAAGTTCGAGTTACATACTAAACAATCAACAAATTCTGTACTGGAACAGACTGTCGATCGAAATGATTTAACCTAGTTGAAGGTCCAAACTTCCACGAAAAATTATGAAATTAATTTTCCGGGAATCCTAACCCAAAACATAACAACTCCATTTAAACAAAATTTTTAAAGAAGTTCTCAGTTGGTACAGTTTATTAGAACAATCGATTTGCTCAACAAACTGGATCTGACGAGATCTTCCTTTCCATACTTGAAAACCCACAAATTAATCTGAGTCATGCAACAATTTACACATTCTCAGAAAGAGCTTCAAGTCCTCTTTAAATCTAACCATAGAACACTGGTACTTATATTCAAAATATAAATCTTTCAAGCCATTCAAACAGGACAGTACGAGCAGAAACTGGTTCTGCGCACTGTCGCCATTTTATTCAAAGTAAATCCATACTAATTCAGAAAAATGTGAATCTAACGCCAAAAGAATCACAATCAACAGATCGACAACTTTCATGTAGATGGAAAAAACTTCCAGAGAACTTATCAAAGCGAAAAACGCGAAACAACACAGAAAATACCATTTCCAGACAGCAAACAAACGCATCATCTCTACTAATCCGTTAATTAGCCAATTTCTCTTAATTAAGTGTCAAAATAGCTTAAGTACGACCATGTGCTCTGATACCACTGTTAGGAAATTGCCCAATTTTAATTTTGTGACTAATTACTATTAATTAATCCAATTAAAACACAAGCAACACGAGATCTAGTACTTTAAGCAATAGACACAAAAAGAAAGAGGAGAAATCGATACCTCCCGCGAAATCGTATTCGCGGGGCTCGACCAAGGCATGGGAATCGATGGCGTGCCTTCTCCACCGTCTCCACCACGTCTCGTAACCGCCCTCGAGTCCACCAAGGAGGATTAATCACGTTCTACAAGGTACGTGCTAGCATACCCAAAGAACAAGCCTAATCCCTATGGTTTTCTCTCTTGCATCAATCAACAACCTTGATTTAGTGGAGAGAAAATAGCTCAACACATGAGCAAAAGAGAGGGAGAGAAGAGGAAGGTGGCGGCCTAGAATGGGAGGAAGAGAGGAGAGAGAAAACTCTAGGTGGAGGCTCTCATAAGTGGTCCTTATATAGAGCACAAAACCTAATTGACCTCTTGCATAATTACAACTATGCCATCCAACCTACCACCATAAATGGCTGCCACGAAATGGGCCTTTATGGGCCATTAAACCCCTTCATTTGGACCATTAATTCATATAATTAAGGTCCCTCAACTTTGCTCTTTAATTGGGCTATATATTTGCTATTTAAATAACGGCCCAATTCATCAATATAACCATTTATATTAATAAGTGTTGAACTAAATTAATTATTAACTCATTAATAATTATTTTAGGATTAGTTAATGCATTAATTTATTTCTATATGATCCATTGACTTAATTAATTATAACGGTTCGCAACGGTATATAATTAATTAATCAATCTTATCATATTTCCACAGAACCTACTGCTGTGAATAAATAAATAATGCACTGTGTGATTAATGTCCTATTTGTGTGACCCTTTGAGGATTTATGCTATGTTGGTCATGGAATTAAATCGTTATTTAATTCCAATAATCATAAGTGGTATCTAGCAACACGTTATGATTCCCAATTCGCATAAATAGTGTACTGCTACAATATTTCAATCCTGCATAAGAGAATAAATATGTTTCTCTATTTTGATTCTTATGTCTCACGATATCATCGTATAATCCAAGATAGGAATGTGTCATTCTTGCAGATTATACGTTTCTTGATCTAGAGTTGATCGCCTAGTTGCGCGCATACGATCCAACTCCATCAAGGGGCCCAAACAGATATCGTCACTCACTAAGTGAATTAATGAGGGACATACGGTTTTCTTGATGATTAGCTTTTCCCCGCACAATTCAAGAGAACGTAAATCAAGTCCGTATAGCAGCCCTTAACGGGAATCAGCGGTAGACGAGATTTATAGAACCTATCCTCATGTGGAAAAGATAATCATCTCAAACTTAGAACCAAAATCATAACGAAATAAACAATGACACATAACACAATCCATATGTTTATTTCGTTGGGTCAAGTCCTGTACTATGTTCCATAACATATACATATGCAATTAAGTTGGTAACTCTTTACCTATGATTTGTAGAACTTAATCATCACTTAACTTGCATACTAATCTTATATGATAATTAATGTTCCTTGTTAATTATCAAGATTATGGACCGTTTAGATTTATTATTGTCATTCTAAAGAATGATCCACAGAGATCTACAATTCAGATCCTCAACCTGAATAATCTGTCAATAATAAACCTAGGAACAGATGATAAAATATCATCCATAACATAAACTAATAATTAAGTCATTAAATTATTGACTTCTAGGACATAACTCTAACAGCAGATGGTAACATCGAGAGGTACAAGGCTAGGTTAGTTGCTAAAGGATATACTCAAACGTATGGGATTGATTATCAGGAGACTTTTTCCCCTGTTGCAAAACTAAACACGATTCGAGTGTTATTGTCCCTTGCAGCTAATTTAGACTGGCCTCTCCACCAATTTGATGTGAAGAATGCATTCTTACATGGAGATCTGGAAGAAGAAATCTATATGGAACTACCACCAGGGTTTGATGAGCTAAGGGCATTCAACATGAGAAATCAAGGCAGGCAAGACCTCTGTTCGGCTGGCTGTTCGGCCAGGAGCAGGCCGAATGGTAGCCCGAATGGCCCAGAAAACAAGGTGTGCAGATTGAGAAAGGCCCTGTATGGATTGAAGCAGTCTCCACGGGCCTGGTTTGGAAGATTTTGTCAAGCGATGAGGAAATATGGGTTTATCCAGGGAGAATCGGATCACACTTTGTTTTACAAAAGGAGATATGAAAAACTAACAGTTTTAATTATCTATGTTGATGATATGATAATTACAGGTAATGATTCGGAGGAAATCCAAAGACTTGAGGGGAAGCTCTCAAAGGAATTTGAAATGAAGAATCTGGGAGGACTAAAATACTTTCTTGGAATTGAGGTGGCTCGATCTAGTGAAGGGATAGTTCTATCTCAGAGGAAATACATCTTAGACTTGTTGGCTGAAGTGGGTATGCTAGACTGTCGTCCTGCAGACACGCCTGTGGTGCAAAATGAGAAATTGGGAGAGTTTCCTGATCAGGTACCAACCAACAAAGAAGGGTATCAAAGACTGGTAGGTAAGTTAATCTACTTGTCTCACACACGACCTGATATAGCCTTTGCTGTAAGTCTGGTAAGCCAATTCATGCATAACCCAAGTGAAGCTCACATGGAAGCAGTGATGAGGATTATCAGATACCTAAAGAGTACTCCAGGGAAGGGTATACACTTCAAAAGGAATGGACACCTTGACATCATGGGTTACACAGATGCTGATTGGGCGGGTAGTATCTCTGACAGAAAGTCAACTTCTGGATATTTCGCTTTTGTAGGAGGAAACCTTGTTACATGGCGAAGTAAGAAGCAAGGGGTAGTGGCTCTTTCAAGTGCAGAAGCTGAACTCATTGGTGTTGTAAAAGGTGTATGTGAATTGTTGTGGATACGGAAGCTCATGAGAGAAATTGGTTTTGAGTCAGGGGGAGCTATGACCTTATGTGTGGACAATAAGGCGGCAATTGACATGTCTCACAATCCAGTTCAACATGACAGAACCAAACACATTGGGGTCAATAGACACTTTCTCAAGCAGAACATAGACTTAAAGATTATCCAGTTGAAGTTTGTGAGATCAGAAAATCAGCTGGCTGATATCTTAACTAAGGGAGTAACAAGCAATTCTTTCAAGACTGTGATTAGCAAGTTGGGTATGACAGATCTGTACATACCAACTTGAGGGGGAGTGTTAAAATGACATAAAAATCATGCCGTTCGACTATGTGTTCGGCCTGGGTCCAGCCGAACAGTAGCCCGAATGGATGCGTATCGTGCACAGAAAGGAAACTTCAAGGTGTCTCCAAGTTAGAAAAGGTTGCTAGCACGTCCAGAGATGTGCTCCCTGTGTGGGGTTGTGGTTTCCTTGTGAAAAAGATGTAAATTGTAAAGTAAACGGAAGGGAATTAAAAAGGGTAATTAATAGGAAAGAAACTAGGGTCTCTAGAATAGTTTCTATTAATAATCCTCCTCCTCCATTGTAACAATTTAACCAGAAAAATCAATAAAGAAGAGATAGGCGTGTGTGCGTGAGGACGTAGGCACCAAGTTGGTGCTGAACCTCGTTAAAATCTCTGTGTTCAAGTGTTGTTTTTACTTTTCTTACATATACTTATGCGGCTTTGTCTTTAGTCTTTCTAATTTCTGAATTTCTGACCTTAATTGATGTTTTGATTTTCCAATTATGGGCGGGCCTGGAGATGAAAATGCCGTAATAACATTGCTATATGAATTATGCCAGTAAAAAATTAACCAGTACTGCGTTTAATTTCTTGCCAGAAAAATCAGTAGTGGAACTAGCACTAGCTATTTAGTGTCATTAATGATTAACCAAGTCATGTTGATTGGACAGTGAGCAGTGTAAGAAAGCCTAAATACGGACCACAAATTGAAGTTGTATGGTTAAGGTCCAATTTTACATATTACAAATCCCCACATGTAGCAAATTGGAAACATTGCTAACAATTCATAGTTGATGCATACATAACTAAAACAGACTGTATGTACTACATAATATCAAAAGTTTGAAAATTACTCACGAAGCACAATAATGTTGCATTTTAAAACTGAGAATTTAAATAATTAAGGACACCAATAGTACATTTTACAGATAGAGACGTTACCATCATACATGAAGTTTCTTCAGGAATTTAAGAAAAGATAAAAAGGTAGATTTATTGCAACAACCCACTCATATTACAACTAAAAATTTGACATTCCAACATTCTCATGATGAAAGAGTTGCATTTACCTAGGCAGCTTAAATGACGAGAGGAGTTCTTGCTCAAAACTATATTGTCTGGTTGTGTCATTTCCAGCTATAGATTCATGAGGCAGAAGCTGCCTCTCCTCCAAAGTTTGAGATGCACGAGGATGTTCATGCTGTGGGTTGAATCGCCACAAAACCTCAAGGTGTATCTCCAGTTCTTTCATTGTTGGTCTTTCTTCTCCATTCCTTCTCAGGCACATTTGTGCAAGATTGGCAAATACTTCAAGTTCTGTTCTATGCACTTCATTCACAGCAATTTGGGGATCGAGTATCTCTTCGAGACGGTTCTCTCTCATACCAGAGGTAAAATATGTAACAAGACCACCAACTTCAAACATTGTAGATGAGTTTGGTTTTTCTCCTGTCAGCATTTCAGCAAGAATGACACCAAAACTATAGACATCACTTTTCGGGGTTAATCGATGAGTGTAGAAGTACTCTGGATCCAAGTATCAAAATGTCCCTTGGATAACTGTTGTTATGCCCGTTTGATCTATTTGAACGGATCTCGAGGCCCCAAAATCTGAAACTTTTGCTGTGAAATAATCATCTAGTAAAATATTTGTTGATTTTATGTCTCTATGAAGAACTGATATGGAGGCAGATGAGTGCAGATAAGCTATTGCTCTTGCAGTCTCGAGGGCAATTCTTAACCGATGGTCCCATGTCAAGGGACCATGTTCTGCATGGAGATGATTAGAAAGTGTCCCATTTGGAATGAACTCATAAACTAGCAATGGGACTTCAGTCTCCAGACAACAACCATAAAGTTTCACGACATTTCTGTGGTTGATTTGTGAGAGAATAACTACCTCATTAATGAACTGTTCGATTTCAGCCTGATCCACAATTTTGGACCTTTTAATGGCTACAATGCGCTGATCCATCAAAATGCCTTTGTAAACTTCTCCATGACCTCCCTGACCAAGGATGAGTGCTTTATCAAATCTGTTTGTTGCCTTTTCCAGCTCATCTAAGCTAAAAATTCTCATTCTTTGTGTTGCATCATCATCAGAAGCTATTTGCTGCTGTAGAAGAAAGCCACGGTTTTGATTAAAGAATTTCTTTTTCAACTTTTCATTTTTTCTCTTTTCAAACAATTTAATACGCTTCCTTATAGAAAAACATAGTAGAAAGGTACTAAAGCCAGTACCAAGTCCGAGTCCTATTATCAAACCTGGATACATAAATAAAACATGTTACAAAAAGTGAGACGGTAATTGAATTTGTTATATCTCCTGCATCAGTTAATTACATTGTCAACTTTTTTAACTTGAATCAGAGGTCTGATCCATATTCTCATTCGACTTTGAGCCGGACAGAGATGGATGCTAAGACTTGAAGAGCTAATGGTGGCTGTTTTTTGCTTTTGTTGCGAACATAAACTGGTCATGACTTCATATTTTGTAATTCAGGTTTTAATCTTAGAATTCTGCAATCCTACTATTTTAGTTTATGTTTGAACATTGCACTTTGTTGCCATTTTGTTATTTCTTTGTTGGTCTTATGGTATTTACATATGTGCTTTTGGATCGAGCACTTAGACAAGAAGCTTTATCCCAGCAAAACGACCAGCATCACTGTACAATTGCCTTTTACCTCTTTGAAAAAATAATAAAAACTCTGAAAAATTTAAAATTTTATTTTCAACGAGATTTGAATGTAAAAAAGATAATTAAGGTTGTTTGAATTATGAAATTTGTGATTTGGACTCCCGGCATGGACCCATCCGTACTACGTATACCATTTTAATAGTCCTCTATGAATTTTGTTTTATTACATTCCATTTATACCTATATAGGGACTACATGGATGACAATCGAAATATTATTTAAAATTAAAGAGAGTTCATTAATTACCAATTACATGTGACACGTATAGTTGACACTCTCCGGGTCTGTTTTGCTTGGGTCGCGAGAAGGCAGGGCAAGAATACCCTACAAATCAGAAACATAGTACAAAATTAGAGAATAAGATAATTTTTAGGGTATATATTTGAATCTGCAATATAATGGTGGGCTACTGGGCTAGGCAATTAGAAGTTGGTGATACCAGATCTTCACTATTCCTGTGCAAATAAATAACTCAACAAATTTAATAAGATAACATGCTCTTGAAACTGGGGTGCATACTCTAGATTGGTTCGTCTGTATTGGGCTTACCTCCCGCTTTTAAAAACCAGTCTGTGGTACAGCTGCTGATGTTTATGATAAAAGAAGGCTTTCTTTTACTTTGAGAAAAAGTACTACTAGTTTAGTACTTTGGAGGGTTTTATCTTCACTATCCATGAATATTCAATTCCAAACATTGGATTAAAGTCAGATGGTCTGAATCACCCATTCAATTTCCAACTTTGGAGTTAATTAATAATGGCAGAAAAATTCCTGATGGATAGACATTTATGAGAGAAAGGGGAGCATCAAATATTTCCACAGAGAGAGAGAGAGAGAGAGACCTTGACAACCTCCTTCCAAGTAAGGATTGCCTTCATAACCAGGAGAGCAATGGCACCAGTAACCTGGGCTGTTTGTCGAGTCATAACAGAAGCTGTGATCGCTGATACAGGCATATGAGGATCTGTTGGCTTTTGCTGTCTCGCATGCCTCATTTCCTATACTCCAATCAAGAACTACTGGCATTTGCTGCTTATATAGGTTGACGGCCGTGATATGATTGGAGATATCAAACCACCCATTCTCCACAAGAACAGCATTACCACAGAACTGACTAGAGTTGTACTGCTTTGAGCTATTAGAGTTCCAGTGTTGGAGGCTAACCTGGTAATAGTTTATCGCTTGAGGTGCATATGTTTGGCAGCAGCCCGGTCCAGAGCAAGCCCCATTATAATTTATGATGTCTGCACTGTAACAACCCATTGTGATGCACCCACCCAGACGTGTATTTGTCTCATTAATGCCAAAAGTAATAGAGGCAATCACATCGCAGCCGATGACAATGAAAACATTCTGCCAATTGTTGATCCAGAATGGTGTGCCAGACAGATTCCAGCTATCATCAGTAGAATTGCTGATCATGCCACTGGTATTTTCTTTGTTGTAGCAGCTAGAAATTATGCTTTTTTTCACCCGTACTGTTCTCCAGGTGAGATCTATATCCAGGACTGGGATGCCATTTAACAAAAAAGGTGCAGGTGCACCATTGTTTGTCGTGTTGCAGCTTAGCTCAAAGCCTGGCAACGAACAGCCTGGGCCGATGCCAAAGGGGTAGGGAATTTGAATATCGCCACAGATTTCAGGACACCCTGGTAATGCAACTATCTGGAAAGGCATGATGACGAGCATCAATATTAAGGCCACCAAGGCTGGGGTCATTTGGGAGATCGTTTTGGGATTCATAATGATATCGTTTGGGAGTTGTTTCTTTTTTTTTCTTTATGATAGTTTTAGAGTAATAGTTGAGTGAACATAGGGAAGTATACGATTCAACAGTTGTGCTGAATCCGGTGGGATAAATATAACTAATGAAGAGTAACAATTTGACCAGGTAATTAAGTCAACAATTCATAATATTTGATTATAATTCTGGTGTGTGTCAACTTCTAACAAGTTTACAACTAATTGATATTGCAGCGTGTTTATTGTCTGAACCTCAGATTATTTAGCATAGTGCTTTCTTTCGAAATATTGCTAATTGGGTTCTCTTACATGAATAAAAGTGTGTTTCACAAACCAAGTACTAGTCTTAAATTTTTCTAACAGAAATTATCTACGTGATACTTCATCGTTTTTTTTAAAAAAAAATTCTAATTGAGCTTTCCTTTTCTTAGTTTCTCTCCTCCCAGATTCTTGAAGTTTTTTTTCAAGTATTTCTCACTTTTAGACGATAAAAAGAAATATAAAGATCAAATAACAGAATATAGGATCGACAGTCCTCTCTGGCCTTATTGTGTATTATTTATGTATTATAACGGCACCACTCTGGAAGATGGAAGATATATTAATTCCTCTGAAGATAGTTATTTACCATATGTGTATTGAAAGTAGAGTTTAGCTACGGTGAGTCGCGACTTACGGACCCTCCGGTGAGCCGCGACCAAAACTCCTAGATCTAGATCAAAATGACCGATCCAAACCGTCCAATATGATCTCCCTATTGAAATCTCCGTGCGAACCAAATTTTTTATTTTTTCGAAATTTTTAAGTATTTTTTTTGGATTTTTAAAAACTTATGTTTTTGAATGGTTCAGAACCAATTAGATTAACGATTTTCTAAAATTTCAAAAAAATACTTAAAAATTTCGAAAAAATAAAAAATTCGGTCTACATGGAGATTTCAATAGGGAGATCATATTGTACGATTTGGATCGGTCATTTTGATCTAGATCTAGGATTTTTGGTCGCGACTCACCGTAGCTAAACTCATTGAAAGTAGAAATATTGTAAGTTATAACGGAATATTATTGGAAGCTTAATGTAAAATGATTGGTTCACCTAGAATGTTTTAACATACATCAAAAGAGCACCACTACATACAACCAAAAGATCGTTAATTTATATTAAGGCAGGAAGTTTGCAATTTTTCCAGTCAAAAGATACCAACAAGTCTAAGAACCAGTCTTACACGTAACCAGGGTGTTGCTGTCCGGGCGATTGAATTGTGGAAATGGATTGATAAATGGTCCTTTCCATCTTTTAGCAATTATTGGAATTATTATGATTGACGTTGAAGTTTTAGCAGGATCATCTTTGTTGACCAAAAAGTATAAAATACTAAATTTTTCCTCCAAATTCTCAAAATATAATATCCACGTAATTGTGGATATATAATGGGAGGGCGTACGTTCTCTGATTTGTCAGCGATTTTTAGTTAGGCCCTGATCAAAATCCCATTTATTTAACATGGGATTTCAATTCATTTCATTTCGTTAGAAAATATTTTATCAAAATGAAAAAATTTAATATCATTTGGTTGAAATTCATATATAATTAGATCCAAAGAAATCTGGAGAAATCAATTCAAATGAAACAAAATGAAATGAAATCCGGCGTAAAAAGCATTTTGATAAGGGCATCTTCCACCACATGCCTTACAATTGCAATCAGGACCATTTTTCCGATTGTTTTCTTGTTATTCTCTATTTTCAATTATAAACAAAATAATTAAATAAATGAAATTAGCATAGTGAGAACCCCCCCTCCAAATATCCAAGACCTGGACAAAAATAAGAGTTTTGATATGGATTTTTTTTTAGTTTTATTTGAAAATTATGTAACTAATTAGAGTTATTTGTAAGTTATGTAGGTTATTGGTCTAAATTTACAATTATATCTCGCTGCATGAAGAACGTTTAAAATATCTCGTTTGTTCTTGTTCCTAGCTAATTTTTACGGTATAAAGCTCCGATCACTGCTGGAGTGCTGGTATTTTGTTCCCAGATGTCTGGACCTTCGCTAATTTTAGAGTATTTTGGTAGTGTTTAAGTGCGTAGAAACCTCATCCGTCATATTTCAGAGTTTGAATCATCTGCCTCTCACCCCTTAGATTTAATTCCTCTCGCCTTCAGTGTATTTCTCACCATTGAGTAAATGTTTAAATAAATATTTCCAAAAAAAGTAACAAATTGACCCAAATAGTAATGATTTGTTTCTCCTCATAATATCCTCCATGACCGCACCGCACAGCATGCCATCAATCAATTTGTGTATCTCTTCTTTTCTTTGCTTAATTGTGACCGTTGCGAGATTTCTTCATTTTACAGTTTTTTATAAATATGTGAGCCAAGTACAAATTATTTTACGTCTCTGTCATTGATATATGCATTTTTCATATTTAGATTCATAATTGATGTACAATTGAGATGGGAATGCTCTAAGATCTCGTGTTTATTTTTAGCCTAATGTTTATTTCACAAGACCACACCAAACTTGTAGAGAAATTGCCAGAAGCTTTCCAGGAAACCAAATAAGTTCCAAGTTTCGTGCATAATATTGTCCGACACAGCAAGCACCTCGTCAAAAACACATACTGACATAAAATGAAAAAAAAAAAAAACAGGAGAAGAAAAAATTTCTCCACTACTTACAATAGGATTAAACTAATGGCTAACTTTTGCCTTGGCATGAAAAAAACTCTTACTTTCGGGAATAACTAAACATAACATAATGCTCGTTCCTCTTACATGCTGCGACAAGCCGACAACCCTACCAGAAATTCAAGCAGTCTCCATCCAAGGAAAACAAGCAGATAAATCCCTTCATTATTTTTTACTCTGGACATAATGGCCAGCGTCTAAAAAATTAATAACAAACTATATAGTTCAAGCATTTACAAAAAAGAAATTTTAATATTTTGTATTCTCTAACAAGGGTACCTCTTGAACAACTAACTAGGTATATACAAAACAAAAACAAAATAAAGGAACAAAAAAACCATCAACTCTACTAAAATGCAGGTCTGACAACATTGTCACCAGTTAGTTAACCATCTAATATAACCCTCTTCTGACTAGCATTTTAACAATTTATTTGTTTACACATATGGAAGTTAACCATTTTTACTGGAGATTCGGTGAATGATTCTCGAGGAGTCGGACATGCTCAATCCGTAATATTTCTGCCACATCATCTCCTGTCTCAGCAATATAACCTGAGTACCGCAATTTTGGGTAAATAGGGGCTAGATTCTTGACACACATCTCAACAACCCTGTATTGCCCCAAATTGTATGCAAAGCGAACTACTTCAATAATAACCTCAATGTCTGTATTCCCATAGGAAAGTAAAGGAACCATGGAACTCAAACAATCCTCTGCAACTCCTTCTAAAAACCAGTATTCAGCAAGCGAAGAAAGTTCTGTATATGCTATAAGCTCAAAAATTTGTTCTTCTCGGGTCAAACTTTTCCAATAGCAGTCTGGGTTAACTTGGGGCATTTTACCATGGTAAAAATGTTTATTTAGCTTTATCAATGCCTCATAGTCTATGGGAACTTTGATTAAATTGGAGAAACTGCATACAGAAAACATTTTAAGTCACTAACTATTAAAAGAGATAAAGTTGAATAGGATTACTATCACCAACCTCATTGGTTTCTGGAGCATTGTTCTGTTGAAGAAGAAAGATTATATACCTTTATAACCTCATTGGTTCTAAATATAAATTTCGGCCAAATACATGAAAACTAGCAATGTTTTGTGCTATTTATGAACATATAACATTGGAAGCTAGAGGTTGACTAGGATTACTATCACCAACCTCACTGGTTCAGTGGTCCTAGGAGCATTATTCTGTTAGTGATAGAGAAAAAGCATTATTCTTTTTCTTTTCTTGAGGACTCCCACGAGCCTCTTTACACACATGCTAGGCGAAAAGCCATTGAAAAAGCATGCATGAGCCACAAGAGCTCCTTCAAATTGAGCCAAAAAGAGCTCATTCTCTTCTCCCTTGAGTCAAAAGAACTCAATTTCTTTCTTCAAAATTGAGCCAAAAGAGCTCCCTTCTTTCTTTCTCGAGCCAAAAGAGCTCTCAATCTTCTTCTCTTTCAATTGAGCCAAAAGAGTTCTCTTTTCTTTCTTTAAGGAGTACAAATGCGAGTTGGCGATTCAATTTCAACAAGGGTTGAACCATTCGAAAATGGCAAGCTCAATCGTGTGTCACTACGATGAGCTTGAGGGGGGATGTTAGAGTATGGTTGTATTAGGTAGGAGATATAAAGATTGTATGATTGTTGGAGATTGATAACAATAGAGATTGTAGAGGTTTGGTAGGAGATGCACTATTGGAGATGGTTAGTAGTAAACTTAGAGTGGCTTATAAATACAATGTAATTGTAATCATTTCAACACAATTCAATACAAATCTTCTTTCTCTATCAGTTAGGTTTCTGCATATAAATTTCTGCCAAATTTATACATGACTAAAAGGAATTTTACGAAGATATAACATCAGACGGAATACAACTGGTTGGCACCTGACTGGTATAGGACTTGCAAAGTACCTAGTAGGAGAAACCTAACCGTATAGCAAAGTTCCATTTCTCGGGACTGGTTGTATTCTCTGCTGTAAAGTTACTATCTCAAAGAAGCTCACCTGTCATGCATCCCTGAACTAAACAATCCACGCAGATATTCACAATTTGCACACAGTATGATTTTATGTGCATGTACATGTGGTGTTGACAAGTGGCAACTGCTGTATTTGCATGACATTTGCTTGCTTGATTTGGCTTCTAAGATCACATCCCTACATTTTTACAATGAAGAAAATATATGTAATATCATGTCTGGACAAATGGACAATAAAAGAAAAGTATAATAATTTAATAGGACTCAAGTGAAATATTTTATTATAAAAAAAATATTACTTGGGTTCCATACAAGCTGGTTGGGATGTAGGAATAATTAAAAAAAAAAGAATAAAAAAATGCAAAAAAAAAAAATAAACATGAAACGTTCCAAAATGAATTATATTATGTAGTTAACAAATCTTTCTTATATAAAAGGGAAGGCAATACAAAGAGAAAACTTACAAGAAGGGATGCCCATCAAGTCCTAGGGCTCCGGCGAGATTAAAGTGAGGCCCACAAGAGCCCCATTTGGGCCATTCTTTGTTAAGCATCTGAGATAGAGATTCCAGACTGCAATTGTTAGCTAGCACTTTAACTTTCTTAAAACAACCCTCGTCCAAATCATTCAACTCAGTAAATCCTGTATAGACATAACCCAATATCTTACCCAAAGCCTCTTTATCAACCCTCTCTGACATTTTAACAATGGTCATTTTATCCGAGACAGCCTCTATATTTGGAGGCACCAATTTGGGGCACCTAGCAGCTAAAATTGCCCCATGAACATCAAGTGTGTATCCAGCAGACAACAAAAACCTGATATCAGCTAGCACTTTCATGTCAGAAAGCTCACCAATCTTTGTGCCAAAGTTGCTTGGAAATCCATAAATACCAAACAAACTCAAAATATAGGCACAGTAAGATTTCGGTCCCTCACCAATGTGGTCATCCCTTAAAATACGCCAAAAAGGACTGTTCGTTGAATCTTGGATCGAGTAATTTGAGGCATCTATCAATTGAGAAAGGCATATCAGAGCATAGAATAGTGACAGGTCTGCCCCCTCCCAGTCATTAACCAATTCAGAGCAACATGTTTTCCCTGTGTAAAGTTTCCTCAGATGAGGCATGACTTTTTCACGGTCAACCAGTATATCGCCATCTAACCGCCCCTTGATCACATCCAAAAAAATATTGAGCCCCTTCCATTTTAAAATTAGGGTTTGGTACTGAGGAAATGTGGCAAGACATCCCAAAATTGTCAAGTCTGATATTGCCTGAGAAGTGGGGACAGCTCCAGTGGAAGTTGAATGTAGAGATGCAAAAACTCTTTCAACAAGCTGGGAAATAGAGTCATAATAAGGTTCGAATTGCGCTGAAAGAATAGACCTTGATGTTTGGGAAACATAATTACAGGGTGAAAGCAGCATAAGGAGAAGGGCTCGGCACACCGCCTCATCCAGATATAGTATGTCTGATGACATGCTCCTACTTCTTCTTCCGACAACTGTCAAAGCCCATGAGCTATTGTCCACCCAAAAAAATTATAATAAAAATCAAATAATAAAAGGGAATTACTTCAGAACATTATGATTGGAGGATATAAAACTACTTTAACTATCAAGTTCATATAGGTTCTGAATGGTTCTACTTCATATCAAATGTTACCAGTAACGTAGGTTCAGTACAGGTTAATCCAGGTACCAGTAAATACTGACCAAATAGGGTGCAAATAAGATACGAAGTTCTGATTTGAGTAACACCAGTGGATACTGATCAAATAAAGAACAAACTGGCATGTGATGCCAAGAAAACAATAACCATCCAAAGGTATCTAGCAAAGGAACCCCCTTGTGGCAAGAAACAACAACACAAAATATAATTAAAAAAGTGTACCAAGCAGAAGATATAAGATCATCCAGTCCAGTAGATTTTGGACGAAACTGTTGGGGCAAATATGCCACTAAGAAGCTGAGAATATCCCACACATGCTGGTGGACCTCTAAAATCTCCTTGTTGCCCAACAAATTCTGATTATAAGTGAACCTTCTCAGGATAATGTCTGCTGAAATTCTATCAATATTACAAACCCACAATTGCAGGTGATGAGGCCCAGCTCCACGAGTCAGTACAGACATGGTACGACATGCCTCTAGAATTAACGGTCCTCCATTTGAAATCGCCATTGCATCAGTCATGGCTTCTACAATAGTCTCATAGTTTGTATTTCTTACAGTAGATATCAATTCCCCAAATCTCTTGTAAAGAGGACAAAATAAGTATAAATCAGACACATAATACAGCTCTCAGATTATCAACTAACCCCATTAAGAGGGGAAAAAATCATGCATACCCATCTGAATAAGGGAAATAACACCACTTTTCACATACACAGTGGAGAAGAAGGGTTTATTTAGTATTCTGAACTTATTGCAGCAATTATCATAATGGTTGAAGGTGTTCGTCTTGCAATGGACTCGGTTTACCTTTCTTCTTGTGCAGGTAAGCTAGATACTTTCTGTTTTGAAGTACACCACATCAGGGAAACAATCATTTACTGCTTTGAGTAATTTTACTTGAAATAACAGACAGGAGGGGCATAAGGTTCTGCTTTTGCATTTATAGAGTAGGGATCCATAACAATGAGTGATTTTGACAATCTTGACAATACTTTTGTCAAATAAAAAAAATTTTTGGGCAGATTGTTTATCTTATAGTTAAGCTGTCTGTCAAATTTCATGCAATCTGAGTAATGTGATTTTCACCAAAGGCCATGGAATATGTAATGCTGCAAATTTAAATTAGAAACATTTTTTTA
This sequence comes from Rhynchospora pubera, assembly GCA_028095005.1. Classification (NCBI taxonomy): domain Eukaryota; kingdom Viridiplantae; phylum Streptophyta; class Magnoliopsida; order Poales; family Cyperaceae; genus Rhynchospora; species Rhynchospora pubera. The sequence continues at coordinate 332,936,489 of CM051460.1, forward strand.
TGATTGCAAGATTGTCAAACTGATCCATTGACAGTGGATTCCCACCCTTTAAAGTAAGTGATGTTTCCGTCTTTTTTTTGGAGCAAATGACTAGAAAATTGCTTTCCATGGGGTGGATATTATAAATATTACAACAATGCATCAAAGCAAATGATAAAGCAGTATGCTTTCAAAGCTAATATTCAGTACAATGTCCCAAGATTCAGTAAATGGTAAAAGAAAATAAAAAAAATTGAACAGGACAAAACTGTATATTACCACCAAATGACGAAAAAGTATGAGAGATTCAATTCTAACTCCAACAGCACTGGATTTCCCCATGCATCTAATGATCTTACGAAATAGTGCTTCATTTTCAAGCAAATGTTTGGCACCATGGCTGCACAGAGCTAGTAAACAAAAATTGCATCAAAGAAAAAAAAACTCTTAGACACTGGTATAGGTACAGAAAATATTAAATAACAACATTTTCTTATTATTTATGTCATCAAAGAACTAAGGTCTTTTGTTTTTGTTTTTTCTTTCTGTGCAAAAAATAGTTCGCATCGAACCTAAGGACAGTTTAGGCCAAGTAATCATCCTTAATGTAAGCATATTTGCAGAAACAACAGCAAATAAGTTGAACTGGGTTGATTCTCTGCTAAATTACATGGCTGAAGCTAACTAATGCCTACATATTTTCTCACTTATATAAGGTATTATACTATCAGGAAAGCTCATCATACTAGGATAGTAACAATCACGTCCAAAATTGTACATGTACTAGTCAAGAAAATTTGACAATCAAGTCTAAAAGTTGTGTTTACTCAGTTCATACTGAATTATCTTTTAAAACTTAATACAAAAAGAAATCCATACCCAATGAAGAAAGAACCTTCAAAACATTGGTTGAAATTGAAATATTTGAATTATCACAATTGTCCTCTAAAATTTTCATTAAATTATTGTCTTTCCAAACCCGATATCTCATTTCAGGCCACCCCAGTACAATAGTTCTTAACAATACGACTGTTTCTGTGAAACCTTCCATTTCATCATTCAATAAATGAGAGATGCACCCAACAATGCTATTGGCTTCCAAGATATTCTTAATTTTCCTGTGGTTTTCTCCAATAACTGAACTCATCTTTTTAAGAATGGTGGATAGAGCGATAACACATGAAGATTTTGTAGTACAAGCAAATCGATCCAATAAAAGGAGGTGACAAAGAGAAGCAATCATCTCCAATGTAGGATAATCACGTATATTGTTCTGAATGATAGAGACCAACTTCGATGTAACTTCAGTTGCATAATTTTGAGATGCAACATTATGAGATTTGAGAATTCCAGTTAAGGCAGGTATGATTTTTGAAATAGATTCCTGATCAAGAAAGAAAAAAGATTTTAATTTTCTTAATTTTGATGCTACATTTTGTTGGAATGGCTCAATTAGGTGGTACAACTGTTTGCATCATGCAACCACTGGACAAAATATATAAAACTAAAGTTATGTAGTGAAAAGAACATATAGAGGTAGTAAGTACCTTTATTAGGGGATGTTGTGAAAGAGACAAAGACAGATAATCAAGGAATCCATCAATTCTCTTAAGTGTGTGTGATTCCATCCCTGCATCAATGCACACCCATTTTGCCTCTTGCCCACTGTTATACCTTTCAGAGTAATACCAATAAATAAACTTATCAATTAACAATTATATTTAAAGAACACAAAAGTAATCTAATTAAACAAATAATGAAATACCATATTTAATGAGAGTGAATAAACCTAAGAACATCACCTACAATTCCATGAATGAATTTGATTAATACCAGTGCATTATTTATCCAATTTGTTAATACTAGTACAATTTGAAATATCACCCAAACCCCTTAACACATGAACAAAAATACATATATGCCATTGCTTGCTTTCCAAACCCCCTAACAAATGTTGAACTTTGAAGAAAAAATGTGATATTTTTAAAGAAGAAAGTTCCTGCCACTCAAAAGATTTCCAAAATGTAATATTTTACAAAACTAAGTAGGGATTTAAGTTTTCAGGAACGACATAAAAGATCTCCCAAATCATGTAAGATATGCAAATTCAGTTGGAGATGGCACGGGTATTGACACTAGTAACATAACTACTCCATAATATTTATGCAAGAAAAAAATAAAAATAAAATAAAATAAAATTACAGGACAGACTCAGAGAATCACAAACTTCTCAAAATAAGTCGTACTAATGTCTAGCGGGAATTCAGGACAGAGAAACCTAGCAAATTGTAGAAAGAACTGAGAGAGAGAGAGAAATGTACTTGAGACCGAGAGAGAGAGACTCGTGGAGGTGATGGCGGAGAGAAAGGAGTCGGTCGCTTAGACTACCTTGCTTCTCTTTTCCCATGGCGGAGAGGCGGAGAGCCGGAGAGGGAACTTTCCCGAAGGGAAGAACCTAAGTTATGATATTTTTTTTGTTTTTTGGGTGATGTAGATTTATATGCCATTGCAAATATTTAAAATTGAAAAATATGCCGTTTAACTAATTATTTTTATGCCAATACAAACTAATAAAACTTAATTTTTATGCCATCAATAATTATTGAAATTAGAGGTATGCCATCGAAAGAAATACTTAGTTTTATATCATGATAAATCAATAAAAAATAGTTTTATGCCACTACAAAAATAATAAAATTATCAATATAATAGCAAACACATTGAATAGTTTAATAAATAATTTTAACATCCAATAATTAAAATTATCGCCATTATCACCATTCTGTATTGAAGTCGTTTATAGGTTTTTTTTTTTGGTCATTTGGGTTATTGGGTATCCACTAATGATAAAAATGCTCAACCAAATTTAGTCAGGGTGCAAAGTCGAATATGTTTAATTGGCTTTATTGAAATATAATCACCGAAATGATAGTTCAAAAATCTTTGGCCCTTGACCCGTTTTTTGGAAGACCGTCCTAAAATCCGGACCGGACCGGCCCTTCAAAGGACTTTTCGATGGACAAGGGTCTAGAAGGGCCGGATTTTGAAAGGGTCGGGTCTAATTTTTTTTCAAAGACGGATGTTGAAGGGGCGGATCCGACCTAATCGTCCAATAGTAGTGACTATTTAATCATAATAGGACGATAGAGATTAAAAAACTATTAAAAAATTAAATATTGGTATTATTTAAGAAGGACTAGAAGTACCAAGGACCTATAAAGGCCGGATTTTCGAAGGGCCGGTCTCGTGTTTCAAAAAACAAACCAGTCTAACCCGTCCCATCTCGACCCTTTTTCTTAACCCGGTCCGATCCGACCCTTCTACCAAACCCGTCAAGTCCGGTCCTTTGAAATCCGGCCCGGCCCTTTTGCCTTTCACTAAGTACAAACACATGCATGTATTTTAATTTTAATTTTATCTCTTCTTCATAATAGAATAGAGGACCATAAAAATCTGAAATTGGATAAATCTTAAACCCTTTTTGCACGTATCATCCATAATTTCACATATCTAGAACTCACAATCAATATAAAAATTCAAAGAACGGTCAAACATAGAAAATAACCGGCTCAATTTTGATGAAACAAATTTCAATCAACAGTAAGTGACTGATATACCGGTACTGAATTTATGATATGTGTTATATCTGAAAGATAAATGCTTTTCAAGCTGAATGGAATGATGTCAAAATATTAGAAAATTATTTACCAGATAAAAGATATGTTATATAATATAAAAGATGTAATGATGATTGAACAGTACCATAACAAAAAATAAATAACACTTTAATTTAATCGCCAAATGTCCGTCAACAGATTTTTGTGAGAAACAACAATGGTATTGGTATAGGAATAGGGGAGAAAGAATGCTGACAGATGGAACTTGTCCAGTGTGCTACCTATGAAATACTATGCTTCAAAGAATTCATTGAACTCAAGTTAGCGGGACCATTTAATATTTATCAGCTCATTATTTATCATATCATCAATTTTGATCTAGGTGTGAATTCTTATAACCTTAAACCAAACTAACAACTGGAACTTAAAATATTTAGAAATTTGAATACTCATTCAAAATATCACAAAATCGTCATAAAAAAAAAAATTAAGAGACTGAGATAGATAGAGATATGTTGTCCGTGGTAAAAAAAATGTCCAATGCGGCCGACCTCTAAAAAATTAGGAAAGAAACCCGGCGATACTCGCGCTTGTCGTTGCGAGGCTCGAGGATTTACATCTCTGATTTTTTCAGATCGCCGGCATGCGGGTCACCTTCTATATCGTCCTCCTTGACGATGCGCAGCGAACAATGGACAGAACTTGATGAAGACGGATATCTATGGACTCGTTTTGGGGAGGAGAGCAAAGATCTTTTGCCGATTGCCGTGGTGGATCAGTCTACCGTCGGAAAATCAAGGAATAGATTTGGTTTCAAAGCCTTGAGAGAGGGGAATTGGTCAGAGTACCAAAGAAATCTTTCTTTTCTTCCAAAGCAGAAAAAGCATACGGAGCACAATTTAATGGGCTAAACCATAAAGAAATAAGAAGGATGCATGCACTGCATCTAGGGCTGTATACGAGCCGAGTTCGAGCGAGTTGAGCATAACTCGAACTCGAACTCGTTACAACTCGAGTCAACTCGTGACTCGTTCGGAAGGCAGTTCCGAGCTAACCGAGCCAACTCGAACTCGCCATTTTGTAACTCGAGTCAACTCGTGAATATAGTGAATAGATGCAATAATTATTTATGAGTATTACAATAATATAAAAAAATAAATTTCATTATCAATTTTATTCTTTTCCATTGATTTGAAGCAAAATATGTCTTGAAACTCAAGATCAACTCATAGGTCATGGTGATTATCTCCAAAAAATTAAAATTTATTACGTCACGAGTCAGCTCATGAGTCAACGAGCCGAGTTGAGCCTAACTCAAACTCGACTCATTTATTAACCGAGTTGGTTCAACTCGAGTTATGCCAACTCGAGTTCTTTTAGCTCGAGTTATAATCGAGCTTCTAACGAGTCGAGTTCGAGTAACTCACGAGTTACGAGCTTTTTGCTCACCCCTAACTGCATCTACACAACAATAGATGCTCTCGTTAAATTCCATACACCAAGTTCACAGTAAAAACATAGGAAGCAGTGGTAAGGTGGGACCCACTGTTGTCTCCCCTAATGAGGTTTGGGAAGAAATGTGGTACGCAACAGTGTAACCATCTATGCAAGTGCCACGATACAAGTATGTTCCTATAGGAACCACGACCCGTTTTCTGTGTAAACATAGCTAGGAAAGCACATATATTATTGATAAAACATCCGGTTACAACACAAACTATAAATAGAGTAGCCACTTATGTTTCTTATTATGCGAGACAACGTGACTTGTACGGCAGATATTACATTGCACGGAGAGTTGCATGGATTGATCAGAAAATCAATAAAATAACACTGTTCATCCCGAAAGCAAACTTTATAGTATAAATAAATAAATAATAGAGCTGTTTGGATTCATTGAAGAATTTGGGAAATTTCATCTTTCTAGTATAAATTTATTATAAACAATTCAAACTCTTTACAAATTTACACACTTTTCAATAAATTTATGCCTAGGAATAAGAAATTTTTCAAATTCTCCAAATTCCTAAGCGATCCAAACGGCCCCAATAGTACAACATCGGCGCAGTAAGGCTGGGACATTGTTGAAAATGGCTTCCAAGAAACTAATTGCGTACCAGATTAATGCCTTCTGTTAATTTGGAAAATTGCCGGCATTTGTCGGCCCTAAAAAAAAAAGGAAATTAATTAGAATATCTTAACTTTCACTTTGTGGGACAAGTCAAATTTAGAGAATGTTTTAGTGTGAAATGTGAAGCCCCTCATTGAATATCTCAAGGCTTAGTACTAACTTTTACAAATTTTTGAAGTTTTTGTGTCCAAACTAAATAGGATTAAAAGGGTTTATATCCGATTTTGAAGATCTGAAGGTTTAGTGGAAAAGACATGAAAAGTGCCAAATGGTAATCTGTTCGTTTGTCAGTCATATCAATCGGACTGAGCCGTTGGATCAGCGGCCTAATCAAATGAACGGGTTAGCTAGTTAGCTTTACTATATGAAATCAGAATTCAGTATTACGATTCAGGTGTGAGGCCTGAGGTGTTCTCTGGCTAGAGTATACTTCATTACCTTGCGTTTGCTTCATTAGTATTATTCCCAAATTAAACAATAATCGAAATGATTTGACGAAGTCAAAAAAGGCATATGATTTAAGGGGACAACAGCCCGTCAATGTTTCTCTTTATTAGAAGTGTTTACTTCTGTTTATGATGGTTGCATGATATCGAATTTCATAGTTTGTATTCACAAACTAAATTTACTGTAGTATTGCTTTTGACACTGACAATTCTAGCAATTGCTTTCAATATGTATGCAGCAATGTTTTGTTTCCATGAAATTAGTGCAGAAGCCTTATATTCAACACAATTCAAAAGGGAACAGACCTTTTTTTTTTTTTTCTTCTCTATATAACAAACTTTTGAACATTGCATCTTCCTAAACTATTTTCTTGTTTACTACAAACTTATCAAAGTTTGCTTCTAGAATTCTACTTCTGCCTAGCAAATGCGACAGGAAGAGACTATTGAGCCATAGCAAAAGAAGCCTAGACTGCTTTTCTGCTTGAAAGAATTTTTCAATAACAAGAGAGACTGTTGTTGGCAATGCCATTTCTGGCCTGTAAAATGAATTATAAAAAAAAATCAAATAAATGTAAGAGAGCACCTCCTCAAAGACCATCTATTCAACATAAAACCATGCAATCTAGGTCATGAGAAACTTCTGTTATCTTTGTCTTAAATCATTCCCAAACTACCCTCCGTACTCAATTTAAATAATTTCCAAGTTTCACTCAATTTATAGCATAATTAAAATAGAGGCTGTTATGAATTATGATAACCTAAACACATCAACTTCGAAAAAAATTGTTGTATACTATGTCTTCTTTCACCATTTCTACTTCGAAACCACATCAACCACCAACATTTCCAAACAAGAATAAATGTTCTACAAAATCTCTTTTCTGTTAATAATTAACTGTTCTTCTACCAATAATCCCGACATGAACAAACCCCATCCCTAAATTGGTGAAACCTCCTCACATCCCTCAAAACAATCTCTCTCCCTTCCATTTTCGAAAGAAACTTGGCTGTTTCATGACAATCATTACATACTCTAAGATTTTTGGTGACCCTAATTGTGGTCCCTGGAATAGTGCTCATTAAACCAAATGCAATTGCCAATTTCTCGCTATGCCCACATAAAATTTGCTCTTTCTCTGCCTCGTCTACATCATGTATCACACATGAGAGATCAGGTTTGTATCCATTTCTCTTCATTTTATCCCATAAACTAGCCAAAAATGAATGAATATGGTAACTTTCTGGGTGGGATGACTCACCAACCATAAATTGGTGGATCCTATTGCCTAATTCAATCCAACTACACCCTGGTTCCTTTTTCACATTGTTGAGGCGCATCAGAGTTCTCACCTCTGTTGCCTTCTTCCACTGGCCATCAGCCGCATAGATATTTGATAGTAGCACATAATGACTAGCTTCATCAGGCTCAAGCTCAAATATATGCTGAGCAGCAATGGACCCAAGTTTAACATTTTTATGAATCCGACATGCACCTAATAGGCTGCTCCATGCCCCAGCCAAGTGGGGCCCAGGATCCATTGAGGAGATAAGGTCATGAGCTTTGTTTAACTCGCCAGCACGACCTAGGAGATCAATCAAACATGCAATATGGTCTGGAGTTGGTTCCACCCCGTATCTTGATTTCATCTCATGGAATAGACCAAGTCCATGGTGAACCATTCCAGAGTGACTGCAGGCCGCCAGCACAGCAATAAACGTTACCTCGCTTGGTTTGGCTTCTTTGCTCAAAATCATTTCATCAAACACTTTTATTGCCTCTTCTCCATGCCCAAGCATACCATATGCCATGATCAACACATTCCATGTTATCCAGTTTCTTTTGGGCATTTTGTTAAACACTTTTCTACAAAGTTCAAGAGAACCACATTTCCCGTACATGTCAACCAATGCACTTCCCACAGCCACGTCATCATTTAGCCCATGCCTGATTGAAAATCCATGTATCTCCTTCCCCTTTGCTAATGCTGCAAGGTACCCACATGGAGGTAGCACAGTTATCAAAGTAACATTGTTTGGTTTCAAGCCATTATTCTCACTTTGCATCTCTAATAGCAGCTCAAATGCCTCACTTACTGTACCAGATACTACATGACCAGCTATCAAAGTGTTCCAAGAAACAACATCTTTAGCATCCATTGAAGAAAATATTTTCCTAGAAACATCCATCTTACCTACTCTAGCATACATATCCATTAAAGCATTCTGGACAAATATATCTCCTTCCATGCCCCTTACAACCACATAACCATGAATGGCTTCTTTCCTTTCAAAAGCATTGCATTTCACACAAGCCGGCAACACACTAGCTAGCGTGATTTCGTTTGGCTGTAACCCTGCTATGACCTCCATATCCACAAACAATTTTAATGCCTCTTCATCTAGTCCATTTTGTGCATAACCCGATATCATCGCATTCCACTGACCATGTCTTTGGACTGGCACTTGGTTGAACACCAATCGTCCTGCTTCAACCCGGCCCAAATTGCAGTACATGTCAATCAAAGCACTGGCCACAAATGGGTTATCAAATAGATTCTCATTCTTCAAAACATATGCATGAATTTCTCGACCAGTGTTTAACAGATCAAGCTTAGAACATGCTGGGAGAATACTTGATATAGTAAACTCATCTGGTATTATCTCAGTTGTTTGCATCATCTCATAAAGGGCCTCAATAGCAAGGGTAAATTGGTCATTTTGCACAAGCGAGCTCATCATGCTATTCCATGTTACGATATCACGGTTCTGGAAGCAGTGAAATATCAAAATAGAGTCTTGAACTTGCCCTAATTTGGCATACATTGAAATTAGGGCATTGTAGGTAAATCTTTTATCATCAGTAAAGATCCCGTTACGAAGACCATAGGCATGCACCTCCCTACCTAGCTGTAGACCAACTGACTCGGTGATATTTGAACATGCTGAAAGGATACTAACAAGAGTGAATGAGCTTATTTCAGAGCATTCTTTTAGCATTAAACGCAGTGCATCAAGTGCTGCGCCCCACTCATTGTACAGACAGAGCGCTGCTATTAGGGAATTCCATGACACCTGTAAATCAATAGTTTTGTTCATCAAGCTCAGTCAAGGCCCTGGTAGTACTTTTACTTGATGCAGGTAATTTAAGCATCACCAAAGATATCCAAAAAAAAAAAAACTGTCTTATTGTGTTTATTTCCTCTGTTTGAACTGTTTTTGTCTTTTTTAACCGAGGGAAAAAAATAAGGAAATAATAGGTGAGGAACATCTTTCTAGACAAAAGTGCAAAAAACAGATCTAATGGGTACACAGAGAACCTCTCATCTTGTGAGATTCAGACTATGTCCCCATGGGGCCTTCTGTTGGACACTCTAGAGTATTACCAGGTCCAGTACTACACCATACATATTATGCTTCATAACCCAGATATTCCTATGTATTATTTCCAAAATAGCAACTCCTGTAATCAAAATTTAAGTTTTATTTTGTATAATCAAGTCCTATAGCTCATCCAATTTTAGTACCTGACAACTCGAGGCATAGAGAAATTTGATGATAGCTGATAGCGTAATGTTTTTCTAGAACAAGTTTGAAGGTCTCGCAAATTATATTCAATTCCAGTAACTTGCCAAGAACTAACCTGGTCTCTCTGTGACATTTTGTCAAACACCCTGAGCGCACTACCGAGCTCACCGCACCGTGCATACATCGTCACAAGCGTGTTACCGACAGTCACCGGTGAATCGTGGTATCCATGTTTAACAGCAGATGCGTGTAGCTGTTGCCCCACTGAGAGCTGCCGAAGACCTGACGCGGCCTTCAACGCTGCAGGGAAGGCAAAATTGTCCGGTGCCACGCCGGCATTGCACATGGAGATATATGTGGAGAGTGCAGCGTGGTAATTCTCTTCGCGTGCATGAGAGCGGAGCGTTTCGACCCATAATAGTTGGTTTTGGGTTTTAGAAGGAGAAGGGAAGGTGGGAGGAGAGGTGATAAGAGGAGGAGAGGAGCAGTGCACCATTAGAATGGTAATGAGAATTTAGAGGTGGAGTGTGAATTGAGTGGGGATAGGGAGAGAGATTGGGTTTGGAATTGAGCATGTTTCGTTAATTGTAACGATAAACGGGGTGGACCCGCCTGTCAGGGACCGATATGGGTAACTAAATTCGCTGCTGAGCGTCAGAGCGTGTAAGATTCCTTATTTCCTCTTGTGGCGATGTGCGAACAGGAAATGTAATAGTTCGGGATAAGTCATTTTTTTGCTTAAATTTTTATAACGGACTTAAAGTTAATTTTTTTAATTTTATTTGTATTAAATTGATCATTTAATATTTTAAATAGGATAAAATCAGTCTCCAAAAATTTTAAAAGAAACTAAATTAATTGCTAAAAGGAAACTCATTTTTGTTTTTTTTTAAAAGTTTAAGAAACATATTAATTAATTTGGAATATAATTTTAATTCTTTAATAAAAAAAAATTCAAAAATTACACTTAAAAGTTAATAATTTCTAATAATTTTACATTCTATTTTTTTACCACAAAATGAGAAAGATATTTTTCACACATATGCTGTAAACACATGTGCTTTCTCATTTGCTACAAGCAAAAAAACAAGTGCTTACTAGTTACTAGGATGCCGATGTACATTCACCTGGCACCACAAAGCTGGGGACAACTAGTGTGACAGTGAATGAGAGATGTTAAACATACATCTCTACAGTACCATTATCAAAACCTGAACCCTCAAGTCATTTCATTGAGTCAAAAATTTATATTCTGCAATTATTATTCAGGAAAATATTAATTTAGGAAGCTGCTAAACCTATATTCTGCAATTGTTATTTACTCGTTCACATCTCGTTCACATTTCAAAACCAAATCTACCAACTTATATCATCAATTTAATCGATCGACTTATTAGGTTAGAACTTGGAAATTGAAAAACTGTCCCGTAGTTTGAATCCAACCTATACCAGCGTAAATTGTGAACTTGCAGTTGAAATTGAATAGAAATTGATACCAACTATTAAATTTTTATGGATATTAAAATTAGGAGGAATGTTTTAAATATTAGAAACTGTAAGGACCAACATATATATAACCTTAAAAATAAACCAAATTGAACAAATGATAATTCGAACTTGAGTTTCATTTAACCTACAGAGTCGTTGCTAATATTTTTTTTGCATAGAGTATTAATTAATGCCCTGAACAAAATATATATATTTTTTAACATGAGATTTCATTTCAGTAGAAATTTTCTGATCAAAATGAACTGATTTGGTAACATTTTGTTAAAATTTATATGTTATTAGATCCAACGAAATTCTGAAAAATTAATTGAAATGAACACAAATTTCATCTAAAAGGTACGAGACTCGAACACAATTAAAAAAAAGTAGTTCATATCAACACGACACGACACGACACGAGACTCTAACACGATTATGTTTGACACGACACGATACGCACGACTGGAGAACACTATATGCAATCTACAACAACAATGACATATATTATTATCTTGCATGTGTTCACCGAACATTTATATACGTAATTACGTACAGAGCTTTCGATAAAAATGGGGAAAAAAAAAACGTATTTCGATACTGCAAGCCCCAATAAAACATCTTCACTTATAATCTTTTATATATATCCCTAAAAAAATGGGGCAGGTTGATCTATAAATTTCAACAACATTGTCAGATATGAGATATACATTCTCTGTTTCAATTGGTGTGCCTTATTATGTTTTAACTTAGAATGAGCACTGAGCAGTATTACTAAAAAATGATCAAGCACAATTACTTTTACATTACAAAAACTGTGGCCCCAATCAATGTGACCGCTAGCAATCAGAACATTAAATATGAATAAGTCTACGGGCCATTTGCTTTCAGTAATAAATAAAAAAAATATCAAAATGAATACGATTGATTACACAGTTGTAGAGAAACCGGCCATATATCATATAGGTACGTAAACGCCATATGTATGATTTTCCAAATGAGGAAAAAAACAAAAAACTTAAAACATAAAAAGAAAAGACGAAGTGGCACTCAGAAATAAAATCCAAAATTACTCCTCATGCTAAATTGGGTCATCATTAAGTAATTGAACAAATATATCTCATAATTGAACACGTTAAATATCCCTCAAAAAATCAAAATACATTAAAAAAGGTCTGCCCCGGCCTTCAAAATGGTTGACCACGATAACAAAAAGAAATTTAACGCCGAAGATAATCGTGTAGTCATATCAACTCTCCTTTCTGTAACAAAATAGTTAAAAAAAAAGGGACAAACGACATTAATTAGGTAGATAATTTATACTCATGAAAGTACTACAAGCTGATTTGGTAGATAATCCATAACAAAAAGCCAATTAAGAACATGTCGTGGAACCAAGTCATAAATTTATGATGAGTTCAGTGTGAAATACTAATAATAATTTATTAAGGTATATATTACGATACAACTGGTTGCCTGTAGCTAGGGTGAAAAGGAAAAAGGAAAATTATCCTCCAAAATTGTTGAAGAAAACAAAACTTGAAATCCAAGTCTACCAAAACAAGTATATATAATATTATAACTCTAACTGGTGAAGCTATATATATATCAAGAAACAATCTTTTGACTAGCTAGTTTAATCGAACCAGGAGCAAGAAACCCATAAAGAAATTAACTACACATTCAGAACCATATGAAATACAAGATTACCAGCCCTGAATAGTAAATTTCATCTATTTAATCAGGAAAAAAACAAAATTAAGAAGAGTTGTTTTGGTTTACCTTTGGAATAACGCCTTGGATGCAAGTTAGGTTGATGGGCAACACTGTCTTAAAGGCAGGCGAAGAGTGTAGATCAGGAAGCTCCACCTTTTGACCTTGTTCGACGGCGTGCTCATCTGTAAGTTGAGCTAGCTTCTTCACCGCCACTTATGCGACCATCCTCCATTATAATGACTTTTCTATATACGGAAACGGAAGCTTGTGTGTCTCTCCTCCTGCAACAGTGACGTGGTGTGTTAACTCCCTCGCATTTGAGAACCAGTTCATGCACTGGGTGCATTGCACCCAACCTGGCGAGCCGTGCCCTTTGCTCCTCATGTGTTTCACTGCGACATTCCTGTTCTTCAGGAAAAGCTGGTGGTCGATACAGAAGTAAATGGCCTTTTCTGGAACTTCGAACACAGCACCTTCTTCGAAAAGACGCTCTCTTGAGACCTGATCAGGAGCGGAGCGGGACATGGCTTCTGGTGGAGTGATCAATTGATAATAATCAATAATACTTTCTGGCTATTTCTTTTTCTTTTTCTTTTTCTGGGATCGAGTTTGGCTAAATTACATTGTTGGAACTTGGGGAAAGAGTAATATATAAGGTGATGTAATGTAATCGGAGTCGTAGATGTGGGGCCCCTGATTTTATTAATATTTTATTTGAGTGAAAACAGTTAATTCAATATATAGGGGCGTTTGTTTGTGTGGTAAGAAATTGCATAAGTTAAAATGTCTAAGTATTTATGTTATGTAATAGATGTTTGGTTGTATAGTAAGGATGACTAACTTAATGCATGCATATATTCATATCAACAGATTAAAATATCCTTATATTCATGCCTTTAATTAATTATTATTCTTAAATTATTATTATTAATAATTAATATTACTTGTTAAAAATTATTAATTATAATAATTAATCTTTATTATTGATTATGATTTTTTTTAATAATTATTGTTGCTTAATAAATATTATTATTTTTTAATTAATATTAATTATTAATGATAATAAGAAATCATTTTATTATTATGAAATATTATAAATTATTTAATAAAAAATATATTATTTATTTATTATTATTAATAATTAATATTGCTTGTAAAAGTATTATTAATTATTATTATTTATAATAATTAATATTTATTATTATTTGATTTTTTAATAGTTATTGTTACTTATTAAATATTATTATTTATTAATTATTATTAGTTATTTGTTAATTATTAAATATTATTATTAATTATTTGTAAGGGGTATTGTTGGGGAAAAAAATTAAAGGGGACCATGCATAATTTATGCAACCTATTTAGGTTGCTAAGTTATGTACCCTTAAGACATCTTATGTAAGAGGTGTTTGGTGACTAAAGGATGCATAACTTAAGTTGCATCTTTTTTTGTGACTAAAGGATGCGTAACTTAAGTTATGCACCCTTTAAGTCACAAACAAACGGGCCATAGTCTTCAATTAATATAACTAAATATGGGCCACACGCGAGAACCCTTGGCCCAGAGTCCTAGACATAACTCATAAGGGTAAAAGAACCGGAGCTGATAAATACAATCAACCAAACAAGCAATCAAACAATCATAGTCAAAAATGGAAATTGCGCGATGCCAAAAAAAGAAAGGTTCTCTCACGCGTCGTTCCTCACTCACACGCGTTCCCTCACCCTTGCCTCACCTTCTCTCTCCCTCTCCTCACCTCTTCTTCCTTCGCACCTTTCGTCGTCGTCGCGCCCTCCCGTCGCCGTCAGCCTTTCTGTTGTGCCCTCCCGTCATCGTCAGCCCTGCCGTCGCGCCGTCCAGTCGCCGTCAGCCCTGCCGTCGTGACCTCCCGTCGCTGTCAACCCTGCTGTCGCCGTCGCACAGCACTCTCGTCGCCGTCGCCCAGCCCTGCCGTCGCCGTCGTGCAGCCCTCCTGTCGACCAGCCTAGCTCTGCAATTATCAGAATCAGAAATGAACATTATTTACTCACTCACTTGTATTAAATACTCTCTTACTATTAATTATTTACTCCCTTATAGTTTTTTAGTTACTCCCAAGCAACAGTAGAATCAGTTCTGACTGTTATTTACTCTCTTATACATATTAGATACTCCTTTTATACTAGTTATTTACTCCCTTATAGCTATTTAGTTACTCCCAAACAATAGCAGAATCAGATATGAATATTATTTACTCCCTTACATATATTAAATACTCTTGTATTATTACTTATTACTCCCTTATAGTTATTTAGTTACTCCCAAACAACAGTAGAATCAGTTCTGAATGTCATTTACTCCCACATACATATTAGATACTCCTTTTACACTAGTTATTTACTCCCTTATAGCTATTTAGTTACTCCCAAACAACAGCAGAATCAGATATGAATATTATTTACTCCGTTGTATATATTATTTACTCCCCTATACTGATCAATTTCCTCCCTTATAGTAATTTAGTTACTCCTAAAAAACAGCAGAATCAGGTATGAACGTTATTTACTCCCTTATACATATTAGATACTCCTTTATGCTGATTAATATCATCCCTTATAGTAATTTAGTTATTTCCAAGTTGTAACAGAACTAGATTTAAACCTCTTTTCTCTTCTTATCCTTCTCGATTTCTACTTCTTTCTTCCTCAACCAGATCTGATTGGTATAGGAGAGAGAGCAGTGAGGGGAGGCGGAGGTGGAGGTGAGGCGGAGGAGACGAGAGGCGGAGGAGAAGAAAGACGACGGTGAGACGGAGGAGACGAGAGGCAGAGGTGAGGCGGAGGCGGATGCGAGGAGGCGGAGAGGTGAGACGAAGCGCCGCGTGAGAAGAGGGAGATGTGAGGGGAGGAGAAGGGCGTGAGTTGAGAGAGAAAGGTTGATCGAGATCTATGGAGATTTTCTGGAGAGAAAGAAAAAAATGTTTAATTTCTGATCTAGTTTTGAAATAATAAAAAGGAGGCATGCCAATCACGTGACTTGAGCTCACATGACAAAAACAGAAGGGGACGCTGGGTGGTTGTTTGATTGTCTAGAGTCTTGATTACAGTAAGCAATTCCCCAAAAAAATCACTATTAACCACTTAATATTCCCATTTTGGCATATGCTATAATTGCTATCCCACATTTTTTTTAAGATAAATCGGAGGTCTGAGTCACCAAACTTATTTTTAAATTAAATGTCTATGAAAGACCCCCCACAGTCGAATTTCGAACCTGCGACCTTTCATTCAAGAAGTCAAGATGTATTGTTCTTTGCCACTAGACCAAGAGCTACTATCCCACATTTCAAAATTATTAATTACATCATTCTCAGCTTGCAGCCAATGCTTCTCACCTCAGATCAATTATATTTTTACTAGAACTAAAAACTGAAAAGCCTCAAGCTTCAACTTTGCTTCAATCTTGTTAGTTGCTAGTCTTTTTTAAATCAAGGGAGTGCTCAATTGCAGAATGAATCACACTGTGTGCGGGTCATTAAGGCAGCTTTATTTGTAAAAGAGGTTGGTTCATTGTCCTGAAGGGCTCAATTGCAGAATGAATCACACTATGCTGAAGGAGAGTCAATTGAGCTAATGTCTGTTCATTGTCCTTAATTCAACCGAATACGAGATTTCTTTAACAGATTTAACGATAGGGATGTTGTTATCAACTTTACTTCTTTGCGAGAGATTTGGGATATATGTAGGTAGTGTATGAACTACGAGAAAGCATGACAAAATTTGTATTTTATACTTTCAGTTTTGTAACTATTGCATTATGGATCTTGTAGAAGCAGAGGAATGCAAGAATTTTCTCTGGGCAAGCTCTTTCTTTCTCTGCCATTGTGTATAACATTGTTACTACTTTTTCTTTCTAAACAGGATTCATTGCAAGGGTGGACAGAGGCCTAAATTCTCCTCGGCAACAACAGTAATCAGTTGTGACAACTATCCCTCCTGAATATATAAGATGTCATGTCTAACAGAGGACTTGGATGAAGATATGTTGCACTAAGCTTGAGGCTGCCTGTGGCTGTTTTGTTTTGCATTGAAGTTGTAATAAACTTGTGCTAAATTAGTAGAGAGGCATGTGGATCTTATGATTGCTCTTTTTGTTTTGTATCTTAAGTCAACTACATTCTTTATACTAGCTAATGCATTTTAGTTTCCCTGCTTTAGGGGCTTAATTAGTTTTCAAAAAGAAATTTGGTGACACAGATGGAAACATTGTAGTAGTGGGTTCTTGGAATTTGTTAAATGTATTTCTTATTACATGTACTGATGTACATATATGCTGCATATGTATTTTATCCATTTGTTGAGTTGGAATGTTAAATCGTGCTTCTTTTGAATTAGTTGATTCTTTTAATTTCCCTCTAGATAATAATTAAACATATTAGTTATTTTTCACGTGCATTTAATGTTCAATGAATGTTTTTTTTAAGACTCCAACTTATTTTAAAATTAAATATCTATGAAAGACCCTCCGACCGGGTTTCGAACCTGCGACATGTTAATTGAATGTTGTATATATCTCAAATTAATTATTTTACCAATTATTAGTTCTCATGTTGTTGAGACAAATGATTTGATATTATTTACACATTCAAAATATTCTAGTTTTAAGAATGTCATTTCCATGGCAATTTTACACACACATATATTTTAGTATTAGATGATGCATGATATAATAGAACTTCTCACATGATATCTAAATAAGTAAATATAATAGTATGCATGGCGATATGATATTAAAGTTATTCTTGTTAAAATTACAGTTCAGTCTACATTTCAAAAGCTTATGGTAACATTTCGAACTCCAATTCCAATCTTACAAAAATGCACATATTCTTTATGTGCTTTCTCATTTGTTACAAGCAAAAAACATGTGCTTACTAGGAGGCCTATACATTCACCTGGCACCACAAAGATGGAGACAACCAGTGTGACAGTGAATGAGAGATGTTAAACATCTCTACAGTACCATCTTCCAAACAGAACACCCCATTATCATTTTGAAATTGGGACTCGCATTCGCAGTATCCATTATTGAAGTCTTCTGTAAAATAAATGCAATTTGGTCTGCATCCAGGAATATCTACTGCAGAAACTGATACTGATGCATTCTGACCGAGGAACACGCATTGCTCTCCCAATCCATGAATCATATTCCAGGTCTCATTACATTCATCAAATTCAAAGAGCTCAAAGCAAAGTGTTTTTGCTCCTTCTAAGTCAGAAATGTGCTCTCCAAGTCTTCGAATAGCTAACAGTTTTCCAGAGCTCTCGACAAGGTAATATCTTAGATCATCCAATCCAGTAGATGAAAGTATCCTTGATGGTGATCCATCTCGGTCTCCTAGCTGGTAATTGGGTCCACGAACATAACGAGCCATGCAATTCGACCCATCAAAGTCCACTATCACTACTTCCTGCCCGCTGTTAATTGCGAATAACTTTCCTTTGAAATATAGAAGATCTTGCAAAAACCTACAAGTACCATAATAGGAGGGATCAGGATCTCTCACTTTTATAGGAGTCCAATCTTTATCCCCTAATCGACAGACAAATAGTTCATTAAAGCTTGACATGATAGCAGCAAATCCAAAGCCAGTAGTTGAGAACGTGTTCCCTAAAACAGCAAACTTGGTCAAAATCGACAATCTAATGTAAGGATCACGGAAGAAGTCAGCAGGTTGGTTCCTTTGAAGAACTTCAATTTCTGTTGCAGCATATGATGGGTATGGGAGTTCAATCTCTTTTCCAGTCAGAAAGGTTATTTGTGATTTTAAGATTATTTGTGTAGGGAATATGTCATGTGCTTCTAGATTAATTACACTTTAACAGGTTACTAGAATAGGATTATATTAAGGGATCAGAGAGATATGCTAGAATAGGATTATATTTGAGGTGATATTATTCTTCTATTACTATTTCTTTTGATTCCTTCATTTTTTTTATTTAATAGAATTTGATAGCTTTGTCAATTATCAAGTCTACAAGGAAGAGTATATATTGTATGGAACATCGATCTAATCCAATAATTTAAATTTCAATCAATTAATTAATAATAAAGAATATCACTTTCTTAGCCATTCATGCTGAATAGGTGTATCATAATTTCAATTTCAATGTTAGTTATGTTAGTTCAAACTTCAAAGAGAGGTGTTCCAAATAATCAGGTAACTTATATCTCTTTGTTTATTTATTTTATAATATCATAATAGTCTTATAGGCCTTATACTCATTGTACATACTTGGTACCAGTCCTTGGTACGTCTATAGTGAGTCTGGTATCGTGTCTGGTATAAAACTCAGATTCCAGGTGCATATTTGCAAGAAACCAGACTGGTACCAGTCTTTGGTACAAGGCATAAGGATCTGGCCATGTAAATTAGAAATTACATTAGTAGGAATATAGGCTGAAACATCTCCAGATTGAGTCTCAACTATTGGTAAAGCAGTCATACTTCCTTCACCTAAACGAGAACTTAATTTAGCAGCTCGTTCCAAAAGGCGTGAGTGTAAGTAAAAAACATCTCCTGGATGCATATACACAACTACTATATTTGAGATATTGATTAATAACTTTCACGCAGTCATCTATTATGGAAAACAATTGGGTATGGTACAGAACAATTGGGATAGGCTTCGGTACCAGTATAGGAGGGTGCATAGTATCAGTACAGGGACAAATTCTTTCTATCTTTTAAAAAATTGTGGGTTATATTTAATGAACACTTGAAGATATTTTGGATATCTCCACCATCCTGTACTTTTCCCTAAAGACGACATCCAATAATTCTTACATAGGCTTATTAACATCCACGTTCATACATCTACAACTAATAACTCAATCCTTAAAACTTTAAATAACCACTGGTAACCAAAGAATGAGGAATAAAAAATAAAATTTTCAAAAATACAACATACATATGACTATATCCATGAGATGCTCCATCTTTATTTATTGAGAACAATCAAACACTTAAATATTTGAATTAATATATAAAATTTTGGTACATGAATGTTTATGGGGAAATACATTATTCTATCATGCCGGAAATTGTTTGAGTTTATTAAAAAAAAATGATTTAAAGTTTGCTTGAAAATTTTATTAAAAAAAAAACTTTGTGAAGACTTTAAAGTATGCCTTCATTTGGATTGACGTCCTTTGTGCAATATTGTATATGTCATTGCCTATTTCTTTAAATTCAATAGCCGATTATTTATTATTGTATAAAATCTGGAAAGACAACAAAATTTTCTGCTTGCTAACCTTCAATATTAGTTCATGGAGTCATCAAAGTAGCAATAGCTTGAATCATAGTTTTTATGCCTGCCGCACACAACTTAGACTTAATGACAAATTATTAGCAATTTTTAAAGTTAAAAATAAAAAAATCCACTAAGACGCGACGAAGCCCGCGTTTCCCCACCTAGAGAAGGAAAAGGAGCTCTCCCTAGGAGGGGATGGGGCAATGAGAGAGGTCCAGAGAAGAAGAGAAGAAACAGTGAAGAAAGCGTTGAGATTAAGGAGATGAATAGGCGATCCAAGGCAGGAAAAAGAATGGATAAAAATAAATTACATTAAACTTCCGCGTCGTTAAAATTGGAGGGTCTCCAATGCGGACCAATGCGGACAAAACGCGTCCACGGAATATATAATATATAATATATAATATATAATATAATATATATATATATAGATTACTTATGTATGTACAATTGTATGTGTTATTTATTATTACCAAAATGATAACAACAATTTACAAAGTATGCCCCTGAAATTATAATTGTTGTGTGGTTATATAAAATTATAAAGGAACTCAAAAAAATTATTACCTACATTAAATAATAAATTAAATTATTAAATGCTTAAAACTCTTTCTAAATGTATAATATACAATAAGGCTGTGTTTGGTTGAGGATTAAACGAGAAGTAAGACTCTTAATCTATTTTTAGTCTCTCAAACGTAGAGTAAAAAAGGAGTAGAGTGGAGTAAGGACCAAAATCAGAGGAGTAAATTACTCATCCTGGATAGGTGGAGTAAACTTAATCCATGGAGTAAGTCTTCAATTGTGGGTTTCACACTTATTTCTTTCCTCTACATACCCTCATTCTTTGATAAAAGAAAAAGAAAATGGAGGATAGTTTGGTCATTTTATAATTAACAATTATGTAATATTTTTATATCCTCACTTAATCTTCTATACTTTTCATACCAAACATGACTTACAACGTATAGAGTAAAGAGGCTTAACTACTTAATCCTCCTTAACTTTAATTCTTACAAATACGTTGCTTATCTTCAATAAACCCGTTACAAAATTACCAGTTCAAAACTTTCTAAGTATTAATTGCACCTCTTAATGCCAAATCTAACAATAAACACAAAACATTAAATAAAATAAAAAAGGAAACAACTTAAAATAACAATGGCACAAATAGATTGAGAAAAACAGTACGCAGTATTCCAACAAAAGGTATGAATGAGTATTTTTTGAGGCAAAAATGAGGCTCAGGGACCTCATCTTATAATAAAGTGAAAAGTCGAAATGTCAAATTTAGCGAGGTATGCTGGAGTATTTTTGATATTCTAAATAAAATATTCGGCGATGTACTCAGAAAATTAACTCCTACCTTGTACTTGCTTTATTATGAAAAAAACTGCTTTATATATATAATTATTATGTAACTAGTGTTAATTCGGTCAACCAATAGGTAAAGCTAATTTTTAAGCGGAAATAAAAGTTGTTATAGTACGTTCCCGGATTTCTCATCCCTCCCCTTGTTTAGAATTGTGCGTACGTTGATATGGACCATTGTCTTAGGTAAAGATTCTTTTCTTCCCTTCTTGATAATCTTTGTTTGTTACATTTTTGTTTTCAACTTCACAATGTTGCGAACTATGGAACTATGGCGTGGTATATTCATTTATGATTTTGTCGAGCAATGAAAGGTTTAATGGATCTCTTCGGCGTCTTTGGCTTTGTGCCTTGTATCAGTCAATTTGTTATATAACCTAAATCGGAGATACCTTACTATTTATCAATGAGAATCTTAATAAATTCTGATGAGTACCTTTGTAAACCATTAATAGATGGAATCATATCCATAATACATGTTTAAAAATATGTGAATTTAATTTAATTAAACATATCTCCTGTAAAGGAACCACGATTGGTCGAACATGCCGGATGACGTCATCCGTTTACTTGTTAAGAAATTACGGTTCTACCCGTATCACCGCAAGGCTGCAGGTGCCTGTCGGGACTGGTACCGTATTACAAAGGAAGTGCACGGCTCATTTAAACAAAACTCCATCTTTCTTCTGCTCCCATACAATAATATGACAAAGACATGTGCATTTTACGAGATCGATGGCTCTAAGACTTACGAATTCAATTTACCTAAGTTTCATGACAAACTTGTTCATGGATCCTCCAATGGCTGGGTCTGCGTTGATGATGGGAATTTGAATCTAAGCATTATTAACCCTCTGACTGGAAAAGAGATTGAACTCCCATACCCATCATATGCTGCAACAGAAATTGAAGTTCTTCAAAGGAACCAACCTGCTGACTTCTTCCGTGATCCTTACATTAGATTGTCGATTTTGACCAAGTTTGTAGCTTCTCACATTCCTATCTCGTTCTCTATTCATGTATTAGAACCCCTCGAAGCGTCCATTAGGTCAAACTCGTCGAGGTATTTGCCCTCTACATGCGAGATAGGTATTTTAACTCTAGATGTTCTTTCATAGCATTGAATTTATTGTGCTCTAGTTCATTTCTGATTGGTGTTCTCATATTACCATCCATTACTTCTGTTAGGTCAGAGTACGGAGATGTGGATTACCTCCCACGACTAAGACAGAGACTAGAACTAGAGCTAGGATACGATTGAAATGCGTAAAAAGCCGGTTTCTAATGCCTCAGAAACAATGGAAGATAGCTTTCCGCGAGTTTTTCTAAGGAATTCGAATGGCTATATTCACTATTTTATGGGTTATATGGAACCGATTGACACTGCTATTGATACGATGAGACAGACAGATTTTATGCCTCGAAAAAATAGGAACCCCATACAGCTGTCCATTTTAGATATGGGACTGGTGGTTATTATCGTGCTTCTTCCTCTTTATTCATTCTTATCTCTGCTACTGAAAGCAAGTGGCCCACACAGGACAACCAGATAGTTCGAGGATTGAAAATGCGAGGTCGAATGATAAAGAGTCCAGATTCTTGAGTTCCAAATCTCTTCCTGCTGATACAAGGACGGATAATTATAGGCTTTCTCGTGGTAACCCGACATATAGGCTACATCACGGCCCTCTGAAGTTCGTCAGTCGTGTGCTCGAGAAAGAGGCTTCGTCAGCATCATCAAGCGATGGCTTCATCCCTACTTTTCTCCTGTACAAGCGAAGCGGACCATTCAACTCAGATGGGCTCCCGATCGCTTCGCGCCTTTTATATTCACTCCGCGTCTCGATTCCCATTCCGGCCCCTTTTCGAGGTTCATTAGGTAGGGCTCGCAAGGTGGGTTAAACGCACATTTACGTATTAGAGATGGGGCTCCTTGCCAACTCGCGATGAATATGAGCCTAGTTGAATAACTAATAATATAGTTGACTAGAGGGACTCATAAACATGAGAATAAGATCAATTTTTCCCCTTCCTGCACTTACTTCTTTGCCAGCTTTCATTCATTTACCCCCCAAAGAATACCGAAGAATATATTAGTTTTGCATGGAATTGTATTGCTGCAAATGCTACTATTTTGAATAGCCTTTGCTCGCTCGCTTGAAGGAAAAGATTCCCCACTTTCCTAGATTTACCTGACCTTCCAGGTTTGAGGATTTCCCCACTTCTGATTCCCCACATAAAATATAAGCCCACCAACCAGCATTTAGAGAATTTAAAGGGGTGCATTGTTTTTACTTTGTTTGAGAAGTGGAGTGCCAGCTTTTTCTTTTCCTAAATCTCTCTATCGAAAGCTAGCCTTTCTTTCCCGTGCTTATCTCCGCTTGCATTTCATCTCACAACTTTTGTTCCCCTGCTTGCTACTGACTCTGGAATACCTTATAATAAATAGCTAGCCGCCCAACAAAGAAATATAATAAGTGGAAGTGGAGTGGATTACTGCCTGGCTGGTGCTATCTTACTGCTTTCATTTCTACGAGTTTCATGGGCCTAGCGGCCTGCCCATTTAACTTAACTTTCTTGGTAATTTGAATTTACTTGCCAAGTTCCTAATAGCGGAAGTGTGTATTTTGCTAACGAGCCTAAATATCATATATTATCATGGAGTCGATTTAGCATACCGCGCCTCCCCCCCGAGATGAATACTGAATACCTGCCCTGCCCCGAATTTCACAATTTCACTTAAGTTGTTCAGTGGTGAGCGCCTACCTTTTAACAAGAATTTCCTGGCATGAGAGCCCTGTTAAGGTATTAACTTCGACTTCATTACCAGCCTGACTCAGTTCATTACTTGGGATGGAACCTTTGAGAAAAAAAAAGATATACCACCATTGTCATTTCTGTCCCTTTTCGGGTTTCATGCATTTGAATTTTTTGAGGGGTTCATCGTAGTGAAGTGAGCTCATTTCCCGGCGGCTTGAATGAATGAAAGTGGTGAGTTCGTTCACATCTGACTAAATTACTCTATTCTCTTGACTTTACTACGCCCGCCCGAGGTTCTAGCGAATCTATTCTATGGTCACTCATTCCTAAAAAACTGGAGGAAGGCCCGCCTTGCTTGCGTCCACGGGTTTACTTATAGAATTGAAAGAAAGAAGTTCATTTGGAGTGCACATCGGCCTAACTTGCTTGCTAATTTCACTTCTTTGTGTTCCGTGTGTCATTTGCTTCACCCGCCCTATTATGAATCCCCTTGGGAAAAACGAGAAAGGGGAATAAGTCCAAGGCCTCTACTTTTGTTAATTGAAATGCCTATCGATCCCTCGGTCTACCCACAGTACTCGCAAAGAACAAGTTCTGCTCGTATTGCATCTTATTAGTTTTTATCGATTTCCATGCGAGAAATGTGAGATTTGTTGGTGGATGTACACATATATATAATATACTGGGACAGTCGATACAGAGTGAAATGAACTACCAGCTTTCCAAAGAATCCCGTCGTTCTTCCTTACTCAAAGACTCTTGCATACACCTGCATACGCAGCTAATTCTTTCGAGTAGTTACAACGCTTCCGTCTTTTAGATATAGGCATTTAAAGAGACCCTTCTCCTTTTCTTTGAAGGAGTTGCTCTTATCATAAGGCGGCTTTATCTCAGAAGGATTCTTCTTCTCTTTCAATAAAGGAGGTTTAGGTTGTTAAGAATAAAAATAAATGTTAGGGGTCCTTGCTGTAGCCTACTTTCTTGATGATCGGAATCTACGTTCGTTCTCAACGTTCAATCCCGTCTTATCTGCTTAGCCGCCTAGCGGAGTTGCCTGTGTGAGGCATCAAAATTGCCTTCCCAGCGAGTGGAAGAATGGAGCGAGAAGAACGCTTTCTTAGAATTGAGTTGTTTTATACCCAAGTGAATTGAAGCATTCCGGAACGTCGATCTATCAATCTTCCATGCGTGGATGGATAAGCTTTGGCTATTGTATTTGGCTTTGGGTCGGAATTCAAAAAGAATATCTTTGTCGTGGGACGGAATCTTGGTGCTCAGAACTTCTTCCCGCCAAAATATATATATATTGCATTCTTTAGGTCGGTCTAGATCGCCTCTTGCTCTTGTTCTTGGTAGTGGTGTGTATGAAGGGCGAGCGTCAAAGAATAGACTTTTTGGAGCGAGGGCTCTTGAAGAAGTTGTTTTAGACCGCGAATGCTTTGAGTACTTAATAGTAAGCAACTACTTGAGGTCCAGGCTTGCATTGAAGCCATTACTTTACCTTCCAGGTCGAATTGGTACAAGTACAACTAGAAAGGAGAGTCAGTCTTCAAGCATTATTTCTTACTTTCAATTTGGACTAAGCTCTGCCTACACTACTCGTTATCAATTAAAGCAACATTCCAGTAACTAACTACCAGGGACCGCTAGGAAGTTCCCTTTTTTCACTGGCGCACTTCTTCTTAACTTTTCTCTTCTTATTCGAAAAAGAAACTAGACCGCATCGCCTATTCGACCCGGTTCATTCCGGAACCAGATACCTGGCAGGGCCTAGCACAAAGCTTTCTTTTTAATGGCTCACTTGGGGAGTAAGCAAATGAGTCCACGCACGCCTTGCCGCAAGGAAAGCTCCTTTTTTTTTTTTTCCTTTTGGGACAAATGCGATATAAATCGCATCAGGAGATCTCTGATTTTGCCAGCCAGATAGCCAGCGATCACTCAATCAGACGATTGGAACTTTCTGTTTTTTTCCATTTCGAGGTAGACTTTGGACCTTATAAGAAAGGATTGCTCTATGATTTTGAGGTGGAGTTAGAGACGCGAGTCTTTCTTCAGGGATCTGCGGATCTTAGATGATCATTGAGGATAGCTTGCTCCAAATTGATCTGCCACGCACGACGACCCTAAAGCTTTCCATCATGACAAGGAACTTCTATGAACCAAGTAGCTCTATCTACTTGTACTTGCACGAGAGTAACTAACTCACTTCTCTATCAAGAAAGACCCACGCTTGTTTAAACTATTGTGTATATTTATGCCTAGTCTGGAATGACTTCACTTGCTTTCCCAGCACTCTTGGAAGAGAGGATCTAAGATCTTACTAAAATTGAGTATTACATTTCTAAATATATATATTTTATATAGAGAAAATAGAAATTGAAATGTACGGATAGCTACTCTATCCCGGTATACTGCAATAAGAATGGAGGCCCATTATCAAAAAGCGCACTTACCCATAATACTACACCAAAGACTTTTAATCCCTATTACCAAGCAAGAATCATGCCTACCCGGCCTTGCCGTCATGTTCACTGCTACTTACATATGGCCAAACCCCGGTATGTGCCGAGTTAAGCAATATGACTAGGTCTGGTAGGATCTATAAACCCGCCCATTTAACATTAGATCGTCAACCGGAAAACGGAAAAACCCGAGAACTCCCTTACTGAGGACCCACTCAAAATAGAACCCTCTTTACACCCAGTGAGTAACGTATAATGTTACGAACGAAAAGCCTCTCATTCCTTTTCGGCAATTCAATCTCAATTATTAGCTTTTCCATCCTGCCTTGCTTTCTTTGCCTTTTCCCTGTTCCTCCCTAAGCACTTATTATACGCACTTACCTGAGTGCCTTCGTTCTTAAACGAAAACTAGTGCCCAGGTTAGTAGGTCGGACTAGTTCCTAAGCCCCAGCTAGCTTATATTATTCCGCTAGCTTCCCTTGCTTCTTTCTTTCCCAACCAATTTGGATATATTTACCAACCGAGTATATATTTCATTTTCATAAAGAAGGGGAAGCTTGATCAGTGAAAAAAATCCACTAATATCCCTTTCTGACTCACTGACTTGATTGAGCGAGCAGTTAGGGATGGAAGTTCTCTACCCGAATTACCCTTACGAATATCCGGCTGAGTGAGCTGTAAGAGGAATTTGTGTTGTTGCAGGTTATGGAACCCATGGTCATGCTAATTGTGCAAGCAGCGCACGAGACAAACCCACAGGAGCTAAACGATTCAAATATCTTAGCTGTTCATCTATAGCACTTACTGCTCTTATAGTAAAAGGACTTTGAGCTGAAAGAAGGATCTCCGCATAAAAGAAGTATAAGTAAGGTAATTATAGCAATGCTATTCGGGAATTCAATAGTAGAATGAAAAAGCAGGGCGCACGCCAGGGTAGCAAATGAAGAATTCTACGAAAAGAGTTAGAATCCTCTACGAATAAGAAAGGAATTCCGCTGGGTTGAGCTCTAGGCGGGGTTAACCAAACGGATTAGCTGGCACTCGAATTTAAAGAACTTTTTGATATTTCCCCATTTACACATGCCAGTTCCGCGACAAACTCTTCTTTTTTTGCATACTGGTGGATGCATTCGTATGTCTGTATGCCTGTGAGAGCTTCACTTTCCTTGATAGAAGAAGGTTGATGTAAATCAATCGATGCTTTCTGAATGAATGGTTAATATATTCTCTAAGGTACTCATTTACAACATTCCCATACTCGAAGTTAGTTGCTCTTAATCAATCATAAAAGGCTTTCGCACCAGAAGATCTCGTAATGGTATGAGAGTATATATAAGCTCTTTGCTTGATGGTTCCCCCCTCCTACTACTTAGAAGTGTAGGGCTACTTCTCCTCTTTCGTGTGATCCCGAGTGGAAACCCTTCTTTTTGATACCTTTGGAACGATCTAGTCGTAGCCACAGGCTTACTGAAAAAAAGGATGCTATGCCAAAGAGTGGATAATTGTAACATCCCACAGGATTGCTTACAGTAAAAGAAGTAGACTGATAGACAGGTTTACTCTAAGATGCTTTGAGAATCATACCCGGGATAGATCTCGAGGGTAACGCCAAGAACTCAGGTCTAGAGCTCTTAGTCTAGTAGGTATGTATACTATTCCCGGCTTCTACTCCTCTAGGTATTTGCATCCCTATGAAGCTATTCACGCTATTCCCTTTTTGGATTCATAGCCTGGGTCAAATTCCTCTTTTCCCGGGCTGACTCTTTCTTTGACTTCTCTTACTTCTCTTTCCTCTTAGAGCTCTGGAACAAAAGCTGTTACGATTCATTGAATCGTACATATAACCTTTCAAGATATTCCTAATGGGGGCAAACTTCGATATGACAATGCAGAATTTCCTCTAGTTTATATGATGCGCTAGTTGATCAATAAAGAAAGGTTGAAGCTAGAAAGAGTTGGCCTAGACCTTCTATTCTGAAAGAATTGCGTGGTTTCTTGGGAAGGGATACTACAGGAAGTTTTTAAAGAGATATGGCATCATTAGTAAACCACTCAAGGAGCAATTGCAGAAAGGAGGGTGGAATTGGGGACAAGAGGAAGACATGGCATTTTAGCAGCTTAAGAGTGCCATGACGCATGCACCAGTTTTAGCACTTCCTTACTTTTAAAAAACCTTTCTACTGGAGAAAGATGCATGTGATGTCGGTATTGGTGCAGTGCTTATGCAAGACGGAAGACCCCTATCTTATTTGAGTAAAGCCTTGGGAATAAAGAATAGAGGTCTGTCAACTTACGAAAAAGAATTTATTAAAAAAGAATGCAATCCATATACGATTCGTTCCAACAAAAAAGGAATTATGATAATGCATCTACAAGTTGTCAAATATTTGTACTAGCTCAATATAAGAAAACATTCAGTTTAGGAAAAGCATTGAACCAAGAGAACCTGTATGCCTCAATTCCAAAACAAATGCAGCATTTATTTGAGTAAAGTCAAAGGAGAAGGAATATCTTCTCAGTGAATTTCTTGGAAAAGCATACTTTTTTACGGCTGAAAACTGGAGGACTTACCTGGTTCATAGAAAATTATATGGAGTGGGGCGGCTATTTGTAAATCGAAGCAGTCTTCGCCTTCTTTGCGGGTGTGTGTCTGTGTGTTTTGAATGACATAGTTATTAAACCAATATGCTCTTATGCCTTGCCTCCAAGATGCATCCTCTCCCCACTCACAAATGATTCAAGTGCCTATACTCTTTGTTGGTAGTAATTAAGTTAATACCTCTAATGGGCAATTTTGCAGCCTAAGGAGCTACTAAAATAAGCGAGTCTTTATTCAACAATTAAATACTTTTGTGATTCTTCATTTTTTTGTCAGACTTAGTGGTGTGGTAGAATGAGATTAGTCAAAGAAAAAATCAATGGCGAACTTTGATAGATTTATTAAGTAAGCGAGGAAATGAGAGGAAAGTCAGTAGTCAAGTTGGAATTGAAAAAGATAGGAAGTGATACAATAGGCGAGCAAACGTTAATAAACAATGAAAAACGGGTAGAGTAGATGGAATTCGCGTTAGGGAGACTAGAGTCAAGGGCTTGTGATGTAGGAAAGTCAAGATTGGAGTGATGGGAAAGACTATCTGTTTCCAGTAGAATGCTAGGGCACAAAAGCAAGAAGAAGACCTCGCTACACGAATTGAAAGGAAAACTCGTACCTTGAAAATCCATTCATATTACACCTAGCCTTTTATCACACTACTATAGACGACGAACCTAGCGCATGTAATGCTACCTGTAGTTCTCAGAGCTCTCTTTTCTGGGCAAACCACTACTCTCTTTTCTGTCTCAACTGATGAAAAATAGAATATGGATATCTTTACGCTAGGTTTCGCCAAGTACCTTTTCGGAATCAAAGCACTAATCAATAAGTTCAACATCCGACTGACGCTTTGCAGAGAAAAACCAGAATTCTACCTGCTATAAAATCTATCATTTTGGTTCGGGTAAGCTTTATTATTTTTAGTCATTTTGGCTTGATTAAAAAAAAGTAGATCTGGCTATTGAGATGTTCTTGGCGCGCACCTCTCTATGACCCGAGAAGACTGAGTCTCACTGCGTGCGAGCGGGGCCAGTAGCTCTAGTCTCCCAACCTCCATATGATGCCTATTACTCTGGTCTGCAAGGAAGGCTTGTCCCGACCTGAACAAGTTGCTTCTTCTCTAGAGCGGGGAGCAGCTAGGGAAGAGAGTCAAAAGAAGTCTGAGGCTTGAGTGAAACCTCAATAGAAAGCAAGTGAAAAAGGCAGAGCGGTAGACATTTTATTTTTTCTTAGCCACATGAACGGAGATCGCACCGATTATAGCTAAGCTTTAGGTGGACCTAAGGAGCATATTGAAATTGACCGGCTCGTCACACACACTAGAAATCATAGCTCTAGCACAACGAAAGTATACCCACGAAAAGTAAGGGGCAAGACCAATTTCCCTTTCAAAACCAATTGGCCATAGATAGTCAGCTCAAGTCTTCTTTTCTTGTATGGGAAAGGCGAAGCTCTCAAGGCTTGCTGTGGAGGGAGGAAAAAGCGCACCACAAGATTTATTATGTATAAGTTAAAATCATAAATATCCAATAGGTTAGGTTTTGTACTGCTACAAAAGACAGCTCGCTCGGAGACGAGCACAGTACCCAGCCCACAAGACTAACGTCTCCTGGGCCCAGCCATACCAAAGGAAAGTCAAGCTATTTAAAGAAGAAGGTACACTTTTAGGTATAGGAAAAAGAGTAGTCTGCCATTTAAGACGAAGTAAGGAAGGGCCTCAGATTCTCTTTGGGTGGGTATGTGAACCTTAAGTTTAACAACTTGCTTTGTGTGCTTTTTTTGCTAAATGAATCCGTAATTAGCAGAATCAATATATTAGTGTCGCGGCTATTCATTTCAGTCTAGTTTGATTGGTTACCATTGAGCGAGCCGGGCTGGTACGTGAGCCGAGGAAGTTGACCTTGCCTATTTGAATTACCCGAGCTCTTTTAGAGCTAGTCATCAGACCAACAACTCTCAGCCTTTCTTAAAAAGAGCAAGCCACACTTCTTTGTTTAGACACTCATTCGCATTTATTACATTCTGTATTCACCATATTAATAATCGGCGTTTAAATAGATAAAGAACATAGTTTTAATAAATAAGTAGTGAATAGCTAAATAAATAGTCGAAAGCAATCAGTTCAAAGCTATTTTAAGTAGAGGGCCGATCAGACTGAAGAAACCCACTTTTCTCACTCAAGAATAGACACTCTACTCGTAAGGTATTGTGCCTACCAACACCAAGCCACTGCAGTCAGAAACAATAGCCTGGCTTTGTTTACTTATAGGTCCTGCTTTTTATCTTTTTGTTCCAGCCGACCCTTTGTTACCCTACCTACCTAATGGGCTTACCTATAGAGCGCAGGAAGTAATGCATAGTCACTGTTTAGTGGGTTATCTTTGTAACGAATGGAATTTGCCCCATGGACTATCATTTCTGACAGTGTGTACTCCCAAATTGAAAAAGCGGCACATTCATCTGACTCTATAAATATATTATATACATGCGGTAAAAGCATCGATAAATGCGTAACTTCACACCACTCCATTCTTTTTATCAATTCCCATTTCTGATGGTGAGTCTTCTTCAATCAAATACTTTTTTATTCCGGGAGAAAGAAAGAGAGCTTATTAAAGCGGGAAGTAGTGTAGCCAACCTTCGTGTCTCTTACGATCATCATGACCGCCCTAGCGCCACCTCTTTCTTATTTGGTCGCCATATCGATTTTGGCGTTTAGGATTTAGCTAGTTTTCTTGGGGTGTATGATACTCTCAGTTGCACCTCCGCATATGCGAATCTGAATTGGCCCCAGGAAGGTAATTTGCTGACAAGCAGAGTCTCGCGCCCCTCATACCAGATGTATAAAGTAGGAAAGCCCTTGTTTTTGTCCTACTTGTCAATTTCCCTCAGGGCACAGATGGCACCGCTATATATATGAGATGTGATGCTTGTGAGAGGTTACGCTTGGTCTCACTCAACTCTACCTCGGGAAAGATGGGTGTAGGAGTGAAGATAGCCCTAGAAAGTACCGCCCTTACGCCAATAGACTAGGGTACCCTCACATACCAAGCATAGAATAGAGCAATAGAGCGAGAACTGGTTAGAACTCTCCAACTAAACCATTGTAATTGATGGAAAAGCAGATTGATGGTGAAGGGCCTACTTGAGAATTGGGAAGCTATGTTAGCATTCTCTATTTGTGGAGGCCAAGCAATTGAATGTCTAGCCAGATAGCTCTTTCTCCAACGCACCTACGAACCACTTTGAACCTGTCACTATTGTAAGCAAGATAGCGAACATACGTGCTTAACACACTTGGTGCCTTTTAAATCCAATTTATATATACGATGAGAGCTTCCTCCGTTCATAGGCTTTCTACCTGGGAAGATGAAACTCAGAGTGCTCGAGCTATAGGTAAAGGCAGGCGTGGATTCGAGGTTACCAACGGAAGGCCACGCAGACTTAAATAAAGGTGCGGGACTAGTTAGCTTCCATTCCTGAAATATTCCTGAAATATCTGATACTTACTCGAACAACAGTCAATCTATTATGTGAATAAATGTAGTAGCCGGTCTTACCTTCAATCTAGAGTCCTCGTCTTACTTCACAATACTGTGTTAATAGCGCGGATGCTTGGCTGAACTTGTGTCGTTGGCTCAGACACACCAAGTACGACATTGGCTATAAAGCCGCCATAAAAGCATTCATTAGAATAAATTATAGATCCGAGTAGGTAAAGCTTGTCTTGCTTTCTTTTGCTCGTAACGTTATACGAAAAAGTGATGGTGAGGAGTCGGAGACGTGTTGAGGAATGGATGAAGGAGGGTTTGGCAAGGAGGGAGGTGGCAAGAGGTGATGGGGATGTGATATAGAGGTGGCAGAGGAAAAGGAGGGCGACGGAGAGCTCTCCCTAGGAGGGGATGGGGCAATGAGAGAGGTCCAGAGAAAAAAAGAAACAGTGAAGAAAGCGTTGAGATTAAGGAGATAAATAGGCGATCCAAGGCAGGAAAAAGAATGGATACAAATAAATTACATTAAACTTCCGCGTCGCTAAAATTGGAGGGTCTCCAATGCGGACCAATGCGGACAAAACGCGTCCACGGGATTTAATTAATACTATAGATGGCTAGAGCTGTTCTAACATTAACTAGTTTCCCTAACCTAAGAGAACTTCCTTTATTATCTCTTAATGCTAGCACAGGCACATTTCTGAGGCAGCAATCACTGGTACATGCTTCGTCAGCCATTTAGGGTTACAATCAGTAGCTAAAAGCACAGCCTAAATAGGGATAGCACACTATAAGATTTTTGTTCTTGCTTTGTAAAATTAAGATGCATTGGAGGGCGTCAAAGTACCATGCATAGCCCTGCGACCTTAAAAATACCTTATACAGACAAAAACCCTTAATATCATGCAAAGATCACAAGTACACATGCTACAAATTCTTATAAAATGATATTTGAATGGCAGTAGTTTCCACATACTTCGAATGGCAGAAAGGGAATGGTACGTCACAGAGAATATTTTTCATTGTTTGCTGGTACAAGTTGTGAATAATATTTCCCAAGGAACTTGTCTGTCACAAATACATGTGCAGCTCTGATAATCTATGAAGATAGATTTTCCTTGAACAATGAAAATTACACTAGAAGAGGTGTAGTGTGATCTAAAATCTCAGATAAAACCAACCAACGCAGCACAGATGAAGTACTCAGAGTAAAATGCAAACATAAAATAAAATTAATAACCTGAAGTGCTGCAGGAGATTTACATGGGACTCTTGTCACCTTATCATCCTCATTTGAATTTGCATTTAAATCAGGTACAGGCATTCTCTCAAGCAAACGTGTCACATCATTTATTCCAATCGCAAAATGTAACTACACCATCAAACAACATTTTGGTTAATGTAAATTACCAAATTACATCCACTAGCGTAAGATGCCCTCATATGTGGGCAAATAAAGAAACAAAACAATTCTAGACAATAAAAATATGTTTCTTAATTTACCAGCGATACAAATAGATGTGTTATTCAATTTATTTCTATATTAGATGGAAAACCAAGAAATAGTGTTGCTTCGGCTGGCGATTGATATCCAACCGCAGATCAAACCAATCGAACGGCATAAACATCTATTTACGTCCTAGATCTAGCGTGTTACACCTCTTGATATGCGTGCTTTAATATGTAGTATAGATGTCTCATTAATTTGAACGAACCAAGACAACTGAACCTAAATAATGTAATAATGCATGCCTAATTGTCCTTAAATAATTCAACTGAAATTAACCTTATTCATTCTCAGCTTGCAGTTAATGCATCAACCCCAAGATTAAGCCAAGGAGAAAATAAACAAAACAAAAAAAGGAAATAAAAGAATGGCCATACAGGTAGAACCCCAATGCTTGGTACTCCATTGGATACAAAGTGAACTGCCACTATTCTAGACTACCTTAGTCCATATCTTATCAGGTATTTGTTCTTTTGAAGCTTTGGCCAGTTCCACGCTCCTACATGAAAATCATAATATTTTGTCGTCATACCTTAACATTTTTGTAACCAACACATTGCTGGTATAGATACTCCGCAGAATTAAACATAAAAGTATGATCTTGCCATCCATTTTGAGACTGTGTCCTAGTTTAGAACTATCTCAGCCTTATTTCTAAAGTTAGGGCTTTAATAATATTAACAAATTTAGTTGACTAAACCAACCTTACACTAGAAAATTGACTCCCAATCTTACAAAAATTGAAATAACAGTTGAAAATGAGTCCAAATTACAACAATTGAATTTTACCTCTGTAATCTACCCAGAAGAAAGTCAAGCCTGTCTCCTTCAAAGCAACTTGAGCTATCTCTGCTATTTATTGCACAAATGACCACCAATCATAAGGTTACAGAATAACTTACTAAAACAGCTGAGAGTTCAAAGAAAGGTACAGCATGATTGTTTCTAATAAGTATTAACTGCTTTACAATGCTTCCAGTTGATAGTCACTATTATGCATCATGGTTAAAATTCTATGCATCAAGGCTTCCTTATACTGGTACTCAGCACAAGAAAACTGCGAAAAAAAAGGAATGAAGATAATTATTGTATACCTTTCTTGAGGGGATTTAATGGCCTTAATTGGCATGCTATTCTCCTTCTTTCTCTTCTTACCCATTGTTGCTAAAACACCTTATAGGGAACTGTAACAAAAGCCATTAAATTTCTTCTCTTTAAATCATTTACTTGGATATCAATCACAAACAATTGCAACATTTAATTATTCTCAAGATGCTATGTTGGCTGAGAAGGGTATAAAAACAAGGTGGCTATTAAGACAATGACGCTTACCAGTACATGTTCTTGGCAAGAAAATAATTTGTTCAACTCAGGTATGATCAAGTTCAATATTGGGTGGGCATAGACGGAGCCAGAATTTTTTTCAATGGGGTTCATATGTCATATATTATTAACAAAATACACCAATAATACTAAAATTGTTATAAATATATGGATTATTGAAATAGAAAAAGGGGTGATATTGACACCTCTTTGCTATGTAGAACTGTCAGTGTGGGTGGGTTTTCTGGTTAGCCTGGTTCAGTATCAGATTAGAACGTGGCATTACTAAATTAGAACATGCTGATTCTGAGCCTAATTGCAGTATTTAAATCATGCATTACTTTGCAAGCTCTTGCCATGGCTGTTATTCTAAAGTTCAGTATCAGATTCTCTCAAGATGGAACATAATGATGAAAAAGTACAAATATAATCGTTTGGTATTACAAAAAACAAGGTTAAAAAGGATGCATTTGTGAAACATGCTCCTTTTATATATGGTTATGGTATAGTTTCAGAGCTGAAGAGAAAGACTTGGTTAGAATAAGTTTCGAAGATGATAGACTTTGCAATTGAACCCAACTCAGTTTAGCCTTTTCATGTTGAAAGTAGCTAACTAGAACCTACTTACTATCTTCAGTTTTCACATATGTGCCCGTATTGGTTTATTGTAAAAGAAAAACATGGTGTCAATATGTGCTTATCAGTATGCAGAAAGAGAGGTTGGTGTGAGGAAACAGCTGGTAAGTCGAGATAGGACTATAGGAGAGGTGAGGAATCATGCTATTCCATGTGACGATATCACGGTTCTGGAAGCAATGAAATATCAAAATAGAGTCTTGAATGTTCCCTAATTTGGCATACATTGAAATTAGTGCATTATAGGTAAATCTTTTATCATCAGTAAAGATCCCGTTAGGAAGACCATAGGCATGCACCTCCCTGCCTAGCCGTAGACCAACTGACTCGGTGATATTTGCACATGCTGAAAGGATACTTACAAGAGTGAATGAGCTTATTTCGGAGCATTCTTTTAGCATTAAACGCAGTGCATCAAGGGCTAAGCCCCACTCATTGTACAGACAGAGCACTCCTATTAGGGAATTCCATGACACCTGTTAACCAATAGGTTTGTTCATTAAGATCAGTCAAGGGCCAGGTATAATTACTTGATGCGGGTAATTTTAGCATCACAAAAGATATCCAAAAATGAGCTTATTAGGGAATTTTAGCATCACAAAGGATACTTACAAGAGTGAATGAGCTTATTTCGGAGCATTCTTTTAGCATTAAACGCAGTGCATCAAGGGCTAAGCCCCACTCATTGTACAGACAGAGCACTCCTATTAGGGAATTCCATGACACCTGTTAACCAATAGGTTTGTTCATTAAGATCAGTCAAGGGCCAGGTATAATTACTTGATGCGGGTAATTTTAGCATCACAAAAGATATCCAAAAATACTGTCTTATTGTGTTTATTTTCCCTGTTTGAACTGTTTTTGTCTTCTATTCGTACTCCAGAAAACAATTAAACTTTTGTCCTGAATTCGTAAAAACCAAGGAAAAAAATAAGGAAATAAGAGGTGAGGAACATCTTTCTAGACAAAAGTGCAAGAAACAGATCTAATGGGTACACAGAGCAGTTACCAAAAGAACCTCTTATCTTGTGAGATCCAGACTATGTCCCCATGGGGCCTTCTGTTGGACACTCTAGAGTATTACTAGGCCCACTACACCATACATATTATGCTTCATAGCCAAGATATTCGGTATTCCTATGTACTATTTCCAAAATAGCAACTCCTGTAATCAAAATTTAAAATTTATTGTGTATTATGAAGTCCTATAGCTCATCTAATTTTAGTACCTGACAACTCGGGGCATAGAGAAAGTTGATGATAGCATAATGTGTTTCTAGAACAAGTTTGGATGTCTCAACTATAACTACAAACAAATATTCAATTCCAGTGACTTGCCAAAGAACTAACCTGATCTCTCTGGGACATTTTGTCAAACACCCTGAGCGCACTACCGAGCTCACCGCACCGTGCATACATCGTCACAAGCGGTGTTACCGACAGTCATCGGTGAATCGTGGTATCCATGTTTAACAGCAGACGCGTGTAGCTGTGGCCCCACTGCGAGCTATATGTGGAGAGTGCAGCATGGTAAAATGGTCCGGTGCCACGCCAGCATTGTACATGGAGATATATGTGGAGTGTGCAGCGTGGTAATTCTCTTCGCGTGCATGAGAGTGGAGCCTTTCGACCCATGAGAGTTGGTTTCGGGTTTGGGTTTGGGTTTAGAAGGAGAAGAGAAGGTGGGAGGAGAGGTGATAAGAGGAGAGGAGCAGTGCACCATTAGAAATTTAGAATGGTAATGAGAATTTAGAGGTGGAGTGAGAATTGAGTGGGGATAGGGAGAGAGAGTTGGTTTTGGGTTTTAGAAGGAGAAGTGATAAGAGGAGGAGAGGAGAAGTGCACCATTAGAATGGTAATGAGAATTTAGAGGTGGAGTGTGAATTGAGTGGGGATAGGGTGTGGAATTGAGCATGGTTATTGGTTCGTTAATTGTAACGAGAAACATGATGGGCCCGCCTATCAGGGACCGATGTGGGTAATGGTAATTAAATTCGCTGCTGAGCGTAAGATGCCGTATTTCGGAATAAGTCAGTTTTTTGCAAATTTTTTTTATTTTTTGTTTGTATTAAATTGATCATTAAATGTTTTAAAAAGGATAAAATCAGTCTATAAAAAAATTTAAAGAAATTAAATTAATTGCTATAACGAAACTCGGTTTTTTTTTTTTTACAAACAAAGTTTAAGAAACACATAGCATTACTTGGAATAAAAATTTAATTCTTTCAAAATTTATACATCAGAAGTTTTTTTTTTACATAATAAATTTACATTCTTATTTTTATACCAAAATGAGAAAGAATTCACGTATATTTCATAAAGAGAAAGTTTAATAGAGCTTTCTATGCACTGCAGACTTTTTCGGAAATATTTTTGTAAATTGACAAATCTAATTTAACTAATATAATCTACATATTGAAATCTCATAACAAACAAAATTTTACAATTTTTAAAATTTTATTACCGGGACTAATAAGAATCATTCTCTAAATTCATCATCCCCCATCCTCCAATAGTTAGATTAATTGTATTCCAAAAAATGAAAGATGATGATGGAGATATTTTTTTAGAATGTCATTAATGAAGCTCCTCCCTTCATCCCATCATTCTTATCATCCCATGCTTACTTTTATTTTTTTCGGCCATCCTCTGAATTTTAGTAATTGTTTTAGTTAACATTTTTTTTTTCAGAACAGTTAGTTATTTTTCTAGAACAGTCAGTAACATTAACCAGAACAGTTAGTGATTTTTTCAGAACATTTAGTTATTTATCCATAACAGTTAGTAACATTAACCAGAACAGTTAGTTATTTTTCCAGAACTTTTCTATTAATATTTGAAAATGAAACTTAATTAACAAAAAAAGCAGTGAAGGAGAGGAGTACATTGGATTAATTGTATTATAAAAAAAAGAGGGAATAAGGATGAAGGGAATGATTCCATCATCCCCTGGACTTTCTTATTAATGAAGACATGTTAGATAATTAATGAAGTTTGGGGATGATGGGAATGATAGAATCTATGGGATGATGGAAAGTAAGTCTCCAATATTCATCATCCCCATCATCCCCAACAATTAGATTAATTGCATTTCAAAAAAGAAAAGAGAGGATTGAGGATGAGGATATGATTAACGTGTTTTTTCTTATTTGGATGAAGAGATGAGGAGACAGAGAGAGCGACTTGACTTCAACAATTACATATTAACTTCAACAGTTACTTATTAATTTCAACTAGGGTTGTACAGAAAAAAAAGAAAAACCCGTCCGACCAGTTTACCCCGTCCAACCCGACCCGTATTTTACCGGGTTCAAACATTAGTCGGATTGGATCGGGTTTCAATTTTAATAACCCGGTTGTACCGGGTCGGGTCATAATTTTAGTTGTGATAGCCCGTACCCGATCCGTTTATGTAAATCATAACCTTAGTTTGTTGCGTTTTTTTTTTTTTTTTTTGCTACACTGTTGTTTGTTGTTTTCTAGTTAGGTTGGTCGCTTAAAAAGTGTGGAAAAATCTGTTTAGTTGGATGTTGTACTGTTGTTAAGTTCCTATGGCATTACAATTTTCAAAAAAAGAAAAAAAAAACTCTCGTACAGCTCAGCCTAGAGACAACTTTAGCAGTGGGACGCCTCGACTCCTTTGTTGTGTAACGCCTCAACTTTTGTGTCTTAGAAGTTAGAAGTTCAAAGCCTGAATATAATTTGTATCATCTTGTATAGTTCATGAGGCCTTTTATAAAAAAATGATAATATGTTGGAAGTAAATTGGTTTTGTTGTTGAATATAGAAATAATGACGTTGAGTTAACAGTTATGTTTTCTTTTTTAATTTATGGAAGTAGCATATTCAATTTTATTGGCATTAGTAAATTACGACCCGGTTAACCCGAAAATCCGTAGTTTAAAATTTATACGGGTTAGGTTGGATTATGGGTGGGTCAACTAAATTTTTTTTTAACCCGCTATAATTGGATTGGGTTGAAATATTAATAAAAAATTAAAAACCCGCCTGTTGTACGGCCTAATTTCAACAGTTACATGTTAACTTCAACAATTAATATATATATAACTAGAATAGTTACGATTTTAACTTCAACTACATATATTAACAGTTAATATATATATATAGAGAGAGAGAATGACTATACTACTATGCATATACAAACACCTCTTGTAGGCTAATTTTTTAGACTGGATTCTTTCAAGATCCGTGCGCAGATGAATTTGAGCGGAACAGATTTGTCACGCTGGGCTCCGTTTTTTTTCAATTTTCCCGTCTCCTTCTTTCAATTCTCTAAAATCCCTTCTAAAATCCCTTCGTTATCCTTCAAAAAAAAAAAAAACAACCCTCAGGCCTCAGCGCCTCGCTGACCGTCTCCGCGATCTGGCAGTAGAGACGCTTCGAAGTTGCTCTTTTCACACCAATAACTCTAGCCTTGTTCGCTGCCGGCCTCACTCTAGCCTTGTGTTGCATTTTCTTGTTCCGTGCATGGGCCAAGTCTTGCGGCGAGCTTCAGGCAGGGTCCGTTCCTCCGCTACCTCATCTCTGCCGACGACGAGACCTCCGTCTGAGCTGAAGGTCTCAGGTCTCTCGTAATTGATACCGTTTGGACGAAGTCTAGCTTCAATTGAGGTTAGATCCCTTGTTTTCTTGAGCTAGACCGGTAATTTCTCTTAGTTCCTAAATTTTCCATTCTTAAATATATTCTCGATTTAAACAGGTTATTCAGAGGTTCTTAAGCGTCTCAATTTTTCTTCATTCTTTGATTTTGTATTTCTTCTACATATGCTGTGACAAATTACGAAATTTTTGCTACAAAATTGAGTCTGGTGTAAATTGGGTCTGGTCTGGTGTAGTAGTGTGAATGAAATTATTTCACTTGAGATTAAATTAAATGGTTTAACTAAACAAAAGTTTGCTTAAAGACTAGATGTTGAGAAAAAAGAATTAGGGAACTAATAGCCTCAGATAATCATCATTGGCTAATTAAGAAAAAAGGAGCATCAATTTTATTGTATAAAAAAACACTTCAACTTTTTCCTTTTTTAAGAAAGTTACCGTTAGGTAACATTAGGGGCTATTCCGTACATAATTTTACCGTTGCTCTTGGTCTTTATAAGACTTGTATTTCCCTCCTGTAAAGCTACAGAAGATCAATAAAAATCATTTTACCAAATTCCCAAACTCTCTGCGTTGCACAAAAATTAACATGGTATCAGAGCGTATCTGATCCAATCAAGCTTCCGCAACAAAGAAATCAGTGAACAAGATGTCAGATACAGAGCAATCAAATTCCAGTTCAACCCAAATTAACAAAAACCGAAATTCAACTGTTAATCAAACACCAACCATTAGGCAATATGCCGAATTCAATTCCTCACAGAAGTTAACCAATATGCCATTAAATGGCAAAAATTATCTTCCTTGGGCCAAGGCAGCTAAGATCACCCTTAGAGCAAAGGGGATGCTAGGGTTTGCTGATGGCACCAAAGTCAAACCCACTGACGGGACAGAGGCAGCAGAAATTTGGGACATGGGGGACAGTCAAGTGATGACCCTCATCTCAAACTCAATCGAGCCACAGTTGGCCGAGAGCTTTTGCTACTGTGAGACAGCCGCAGAGATGTGGAAATCGATCGAAAAACAGTACAGCAACACAAAAAATCATGCTCAAATATATCAATTGAAAAAAGACATAGCCCAAATTGCTCAAGAAAATCGAGAAATGCCAGAATTTATCGGGCTTGTCAGAACCAAGTATGAAGAGCTCAAGGTGTATAGGCCACCAACCACTGACCTAGAAGTTCTCAAGGAGAGAGCAGAGACAGACATGGCCTTCACCTTCTTGGCCGGGCTCGATTCCAGCTACGATGCTATCCGAGCACAGATTCTTCTCTCAACAGAAAAGCTAACTTTTGATGAGGTAACTGCTCAAATCAGGCAAGAGGCGACGAGACGTGTTGCTATGGGAGCCTCTAACTCAAGTGGCAAGCCAGAGGCTCATGCCTTCGCCGCCCGTCACCTCAACGCCGACAGAGGCAAGCCACAGGGGGAGAAAGATTGGTGTGCTCACTGTAAGAAAGATGGCCATCCAATTGATAAGTGTTGGGTGCTTCATCCTCACCTCCGACCTAAGCGTGGTGATCGGAACCAAACTGAGGCGGCGAGGAAGAAGAATGGCGGAAAAACCCTAGACACACGAGAGGAGAAGAAGGGAATGGTTTCTGCGAAAACTGACTCAAGCGGAGAGATTAAAATATCGAACTCAAGTCCGATCGAACCAAGTCGCGCCGACTCAGACCGACTCGATCGCTTAGAGGCGATGCTCTCAGCGTTATTGGGCCAGCGAGCAGGCCAAGGTTCTTTTAAATCCTCTGTTAATATTTCGGCCAAAAAACAAATTAGTTCAGTTGGACATATAAATCACGTTGTGACCAGAGACGGATATAACTTGTTAAATTGTGGTAATAGATGTTTTAATACTGGTTTAACCATTAAAAATGCACCAAAAAATGACACCAAGTGGGTTCTTGATTCCGGTGCGACGGACCATATGACCGGAAATAAATTGTTATTGAGTAATTACAATACCATCAATGGTGACCAATATTTCACCGTGGCCAACAATGAGAAGGTAAAGATTAATGGATGGGGTATTATTAGTATCTTACCAAAAAAATTCTTGCAAGATGTCTTTTATGTCGATAATTGCGCGGTTAATCTCTTATCTATTAGTAAACTTACTAAGGATTTGAATTGTGAAATTATTTTTAAAGAAAAAACCGTTGTTTTTCAGGATCTTCTCACCAAGGAGAAGATTGGTGAAGGTCACTTAGAAAATGGTCTCTATTTTTTGGATAGCAACAAGTGTATTTTCAATACAAAAAGGGGTGAAGATTTAAGCTTTCTTTGGCACAAGCGAGTGGGACACCCTTCTGACAAAATTTTAAAATTGTTGTTTGATTTTTCAAATGATTATTGTAGTAATTGTGAAGTTTGTAAACTTTCTAAACATACAAAACTTCCCTTTTGTAATTCTATTTCCAAAAGTAATGAGTTATTTGAACTTGTTCATTCCGACGTGTGGGGTCCCGCCCCTATAGACTCTTATGATGGTTTTAAGTATTATGTTATTTTTATTGATGATTTTGTTAGGAAATTGCCCAATTTTAATTTTGTGACTAATTACTATTAATTAATCCAATTAAAACACAAGCAACACGAGATCTAGTACTTAAACCATTCGACACAAAGAGATAGGTGGAAATTTTACCTCCCGTGAAATCGTATTCGCGGGGCTCGATCCTACGGCATAGAAATCGATAGCGTGCTCTCCTTGCGTCTCCACCTCCATCGATGGCCGCCTCGAGTCCACCAAGAGATTAACCACAATCTCTCGAGTTATGCTAGTAACTTGGAGATCAAGGCTAATCACCTAGCTTTCTCTCATCTTCAATTAACCAATTTAAGTGGAAGAGAGAAAGAGCTCAACACATGAGCAATAGGGAGAGAGGGAGAGGGTGGCGCCGGCCATAGAGAAGAGAAAGGGGAGGGAGAGTGGCGGCTAGGCTAAGGGGAAAGAGAGCTAGTCCCAATTTGCTTCTATGCACCTCCTTATATAGTGCTCCAACCCTAGGGTAGAGTTCACCAAAATTACAAGCCATGCCACCCACCTACCACCCTTTCTAGGCCGGCCACACATGGGCCTAATTGGGCTATGTGTGTTGTGTTAATTAATCCATATAATCTATATTAAATGGACCTTTGAAGTTGCACCCAAAACGGACCCCTATTGGGCTTTAAATTTAACATTTAAATTAAAGCCTTATAATTAAAATATGTGTTGTATAAATAATTATTAACTAATTAATAATTATTTGGTGATAAGAAAATGCACTAAAATATTTCTATATGATCCATTTGACTTAATTAATTATAACGGTCCATAACGATATAATTAATTAATCAACTCATCATATTTTCACAGAACTTACTGCTGTGAACAAATAATTAATGCACTGTGTGGTATAGCTCTATTTGTGTGACCCTTTGAGGATTTATGCTAAGTTGGACATGGAATTAAATCGCTATTTAATTCCAATAATCATAAGCGGTATCTAGCAACACG
Source organism: Rhynchospora pubera (assembly GCA_028095005.1). NCBI lineage: Eukaryota > Viridiplantae > Streptophyta > Magnoliopsida > Poales > Cyperaceae > Rhynchospora > Rhynchospora pubera. Next base: position 332,980,958 of record CM051460.1, read on the forward strand.
TTATGATTTCCAATTCGCATAAATAGTGTACTGCTACAATATTTCAATCTTGCATAAGAGAATAAATATGTTTCTCTATTTTGATTCTTATGTCTCACGATATCATCGTATAATCCAAGATAGGAATGTGTCATTCTTGCAGATTATACGTTTCTTGATCTAGAGTTGATCGTTTAGTTGCGCGCATACGATCCAACTCCATCAAGGGGCCCAAACAGATATCGTCACTCACTAAGTGAATTAATGAGGGACATACGGTTTTCTTGATGATTAGCTTTTCCTCGCACAATTCAAGAGAACGTAAATCAAGTCCGTATAGCAGCCCTTAACGGGAATCAGCGGTAGACGAGATTTATAGAACCTATCCTCATGTGGAAAAGATAATCATCTCAAACTTAGAACCAAAATCATAACGAAATAAACAATGACACATAACACAATCCATATGTTTATTTCATTGGGTCAAGTCCTGTGCTATGTTCCATAACATACACATATGCAATTAAGTTGGTAACTCTTTACCTATGATTTGTAGAACTTAATCATCACTTAACTTGCATACTAATCTTATATGATAATTAATGTTCCTTGTTAATTATCAAGATTATGGACCGTTTAGATTTATTATTGTCATTCTAAAGAATGATCCACAGAGATCTACAATTCAGATCCTCAACCTGAATGATCTGTCAATAATAAACCTAGGAACAGATGATAAAATATCATCCAAAACATAAACTAATAATTAAGTCATTAAATTATTGACTTCTAGGACATAACTCTAACAATCTCCCACTTGGCCTAGAGTCAATCAGTAGTGACTTCTAGCCAACGAAGAATTGAGAACGATGTCATATATCTACATATATACATGTCTCGGGCCTCAAAATAAATAATACGCTTAAAGCTAGTTACTCATACGTCCACCACGTATGGATGCATAAGTGCATCTCGTATACTGCTCAAGGTAGAGGTCTAGTCAGAGTGTTCACTGTGTTCGCGAACTTGTCCAATTTTATTTGACCCTATATATATATATACTACTACTACTATATATATATTCTTGATCATCATCATATGATATCAAGTGATATCGTTATAGATCATATTTGAATCTCCAATGTAATATTGGGTTCTTTAGGAGTAAGTAATGGTTCGAGATGCATAGAACCATAATAACTCGACTAAGAACTCGATCCAAAATAAACTTCTTTTATTGCTTCACAAGTTGCTATGTATTTTGCTTTGGTGACGGAAACGGTTGTAATATTCCATTTAGAACACTTTCTAAACTTACAACACCACCTTTTAAGCAAAATATGTAGCTCAATCGTGATTATATCAATCCTTTGAAAAACTTTTATCAATGTAACAACTTACACGAGATTTCTTTCATCTTAAGAGATGAAACATTATATCACTCTTTCTCATAAGGTACTCGAGGATATCCTTGATTATCGTCCAAATGTGTCTCTCTTGTATCCATTTGACAACTGTTTGTCATATCTTTTGGATACTACACATTGGGGCATATGCATAAATATGGCGTACGAAATGAAACTCATAATGAAAGAATGCTTGAACTATTTCATGCACTTTCTTGAATTGAGTTGCAATAGACCGAGTTAAACACTCAAGTCATGCCATGTGACGTAGAGTTAGACATCCTTTCTTGGAGTGTAACTTTCGTGTTTCTAGAACACTTCGTCAACATATGCATATTTGCTCAAACCTAACATCCATCATAATCTATCTTCATAGATTTGTTTCCTAGGATCAGGTGATTTCGCCCAAGTTCTCATTTGAGAAAGCATTCTCCAAAGAGACCTCGACAATATTCATTTTCTTTATGTTATTCCCAATTTAATGAATTGTTATCATGAACAATACAAGTAATACAATTATGTCCCACTGAATATCTTGTTTATACAAGATACTTTTGACGAAGTTCAACTCCTTGACTTCATTGTCAAAACTTTTATTCCAATCTCCACAACACTTGCTTTAATCCATTTATGGATCCTTGAAGCATGCGTATGTTTTTAGCAATACATAAACCTCGATTTGTGTCAAATGCACAACATCTTCCTTCATTCATACGAAGAAGGCGGTTTTATGTGTTTTTCCATATATCGACATATATGAAATACAACTATTGCTAGAATGATCTTTATTGACTTATACATAGCCACAAGCAAGAAGTTGTGCTTTGTACGTAGTCAACTAGCCATCGACTTAGACATAGCTACAAGCGAGAAGCCGCGCTTTGTGCATAGTCGATTTGTTATCCATGTCGATCTTTCTTTTTGAAGATCTAAACGTTCTTGATGGATTGCTCCTTCATGAACATCAACCAAGGTCTATACCTTGTTGTTATACATAGATTTTATTTAAAGATCATATGAATTCAAACCATATATGTGGAATCGGATCGTTCCATCGTTTCCTTGTTTATCAACGGATTCTCATATGCTAAGTTTGAGAATGTCGTGAAGCCAATGCACCAAACGGCTTAGGCAATCAACTCTCGTTGATCTTTTGTAGGATTGGTACTTGAGGTTCATGAACTACTTCCGCAATGAATTGTCGAACGAGTTCTTGACTCCTTATATATTCCATGAGTTTCTCGAATCATCATCAACTCGTGAGATGGTTGAGTCCTCATTGGAAGGAGCGTACTATTAAACTTCTTTCAAAACAACTTGTGAATGAAGTTTCGCTCAACTCCCACTAAGTACCATGTATGGAGTGACAAGTTTCCCATAAGAGTACTTCTTGTAGTGACGCATAAACTATTTTAATGCTCACTTTACTCCCACTACTTCTTCTTGAGAATTTCAATTCATCAAGACTACATTATGATTAGCAACAACTACTTTGTTCTTATCATATCCGTGGAAGTAGTGCCTATAAAGCATCCTACAAATATATAGTGTCTTATTTGGTTTAAGCTTACAAGTCAACAATACTTGAAATAAGCTTCTCAACACCAAATCTTAAGAAGCATCATACTTAGAGATCAAAATCTCGTAAGATATCTTCCTCAATAGACTTCGAGGGAACACCATTCAGTGTAAACAATATTGTCCTCAAACATAATTCCCTAATACGAGTCGAATAAGTCAATTTGATTTATTACCGATCGAACTATACAAAATATTGTTCGATACCCCCATTCTTGGACATATTATTCCTCATGGAGCGAGTTATGAAACTACTTTCATACTCTTTAGATAATACTTCAAATCATGTGACTTAACTATTTACCGTGATTAATTATAAGACTTTTTTCTTTTTCTTGAACGGTCTTTCAACTTTACACTTGAACTCCTTTGAACTAGTCAAAAAGTTCTACTTATACCTTATCAAATAGATATGTTAATATCTACAATGATCGTTGGTTAAGTAGTAAAGTATCAATAACCTTTCATCGCACAAGTACTTATAGGTCTTTATACATCGATATGTATAAGTCCTAACTTGTCCTTAAACCTTCATAGGTTAAAGGCGCTTTTGTCATTTAACAAACATGATTCGCATATCAATCGATTTGAAATCGAATTGAATTTACGAGCTCTACGTTACGGAGACTCTCGTAATGCGATTCTCGTTTATGTATGTGACTAAGCGGTTATATATAACATGAAAGTCAAATACTTTATGTCAAGTCTTACGCATCGTATTTGTCATTCAAAACTTGCTTATCTATTCCAAGCAAATTCAATCAAGATGCATGAAATCATATAAACAAATCCATAATAAAAGAACTTGTCTTTTACTAAACATAATCATCCATCATCGAATATGAAATGGAGACGTTTTTGAGAGGTTTTAGAATTAAGGTATGCAACCTTCAATTCTAAACAGACTCTTAATGAAGGGAACTCTACGTATTCAATGGTAATGACTTAGACGAACAAGTCATTTCCTATACGGAGTTTACTTTACATCTCTCGAACATTCTCTTATTCTTCATTGCTAACACATTTCGTTAAATGCGAGCATATGAACTAGTATCAAGTTACTAGTGTAAATTAGAGATAGTGAGATATTTGAACGACAAATACACCTTAGGATTAGAATATTTCTAATCGTCACAATCATGGTATTTCGGACAACCTTTCAAATTGCCTCCAATAAACGGCAAATGAAACATCTCATGTGATACATAATCACAATCAAGAGTCTCGAAATTTTAACTCATACCTTGGCAAAGTATTTCTTGAATACTTAACCAATTACCTTTTTGCATCAACAAGTGTGCGAAGAAGGTAACATCATATCCTTTAATACTAGAAAGAGATCGTATGACAATATCAATAATCCTTGATATCAGAGATCAATATCTCTAGTTATCAATTAGCTACTTAAATCTTTCGATTTGTAAGCCAATGAAACGTTCATGTATAAAAGAAAAATCTCTTTGTCAACTCATACTCTTTATACTCGATCATAAATGATGGAGTTAATATCTACTTTCTCCAAGAACACTTTCTTGAGTAAGTGGATGAGAGCGTACGAGTTAAATCTAGTCCATATGAATTCTCTAATTCAAAGGTCTAGAAATTTCAAATGAGGATATTAGCCATACGCTTTATTGAATAACTTTTCGCCAAAAGTCAATCAATCATCGCGTTGCTACGTTCGGGTAGTTTGAGGAAAGTTTTTGGGAATTGACATACTCAAATTTCTTTTCACTAAGATCGTGTCTTAGGAAGCGGTATTACTTCTTTAAGTAAATACTTTTAGAAACGAGTTTGTTAATTTTTCAAAGATTGATCGCAACAAAATTAACAATTTTAACATCTATAACAAAATCAATTTAAGGTCAATTAGTTTATGCAATTGTTTTATTTATAACAAATAAAACTCCCACTACATTTATTTAATGTCCCAAATGTAGTTGGTTTTCCAAGATCCCGGTTTTCATCAAGTAGAGCCTGCTATGGCACGTCACCCTACTTAATTCGACAAGGTAGGTTCTCCAACCAATCATATCGTTCCATATGATTCTTGGTTTGTGAATATCTAAGTATATTTACAAACTTCGCCCCGATGTCCAAACTCTAGTTGGGTACATCGAAAAGTAACCTCTCACTATTTGCTCCTTGCAAATCTTAGCTATTTGCACCCCGACTACCGAATTGGCAATCATGACGTCCGCTTGGGCGGACCGCGCCATGAGTGACAATCGGCGTGAAGGGGATAGAGAGAAGGAGGGTGATTTAACTTAATCGAGTTTTAGTTGGGACTATCAATCATATGACACTTGTTTGGTGGTCGTGTAAGCATACACCCATACCTAGCCTATGACAATTCATAGCAATCACAAGCAATCACATATAAGCATCTCATAGTTGTGGGTTTGTATGGCTCCCGCTTGCATTAGTTTCGCCACATCGTCCATGGAGCAAAACTAATCTAATCCTTGTCCCTCCCACTAAATTCTATAAGGATCTAAATCCTATATAAAATAAAGGTACAAAATACATGTGAAAACATCCTATTCCCATCCTAACCTTAGGGGCGTGCAAGCCTCACAAGTTACATCAAAAATTAATCAACAAATTAATTAATTAATGGCACCAAAGGCCGCATTACAAACATTCACACATGCATTCAAATACAACCACAAGGCATTGAGTCTTGAGCCATACTAAACCCACTATCCTCCTACAAAACAAAGTTAGCACATACAAGCACTTTGTTTCCAATTAACGATTTTCAAGCATCTTTGCGATTTGTTTGCCATAAGTAAATTCCGTGTACAAATTCTCAATTTTAAATAACAAAATTTGTTTAAATTCATTTAGAAAGTTCTTTCAACATCCCATAACTGAAAGGAGATCAAACAAGGAGTTTTCTAATTATTTTCAACTAATTTGAATACTTAGAAAAACAGTAATTTATTAAAAAACGTAACTAATGGAATCCAATAAAAACAAAGGTTTTAGGTCTCCAAAAATTCTCAAATAAATTACTTTCTCAAATAAATTACTTAAGCTCCTTATCATAGTTGTGAATACCAGTAAAAAATTCAAGAAGAGATCTTAAACCATCTGGGAGAATAAAAAATGACAAATCTCTTACAAGTGCACGAAACACCGTTATGAGATTTTCAGCTTATCCTCTCAACCATTTGGTCTGTAAGACCACCTTCTATCCAGTTTTTATATATACAATATACATAGAAAAACTTGTTTAGACTACAGGCTATCCATTCATGAAAAGAAAACAACCAAGTTCAGTTCAATAATATTAAATTACATGCTAAACAATCAACAAATTCTGTACTGGAACAGACTGTCGATCGAAATGTTTTAAACTAGTTGAAGGTCCAAACTTCCACGAAAAATTATGAAATTAATTTTCCTGGAATCCTAACTTAAAATAGAACAACTCCATTTAAACAGAAATTTTAAAGGAGTTCTCAGTTGGTACAGTTTATTAGAACAATCGATTTGCTCAACAAACTGGATCTAACAAGATCTTCCTTTTCATACTTGAAAACCCACAAATTAATCTGAGTCATGCAACAATTTATACATGCTCAGAAATAGCTTCAAGTCCTCTTTATTTCTAGCCATAGAATACTGGTACTTATATTCAAAATATAAATCTTTCAAGCCATTCAAACAGGACAGTGCGAGCAGAAACTGGTTCTGCGCACTGTCGCCGTTTTATTCACAATAAATCCATACTAATTCAGAAAAATGTGAATCTAACGCCAAAAGAATCACAATCCACAGATCTACAACGTTTATGTAGACGGAAAAAACTTCCAGAGAACTTATCAAAGCGAAAAACGCGAAACAACACAGAAAATACCATTTCCAGACAGCAAACAAACGCATCATCTCTACTAATCCGTTAATTAGCCAATTTCTCTTAATTAAGTGTCAAAATAGCTTAAGTACGACCATGTGCTCTGATACCACTGTTAGGAAATTGCCCAATTTTAATTTTGTAACTAATTACTATTAATTAATCCAATTAAAACACAAGCAACACGAGATCTAGTACTTAAACCATTCGACACAAAGAGATAGGTGGAAATTTTACCTCCCGCGAAATCGTATTCGCGGGGCTCGATCCTACGGCATAGAAATCGATAGCGTGCTCTCCTTGCGTCTCCACCTCCATCGATGGCCGCCTCGAGTCCACCAAGAGATTAACCACAATCTCTCAAGTTATGCTAGTAACTTGGAGATCAAGGCTAATCACCTAGCTTTCTCTCATCTTCAATTAACCAATTTAAGTGGAAGAGAGAAAGAGCTCAACACATGAGCAATAGGGAGAGAGGGAGAGGGTGGCGCCGGCCATAGAGAAGAGAAAGGGGAGGGAGAGTGGCGGCTAGGCTAAGGGGAAAGAGAGCTAGTCCCAATTTGCTTCTATGCACCTCCTTATATAGTGCTCCAACCCTAGGGTAGAGTTCACCAAAATTACAAGCCATGCCACCCACCTACCACCCTTTCTAGGCCGGCCACACATGGGCCTAATTGGGCTATGTGTGTTGTGTTAATTAATCCATATAATCTATATTAAATGGACCTTTGAAGTTGCACCCAAAACGGACCCCTATTGGGCTTTAAATTTAACATTTAAATTAAAGCCTTATAATTAAAATATGTGTTGTATAAATAATTATTAACTAATTAATAATTATTTGGTGATTAGCAAATGCACTAAAATATTTCTATATGATCCATTTGACTTAATTAATTATAACGGTCCATAACGATATAATTAATTAATCAACTCATCATATTTTCACAGAACTTACTGCTGTGAACAAATAATTAATGCACTGTGTGGTATATCTCTATTTGTGTGACCCTTTGAGGATTTATGCTAAGTTGGACATGGAATTAAATCGCTATTTAATTCCAATAATCATAAGCGGTATCTAGCAACACGTTATGATTCCCAATTCGCATAAATAGTGTACTGCTACAATATTTCAATCCTGCATAAGAGAATAAATATGTTTCTCTATTTTGATTCTTATGTCTCACGATATCATCGTATAATCCAAGATAGGAATGTGTCATTCTTGCAGATTATACGTTTCTTGATCTAGAGTTGATCGTTTAGTTGCGCGCATACGATCCAACTCCATCAAGGGGCTCAAACAGATATCGTCACTCACTAAGTGAATTAATGAGGGACATACGGTTTTCTTGATGATTAGCTTTTCCTCGCACAATTCAAGAGAACGTAAATCAAGTCCGTATAGCAGCCCTTAACGGGAATCAGCGATAGACGAGATTTATAGAACCTATCCTCATGTGGAAAAGATAATCATCTCAAACTTAGAACCAAAATCATAACGAAATAAACAATGACACATAACACAATCCATATGTTTATTTCATTGGGTCAAGTCCTGTGCTATGTTCCATAACATACACATATGCAATTAAGTTGGTAACTCTTTACCTATGATTTGTAGAACTTAATCATCACTTAACTTGCATACTAATCTTATATGATAATTAATGTTCCTTGTTAATTATCAAGATTATGGACCGTTTAGATTTATTATTGTCATTCTAAAGAATGATCCACAGAGATCTACAATTCAGATCCTCAACCTGAATGATCTGTCAATAATAAACCTAGGAACAGATGATAAAATATCATCCAAAACATAAACTAATAATTAAGTCATTAAATTATTGACTTCTAGGACATAACTCTAACAGATTTTTCAAAAACTACTTGGATGTATTTAATGAAAAATAAAAGTGAAGTTTTTTCTCACTTTCAAACCTTCGTCAATTTAGTTGAAACGCAATTCGGAAAAAAAGTTAAAACGCTTCGAACGGATAATGGAACCGAATTTGTCAACCAAAATTTTTTGAATTTCGCAAAACAAAAGGGATTTATTCACCAAACTACTTGTGTTTACACTCCTCCACTAAACGGTGTTTCCGAAAGGAAAAATCGTCACCTCCTTGAAATGACTAGGACTCTTCTCTTTCAAAATAACGTTCCAAAAATTTTTTGGTCAGAAGCCGTTCTCACCGCGACCTATTTGATAAATAGATTGCCAAGTGCCACGTTGAATTTTAAATGTCCCTTGGAAATTCTTTACGGGAGAAAAATCAATCTCGATCATTTAAAAATTTTTGGTTGTGTCGCTTTTGTTCACAAAAACAAGATTGACAAATTAGATTTTGCTTCTATAAAAACTATTTTTCTTGGATACTCTACTTTCAAGAAAGGATATAAGTGTTATGATCCTAAAACTAAAAAGAATTTTATTTCTAGAGATGTTTCCTTTTTTGAAAATGAGCCTTTTTACAAGGAAGTAGAGAAAAATGATTTTAATCGTATTTTGCAAAACAATTTTGTTCTTCCTTGTGTTACTAATTTAGAAAGAAGGCAAGTTGTTGGAGAAAATAATGATATAGGTAATCAAGTGGAAGAGGAAATTGAAGTATTAGAAGACAAATTTGAAGTTGATGAAGAAAATCAAACCGATCAAGAAGAGGTAACATTAAGAAGGTCAAGCCGACAAACTAAACCATCTTCAAGGTTAAAAGACTTCGTCACATATTCGGTACAATATCCTATCCAAGACTATATTTCTTATGATAATATTTCTCATGATCATTATGCCTTCATAAATTCCTTATCAAAAATTGAAGAACCGACGAATTATGAGGTAGCAAAAAATGATCCAAAATGGTGTAGGGCAATGGAAGAGGAACTTCATGCCTTAGAAAGAAATCAAACTTGGGTGTTATGTGAACTACCAAAAAAGAAAAAATTGGTTGGTTGTAAGTGGGTTTATAAAATTAAGTACCATAGTGATGGTACCATTGAACGGTACAAGACTAGATTAGTTGCCAAAGGTTACACTCAAACTCACGGTATTGATTACCATGAAACCTTTGCACCCGTTGCAAAAATGAACACCGTTAGGATATTATTTTCCATAGCGGTAAACAAAAATTGGGCCTTGTATCAAATAGATGTAAAAAACGCTTTTCTTCAAGGAACACTTGAAGAAGAAGTATATATGTCTATACCTTGCTTTGTTTATGTTGATGACATAATAATAACCGGGGACAATCCAATTGAGATTGACCATGTGAAAAGAGACCTAAAACATAAATTTGAAATCAAATACTTAGGCAAATTAAAATATTTTCTTGGAATAGAAATTGCTCACTCATCAAAAGGGTTGTTTATATCTCAAAGAAAGTATGTACTTGATTTGCTTAGGGAGACCGGTAAACTAGGATCTAAGCCGGCCAAAACCCCAATTGACATAAATGAAAAACTTGATAGCGAAAAAGGTGAGCCGTTAAAGGATATTAACCATTTCCAAAGACTAGTTGGTAAATTAATTTACCTAACCGTTACTAGACCGGACCTTTCATTTGCCGTAAGTCAAATAAGCAAATTTATGCATACACCAAGAACACCACATTTAGATGCCATTAATCGAGTATTAAGGTATCTAAAAGGTTCTCCCGGGAAAGAAATTTGGATGAGAAATAATGGCACTAATGCAATATGTGGCTATTCCGATGCAGATTGGGCCGGGAGCTTTGATAGAAAATCAACTACCGGTTTTTGCACATTTGTAGGCGGAAATCTAGTCACATGGAAAAGCAAGAAACAAAATGTCGTGGCACGATCAAGCGCGGAGGCGGAATATCGAGCCATGACATCTACCGCAAGTGAATTGATATGGATCAAGCAATTACTAGCCGACTTAAACATTAAGCACGAGGCACCAATGAAAATGTTTTGTGACAATCAAGCGGCACGACACATTGCGGCAAATCCCGTCTTTCACGAGCGGACCAAGCATATAGAAGTGGATTGCCACTTTATTAGAGAGAAAATTCAATCGAAGGAAATTGAAACTCCTTTTGTCAAAAGCGAAAACCAATTGGCGGACATTTTTACAAAAGGATTGAGTATTAAATCCTTCGATAATATTTCGAGCAAGCTAGGATTATTTGATATCTACAATCCTAGCTTGAGGAGGAGTGTTGAGAAAAAAGAATTAGGGAACTAATAGCCTCAGATAATCATCATTGGCTAATTAAGAAAAAAGGAGCATCAATTTTATTGTATAAAAAAAGACACTTCAACTTTTTCCTTTTTTAAGAAAGTTACCGTTAGGTAACATTAGGGGCTATTCCGTACATAATTTTACCGTTGCTCTTGGTCTTTATAAGACTTGTATTTCCCTCCTGTAAAGCTACAGAAGATCAATAAAAATCATTTTACCAAATTCCCAAACTCTCTGCGTTGCACAAAAATTAACACTAGATTTTCCCTTTGATATCAGCGGTATGGTAAAGAAATACTTTAAAAAAACTAGATTTTCATTCTGATGTCTATACTTGTACATGTACCAGACATACTTTAAAAGACTGATTTATGCATTTTCATTCTAGTGTAGGCTAGTACTATTCATCGGTACCTACGAAGGCATGAACTTATTCCTTTTACCATGACATTTTGTATTTTCCGATTGAATCCAGAATGAGTACTCATCAAAGTTCTTGGAATCAACGAGGAAACCCTCTGTGCTGGAAATGTGGTGCATACATAGTAGTGAAGGTGTCAAAATCTTCGAGTAATCCGAATCGGGAATATTTCAAATGTAATACTTTGGGTTGTAAATAATTTAATGGATGGTGCCATCCATATGAAGTCCTCCTGATGTTGAAAAATATAAAATTTCTATTCTGGGTTTTAATTATAGTTGGATTTGTAATTTGGTCATGTAAGCTAGTCAGTAGCTGGTTTAGTGTTAGTTTAGTAGCTGGTATCATGTACCATGCTTGGATGTATGCTCTAAATTATTAGCTAGTCAGTAGCTGGTTTGTAAACAACTAGTAAAACTGTTTCTTTCCCAAAAAAAATGTTACACACATTATTGGTTACACAATTTTTATTACAACTAGTAAACAAATGCCTCTTTTATATTGTTTATTGTGCTGGTAATTTCACAATTTCACTTTAATTTGGTCTGAAAATCAAAGAAAGAGAGTCAGAGAGATGAGGTGTCACCTATTATTTTTGCGTTGAAAAGAGAGGCAAAGAAAGGTGCCGATCTGGCAAGAGCACAGCTTAAGATTTTACTCCTCCCGTCCGATAGGTTTAGCGGAGATGCTCGTGAGAAGAAGAGGCGAAGGTGCTGATTGACGCACAGCGAAAAAGGGAGCGGAGGCAAAGAAACCGAGTCGAGGGTTTCGTAGGAAATCGAACGTAGGAGCTCGGAGGGAGAAGACGCCAGCGAAAATTTGGGATTGGGCGAGAGATTGTGAAGACAGACGGAGAATTTAACAGAGGTAGCACGGAAAATATTAACTGAAGGAGGAGCTCAGCGCCTATATCTCCTCCATCGATTAAAATCTTTACACGGATCTTGAAAGAATCCAACAGTCCAAAAGTCTAGCCTACAAAGCTAATTTACATATGCATAGTAGTATAGCCATTATATATAGAGTTTAGCTATGGTGAGATGCATCACAAAAAACCTTTTGTGAGATGCGATCAAACCTCATGAATTTGGTTCAAAATAACTGATCCAAACTGTCTAATATGATCTCTCTATTGAAATCTCCATGCAGACTAAATTTTACATTTTTCTGAATTTTTTAAGTATTTTTTTGAAATTTTAGAAAATCTTTAATCTAATTAGTTCTGAATCGTTAAAAAACTGTCATTTTAGAAAATCCGAAAAAAATACTTAAATATTCTGAAAAAATGTAAAATTTGGTTTGCAAGAAGATTTCAATAGCGAGATCATATTGAACGGTTTGGATCGATCACTTTGAATCAGATTCATGAGTTTCAATCGCATCTCACGTAAGGTTTTTTGTGATGCATCTCACCATAGCTAAACTCTTATATATATATATATATATATAGTCACATACCATCTGGTGAGTCGCGATCCGGACTGTCCGATCAGCTTCATAATTCGTGCAGATCGCTGGATAGATCGGCGCTCGATTTACGCTGGATGGTTTTAACTTTTTCCATTACATAACTCTCCGTTACCTCTCTCTCTCTCTCTCTCTCTCTCTCTCTTTATTCAGCATTTAATTTTTTTCTCGCTTCTCCATCTGTTCAAAATGGCTAGGTTTATCTCTTTGAAGTCGCCTCCTCAAACCCTAGAAAATCAGCCTCAAATTATGTCTCTCTTTCTCCCGAGCTCTTACCTGCCTCCTTGCCTTCACGACGATTTTGCCTAAGTGCGACTTCTGACAATTTTGACCTCTGACGATTCTGATTAGGTGCGACTCAAACCCTTTAATTGCTTTAACCGATTTTTTTAATATGTAATTTCTCTTAATTTCAACATTGGAGAAATTTTGTTCTAATCTGTAATTTCTCTTAATTTCAACAGTGCACAAAATTTGTCTATTTCACAGATTAGAGCCAAACTTACTTTAATCTGTGATTTGTCTATTTTTCTTAATTTCAACAATGGAGAAATTTTTTCTGCATGTTCTTAGAAACCAGCGTTTATTTTTGTGCTATAATGCAGGTCTAATTTTGCTAATGCATGTTTAATTTTTCTTATATTTGGGCAGAGAGCATTGATTAATAGGCTTCAACAAACACTGGTAATTTCTGTACTAATTTTTAGCTGATATTTGTTTCTATTGTTTAATTAGGCCACATGTAACACATGTACTGAATTCTATTTAATTAGGCCATCGGAGACACATATACTAATTTCTGTTTGTTTCTATTGTTTAATTAGGTTCTTGGAGACAAATTTGGAGATAAGTGAAGAATCAAATAGCAGCAGTGAAGGCACTGTTAATTTCTGTTTTGATTTGGCTAGTATATTTTAAATTTGGCTAGTATGTCTTCTGTATGCTTATGCACTGTTTTCTATTTATATGGATATCTTGTGAACTGTTAATTTCTGTTTTAAATCTTGAATATGCTTATGCACTGTTAATTTCTATTTATATGGATATGCTCGTGCACTGTTTTTAAGCTTGTATATGCCTCCTGTATTTGGGTAGCTGGTACAGTAAAGGAATGTGATCATTGTGCTTAATGATAATTGTAAGGGTAAGATACGCTGGGTAGATGAAGATGATGGTATGGTGGTACAGTGACACTGCTTTTGTACCATGCTTACAAGTTTATGTATCGTTCTGTTTTTATAGCACTGTTTTTTCTGAAGCACAAACTGGTTAGAACCAGTACCATGCTGTTTTTGTACAACTTATGTACACGATTTGAAATAGTTGGGTTTTTTTACGTGTAGTTGTATATGCTTTAATACAAAGGCATTTCTATAGCATTTCTGTAATAGTTGATTTTATAAAGGCATTTTTGTAATAGTTGGTTGTATAATGTGAAGTTCATACAAACAGCAATGAGACATTTGTGCATTTGGAATATACTGGTATGTAACAGCCTTGGCCAGGTTTAACTGCTCAGAAATGAGGGTTCCAGAAATAAGCTATTATGTTTAAGAAATTTGTTTCTCTGGATGGATTTGCTTCAAAACTCATACACAATATAAACACATGGTACATGCATCACAAGCTTATGCTATAAATCACAATTTGGACATATGTGCTATAAAGTAATACAGTTTTTAAGCTCATAAAACAATGCATATGTGCCATAAAATCGTAAACTGTTCAACATCTAGATTGTTGTTGAAAGTCATAAAACATAAGCTCACTGATAATCCAAAATAAACGCATGTTTAAAGTTGTACAGACATTTTGTGCTATAAACAAACATGGTACAAACATTGTCTTATAAACAAACATAAGCTGTACATAGAACAAACATGGTACATACATGGCACAGATCCAATAACATAGCATCACAATTCAAAACAAAGAATTCAAATAACATGGTACAAAATTCAAAACAAAGAATTCAAATAAAACAAGCTTAGAAACAGAAATAGTATCTTAACATACATCATATAAATAGAAAAAAAAAATTTGGCCTTCACTGGTTTTATTTGATTCTGCACTTGTCTCCGTTTCCAAGGGCCTAATTAAACAATAGAAATAGAAGTTCGTATAAAAATTATAGAAATTGGTGTCTATAAATGACATTTCTTGCATTGTTCTTCAATTGAACTTTCTCGTCATCCTCGACAGGTTTGACGACCTAGAAGTTGACATAATTGCTGACCCAGCGTTTGTTGATGCCTATCAATCAATGCTCTCTAGCTAAATATAAGAAAAATTAGACGTGCATTAGACCCACAATTGGACTTGCTCACCGTCATCGACGGCATTTGTTGACCCAGAAGTTGACATATCCACTATTAAAAATTTATTAACTGTTCAAAATCAGAAAAATAAGAGTATATTACCTATCTACAGATTGAAAATTCATACTGGTAGTTCAAAACATACTGAAAATTTCTCAAACAGATTGATATGGTCAGAGTGCATAATAATAAGTGACCTAGACAAAATAAAATGAGGTCTATGACAAGTTCTGTAGAAGTCGTGTAACTTACAACAGGTGGTACATGCAGTGAACAAATTGTAAATAGACAAAATGGTTTGTAGGCATCATGGTTCACAACCCTCTATTCCAAAAATGCAGTTTAACACTTCAGTGCCAGCATTAGTGTTATTAGGCGTGAATGCCAACAAACCATTGTGTCATTACAATATCTAAGCCTAATTAGAAATTGAAAATTATTTCATACGGAAATTGCTTCATGCAAAATTCAACCTGAACTCAAGATGGAAATTGTAATATGTAATAGTTTTTCTAATTAAACAAAAAAAATAATTTAATGAAACTAAGAACGAAAAACTGACAACTTTTTCTCAAACAAAGAAAGAAAACGATACCTTGGTGAGGCGCGAGAGGGAGAGAAGAGGAAATGATGAGGCAACAGTAGAGACGAGATTTTCTTCAATCCACTCTCTCTCAGGTTTCTAGGGTTTGAGAGACGAGGCGATCTGTGCTCCGATCCACTCACTGCTCTGATCTCACCTTTCTAGGGTTTAATGGAGATAAAGAGGTGCTGGAACTCTTTCAATTTTAATTGAGAGAGAGACGGGAAATAAAGAGAAGAAGGGAACGGAGAAAAACGGACGGAACGGAGCAGGTTTAAACCATCTCAACGACATCATCTAGCGCTGATCTGCACGATTTTTAAAACATATTGGAGGGTCTGGATTGCGACTCACCAAGAGTCTGTGAGTCGCGACTCACCATAGTAAAACTCTCTATATATATATAGAGAGAGAGAGAGTTTTGCTATGGTGAGTTACAACTCACCAAAGCGTCCGTGAGTCGCGCTCAAAATTTCGAAATTTAGTTCAAAATAACCGATCCAAACCATCTAATACGATCTCCCTATTGAAATCTCCATGCAGACCAAATTTTATATTTTTCCGAAAATTTTAAGTATTTATTTCAGATTTTTAAAAACTGTTATTTTTGAACGGTTCAGAACTAATTAGATTAATGATTTTCTAAAATTTCAAAAAAATACTTAAAAATTTCGAAAAAATATAAAATTTGGTCTGCATGGAGATATCAATAGGTAGATCGTATTAGACGATTTGGATCGGCCATTTTGAACTAAATTTCGAAATTTTGAGCGCGACTCACGGACGATTTGGTGAGTTGCATCTCACCATAGCAAAACTATATATATAGGAGGATGACTAACATACCATCGATTTTCTATCAATTCGTTTTTCGAGATCCAAAATTCAAACGGTCAATGCAAACTGTTCAAGTTTATCACCATATTAAAATATCCTTAGAGACCAAATTTTATATTTTTTTCAATATTTTTTCTATTTATAATGATATTTTTAATCTCTGCGGATGTGTGTTGATAGTACAGCCATCAACAAAATCACCATAAAATATCGTTATCCCATTCCGAGACTCGATGATATGCTAGATTCGTTACATGGAGCTCAAATCTTTGAGGTTATCACCAGATTCGTATGAAGGAGGGAAATGAATTGAAAACTAATAAAAGACAGTTTGGACTAAAATATAATGTTTTTTTTTAAATATCATAATAATAATTAGTAAAAGAATTTGAAATTTGAAATACAATGTTAATGAAACCAGATAGTAAAAAAATGGATCTCAATTGTCATCATTAATTTTTTGGGATGTTCTCAGAATATTTACAAATAAAAATATAAATCCATTGTTAAAAGTTGGATGAATTGATATATTATACAAGTGGCCTGAGGGCCCAGTTGTAAGAGTGCTGGCCCTTAGAAGGGTATCATCAGTTCGATCCCAGCTTCAGCAAAAGAAATTTATATTTCGCATTTCGCTTGGCTCGTTACACTGGTATTATTGTATCACGCTTGTAAAAAAAAAAAAAAACCAGTCCGGTACATATTTTAAACACCACGTAACAATTTACATCTGAAAGGAGCAACTCTAGAAAATTTTGGTAGAATCTCATCTATGAATGCTAGTTTGGAGCACCAAGATGGATATCTAGCAAATTACAGATGCAATACAAAACCAAAATAGATTTTTTTTTTGAATCGAACAAAACAAAAATAGATACTCCTGACTGCTATTCGAACAATTTATTAGTTTAAAACTTAAAAAAGAAAATCCATCTTCGTAGATCATCAAAAGCTGCACACGTATTGTGACAGACAAGTTCCTTGGAAATATCATTGACAAATCACAGCTTAAACTTATCTGGCCATCCAAATTACAATGAAAAATAATCCTAGTACGTACATACGAATTAATAACCAACATCACACCCTCATGCCAACTTCAACTCCATCCTATTTTTTGCCACAACCCACACACTTAACAAAAAAACCCAGATAAAATAGAAAAATTAATCATCTAGATAATTTGTTTCAATTTAACGCCAACATTCTGTCTTCAAATAAACTCGCCCATCTGCAGAAAAATAATAAAAAAAGGAAATAACATTAGGTAGACATAAAAATAATATTTATTAGAAATAACCTAGATTTATTCTAATGAAATTGAGCAACTACGTATCCTAATTTTTTTTAACTTTCCTAAACTATGCAAAATTGACGACAAACAAGTCGTACACAATAATTTTAATTAATAACTTCACATACATCTTGTTTCTCTCCCCCCAAAAAAATTACGTACATATTAATATTTGTATAACAAGTTAACAACCAAAAAAACAATCTAAATCACAGAAAAACAAATAGCATATTGTTGAATAGTGCTTTGGCCTTTGGGTATGAAACAGTTCGTGTGAGAAAATTAAGGGGGAAAAAAAAAGAAACGGGGAAATATCCTACAGAAATACGGAATTATCAAGAAGAAAACAAAAATTGGGAATCTCAATCTACCAAAAACAACTCTAAAATTATTTTCAAGAATTAATCTTTAGCACGGTAGCAAGAAATGTATAAAGATAAATGTGCCAATAAATTGAAATTGAAGATAATCACTGCTTATCTAATTACAGAAATATCTAATAAAATGGAGTGATATTATACCTTGGGAGTGACTGCTTGGATGCACGGTAGGTTAATAACCATTACTTTCTTCTCAACGCCCGACGTGCACTCCTCTGCAGCTTCCTCTTCTCCCCCACCACTTATGCGGCCACTCTTCAATATCATAACCTTTCGGCATGGAAACGGTAACTTGTGGTCCTCCCCCACCAGACCGATATGGTGCCTTAGGTCTCTCTTGCCTGAATACCAATTGAGGCATTTGGTGCACTGCACTGATCCTGGTGTGATGTGCTGTTTGCACTTCATGTGACGCTCTGCTTCTGGCCTAGTCTCTATGAAGAGCTGGTGGTGAATGCAAAAGTAGATTGCCTTTTCCGGCACCACAAAAGCATCACCATCTGACAAAAGCCGCTCCTTTGACAACTGAAGAGCGTTAGACATGGCTTATGTTTCTTGATTCGATCTTGAGTGAGGAATATTCTGTTTTTGAAGAATAGTGAGGAATGTAAGTGGCTATACGAAGAAGGTAAAGGGAATCAGTACGAGAGAATGAGAATTAAGGATTGTATTGAATTGCCATATATTTATAACCAACAGATGTCAGGCGCTCAAGTACAATCAGATATCAAGAACCCAGTTTAGTTTTAAACTTTCAATCCTAATAACATTCCTTAAACGTCTCCATTATTTGCACCAGCATGTGTCTCTAGTACTCTAACACTATATTATTTTAATTTTATGAGATATAACTATATAATAAGTGGTTGCTTCTGTTTTTTTGAACTTGTAAATAGAAATCTTTTATTCTTCATATGAGGTCATATAATCGGAGTCGATCAGACGTATCAGGACCCGTGATTTTATTATTTTATTTTCCGCTAGGTTGTCAATAAAATTCGTTTACTCGTTTATTCAATTCCTACCGTATTTGAGTAATGTTTTATTTTCGTTATATAATGGGTGTGGATACGGGTAAAGAATTTTTTTTTTTAACTTATCAGATACCGATACGGATAAGGATTATTTTATACTCATTATCTAACGGCTAAAATTTTATAAACATAGTATACATAATCATGTTCGTAGGATTGTTATTAGTTTCTATTTTCATCCAAATTTATTTGTGTTGATTAAAAAATTAATTTGCATTCTATTATATTATAATTTATAATTAGTTTTATAGATTTTTTATACAATTGACATGAGAATAAATTTCATAATTTTTGTCATATCTAAAGTATTATCTAAATATTGTACTTTATTCATATATTTATTTGATATTATTTATTTAGCACAACATATATTTTGTATTAAATTGATAATATTATTATTGCCCATTATGTACTGCTATCCTACTCTTATCGATATTTCTTAAAGGGCACCGGTAAAGTCATTTTTTAACGGATACGAGTAGGGTATGGGTAGGGGTGCACAAACGGGTGGTTTGATAATATTTTAGCAAAATTTGAACCCGACAATTACGGGTTATAAAATAAATGTAGTTAACCTACCCGTAACCCAACCCAACCCGTCAATTTTTTCATTTACATGTTTTTACGAGTTAAGTGGGTTAAATGGGTCTAGCGGATTAAAATTTTGATCAAATAAAAACACACACAAAAGTCATTTTGTGACTATTACAATTTAGTTCGAGACAAATTAGAGATGCATTTGAAGCATCTTTCAACTTTCGAGGTCTTGTGAGAGGCATATAGAGGGCGTGCATGGTTATGGAGGAGATCAAAATTTCGTGAGAGAAGAGATCTTTGAGTAAGAACATGAGGAAATGTGAGGCGCAGACGAGTAAATAATGATAAACGGGAAAAAAAAAACTCCAATAAACACGAATTAAAGTGAACGATTATTATTATTATTTTTATATAGTGAACGATTATCTACCAAAAGAAAATCAACCCGGTCTCCTTCAAAGCAGCTTGAGCTATCTCTGCTTAAAATCGATCGTACAAAGTTTGTAGCTAGTAATCATGTTTCTTATAATATTAAGATAAGACTAGAAATAATGAAAGAAAATCAAATCGGCTTTAGGCCCTAATGATCGTTCTCGGAAGGAAAAAATTTCATTTGAAGTTTTAAAATCCACTTCAAAAATTTTCGTACATTAATCAATGTCGGTTTATTATAAAAAAACCGACACAAAAGATCATTATATCTAAAAATCATATTAAGTTAAAAGATTGAACTAAAAATTATAGCAATCTAGATTATAAAATAAATAAAAAAAATCAACTTAAATCAAACTAGAGGAACTTGATATAACCTTACAAAATTTTATTCGCATCATGAATGTTTGAGGATTCAACAAGCTAATGTTTACAGTAGTTTGTTGTTTGCAAAATCGATTCCATTTGATTGACAATGAAATGAAATTTAAATTTGATGAGAAGAGTCAAGTAATCTATATAGCAGCCTTCAATTTGAACTATTTGAATTAGAGCATTTGTGACTTGAGACTTTTGATATGCATGACAATACTTTGGTCATCTCAGTGTAGGTTCAATTTCATATATTTAAGTCACATTCACATGCCAAAATATTTCCTAGCATATCAAAAGTGCCCTAGTGGTAAAACTTAACTGTTAGATTTTAAGAGTATGATATAGATTATCTAAATTTTAAATTTTATTAAATTTAATATTTGTTTGCATATTCATCATGTGAAATGTTTTTCTTCACAATGAATGGATGTGAATTCAAGTACATGACCAATATAGTCGGTAGATTCAAACATCTGATCAAACTATGTAAATATGATAATTTAGATAAGAAGTACTTCGAGATGAATTTCAATTATATAGTAAATTTACATTAATCACTCAATTTTATATCATTCACGTCATTTGTCAGTTTAATAAAATTTGCAATACAAATATTGAACAATTAGTATCGATTTTCTGAAGTACGCGACACAGGTTGTTCAAACATTTTCTACACGTGTCATGTGTGCCAGTTTTTGAAATATGCGAAATAGAAAATTATACCATTTGCTCAGATTTTGCTGCAATCAGTGTCGAATTGGGTCACCTCATTCCTGAATTTAAATCGGTTTGGGCCAAGTGTGTTATTTAGTTTTTGTTTCCCTTCTAATTTCAGATTTTTCTACCAAATTAATTAATTGCCAGATAATAAATAATCATAACAATTTAATGTTAATTAAATGTTAATCGCTAGATAATAAATAATCTTAATAATTTAATGTTAATTAAAAGTTATTTCTCATAATTAATTACTATGGCAATTATTAATTCTCATGTTTTTGAGCCAATAATTTGATATAATTTACATATTCAATTTCTTCTAGTTTTAGAATATCATTTCGATGACAAATCAATTAAGGGCATATATTTGATATTATATATATGATGCATGACATAATATAACTTCTTATATGATATATTAATTATATAATATGATACCAATAATGCTATTTCTTTTAATATTATATACCAGTCCTACATTTAATTAAAAAAAAACTTACGGCAACATTTCAAACTCCAATCAAACAAAAATGCACATATTTTGAAAATACATAAATGTTTTCTCATTTGCTACAACAAAAGCATGTGCTTACTAGGAAGCCGATACATTCACCTGGCACCACAAAGATGGAGACAACCAGTGTGACAGTGAATGAGAGATGTTAAACATCTCTACAGTACCATCATCAAAACAGAACACCCCATTATCATTACGAAACTGGGACTCGCATTCGCAGTATCCCTTATTGAAGTCTTCTGTAAAATAAATGCAATTTGGTCTGCAGCCAGGAATATCTACTGCAGAAACTGATACTGATGCATTCTGACCGAGGAACACGCATTGCTCTCCCAATCCATGAATCATATTCCAGGTCTCATTACATTCATCGAATTGAAAGAGCTCAAAGCAAACTGTTTTTGTTCCTTCTAAGTCAGAAAGGTACTCTCCAAGTCTTCGAATGGCTAACAGTTTTCCATAATTCTCGACAAGGTAATATCTTAGATTTGCCAATCCAGTGGATGAAGACATCCTTGATGGAGACCCATATTGGTCTCCTAGCTGGTAATTGGGTCCACGAACATAACGAGCCATACAATTCGACCCATCAAAGTCCACTATAGTTACTTCCTGCCCGCTGTTAATTGCGACTAACTTTTCTTTGAAATATAGAAGATCATGCAAAGATCTACAAGTATCATAACAGAAGGGATCAGGATCTCTCACTTTTATAGGAGTCCAATCTGTATCCCCTAATCGACAGACAAATAGTTCTTTGTAGGTTGACATGATAGCAGCAAATCCAAAACCAGTAGTTGAGAATGGGTTCCCTAATACAGCAAACTTGGTCAAAATCGACAATCTAATGTATGGATCACGGAAGAAATCAGCAGGTCGGTTCCCTTGGAGAACTTCTATTGCATACGATGGATATGGGAGTTTAATCTCTTTTCTGGTCAAAGGGTTAATAATGCTTAAATTTAAATCCTCGTCACCAACGCAGACCCAACCATTGGAGGATCCATGAACAAGTTTGTCATGAAAATTTGGTAAATTTAATTCATAAGTCTTCGAGCCATAGATCTCATAAAATGCACATTTCTCTGACATATTATTGTATGGGAGCAAGAGAAGGATGGAGTTTTGGTTAAATGAGCCATGCACTTCCTTTGTAATACGGTACCAGTCCTGACAGACAGCTGCCGCCTTACGGTGATACGGATAGAACCGTAATTTTTCCACAATTAAATGGATGATGTCATCCGGCATGTTCGACCAATTGCGGTTCCTATACAGGAGATGTTTAAATATATCAAACATGTAATATGGGCGATTGATCGTAGCATTTCCATCGCTTAATGATAAGTAATTTACAAAGATACTCATCAGAATTTATTTAGATTCTCACAAGCTAGTAAGATATCTCCGATTTAGGTTATAACAAATTGACTGATACCAGGCACAAAAGCCAAAGACGCTGAAGAGGATCCATAGACCATGAAACCTCGATTGCTCGACAAAATCATAAATAAATATACCACGCCATAGTTCCACAGTTCGCAAGTCGCAATATCGTGAAGTTGAAAACAAAAATGTAAGAAATAAAGATTATCAAACAAGGAAAGAACCTTTACCTAAGACAATGGTCCATATCAACGCACAATTCTAAACAAGGGGAGGGATGAGAAATCCAGGAACGTACTTATAACAACTTTTATCTCCGCTTAAAAATTAGCTTCAATTTTATTTCCGTCGATTTAATGCTTGTTTTTCCAGAATCGCACAAGTGCGCCGCCTAAAATATAAAGTCTGTATGGAAAGCACCGAACTACTATTTATTGACTGAATTAACTTAATTATAAAAAAACAATTTTTTCAGAATAAAGCAAGTACAAGGTAGGAGTTCATTTCTGAGTACATCGCCGAATATTTTATTTAGAATATCAAAAATACTCCAACATACCTTGTAACTTTAGCGCCTCGCTAAATTTAACATTTCACTTTATTATAAGACGACGTCCTGAGCCTTATTTTTGCCTCAAAAAATACTTCATCATACCTATTTGTTGGAATACTGCGTACTGTTTTTCTCAAACTATTTGTGCCATTATTTTTTTAAGTTGTTTCCTTTTTTATTTTATGTAATGTTTTGTGTTTATTGTTAGATTTGGCATTAAGAGGTGCAATTAATACTTCGAAAGTTTTGAACTGATAATTTTGTAACGGGTTTATTGAAGATAAGCAACATATTTTTAAGAATTATTTTATATTATACATTTAAAAAGAGTTTTAAGTATTTAATAATTTAATTGATTATTTAATGCAGGTAATAATTTTTCTGAGTTCCTTTATAATTTTATATAACCACACAACAATTATAATTTCAGGGGCATGCTTTTTAAATTGCTGTTATCATTTTGGTAATAAAAAATAACGCAGGTAATTGTACATACATAAGTAATAATAGGAAAGAACTTTATAAATTTGGTAGTCATTATCTAGAAAAACCCCAAATAATTAATGAGGGCTTTATAAGTTAATTATAACACGTGTAGTTGTTCATCAGTAATAATAGAAAGCTACTTTTTAATACCAAAAGTTAAGTATAAGCTCTCCCAAAAAAAAAAAAAAAAAACTA
The DNA here is from genome assembly GCA_028095005.1 of Rhynchospora pubera. NCBI lineage: Eukaryota > Viridiplantae > Streptophyta > Magnoliopsida > Poales > Cyperaceae > Rhynchospora > Rhynchospora pubera. The sequence goes on from CM051460.1 coordinate 333,005,528, forward strand.
AAGTAAAAAATTTGGAAGTAAATATATATAGAGAACATTACTAATACAGCAATATTTAATAAAGCCAGATAGTATAAAAAAAATGGATTTTAATTGTCTTCATCAATTCTTTTGGCATGCTCTCAGAATATTTTCAAATAAAAAGATATAGTCCATTTTTTAAAATTGGATAAAATTGATATAATATAAGTGACCTGAGGGGCCAATTGTGAGAGTGCTGGCTCTTAGGTGGGTCCCCTCAATTCGGTCTCAGCTTCAGCAAAATTTCGCTATTCGTGCTAGGCTGATTTCGCTGTTTCGCACATCGCTTGGCTCATTTCACTGGTACCATTATATCACAATTGGTTTGGTTCGCCAAAATGATGACTAAAATGGGTTGTCAGTAATGTTTTAAATACCGTACCGGCCACCAAACCGGTGAAGCCATCGGTATGGGGTTTTACCAGTTTACTGGTATACCATTTTGAAAAACCGGATATTAAAAGACCTCAATCCTGGATGGAGGAATGAACAGTGCACGCTGCATTGTTGAAATTGTCTAGACATGTTCTGTGTGTTATGGGGTGAACCGTTGCTGTGTTTTCTTACTCTGTGGCTATGTTACTTGGGTGCGGGTGCGGGTGCGGGTATCGTGTCGGATACGATGCGGGTGCGGGGATACGGCGTTTTTAAAAAAACTAGGATACGGCTGTATATATAAAATAATTAAAATAAAAAAAAATTAATTAAAAAATAATTTATATATTTTATTAATATAATGTTATTAACATTATTTTGTAATCTTTTAATTTATATTGAGAAATTAAACAATTAATAATATAACGTTATTAATAGTTAATGATTTATATTGATAAATTTTATCTATTTAGATTAGATATTAACAATAAACACAGCCCAACTGCCCAGGTCCAATAATGTTATTTGTCCGGTTTTGAAGAAAAAATTAGTCCCACAGAAAAATGGATACTCAATGTGGATAGTATATATAGTATGAGTAGTGAGACAAAATCGGAAGTTGCTAAGCACATGGGCAGCGTGCCAGCGTGAGTGCTTTGGATGTTGTCACCAGTCCATGCTTTGTGCGCCTCCTCCTTTAATGTTTAATTATTATATTATATATCACATATCAAATAGTAAATTAAATATTCTGGGATCCGATGCGGCACTCGATTGGTCGAGATACGCGTATTTTAAACGCATCGGCGACCGTATCTGAAGGTCAAAGTCTTTAAAATGTCGGGATACGCCACGTGGCGAATCTAGTGCGTATCGCGAATCCGTGTCGGATACGTATCCGACACGAGACACGGCATTAAAATGACGAATCCAGGTAACATAGTCTGTGGGATTTGTGGGCCCTCTCTTTAGTTATGTGCCGTCGTTTATTATTATGGGCCGCCCCTATTTTGGGAAGAACTCTCTTGGGTTTCGGATGCGTGTTATCTTTTAGACTTGGTTTTTACTTTTTCATTCTGCTTTGTGGTCTTGGCCTCATTTGATTGGCACCTGTGGACGGTTGGTGTAATGGTGTTACTGCGTCTGCGTTGCCTTTGGTTTTGCAGCGCCTATTTCATCCATCCATTTAATCTCCTGCTGCATTGTGACTTAGATCCTGCTTAGGGTGAACAGCTGTGTGCTATTGTGCCTATTGTTCCTTTGATTGAAATCGTGTGGTTTTTATTTAACATTGGCGGCTGTGTCCATGCATCCACTTGCATCTCATCAGTTATTACTATTTCTCCCTTGCTATTAAATATGCCCTTCCTTCCTCCTCTTCCCTTATTCCTTGTCTGCTTGTCTTTCTTCTACCAGAAAAAAAAAATTCTAAGGTCCGTCTTCTGCCGCCGTCCCAATGCGTCGGCATCCTCTTATTGTCTTTACCCTGTTTCATGCTTTACCGTTTGTGTCTCTAGGTCGTTGATGAGTTACTTTCTTTTTTTTATCTGTCACTTTGTAGGTTCCTTTTCCGTCCTGCTTCAGCTCTCGGCATTGCTTCGTCATTGTCACTTCCGGGACTCGCCAGGTGGTTGGCCGGACGTTCCTGCAGCTGTGACTCCCTCGCTCACTTTCCTGCTGATTTCGGCTCCTCCTACTCAAAGGTACCAGTTGTTCTTGTATTTGGAGCTTTCTTCTGTTTTGCTGCTTTATTCTTTCGTTGTTGTCTCTAGTCTCTTTTTACTTGCTATTTGCTTGGTCAGTTTCTCTGTGGCTTCCTGCTTCTTTATTGGGTTCATAGCTTCTTAGGGGTTTGCCAATGTTGTTAGTGATTTATGATTTCCTGGGTGTGTAGCTATCATTTGTTTCGAATTAGATTAATACATAGGTGTTTCTTGGTGCATGTGTTCAAAGGGTATTTTTCGATGCATGGTTGTGTTGTGCTCTCCGTGTTTTTAACAATTTCCTGCTTGAATGGGAATAAGGAGATAACTCAGAATTTGCGAATGAATCCAACATGCAATTGGAAATCAGCAAATATATTGATTTATTAAATACATTGCATCTAAAATAAGGACTTGGACACTACTTGTATAGACATGACTCCGTATACTGGACGCAGGTACACTGTTGGCTCTGTACGAACAATCGCTGTGTTGGGCTGTCTTTGGCCTTGCACCGTTACCACCTTAAAAATAATATTACTTATTAATGGACTCAACTGTTTAAATTGTTATGCCCCTAGGATGTTTGTGTCGTAGCAGTGAGGGATCAAGGGCCATGTTGGAGGGGGGGGGGGGGGGGTTTAATAGTTGCTTTTACAGAGGTAATTATATGCGTTCAGTTCTTGCCTCCTTGGTGTACTGGAACGCTTGAGCAGGGTCAATTAAAAATAAGCAGGCAATTATGAGTCCCAATTTAGTCTACAAATTGCTATCAGAAATTGGCTATATGCTATCAATGTTAATAGCAATGTCGCCAAATAAAATTTGTCATATAGAGCGCCTATATAAGTACTTAGTTCTTGAAGAAGTACTTCTTTAACTGCATTCATCTCCTACATACCAGTCCCTCATCTGGTAAGACTTCCTTTTGACATTTTATAAACCTTCTTTCCATGCATCAATCGTTTTCTGATCTAAAAAGAAAATCACATTAAATTTGAGAGTTGGTACCATATTTCTTGTAAATTGCACAAAATGGTCTAATAAAAATGTATGGCCATATTGCTTAATTCTTACAGCATATTAGAGTGCAATCAATTTGAAGTTTCACTTTTATTCCCTGATCTGAGTAAGAGGATTTTTTTTAAATTTAGGTATATAAAAAAGAAAATTAAATTAAGCAGGAAGATGTTAGTACTATTCTTACCTTGTAATTAGATAGACCAAGGTATAGGACAATGGTCCCTATAGCAACATCACCTCGGCCGTTCCTCTCTTTTCTGGTATTGCAGTACTTTGAACGAAGATAAAAGTATAAGAGAAAATATCCAACAGTTAGCTAAGCAAGAATACCTCCACTTGCCAAAATGTGACAAAATGATGTTGCTTAAAAAAGTTTACTGATTCCAAGTTCCCAAACTCATCTGATCAAAATGAAAAAAATAGTAAAAGAAATAACTGGCATGGACAACTGTCAAAAACAAAAAGTAAAAGGCATAAAGTGTAGGAGAACAAGAATCGAGATCATATGACTCATCATAGCTTCATAACTAAGGATATAGAAGTACTTAAATTGGGATTCATTGTACATACCACAATAATAGGTTTTTTTTGTTACAATAATTTCAATACTTGATTGGACTTCCATTAGATTTACAACTTTAAGTTATGACTAATGATTCAGTGCACGATCCACTAACAGTGGAAGACCCGTATTACAGGAAGGACAAAGTAACGTCAAATAATCAATTTCAAATGTAATATCTACAAACTGAATAATCGTTGCACAAACAAATTCCATAAATAATCTAGAATCGGCTAATACTTCTGAAATACATTCATTACTGACACCTATTTAGATGCAATAGACGATAAATTATGTGATTTGATTACTAAATTGTTTTCTGTTAATACATGAATATACTTGGATGAATGGATATATGATAACATTTTGTCAATATCGCATGGAAGGGGATGTAGATGAAGGATATATGCTTGCATTTGCTAGCTTTGCAAATTAACTACTTGATATTTTTAAAAATTTTAAATTGTAATATGTAATATATAAATTAAATTTCATAGTAACCCTTACAAATCTTTTCACAGACACATGGCAAAGAATTTGTGAAGAAATCAAATATGATTTATTCATGTCTGTAAACAAATCACTAGCATTATTTTATTGGATTACTTGGTTACTCATTTCAGACAATGGGAGCTATAATTGGCAAAGTCAGAGGCTATAATGTCCCTTCTGTCGAGCAAATAAACAAATCGAGTTGTCAAAAGAGGAACTTTGTACTTTCTTCAACAAAGTGAGGCCTATTTCATATTGATGTTTGCCTTCTCATATGCTTTGGTTTTTCTTGCGTATTTTCTTCTTCATGATTTATAGCGTGTTCCTTTAAATCTTTCTTATTCAGATAGCAAGTGTAAAAAGTTGAAAGTTTTGAAGAAGGAGATGTGAAGCTAAAGGTTTGTGATAAAATACCAAAGTGAGAGAAGACACGAGATTTTAAAGAAGGAATTTAATCAATCTGTTGGAGCTCACCATTGGTTATCCACTATGGAGAAAGCAAATCTGTCTACTCATCTTTCTCATAGCCTCATGCGGTGTGCAGATCAGGGAAACACCAATTCGACGGTTTCAGAGTACTACTGTTGGATAGATGCCTCATGGATAGTTGCCGCTAAACAAGGCTCAGGTATGGCCTATGTGTTGTATGATGCAGGGGGTAATTTGGTCCAATACGAAATTTGTTCAGGTACCTCTCCTTTTCATGCAGAGCTCCTCTCTCTTAAAAAATGCTATGCTGGCGGTACTCAGGTTGGGCATTCATAACTGTTGCTTCTACACTGACTGCTTGGAATTACAAATGGTAATCTCTGGTGCATCCTCTGTTGATTCGGTAGAGTGGATGGCTTACTGTGACACTTTGGATGTGCTGGCACAATGGATGCGGTATACAGGCTTTAAATGTTGTCATGTTCATAGGGAAAAGAATGAGATAGCAGACTCACTCGCTAAATTTGCTAGGAATACAGGAATTTGTACTCTTGATTTTACTTTTCCCGTTATTTGTATGCCTGTGATGTGACTTGTATAAACTCTGTTGATGTTAGCCGAATGGCATATTTTCAAAAAAAAAAAAAAAAAAAAAATCTGCTGGTGCATTACTTTTTCACTCTATATGCCATTATGAATTAATTATTTTTGCTATATTGAACAAATATGACATTTCAGTGGATGGACAGGTTATGTCGGCAATATGACATTTCAATACCTCGCTGACTAAGGTGTTTTAATTTTATAATTCTTCTGTCTTCTTCTTTGTCAGAAGATGGACTGGTTATGAATCATCACAACAAGAGCCATTCCCCTTTTTATCAGAAGATGGACAATTTTATGAAGGCAAAAGAAATTAATACTGTGATTTCTTTTTTTTTTTTACTTTTTAATTTGGCAAATCAAACTGTTTCTGTTTCAACATGCTAATTGCATTAGTTCTCTGCTAAAACAATTTACACAGGTACACAGTACACCACTGTAGAGACTGGTATTGCGACTCAGTTGGACGACATACCAGTATACGCTCTAACCAATGCAAATGGGGAGATTATGCTGCTATCTGCTCCAGATTCTGGTAAATCCTGGGTCTATTTTGTTTCAAGAAAGAAGATGCTGAGGCTATATTAACGTGACAGCTCCAGGGTCGTACCAGTTGCATTGAACAAGGTAAATGATGTTATGAATAACAGTATTACACTGAGTTAAGAATGAACAACTTAATGTACAACCATATGTTACCCAAAATTACTATTGTAACCAAATAAAATTAGGCTTGTGTTTGTTTGTGACGGCACAATATGCTGACATCTTTAATGTTTTATTGAAGGAATATGGTATATTCGTCTTCTTTGTGCATGCATACTATTTTTTTTATAGGCATAATATTTTTTCTAGGAATACATGGATTTTTTTATTGAGAATAAAATGCCGAATTTAGATGCTTAGACCGGTACAACCATGACACGTCTGTTTCATATGGCTTAAGTTGTAGGAAAATTCATATTAATGCTTTATGAAAGAGAGCTCACCCTCCATAGCACCTCAAGCCGTGAAGTGAGAAATGTTCTGGGGAACTCGCCCTAATTTCAGGTTGTCATCTTTTTTTCGCTTAATTTTTTTGTTGCACCTTCTGATTAAACGAGTTTTTTGTGCATGTTGTTAGGTTATGCTTTCCGTTTTATAGCATTTTTCCCTCTGTGATATTTGAATAAATATTTTCTATTATATTTTTTTGTTGATCTTGCTTCTAGCAAAACGAATATTAATTATTTTTTCCTCTCTTTTTTTGACGCTTCTCAATGCGTCTCATGAACAGAATCTCGGTGATTAAACAATACAGATCAGTTTGGAATCAAACTGGTACCCACATGTACAATCCCGGAAAATAAATGTACAATTCCTGGAACAGAACCAATAGGCCATCATATTCATTCCCATGAATTATCATTCAAATTTGTTTGTCAATTTAGCACCAAAAGTAAATACTATCAAGATGATTTTGATTAATTATAAGTACTGACACAAGGATAGAATCGACATATCAGAACCAAATGTCAACATAACATCTTTGAGAAACTCCACTGTATTGAAGTAAATTTCACAAAATCTAACTTAGGCAAACTAAGAATAACCACGGCTGTGAAATTTCACAATTCTGACAATAACTTTCTTTCTCATTTTGACGGCAATACTCTATCAATATCACCATAGTTCCACCTTGAATCAACACAACCAGCATTAGCACGTATAGCATCTGCAGAACCGATGACTAAATGCCTCCTCCTTCCAAATTCGGACCATATATAAATGTTGTTCGTGAGCGAAAGATTCACACCATAAACCTCATAATTATCTAGACTGAATAAACACCTAGGATATACACCTAGGAGCCACGTCTGTTAAATCTAGTGTATATTTATGTATGATGGGATAGAATATCACAAAGGGCTGTTTGGATTCCTTGGGGAATTTGGGGAATTTCATATTCCTAGAATAAATTTATTATAAACAATCCAAATTCTTCACAAAATTACACTTCTCAATAAATTTATGCCTAAGAATAGAAAATTTCCCAAATTCCTAAATGATCCAAACGGCCCTAAGTATTCTTGTCCTAGTGGTAAAAGCCCGTGTGACCAAGAAGGGAGTACGAGGGTGCACGCTGTCTATTTTTCTGTGTTTTTCGCTGGTTTAATAGTGTGGTTCATGGTCGGTTCACTTGTTTATAGTGTTGCTTCAACAGCGGTTCACTCTAGTTACCAAAGATAATACCTAAACCGGCTTACCAATTCACCGGTTTACCCGGTTTCCTCCCGGTTTTATCTGGTTCGACAGCATTCCGGTTTTAGAGGCTTACCCTACCGGACCAGGGTCTGGTTTCCGGTTTTTCCGGTTAAACCGGCCGGTCCGGTAGGGTATTTAAAACACTGGTTGTCAGATCAGCATTTTTTTCCCATTTAAACGGTTCATGACGAATATTTGTATGTGTTGGTGCAAAAATAAAATAAACAAATTCGGATAGCATAAAATAAATATAAATAAATAATTAAAACAGTTTTTATCCGAATCGTCTTAGTCGCTGTCCTTAAGCGTATTCCGTCTCAACGTGCAAGAGGAACCGCAACCAAGATAATTCGGGTAGGTGTCACTCCTTAGGGCACGACCGGAGAAGTGACTGATGAGAGTTCTCCACAATATCCAACAGAATCAATCGAAATAATATTCTAATCAAATTAGAAATTACTATGAGGAATATCAATATGGATTATAGAAATTTGATCAAATTTATTTTTTCTGTCAAAACTCCCATGTTCGAAACAAGCATGAGCTCGTTTATATATAGCAAATAAATTGATGTCCACTACTGCCATATTCAATTCCTTGTGATTATGAGGCAAATAAATTTTCTTTAATTAGTTTAACGGACAAGTCAAAAAACTGATGTGTAGTGGACTAGTGGGAGATAAATACATTAATTTTGATAACTAATGCAACGAGAAAAGAAGATGTTATGATCATCAAATAGTTAATTCATCCAAATGAATAACGCTAAACAAAATTAATAAATGAAAATTTTGAGTTTTCTGAATATGTTTCAATAATTCCCCACAAAATTCAAAATTTATGAACATCAAAATATTATGAGATATGTAAAAGCAGATTAGGGATTTCATTGAAGCAAAATGATCCTCTATGAGTTTGTTATAATATTATGTATTTGACAATGATCATTTTAAACTATTTTTAAACTATTTCATAAACACCTTTTGATTAATATAAAAATGTCTTTTGATTAAAATTTTTAAACTAGACTACCACGCATCTTTATTTATAATACTGATTACATACTTTTTAATAAAATTTATATTCAAATATATCGAGCGAAGCTCGATTTTCTCACCTACTTATTATAAATAAAGATGCGTGAGAGTCCTTGGTTGGCGTGTTAAATATTGGGCGACGCGGCTAGGTCTAAGCAATATGAAATAAAAATCTTCTCGATTCCTCCATCGTTAAAGCCTATGGGGCCGTTTGGATGTTGTAGGATTTTGGGGGAATTTGGAGAATTTGCAATTTTTAAGAATAAATTTATTGGGAAGTGTGTAACTTTGTGAAGAATTTGAATTGTTTATAATAAATTAAATTCTGGAATTTGCTATTCTTGCAAATTCCGGGTTCATCCAAACGGCCCCTTATATGAATATATGTAAAAACGGGTATTATCGACAATAGAAATGATCCGTTTCAAAAGTACAGACTATTTCGCACCTCATTAGATTGTTTCCAATTTGTGTGTCCCATTTCTAATTCCTTATTCATGGCGTCTCTGTATTTGGTTCTGCTCACAAACATTCTTCTCCTTCTTCCGATATTCCTTACATCTTCGTAGAACTGCATTGTCAAGCTTGCCACCTCCTCCCTCCGATGGTACTCCTCATCTCCGATTGATCGGAGCCGGCAAGAAACCCTAGATCTGTCCCTTTCTTCATCGCCTCCTAATCGACAATAAAATCTGTGCTTGAAAATCCATGTGAAGATGCAGAATTCGAAATTATCATCAACTAATCGGAACTACTCTGCTATTGTAACCTGTCTCAAGCAAATTGTCATGACAAAAGAGGAAGTCAGTACCATTCTCAGTTAACATTGACTTAGAAGTTATTATCCATAACCCTGACATACTCCACCAGACCAAAGCAAACCTTTAGCATCCATCTCATACCTAGATCCCTTAGCAAGCAACTGACTCTCCTCCATCAATCCCGCCCCCTCCTCCTCTGCCAACCCCTTCACACCCACAACCCAATTTGAGGTAGAATTACAAGATTCTTAATTTCAGTAGAGATGAGAAGAGTCTAGAACAAAAAACAATGGGAATAATTGCACTTACATGTCGAGGGAAAAGGGATGTTGCCTGATTTGATATTGGAGAATGCGTTGATTGATATGTACATTGAGTGTGGTGCTATTGGTGCTGATGCACATACTAATTAAATACATGTCACACGTTTTAATTATTCCTTTTGTTTGTTATTTAGAAATTAGAAATGTTTAATTTTTTTTTCTTTGATATGTTACTTATAATTAATTGTTAAGTGGTAACAAAGCTCAATTGCTACATTAATTTACATATAGGATATGTATGGTAAATAAATAAATTGCTAATTGGAGCTACAAGAGAGGGTTTGTACTGTTAAATATAGAATTTTTTATTTCCATATTGCTAATCTAAGATTGTCTTTGCTAGAAAGGAATGTAATAAGAGGCTTTGCAATTGTAATATTTAATATAACAAGGTAGCATTAATGCAATGTTCATTCTTTCTTTTTTGTTCAATAACTTTTGCATTAGATTATTTTTACGAAGTTTTATTTATGTAGTCAGGGATGTGCTAAACTATACAGATGATTAATATGAGAAGCAATTGACTGATAAAGAAAGTAAATCATTTATAATATGTGAATATGAATAATATGTAAAGATCAATGATGAGTATGATGGTAAACGTACTTTTTTTTAGCTAGAATTTTGTCATCTGAGGAAAAAAAAAGCAATAGATTCTGCTTTCAATTTTTTGCAGGACATTTGGACCTATTTTTATCTTTAAATTGCTTTTAAGTTTTAATAACTACTAGGGTTGGACATCGAGCTTCGCTCGATAGATGAGTTGCTATAAATTTACAATTTATATATATTTTGGTAAGGATGTTTGTTTGTGTAAATTACTTAGTTATTGTTATGTTGATTTTAAACTTAAACTTAATAATTAATATAAATGCCCCCTATTCATTTAAATGTCTTGAAAGGTGAATTATTTGATTGTGACAGCAATGATGCAATGTGTGACAGCAATGATACCCATATATGGTAAAGGACGAAAAAAGGAAAAAAAAATATGTAAATTTAAAAAATTTAGAAAAAAAGATACTAAAGTAACCTCAAAGGAATTATTTTGTGGTGTGTATTGTTCCATTGCAAATGATATGTAAAGAAATTTTTAATTGTTAAAAAGTAAAAAAAAATCTAATTGAAATAATGGTAGATAAAAAGAGAATTAAGTAGTGATTTATATTAAAATACTTTGTTTTAGTCAGAATGTATAGAAATATAGATGAATTTATTTGAAACCCAAAAACAATATGGTTGATGATACGATTTCCTTTCCCTGTATGATTTATTTGCAAGTTTACCTGTAAACAAATTGAAAATCCATTTTCTTTCACCATTGCGATCGTACATATGAGAAATTTATGTTATTAACATATACCAGTGGGATTCAACATATATAAGAAATAGATTATTTAAACTCAAAAACACCAAATATGATTAACTAAGAGAAACAAACAAAATTAAAAAAATCGAACAACAATCTACTTAGACCACTCGTACCATGAAAAACAAAATTGAAACGTTATTCAATTCAACCCCTCATCATCAACAAATGAGGGAACATGCCATTATCAAAATTGAAAGAAAAAACCAAGTATAACTGGAGTATTGAAAAAATAAGCATAGAAAAAGTATGTTTTTATTAAACGGTATAAGAGTAGGATAGACCCCACAATATTTTATTACTATGCTAAAACGCAAAAATAGTTAGTTAAACCTAAAGATGTCGCATGAATGAGTTATGCTGGTACCTCCCAGTGATGCTCAGTCAAACCAAATACACAAATAATCCCTGCAACATCCAGTGTAACATGTAACCTCGTGAACTGTATAAAACCCGAACTCAGACATCAGTCCTGTTGGTTTAAACATAGTTTACCAAATCGGCACTTAGGATAACACCCAATCATGGTGTTATTTGCAGATAGTGTTGCACTTGTTAAGTTAACAAAAACATCATCAAATGACCCCCAAGTTTTCCTGAATCGCTCATATATGCAAAATCAGACATAATAAGTTAAAAACAATCTTGCTTAAATTTCATTCATCTTGATATGTGAGAAATTTCATTGATCATCTTATCAGAATTAGTCTAATTTTATCCAACAGTTCTTATAACACCAATATTAATTGTTATTTGCAACTAATATCATTTGGTAAAGTCACTAAAACATGACCAAATAACCCCAACCATCCCCAAATTAATTCCGCCATTACAATCTAAACACACCTGCCATATAAATTGTCATGTTCCTAACATAGAAATGGAATGTAATAACTGAATTGATACAATTAGACTAAAAGAAGCATCAGTAAATCATGTTGTTCAATTTGAAATATATTAGTTTATAAAATCAAAGGTAAATTATTAGACATTCTAAATCTATGCTCTGATTATGTAAATTGACGAATACAGATCGTCTTTGGTTTCAATATCCTCACCTTCTTTATCCAGAAGAACAAAGTTCATGACCCAAACATTTCCATTTCTCATATCAACAGCTTCCCAAAACTTTAGGACCCTAGCATTGATTACACATCGCATCCTATTAGTTACTCGTGAAATCTGCATAACGGTTGTCATGACAGGCTGACGCTGAAAATAATATAAACAAATAAAATATCATATAAACCAACCGACTCCTTTGTATATCATATTCAGAATGTAACTGACATATTAGTTATTCGTATGCTAATGGACAAAACCTTAAAAAAATTAAAATGGAAATAGTATTTTGGACAGCAACCTGCGTATATTGTCCCTTACAATTGACACATTTTGATAGGATAAACTTTTAAAGGGGTGCACTTATTAGTGGCAGGTTTTGATTTTCCGAGCAAATTATAAGAGAAATTAATATGCCACTTGATTTGTGATAAGGGAATACAACTCTTTATCACATTTAATACAAATTTAAAACAGCATCATTAAAGCTCCCCTGATTTGTGCATCTAATAATATCCACTTCCATAACAAACACTTCAAATTGAAATAAAAAATAAATTTCTATAACATTGTACATATCAGGTCCTGAAATTTTGCCTTTTATATTGTCAAAACTGTCAAATTTGTTAGAGTTATGTCCTAGAAGTCAATAATTTAATGACTTAATTATTAGTTTATGTTATGGATGATATTTTATCATCTGTTCCTAGGTTTATTATTGACAGATCATTCAGGTTGAGGATCTGAATTGTAGATCTCTGTGGATCATTCTTTAGAATGACAATAATAAATCTAAACGGTCCATAATCTTGATAATTAACAAGGAACATTAATTATCATATAAGATTAGTATGCAAGTTAAGTGATGATTAAGTTCTACAAATCATAGGTAAAGAGTTACCAACTTAATTGCATATGTATATGTTATGGAACATAGTACAGGACTTGACCCAATGAAATAAACATATGGATTGTGTTAAGTGTCATTGTTTATTTCGTTATGATTTTGGTTCTAAGTTTGAGATGTTTATCTTTTCCACATGAGGATAGGTTCAATAAATATTGTCTACCGCTGATTCCCGATAAGGGCTGCTATACGGACTTTATTTATGTTCTCTTGAATTGTGCGGGGAAAAGCTAATCATCAAGAAAACCGTATGTCCCTCATTAATTCACTTAGTGAGTGACGATATCTGTTTGGGCCCCTTGATGGAGTTGGATCGTATGCGCGCAACTAAGCGATCGACTCTAGATCAAGAAACGTATAATCTGCAAGAATGACACATTCCTATCTTGGATTATACGATGATATCGTGTGACATAAGAATCAAAATAGAGAAACATATTTATTCTCTTATGCAGGATTGAAATATTGTAGCAGTACACTATTTATGCGAATTGGGAGTCATAACGTGTTGCTAGATACCGCTTATGATTATTGGAATTAAATAACGATTTAATTCCATGGCCAACATAGCATAAATCCTCAAAGGGTCACACAAATAGGACATTAATCACACAGTGCATTATTTATTTATTCACAGCAGTAGGTACTGTGAAAATATGATAAGATTGATTAATTAATTATATACTGTTGCGAACCGTTATAATTAATTAAGTCAATGGATCATATAGAAATAAATTAATGCATTAACTAATCCTAAAATAATTATTAATGAGTTAATAATTAATTTAGTTCAACACAATTTTAATATAAATGGTTATATTAATTAATTGGGCCATTATTTGGTAGCAAATAGATAGCCCAATTAAAGAGCAAATAAATGGGGCTTTAATTAATAGAATTAGAGACTAAATTGAGTGGATTAAGTGGCCCATATAGGCCCATTTCGTGGCTGCCCAATATGGTGGTAGGTGGGATGGCATAGTTGTAATTATGCAAGAGGTCAATTAGGTTTTGTGCTCTATATAAGGACCACTTATGAGAGCCTCCACCTAGCTTTTCTCTCTCCTCTCCTCCTCCCATTCTAGGCCGCCACCTTCCTCCTCTCTCCCTCTTATTTGCTCATGTGTTGAGCTATTTTCTCTCCACTAAATCAAGGTTGTTGATTGATGCAAGAGAGAAAACCATAGGGATTAGGCTTGTTCTTTGGGTATGCTAGCACGTACCTTGTAGAACGTGATTAATCCTCCTTGGTGGACTCGAGGGCGGTTACGAGACGTGGTGGAGATGGTGGAGAAGGCACGCCATCGATTCCCATGCCTTGGTCGAGCCCCGCGAATACAATTTCGCGGGAGGTATCGATTTCTCCTCTTTCTCTTTGTGTCTATTGCTTAAAGTACTAGATCTCGTGTTGCTTGTGTTTTAATTGGATTAATTAATAGTAATTAGTCACAAAATTAAAATTGGGCAATTTCCTAACAGTGGTATCAGAGCACATGGTCGTACTTAAACTATTTTGACACTTAATTAAGAGAAATTGGCTAATTAACGGATTAGTAGAGATGATGCGTTTGTTTGCTGTCTGGAAATGGTATTTTCTGTATTGTTTCGCGTTTTTCGCTTTGATAAGTTCTCTGGAAGTTTTTTCCACCTACATGAAAGTTGTAGATCTTTGGATTGTGATTCTTTTAGCATTGGATTCACATTTTTCTGAATTAGTATAGATTTATTGTGAATAAAACGGCGACAGTGCGCAGAACCAGTTTCTGCTCGCACTGTCCTGTTTGAATGGCTTGAAAGATTTATATTTTGAATATAAGTACCAGTGTTCTATGGCTAGAAATAAAGAGGACTTGAAGCTCTTTCTGAGCATGTATAAATTGTTGCATGACTCGGATTAATTTGTGGGTTTTCAAGTATGAAAAGGAAGATCTTGTCAGATCCAGTTTGTTGAGCAAATCGATTGTTCTAATAAACTGTACCAACTGAGAACTCCTTTAAATTTTCTGTTTAAATGGAGTTGTTCTATTTTGAGTTAGGATTCCAGGAAAATTAATTTCATAATTTTTCGTGGAAGTTTGGACCTTCAACTAGGTTAAAACATTTCGATCGATAGTCTGTTCCAGTACAGAATTTGTTGATTGTTTAGCATGTAACTTAATATTATTGAACTGAACTTGGTTGTTTTCTTTTCATTAATGGATAGCCTGTAGTCTAAAAAAGTTTTTCTATGTATATTGTATATATAAAAACTGGATAGAAGGTGGTCTAACAAACCAAATGGTTGAGAGGATAAGCTGAAAATCTCATAACGGTGTTTCGTGCACTTGTAAGAGATTTGTCTTTTTTTATTCTCCCAGATGGTTTAAGATCTCTTCTTGAAATTTTTACTGGTAGTCACAACTATGATAAGGAGCTTAAGTAATTTATTTGAGAATTTTTGGAGACCGAAAACTGTTGTTTTTGTTGGATTCCATTAGTTACGTTTTTTGGTAAATTACTGTTTTTCTAAGTATTCAAACTAGTTGAAATTAATTAGAAAACTCCTTGTTTGATCTCCTTTCAGTTATGAGATATTGAAAGAACTTTCTAAATGAATTTAAACAAGTTTGGTTGTTTAAAATTGAGAATTTGTACACGGAATTTACTTATAGCAAACGATACGCAAAGATGCTTGAAAATCGTTAATTGGAAACAAAGTTCTTGTATGTGCTAACTTTGTTTTGTAGGTGGATAGTGGGTTTTGTATGGCTCAAGACTCAATGCCTTGTGGTTGTATTTGAATGCATGTGTGAATGTTTTGTAATGCGGTCTTTGGTGCCATTAATTAATTAATTTGTTGATTAATTTTAATGTAACTTGTGAGGCTTGCATGCCCCTAAGACTAGGATGGGAATAGGATGTTTTCACATGTATTTTGTACCTTTATTTTATATGATTTAGATCCTTATAGAATTTAGTGGGAGGGACAAGGATTAGATTAGTTTTGCTCCATGGACGATGTGGCTAAACTAATGCAAGCGGGAGCCATACAAACCCACAACTATGAGATGCTTATATGTGATTGCTTGTGATTGCTATGAATTGTCATAGGCTAGGTATGGGTGTATGCTTACATGACCACCAAACAAGTGTCACTTAATTGATTGTCCCAAACAAAACATGATTAAGTTAAATCGCCCTCCTTCTCTCTATCCCCTTCTAACGTGTATGATCGTTCATTGATGCATTCTCGCCGACGCGGGACATCGTGTTCCATCATCCGTGTCGGGGTGTAAATCGGATTTACTAGGAGCAAATAGAGAAAGGTTACTTAACGATGTTTTCTAATCGGATTGGACATCGGGGCAAAGTTTGTGGATGTACATGTGATATTTCACAAACCAAGAATCATATGGAATGATTGGTTGGAGAACCTACTCTATCTAGTTGTTTTTGGTGTCACGCCGACGCTAGCACCAACTCAACGAAAATAGGGATCTTGGAAAACCTACTACATTAGGGACATTAAATAATTGTAGTGGGAGTTTTATTTGTTATAAATAAAACAATTGCATAAACTAAATGACCGTAAATTGATTTTGTTATAGATGTTTAAATTGTTAATTTTGTTGCGATCAATCTTTGAAAATTAACAAACTCGTTTCTAAAAGTATTCACTTAAAGAAGTAATACCGATTCCTAAGACACGATCTTAGTGAAGAGAAATTTGAGTATGTCAATTTCCAAAACTTTTCTCAAACTACCCGAACGTAGCAACGCGATGATTGATTGACTTTTGGCGAAAAGTTATTCAATAAAGCGTATGCTTAATATCCTCATTTGAAATTTTTAGACCTTTGAATTAGCGAATTCATATGGACTAAAATTAACTCGTACGTTCTCATCCGCTTACTCAAGAAAGTGTTCTTGGAGAAAGTAGATATTAACTCCATCATTTATGATTGAATATAAAGAATATGAGTTGACCAAGAGATTATTCTTTTAAAAGAAGTTATATGAATGTTTCATTAGCTCACAAATCGAAAGATTGAAGTAGCTAATTGATGACTAGAGATATTAATCTCCGATATCAAGGATTGTTGATATTGTCATACGATCTCTTTGGAATTATAAAGGATATAATGTTACCTTCTTCGCACACTTGTTGATGCAAAAAGGTAATTGGTTAAGTATACAAGAAATACTTCACCAAGGTATGAGTTGAAATTTCGAGACCCTCATTTGTGACCATGTGTCACATGAGATGTTTCATTTGCCGTTTGTGGGAGGCATTTGAAAGGTTGTCCGAAATACCATGATTGTGACGATTAGAAAAATTCTAATCCTAAAGTGTATTTGTCGTTCAAATTATCTCACTATCTCTAATTTACACTAGTAACTTGATACTAGTTCATATGCTCACATTTAACGAAATGCATTAGCAATGAAGAATAAGAGAAAGTTCGAGAGATGTAAAGTAAACTCCGTATAGGAAATGACTTGTTCATCTAAGTCATTACCATTGAATACGTAGAGTTATCTTTATTAAGAGTTTGTTTAGGAATTGAAGGTTGCATACCTTAATTCTAAAAACCTCTCAAAAATATCTCCATTTCATATTCCATGATGGATGATTATGTTTTGTAAAAGACAAGATCTTTTATTATGGATTTGTTTATATGATTTCATGCATCTTGACTGAATTTGCTTGAAATAGATAAACAATTTTTGAATGACAAATAGAATGTGTAAGACTTGACATAAAGTATTTGACTTTCATGTTATATATACCGCTTAGTCACATAAGTAAACGAGAATCGCATTACGAGAGTCTACGTAACGTAGAGCTCGTAATTCAATTCGATTCCAATCGATTGATATGCGAATCATGTTTGTTAAATGACAAAAGCACCTTGAACCTATGAAGGTTTAAGGACAAGTGAATTAATTAGGACTTATACATATCGATGTATAAAGACCTATAAGTACTTGTGCAATGAAAGGTTGTTGATACTTTACTACTTAACCAACGATCATTGTAGATATTAACATATCTATTTGATAAGGTATAAGTATGAACCTTTTTGACTAGTTCAAAGGAGTTCAAGTGTGAAGTTAAAAAGACCGTTCAAGGAAAAAAAAAAAGTCTTACAATTAATCATGGTAAGTAGTTAAGTCATATGATTTGAAATATTATCTAAAGAGTATGAAAGTAGTTTCATAACTCGCTCCATGAGGAATAATATGTCCAAGAATGGAGGTATCGAACAATATTTTGTATAGTTCGATCGGTAATAAATCAAATGGACTTATTCGACTCGTATTAAGGAATTATGTTTGAGGACAATATTGTTTACACTGAATGATGTTCCATCGAAGTCTATTGAAGAAGATATCTTATGAGATTTTGATCTCTAAGTATAATGCTTCTTAAGATTTGGTGTTGATAAGCTTATTTCAAGATTGTTGATAAGCTTGTACCCAAATAAGACACTTAATATTTGTAGGATGCTTTATATTAAAAGGCACTACTTCCACGAATATGATAAGAACAAAGTAGTTGTTGCTAATCATAATGTAGTCTTGATGAATTGAAACTCTCAAGAAGTAGTGGGAGTAAAGTAAGCATTAAAGGAGTTTATGCGTCACTACAAGAAGTACTCTTATGGGAAACTTGTCACTCCATACATGGTGCTTAGTGGGAGTTGAGCGGAACTTCATTCACAAGTTGTTTTGAAAAGAAGTTTAATAGTACGCTCCTTCTAATGAGGACTCAACCATCTCACGAGTTGATGATGTTTGAGAAACTCATGGAATATATGAGGAGTCAAGAACTCGTTCAACAAATCGTTGTGGAAGTAGTTCTTGAACCTCAAGTACCAATCCTACAAAAGATCAACGAGAGTTGATTGCCTAAGCCGTTTGATGCATTGGCTTCACGACATTCTCAAACTTAGCATATGAGAATCCGTTGATAAACAAGGAAACGATGGAACGATCCGATTCCACATATATGGTTTGAATTCATATGATCTTTAAATAAAATCCATGTATAACAACAAGGTATAGACCTTGGTTGATGTTCATGAAGGAGCAATCCATCGAGCACGTTTAGATCTTCAAAAGGAAAGATCGACATGGATAACAAATCGACTATGTACAAAGCGCGGCTTCTCGCTTGTAGCTATGTCTAAGTCAATGACTAGTTGACTACGTACAAAGCACAACCTCTTGCTTGTGGCTATGTAAAAGTCAATGAAGATCATTCTGGCAATAGTTGTATTTCATATATGTTGATATATGGAAAAACACATAAAACCGCCTTCTTCGTATGAATGAAGGATGATGTTGTGCATTTGACACAAATCGAGGTTTTATGTATTGCTAAAAACATACGCATGCTTCAAGGATCCATAAATGGATTAAAGCAAGTGTTGTGGAGATTGGAATAAAAGTTTTGACAAGGAAGTCAAAGAGTTGAACTTCGTCAAAAGTATCTTGTATAAACAAGATATTCAGTGGGAGCATAATTGTATTACTTGTATTGTTCAAAATAACAATTCATTAAATTGGGAATAACATTAAGAAAATGAATATTGTCGAGATCTCTTTGGAGAATGCTTTCTCAAATGAGAACTTGGGCGAAGTCACCTAATCCTAGGAAACAAAATCTATAAAGATAGATTATGATGGATGTTAGGTTTGAGCAAATATGCATATATTGACGAAGTGTTCAAGAAACACGAAAGTTACACTCCAAGAAAGGATGTCTAACTATACGTCACATGGCATGACTTGAGTGTTTTAACTCGGTCTATTGCATCTCGATTCGAGAAAGTGCATGAAATAGTTCAAGCATTCCTTCATTATGAGTTTCATTGTGTACGCCATATTTATGCATATGCCCCAATGTGTAGTATCCAAAAGATATGACAAACAGTTGTCAAATGGATACAAAAGAGACACATTAGGACGATAGTCAAGGATATCCTCGAGTACCTTATGAGAAAGAGTGATATAATGTTTCATCTCTTAAAAGGAGCTCGTGTAAGTTAATTACACTAATGCTAGTTTTTCGAAAGATTGATATAATCACAATTGAGATACATATTTTGCTAAAAGGTGGTGTTGTAAGTTTAGAAGGTGTTCTAAATGGAATATTACAACCGTTTCCGTCACCAAAGCAAAATACATAGCAACTTGTGAAGCAATAAAAGAATTTTATTTTGGATCGAGTTCTTAGTCGAGTTATTATGGTTCTATGCATCTCGAACTATAACTTACTCCTAAAGAATCCAATGTTACATTGGAGATTCAAATATGATCTATAACGATATCGCTTGATATCATATGATGATGATCAAGAATATATATAGTAGTATATATATATAGGGTCGAACAAATTTGGATAGGTTCGCGAACACAACGAACACTCTAGCATGACCTCTACCTTGAGCAGTATACGAGATGCAGTTATGCATCCATACGTGGTGGACGTATGAGTAACTAGCTTTAAGCGTATTATTTATATTGAGGTCCGAGACATGTATATATGTAGATATATGACATTGTTCTCAATTCTTCGTTGGCTAGAAGTCACTACTGATTGACTCTAGGCCAAGTGGGAGATTGTTAGAGTTATGTCCTAGAAGTCAATAATTTAATGACTTAATTATTAGTTTATGTTATGGATGATATTTTATCATCTGTTCCTAGGTTTATTATTGACAGATCATTCAGGTTGAGGATCTGAATTGTAGATCTCTGTGGATCATTCTTTAGAATGACAATAATAAATCTAAACGGTCCATAATCTTGATAATTAACAAGGAACATTAATTATCATATAAGATTAGTATGCAAGTTAAGTGATGATTAAGTTCTACAAATCATAGGTAAAGAGTTACCAACTTAATTGCATATGTATATGTTATGGAACATAGTACAGGACTTGATCCAATGAAATAAACATATGGATTGTGTTAAGTGTCATTGTTTATTTCGTTATGATTTTGGTTCTAAGTTTGAGATGTTTATCTTTTCCACATGAGGATAGGTTCAATAAATATTGTCTACCGCTGATTCCCGATAAGGGCTGCTATACGGACTTTATTTATGTTCTCTTGAATTGTGCGGGGAAAAGCTAATCATCAAGAAAACCGTATGTCCCTCATTAATTCACTTAGTGAGTGACGATATCTGTTTGGGCCCCTTGATGGAGTTGGATCGTATGCGCGCAACTAAGCGATCGACTCTAGATCAAGAAACGTATAATCTGCAAGAATGACACATTCCTATCTTGGATTATACGATGATATCGTGTGACATAAGAATCAAAATAGAGAAACATATTTATTCTCTTATGCAGGATTGAAATATTGTAGCAGTACACTATTTATGCGAATTGGGAGTCATAACGTGTTGCTAGATACCGCTTATGATTATTGGAATTAAATAACGATTTAATTCCATGGCCAACATAGCATAAATCCTCAAAGGGTCACACAAATAGGACATTAATCACACAGTGCATTATTTATTTATTCACAGCAGTAGGTACTGTGAAAATATGATAAGATTGATTAATTAATTATATACTGTTGCGAACCGTTATAATTAATTAAGTCAATGGATCATATAGAAATAAATTAATGCATTAACTAATCCTAAAATAATTATTAATGAGTTAATAATTAATTTAGTTCAACACAATTTTAATATAAATGGTTATATTAATTAATTGGGTCATTATTTGGTAGCAAATAGATAGCCCAATTAAAGAGCAAATAAATGGGGCTTTAATTAATAGAATTAGAGACTAAATTGAGTGGATTAAGTGGCCCATATAGGCCCATTTCGTGGCTGCCCAATATGGTGGTAGGTGGGATGGCATAGTTGTAATTATGCAAGAGGTCAATTAGGTTTTGTGCTCTATATAAGGACCACTTATGAGAGCCTCCACCTAGCTTTTCTCTCTCCTCTCCTCCTCCCATTCTAGGCCGCCACCTTCCTCCTCTCTCCCTCTTATTTGCTCATGTGTTGAGCTATTTTCTCTCCACTAAATCAAGGTTGTTGATTGATGCAAGAGAGAAAACCATAGGGATTAGGCTTGTTCTTTGGGTATGCTAGCACGTACCTTGTAGAACGTGATTAATCCTCCTTGGTGGACTCGAGGGCGGTTACGAGACGTGGTGGAGATGGTGGAGAAGGCACGCCATCGATTCCCATGCCTTGGTCGAGCCCCGCGAATACGATTTCGCGGGAGGTATCGATTTCTCCTCTTTCTCTTTGTGTCTATTGCTTAAAGTACTAGATCTCGTGTTGCTTGTGTTTTAATTGGATTAATTAATAGTAATTAGTCACAAAATTAAAATTGGGCAATTTCCTAACAAAATTTACCTCTTAATTGACCAGCTGTTAAATTATCAATGGCATATTAATTTCGTCTTTTTCTGATGCTAATAAATCAGGAATTATGTCATCAAAAAGTTGACTCTACATATCTGACTTTCAAATTAACCAAGACCTGAATATAAATTTCAAATTTCAAAATTATTTATTTATTTCTAATTACATGAAACAAACTACTCATGTTATTGGTTTTATTCCATGAAACAAACTTAAATTCCAGATCATTTCTCATCATTCCCAGGATCTTGATCAATACAAAAGTAAGTAAGTCTGTTGAACAAACCTAATGAATCTCTTTTCAAATTTTGATTCTGACTGTTCTTCCTTGTTGAGCATTTTTAAAAAAAAATTCCAATCTTATTGCAACCACCAGAAGAAGGGATAATCTGCCAAAACAAAATTGATAGAGAGAGATTTTTTTAGTCAAGTGTAGACAATCTCTATTATATTATTCTAAATTCTAAAATCAATAAAAAAAAATAAGATACTATATAAGAAAAGTATCTTCTATGACAAATTGATACATTTCTTTATAGGAAGTTAGGAACCTTAACTTGAATTACCAGTGAATCAAATTCTCTTAATACAGATCAATTTGAATGGTAATGAAAAAAAAAATCAGGTGAAGCAAGTGGCCATTTTTCTTTGCTTCAAGCATCATTCGTTTGTACATATGAGCAAGCATCAACATTAATTGATAATCTCAATATAAACCTGAACAGCTAATATCTAAAAATAGAAATATTAGGATACCATATTGGCCCAATGTCTAAGGCTTCATCAAAATGGAAAACTGAGGATTCGTAGTCTTCAGATCGGCATAGTTCTTGAGAACAAAAACTCTTTAAAATTCGAAGAAAAATTATAATTTGCAGAAAGGAGATGGAGTATTGATAAAAGGGATTTAAGGGAGATAAAAAAAAAAAGAGAAAGAGGAATTATACCAGGTCTGACAGGTGTTTGACAGAAAAAAGCACAGCTCTTTCGAAGAGGTTTCCCCGCCATGCCATTGATGTTGCTCGAGATGGAAAAAGAGGGACAACATCTTCCTCTTCAACCCCTCGTCTCCTACTCGGTTGGATTTTCATTCCTCATCCCTGCAATAAAGTCGCTCTCTACTACTACCATGGTTATCGAAGAGATCAGCTGATCGGATTGTTACGGAAGCAGGAGAGAAAAATTGTCAATAAAGAAAAAATAAGTAAGAGTCAGAAGAGGAAAAAAGGAAGAATCTATGGAGCAATTGGAAGGATTGAGCAAGGGGATCGAAGGATTGAGCAGATTGTATAGCTACAACCCAAATAAAAGGTATAAAACGAATTAAGAGGAGAGGGAGGAGAGGATTTGAGTGTGGTCAGATTTCGGGGTAAAGGAGGTGTCGTCACTGCCGTGTCGCGTAGAAAAAGGAGGTGCCGTGTCGTGAAGCTTTAAAATCCGCGCAAAAAAATCACGCGGATTATATTATACTATATAGATGTTGGTGCATGTAGCCAGACAGCAGCAGGTCCAACTTGATTGGATGAAATTAGTTGTGCTCTAGGCGCCAATTCCTGTATATACATTGAACACATCATTGGTCGGTTCATCAAAGATGGTTTCCTTTCCTAATCTGATTTTGCACAGTTAATTGGTGAGTGGAGTTAGTTTTAGTTTTTTTTTTTCCATCTAATTTAGTACTGTGTCATATTTTATTATTTTTCTCAAATTGCTGCATTAGTTTCCCACTAGATAAATCATGTTCAAATATATTTTTATGATAGTTTTCGATAATTGAACTAAGAATTTTCTGGTATTCAATGAAATTATTTAGAAACAGAGCAATTACTGAATGATTTTTGTTTTATGGTCCCAGAGTGCATCAATGTGGAAGGATATAATGCTAATGACTTTTCGTTGCTGCTAACAAATGACAAGTATAATTGGCTCAACTATAAGGGACATAATTGTTATAATGCTGGCCTTATTTTGGATACATGTTTATGGCTTATTGAGGTTTTATGCTTTACAGTTTATGTGACATCCCGTCAGATACCGTAATTGGACGATGCACAACGGAGTGCCCGCCGCAGATGTCTTCTGCACCCGCAAGGCTTACTAAGACCTAATTTACAAATTAAAGTTAATAATACACAATTATAACATATGTAAAATCTAAATTTAGAATATTTAATTTAAATCAGATGTTATGTAAATACTACAATAGTATGGATAACGGTCTGGTTCATCCAGGTTGCTAACTATAGATCCAATGGGCCGCTACTCGTCTCGCTATTCAGCACTCAATCTGAAACCTGGAACCCACAACCAATAGTGAAAACAATGCAAAAGCAAAGAGTGAGATAAATATAATTTATCTCAGTGCGGTTTTTAGTTCCAGTCATATGAACTTCTACTGTACATGTTCAGGAACTAACTACCGTACTAAGTTAAAACTAATAATAATAAAATATATAAGCAATACACAAACAAATCAGTTATCAAATGTAATCGTTTATAAACAGATGCAATGCAGAGGAGCACGGCTACTTATTCAATTTGCAATTCAAATACAATTTGGCATTTCAAAAGCCGACTCGGTTTGGACATCTATCTAATGCAGGTCTGGTATACCACAAGTCAATCATTTCAGTCATTTCATTCAGATACCGCGAACCACCTTTTAAGATGGATGCCAACGGCCATAAAATTCCATATGCAATTCAGACAATTCCATATCATATCATCACAACAATCCGAATAGCAAATATACCAGGAGTCAGGAACACTCTCCTCCCTTAGACCATTCTAGACTGGTACAGTATTGGGATCCGGATCATAAGCGCTTAAGTCACGGTGTTTGGCCAAACGGGTCATGACTCCGACTCCAAACAGATGGAGTGCTTTTTCTCAACCGAACAAGTGTATCAGAAGTAAATACAAATCTCAATTTAATCAACTTGGCAACCATTCAACATGCAGTTCATTTAACAACTCATAATAATCCAATATGATAGTTCAAGCATATATATACGAAATGATAAATATGCACACAAATAATTTAGACATGAAATGCAAATAGTTATTTCCTAGCATGCAAGTAAAGCTCATGTGAAATTCGCACCTGAAAACAAGTAGACAAGCAAGAAAAACACAGCAAAACATTCCTATGACGCTTCTATCGTATCAGCCATCCCGGCCTTTGGCACTCAATTATTCAACTCTATACCAATATAAAATAATAGGCTAAGTAACTTAATAAAAAAAACTGAAGTTCATTTTTATTCAAAAACAGACCTTGAAATATGTTAAACATTTGGTCGGGTATAGCTATAACATAATTTATATATGTTGCATATGACCATGGTACCTAGTCAGTACCAAAAATAGCACATTAGCCCACTTGGTTTTTACTTAAATGTATTAGGAAGAAAAGAACAAAGAGAGGTAATAATCACTTGGGTCAGGTCATTTTGGTTGTGACCTTTACATAGGTACCACTGGTGGTACCGAACCTATTTGGTACAGAAGTTAATTTTTAGTTACGGTTCAGCTATGATATTCAATAAAATCATCTTTTCTTCAAGTTTACAAAGATTACAAATTCACCCAAATAATTTCTAATTTGCTCAAAGACAGTTCTATATATCCTTTATTTGCTTGAGGAAAATCATGGAGTTAACCAAATAAAAACTTGTACAAAAATTCTAATAGTCAATTTATAGAAGTAAAACCGGTTTAATATAAACCTTTCACTCAAGTTCATCGAAATTCATTGTATAAACAAAATAACATAGTTTAATTAAATCATACAGCTCGTGCTGTACTAAAACCCAAAATTAATCCATACAAAAAAAAAATAGAACTCCATTTGCAAGGAAAACAAAAATGCAAGAAAGCCCTATAAGTTTGTAAAACTGAAAAGAAAGCTTAAGTATTCACCTTTTATGCCCAATAACATTGAATTTCACCTCTGCACTCCACGTTGATACCAGCCCTCAAGTCCCATTTGATTTTCTAACACAGATTATTCTTGTTTTTCGGTTCACGGATAATAAATTCCCTTGGTTTTTTTGTGTTTTGTACAAGGTTTTTGTATTAATTTGCATCAATTTCTCTTTGATTTTCTGGGATGGAATTGAGTATATGATCGGTGGACCGGTGAAGTACTCGATAAGGAACCTGGTTAAGGAATATATATTGGGCGGTACCAACAAGAATGATATTGAAGTAATTTAAATGATCATGGCGCATCATTCAATGCATAGCCACAAGGAGTGTTTGACACATGCACCCCACATGTCAATCTAGCATTTAATATTGATAGGCTTGAGTTATGCAATTTTATATAAAAATCATTTTTTTTAATGGAAATGAAAATATCTCTCTTTTTTTTCCATCTAAAACCGACAACAAATAAAATCACAAAATCATAAATCAAACTTGGTTATATTTCAAAACCAATTTGTTTAACGGGGCAACCCTACGAAAAGATAATTTGAGCTTTCTAAAATTCACTCAAAAAAATAGATTATATATAAAAGAAAATTGATCCCAAAATTATTTAAACAAATTAAACAAATATATAATGTAACAGTTTACACCTTTTCCACGCTAACACACAAATTAATTTCAATGGTACGCTAATTATTTCTGCGTGACTAATGTCAGGAGAAAGGCGAAACCCCTGCAGCTAGCATTCAGCTTAGAAATAAGGATTCAGTGCACGCCCCTCCTCTGTGCATCCCTCATCCCTTCTCTTCGCCTCTTCCTTTGCTGACCTCCACCCCATATTTCTCCATGCCTTTGATCCCTCTACACGGCACTTGCTGCTCTAATTTCTCCTATTCCTTCTCAATAAATTGATATTAAGGTTTGTTTATATTGCGATAAAATTAGATTTGTGTTGACGCTGGCAAAAGAAATAATTTAATTAGGATTTAGCAGAAGAGAGGCCAAGAGGGGGAGCGAGAAAAATAACAGAAAAGCAATTGGAGAGGAGACTGAGAGATTAGTAGAGATCTTTGGAATGGTCTACTTCTATGTGGCAAATTAAAAAAAAAGGAAAAATAGATATAAAGGCCATAGAGGGAAAGAGGGCAGCATGGGCAACTCAGCATGGTGGTGCAGAAGTAGTGCCATTGGCAAGGTGGTGGCTTCCATGTGCTCTTTATTTCCACCAGATATTTAAAAAAAAAAATAGAGATGTCTAAAAAACAAATTTTCCCATTTTTCTCTTTGTTCTTTTATTTTTTTTGTAGAATTTTCTCTTTCATCATAAGAAAATATGATAGTTCATGCTTCTTATATTATGATGAAATCATTAGAAAAACTCTTTTCGTTTTTTACTCTAATCTATCAATCTCACTGAACCTCTGCTGTTCACGCTGGTAAGTTATCTGTATAGAACTGTAGATAGATGTGTACAAATGGTTTGATGCTTAAATTGCTTAAAATTAAAACAAAATAATCCTTTAATTGAGTTAAATAATGTTTTTCTCATCTGTTTTGTAATTTGCAATCATGTTGAATGTTACTAATACGATTCATTCATCCAATTATATTTGTGTAGACCCTTTCCATTTGTTTATTATTATTCATCTGGTATTGTCATGTCCACGTATAGAAACATTACCTAAATAACTGCACACAAACCCTCTAAAGTCAGATGTTGATTCAAACATTGTCCATTGGACTGTTTGAATTTTCTACATTTAATTCCCTATTCTGAGAAATTCCTTTATGCTTTTATGGTGAGTTGGTTGTTTGAACTTGCAAATGGATTTGCGTATAAACTGTTTGTACATCTGTTTGCAAGATTTTAGATGGGCCCATTGAACAATTCTTCATAAAAATCTAACTAAATTGAAATTTAATAAAACAAAACAAACCTAATTACCTAAGTTATGTCTCTGATATTCGAGAAGTTTTGACCAGTGATACTATCTATTGATCAGTATGTTGATATTTCACTATTTATAGTAACCTCTGCATATAATCAAATATTATTCAGTTAAGCTGTGTTATTTATATTTTTGCTAATCTAATTGTTAATTTCATAGATTGTGTCATTTAAATAGTTGATCATTGTATTTTAGTGCCTTTAATGATTCAGTCATAGAAATTTAATTTGTTTTATTTATTTCTGGTCATGTACATTGTAATATGATTCCATGATTTAGTATTTTGATATAATTTATAGTAGTAAGGTGAGATTTGTACAAATTTTGACATGGGAGAATGGCAAATATATTTCATGAAAAAAAAAGGAAAAACTTGTAAAATATGCGTCGACTTCTCGGTTGTGGTAGTTTTCTATTTATGTGCTTTCAATTTTTGGGAGGTACATGGATTTCTTTTTTCTAAAAGGTGTATATATTAATTTATATTCAAATGATAGAAAAATGCGTTAGTAAGGAATATGTATACAAAGAAAAGTAATGGCAATCAGTGGTTGTTGGTTTAATAGTTGTTAATTATAATTAATTGCTCTAATTAAATTAATCTATAGTATATAATAAAAGCCGTGGCTGCTATGCATTTTTAATTTATAGTTAAAAATAGTCTTTTGTAGTTTTTATAATAAAAGATAGTTTTCTATTTTTGTTAAATACATTCAAAATAGTCGTACAATCATTATTTAATTTACAAAATAAATATATTTACAAATCTAAGGTAGTTCATGCATAATTGTTATTTGACATCTTCAACCGTTACTTTAAATTCCTATGCAATAAATTTTATAAAATTGAAATAATATCATATAATCTAACTTGCAATATAATCATTGCAAATGATAATCAATATTAAAATTTTAAGAAAATCTTCGTATAATGAAACTCGATTTGTTGTAACAAATTTCATAATTAAATGTCAATAAAAATTTCAATATCGAGCGAAGATGGATGTATCCCTCGTTTTGAATAAAAGTCGAATTATTCACGAGTACATCATGAGTCATAAATTTTTTTGCCAGCCCAAGATTAGACATTTCATGACTTTAGAAAAGTGCATTTTTATTTATGAATCATTATAATTTTATTCAACCTCAAACTTTTGATTCTATTAGTAATTGTGCCTCCCTAATTTGTTGGAAACTTATTTTCTTGGAAAATATATTTTTGTACTTCAAAATAATTAAAAATAAAAATATAAACATGAAAATTGTATAATTTATTAGAAAAAAATTTTATTACATTATTTAGCAATAAAATATACTTGCATCATAAAAAATTAATTAACATGTCACATAATATTTGTCGCTCCAAATCCATTATTGGATGTTTAATTTGGAAATTATATGATATATTTCAAAAAAAAAAGAACTCTAAATTTATTATTGAAAAGAGAGAAGGAATATATAGTTGAATAAAATTTGCAAAATATAAGATAGAGGCTAAGTACATTTTATATACATGTTATTTGCAAAGCTCAGAAATATGTGGTGTATCACAAAATTGTTAGAAATTAGAATATATAAGTTATTCAAAAATATAAGAGACGGGGGTGCTGATTTTATTGAGAAGAAATAGAGGGATGGAGGTGTTGATCCGATTTACAAGCAAGAGAGGGACGTAGGTGCTAATCCGATTGAGAAGCAAGAGAGGGACAGATGTGCTAATCCGATTGAGAAGCAAGAAAGGGACGGAGGTGTTGATTCTATTGAGAAGAAAGAAGAGAGGAATGTGTCAATTTGTTTGTGAAACAAGGTGTTGATCTGATTGTGAAACAAGATGCTGACTTGATTGTGAAAGAAAGTGTTGAAATGATCAATAAATGCAACATAGTTGAATTGTGCAAAGAGGGGTGTAGAAATGTTATCATTGAAGAGATTAAAGGAGAGTCTGACTTCACGCTTAAATGTATAGATGAATCCGTGATTGGTAATAGAGAAAGAGGATCAAGAGATAAATTGAGATTGGATGAGACTGTAGAAGAGGGAGAGAGCTCCATGGCACATAAACTACTTCCCATAGGTAACACAAAACAAGATTAAAATCAAGTTTATCGACAAAGCATTATTGTCTAATTGCAATCATTTTCAGTTTTTGTTAGCAGTAACAATTGACAAATCGAGATTAAAAATCAAGTTTATCAATAATTGTTTTCTTTTGTTCTTTCTCTTCATAATAGTTTGTTAAAAATTTAATATAAAAATACAATTAAGTAATAAAGGACTAAAGTTTTAAATCATAAACAAAATAACATTATTTTGGCTTACATAGTACATATGTTTGGTTCACATCAATATCTCAATGATACATATAACCATTTTAAATTGTAATATGGTGTAGAGAATTTGGTTGATTTGATGATTTAACTAATCGAATCTATATTGACCAAAGTAAACCAACACCTAAATTTATATGAATTGAACATGTAAATGATATATATTAGTTGTAAAAACGACATATATATGAGTAGGTGTTATTAACATGTGTAGGTCACGAATGTAATATGAACATTCATTTTGGGTGCTTTGAGATGTCAATTCAATTCATTCAGTTCATATTAACGCAAAACAAATCTCAAAAGAGATTAAAAAAAATGGTCATTAATTTAGTTTTGAGATATTGTAATTGATTTTTTTTCCGTTGAGAGGAGTGCAACTCAAATGCAAATCAATACCATGGTTAATAATTATTAATAATTTACAATATTTCTAAATACATATATAGTAGAGTTGCCCAAGTAAAATTAAAGAATAGGAGAGTGTCAATGCCACAAGTTTGAACTAATAAACACTATATTTATTTTTTCAATATTTCAAACTTTAAAATCCGAACATCCAATCGATAGAATTAATCAAGATTAGAAAAAAAATCATGATTATAAGCAACATAAAAAGAAGCAATAGTATTAAATTAATTGTTTTCTCAATATTACAATTGATCATTTGTTTTGATTGTTGATCTTCTCACCAAATATTTCTTTGCCAATGTTTCAATTGATCATTTTGTTTGGATTGTTGATCTTCCCACAATATACTGCTTTATCAATGTTTCAATTGATCATATTTATTTTGATTCTTGATCTTCTCACAAAAGGTCTAAATTATTTAGTTTTATTGGAAAATTTTATGTGTGCCACTCAAAAGTGAGGAAATTATGGATTTGCCAACCCAAAAATAATTTCTTCTCTTTTTGCCACCCTAAAACATCACCTCATTCAAAGTTTTAAACTTATAATTGTGTAACTGGTTTATTAAAGGTAAGCAACATATCTGTAAGATTTTAATTGAATGTTATATATTTAAAAAGAGTTTTAAGTATTTAATAATTTAATTGATTTAAATAACAGGTAATAATTTTGCTGAGTTCCTTTATAATTTTATCTAGCCACACAACAATTATAGTTTCAGGGGCATACTTTTTTAATTATGGTTATCATTTCAGTAATAATGAATATAAATAACACATATAATTGTCCATATGTAACAATATGAAAGTTTTTTTTTAATAACAGTTATAAAGTATAAATTTGGAAGTAAATATCTAGAAAACAACCCAAACAATTAATGAAGACTTTGTATATAATTTAAAAAATAACACGTGCAGTTGTTCATCAGTAATAATAGAAAGCTACTTTTTAATACCAAAAGTTATGTATAAGCTCTCGAAAAATAAAAACAATACTAAAGTAAAAAATTGGAAGTAAATATAGAGAACATTAATTGTCTTCATTAATTTTTGGGATGTCTCAGAATTTTACATTTAAAAATATAAATCCATTTTTTAAAAGAGCACGATTACGTGCCCCAAATTTTGGATGCCACAGTTGTCACAAATCCTGAGTCATCGGATCAGAATTTGATAAGCGGACCAGATTGCTCTTCATTTTAATTTAATGTATCGGTTTAAAAATAAAAAAAATAAAAAACCTCTTTCCTCTTTGATCTCTCCCACAGTCCCACTCCGTCGAGCCCTGATCCCACGGCACCCATGCCATCCCCCGATCAAATCCACCCACGGTAGTACGGTACCCATTGAAACCCACTCCGTCGAGCCCTCATCCCCTCCCTCCCATCACTCGAGCTCTCCTCTCTTTTCCTTTACTCGAGCTATTCTCTCTATCAACACGTATAGGCCACTTAAGAATTTAAAAATTGACCATACCTTCAAGTGTAATTGCTAAATTAGACCCTAATACTCGAGGGTAAGAAAACAAACGCAAGAAAAAATTAACTATAAGTTGTATGTAGTGATTGGATAGCAGAAAGCACAGAAAGACAAAATTAAATTCTATTGCTTTCAGACAAAAAAATTAAATCATATCTCGTCATCAGTAATTGGATTTAGAGAGAACATATGTGTGTGTCAATGTTAGAAGTGAGATGTATGGTTTGAATCACAACAGGTGGGGACAGGTCTAGCGACGGGGAAGGAGAACCGGAGAGGAGATCTCGCGAGACATGACAGAGAGGACAACTCGACCGACGGGAGGGAGAGAACCAGAGAGAGGAGACCTTGAGCAACTAGGAGGGAGAGGAGCACTCGATGGGAAGGTGGAGAGCCGAAGAGCAAAGAGACAGCGAAAGTTTGTTTTTTCTTATTCTTTCCTCTCTCTTTTTACATCGAGGCATAAACCGCTAATCAAAATTTGATCGGAGGGCTCGCGATTTGGAATTCACGTCCTCTGCTGCGCGCTGCTGGCCGCACTTCTTATCTCAAATCTAATCTGAATGGCCCCTATAGAAAATACCGGATTGATAGGCTCGAAAAAATTAAACCGTCCAGATCAGATCTGACGGTTCGTATGAAAAGTGCGGCTGTGCCGCGCGGCAGAGGATACGGATCCTCGCGATTTGTGACAACGGTGGCATCCAAAATTTGAGAGCAGCGGAACCGTGCTCTTTTTAAAATTGGATAAATAAATTGATATAATATAAGTGGCCTGGGGGGCCCAATTGTAAGAGTGCTGGCTCTTAGGTGGGTACCCTCAGTTCGACCCCAAAATCAGAAAAAAATAAAATAATTGCTATTTCATGCTCTCTGGTTTCGCTGTTTCGTGCTTCATTCGAAATGAAATCCTGTGGCGTGTAGCGCGTCACTCTAGCCGTCTGATCAAGATCCAATGGATAAATGAGCTCCGTGCATGTAATCTAGATTGATAGGCCCGTAAAAAATGAACAGTCCAATCAAGATCAGACGGCTCGTACGTGCACTACGCCATGTGTCGCGCTACAGCAAATTCGGATTGTGCTTCATTCGGCTCGTTCCACTGGAAACAATATATCACGCTTGGTTTGGTTTGCCAAAATAATGACTAAATGGGCGGTCAGATCACCAATATTTTTCCATTTTAAAGGTTCACCGATATTCTCCATTTCGTTAAAAGCCCGGTTTTAAAGGCCGAATCAAGCAGACCAAGGTTCGCATTTTAAACACCACATCTTTAGTCTTTTACATCTGAAAAGACTAAAGAGCAACTCAAAATTATGGTAGAACCCCATCTGAATGCTAGTTTAGTATACTGTATACCAGGATGGATTTCGACCAAATTGCCGATGCAATATAAGATCAAAATAAATATTCCTGACTGCCATTTGAACAATTTATATTAGTTTATACAGATTGAAACTGAAAATTTGTATTGGAGATTCCACTGAATTAATTCAAGAGGAGCTGCAAATGGTCTACCCGCAATCTCTGTCCCACATCATCCGCTAAAGCAGGTAAAAAGAGTTTGATATCGAATTAGTTTGAGTTTAAATCCAAAAACAAAATTTCCTGGAGTATTACTTCTGACACTGACAGTTCCAGCAGCTGCTTCAATATATATACATCATCACTGTTTTGTTTCCATGAAATCTATTCAGGAAGCCCTACTGGCACAAACTAAAAAGGAGACAAGTCTATTTCCTTGTCTACTACAAATTTTTCAACACCTTGCTAGTTGCTACACTATTTTCTTGTCTACTACAAACTTATCAAAATTGCTTCCAAAACGTCTTATATCAAACATATGAGAGATTATCCAACCGTAGCAAGAGAAGCCTCAGCTGTTTTGCTGTTCAAAAGGACTTCCTCAATAGTTTTGTTGATAATGCTATTTCTGCCCTGTAAATTGAATTATAAGAAAAATTAATATAGGAAATCAAGCACCACCTCAAATTCAGCATATTCAAACATATTTACCATACAATCTAGGAATCTCTCAACGACATAAAGCATGAAAAACTTCTTCCTTCTTAGTTTTAAATAATTCCCAAACTACCCCTCACACTCAATTTAAACAATCTGCAAACTTCTCACAATGTATAGCATTACAAAGACGCTACCATAAAAACCTTGACTCGTCACTTGCATTCCCTATTTAACATGGAAAACATTT
The DNA here is from genome assembly GCA_028095005.1 of Rhynchospora pubera. NCBI lineage: Eukaryota > Viridiplantae > Streptophyta > Magnoliopsida > Poales > Cyperaceae > Rhynchospora > Rhynchospora pubera. Next base: position 333,040,138 of record CM051460.1, read on the forward strand.
CTTGTACGAAATGAAACACAGGTTTGGTGACATATCTGATATTATATGAATTAAATGTAACAAACAAAGAGGTTAAAATAATTACCAACCTTAATTCCAATGGCTAGGGCTGTTCTGACATTAACCAGTTGCCCTAACCTAAGAGAACTTCCTTTATTATCTCTTAATGCTAGCACAGGCACATTTCTTGAGGCAGCAATCACTGGTACATGCTTCGTCAGCCATTTAGGGTTACAATCAGTAGCTAAAAGCACAGCCTAAATAGAGATATCACATTATAAGATTTGTGTTCTTGTTTTGTAAAATTAAGGTGCATTGCAGACCTCAAAATATAATGCATAACCCTGTGACATTAAAAATACCTTATACAGCAAAAACACTAGAACTTATGGAAAGATCACGAGTACACATGCTACAAATTCTTATAGAATGATATTTGAATGGTAATAGTTTCCACATACCGAAAGGGAAAGGTAGGTCACAGAGGAAAATGTCAGTACAATACATGTGCAGCTCTAATTATCTGTGAAGATGGATTATCCTTGTTCTTTATCATATCAGACAAAGAGCTTCTAATTTTCAAATTATTTCCAAAAACAAAGAAACTTAGACTAGAAGAGATGTAGTATGATCTAAAATCTCAGATGAAACCAACCAATGCAGCGCAGATTAAATACTTGAGTACAAAAGGCAATGATAAAATAAAATTAATAACCTGAAGTGCCACAGGAGATTTACATGGGACTCTTGTCGTCTTATCATCCTCTTTCGAATTTGTATTTAAATCAGGTACAGGCATTCTCTCAAGCACACGTGTCACATCATTTACCCCAATTGCAAAATGCAACTACACCATTAAACAGCATTTGGTTAATGTAAATTACCAAAGTACATCCACGCCTATATTTGCAATGGAAATCATTCATTTGAAACAATCAAGATAACTGACCCTAAATAATGTAATAATGCATGCCTAATTGTCCTCCAATAATTCAACTGAATTTAACCTTATTGGCACTCAGCTCGCAGTAAAATGCATTCAACCTCAAAATAAGCCAAGGAAATAAAAGAATGGCCGTACAGGTAGAACCAATACTTGGCACTCCATTTGATACAAAGTGAACTGCCAATATGTAGACTACCTTAGTCCATATCTTATCAGGCACTTGTCCTTTGGAAGCTTTGGCCAGTTCCACACTCCTACATGAAAATTATAATATTTTGTCATCATACCTTGACAGTTTTATAAGAAAAACCTTACAGGTATAGATACTTAGCAGAATTAAACTAGAAGGTATGATATTGTCATCCTTTGAGACCGCATCCTAGTTTAGTCCTATCTTGACTTATATCTACAGTAAGGCTTTAATTATATTACCAACCAACCTTGCACTATAAAATTGAATCCCAATTTTTAAAAAATTGATATAACAGTAGAAATGACTCCAGATTATAGGTAACAATTGAGTTTTACCTCTGTAATTTATCCAGAAGAAAATCAAGCCTGTCTCCTTCAAAGCAACTTGAGCTATCTCTGCTACTAAATGCACAAATTGACGACTAATCATATGGTTACAGAATAATTTGAGTAAAACAGGTGAAAGTTCTAAGAAAGGCACAGTAAGCTTGTTCTAATAAACATTAACCACTTTTGTGATGCTTCCACTTGATAATCACCTTTATGCATTACGGTTGAAATTCAATGCATTAAACCTTCCTTGTACTGTTACTCAGCACAAGAAAACTGCGAAAAAAGGTATGAAGAGAATTACTGTATACCTTTCTTGAGGGGCTTTAATGGCCTTAATTGGCATGCTATTCTCCTTCTTTCTCTTCTTAGCCATTGTTGCTAAAACACCTTACAAGGGAACTGTAACAAACGCCGTCAAATTTCTTCTCTTTAAATCATTTACATGGAAATCAATCATGATTCATGAATAATTGCAATATTTAATTACTCTTAAAATGCCATGTCGGCTAAGGGTATAAAAACAAGGTGACAATTAAGGCAATGATGCTTACCAGTACATGTTCTTGGCAAGAAAACAATTTGTTCAACTCGGGTATGATCAAGTTCAATATTGGGTGGGCATGGAGCCATAATTTTTTTCAATGGGGTTCACATATTATATATTATTAACAAAATACACCAATAATATAAAAAATATGATAAATATATGGATTATTGAAATAGAAAAAGGGGTGATATTGACACCTCTTTGCTCTATGTAGAACCGTCAGTGTGGGTGGGTATTCTGGTTAGCCTGGTTCAGTATCAGATTAGAACATGGCATTACTAAATTAGAACATGCTGATTCTAAGCCTAATTGCAGTATTTAAATTTTGCATTACTTTGCAAGCTTTTGCAATGGCTGTTATTCTTAGGTTCAGTATCAGATTCTCTCAAGATGAAACATAATGATGAAAAGTACAAATAATCTCATTTGGTTTTACAAAAAACAAGGTTCAAAAGAATGCATTTGTGAAACATGCTCCTTTTATATATGGTTATGGTATATTTTCAGAGCTGAAGAGAAAGACTTGGTTAGAATAAGTTTTGAAGATGATAGACTTTGCAATTGAACCCAACTCAGTTTAGCCTTTTCATGCTGAAATTAGCTAACTAGAACCTACCTACTATCTTCAGTTTTCACATATGTGCCCGTATTGGTTTATTGTAAAAGAAAAACGTGGTGTCGATATGTGCTTACCAGTATGCAGAAAGAGAGGTCGGTGTGAGGGAACAGCTGGGAAGTCGAGACGGGAGATGAGAGAAATGAGAAGAGAGAAGAGGATGCGCTTAAACGAGGTTTCACGAGAGATTTTGAAGGGAAGAAAGCGCGACAGGAGGTAGCCGGCGAGAAATTGAAGACAGCGTGAGGAAAGAATCGGATCGAGCCGAAATTTTAAAAAATAATATTAAAATAATATAATCCAATAAAATTAATATCAATTTAATCAGTTTAATATAAATAGTATCGTAAGATCGGAATCCTGGATTCCGAACGTTAGATCGGATTCCTGGATTTCGATCTAACGTTAGATCGGATTCTGGGATTCCGATCTAACGTTAGATCGGAATCTAGGATTCCGAACAGTGCTGTAACTGCTCGATTTTGTCGTTTTTCATGGTTTTATTGTATTTCTATTATAAAAATTAATTAAATATATGAAATTTCAATATTAAATTAATATATTATGAAATTTTAGTAATATATTTTGAAGATAAGATATTAAATTAATATATTTTATTTTACTTCTATTATAAAAATTAATTAAATATATGAAATTTTAATATTAAATTAATATATTATGAAATTTTAGTAATATATTTTGAAGATAAGATATTGAATTAATATATTTTATTTTACTTCTATTATAAACATTAATTAAATATATAAAATTTTAATATTAAATTAATATATTATAAAATTTTTGTAATATATTTTGAAGATAAATTATTAAATTAATATATTTTATTATGAAGAATGTTAGTATAATATAATTCTATATTATGAATAATATTTTAATATTTAAAGTTTTGATATTAATTTGATATGGATGGTTTTATTTTTAATATTAAAAATTTTCAATTATGTTAAATGTTGTACATAATAAGTACATAATACTTTATGTAAAAATTTATTTATGGCAATAATTATAATATAAACTTATAATTAAATATTAGATTTATTTCATTTAATTCATAATATTTATGTAATAATTTATTTTTATAGAACTTATTTATTTGTATGTGTTCACTTAGATGGTTTATATGTTCACTTTGTTTTATGTATATGTTCACCATTAGAAGAAGAATTGAATTTTGTAACCATAATATAGATTAGCACACTAAAATAAAAGAAAGGGAAAAATACATGAAAATCATAATATAATTTAGCACACTAAAATAATATAAAAGGAAAAATGTACATAAAAAACCATAATATAAATGAACACACCAGGGTACTTAAAAACAAAGTAATAAATAAACTTAGAGATCTTGATCATCTACATGTTGCAGAATTTCCTCCCACCAGGGTTGATCTTCTTCCGCATTCATTTCTTGTTGATTACTGGCACCATGGTTGTCGGCGAATTGAGCGGCCTCGTTCCAGAAAGCGGCATCAGGTTGTTGTTCATTACTGGCACCGTGGTTTTCAGCGAGTTGAGCTGCTTCGTTCCAAAAAGGCCTCATCATTTTCTTGTTGATTATTCGCAGCCGGGTTGTCTGCGAATTGAGCGGCTTCGTTCCAGAAAGCTGCCTCAGCTTCTTGTTGCTCAATCTCAGCCATTCTAGCTACTGCAATTTTGCGTTGTTCATCTCTCTTCTTGATCTTGATTAGGCTCTCCTTAATTTTTTTCCCAATTTTTTCCTGATGCAACCTCCGGCTCTCTTCGGCGGCCTTTTCTTCCATTCTTCTCCTTTCGAACCATTGTTCTTTCACTCTGAATCTCTTTACAATTTCATCCCTCTCTTCTTGTTTTTTGTGTTCATCGTAGTGGTCACGCAAAATGGTATCTTTGAAATTGAAAACCTGACCACACTTTGTACAACTCACTGTGTGGTCTCCACGAAAATCGTATATGCTTTCGTAAACAATCATGGGTGTAGGATCTGGTTTCCACGGTTTGAGTTCCGGCATCGGTTCAGGTTCTGTGTAGTACTTTTTATAGAGTTCAGAGTTGCTCGACTCAGGTTTAGTAAGGTAATGTCGCAATCTCTCCCTGCGGTCTCTTTCTGGGCCACCATGAATGTGCCACTGATAATGGGTGTATAATGGCCACTCGCCACCATATTGCGAATGGATATTGTAGTCGAATTTGCGGTAACATTTATTACATATCGCATGACAATCTCCTTTTTCGATCTCATTTGGATTGGCAGGGGAATGTTTGTAATTTGGCAAGTACTCATGTCGAGTAGATGGCCATTCCCGCACTTCACTGTCGGAGGTATTTCCTTTCTCCATGGTAGTGAATGTTGAAGGAAGAAGGATTGAGTGGGTGTGACATATTTTTGCTGGGGAATAATAATTTTATAGATCAGTTTAGACATGCAATTATTTAAAATTAATAAATATAATATCATATCTTTTCAGACTTTATCAGAATACGTTTGTCATTTTGCATAGCTTAGGTAGGCATCAGTATACTTTTCAGACTTTATCAGAATACGTTTGTCCTTTTTGCTTTGCTTAGGTAGGCATCAGTATACTTTTGAGCTTTTATCAGAGCACGCCTGTCCTTTTGCAGTGCTTAGGTAGGCATCAGTATACTTTTGAGCTTTTATCAGAGCACGCCTGTCCTTTTGCAGTTCTTTTCCAGACTTTATCAGTTGCATGAATTTAATGACATTAAAAATTAATTAAATAAAATTATTTAATAATTTGACTTAATTTAATGTAATAAAATCTTATTTAGTTGTTTGAAGTAATTAATTTAATTTAATTTCATTTAGTTAATATAAGTTGATTGAGATATTATTTTTTTAACTACTTTAATTTAATTTACAAAATAATATAAATTATTAATTTAATTTTAAAATTTTAATTAAAATATAATTATGAATTTACTTAAATTGAAAACAGTAAAAAAAAATGAAAAAGTATTGATTTGATTGTGTGACTATCTTGGTCCTTTGTCATTTTTGTTTTGAACAAATGGTACGCCTAAAAATTTTGAAATTTAAGTTTAGGAAAATTCGTCCGCCAATTAACAGCTCAGTATTTTTGTTAGAATTTTTCAGAGCGTATTTCATATTTTTGTAGCGCCAAACTTTTCGAATGTAGAGCTGTTTTTTCAGTTCAAAGTGTGACTATCTTGGTCCTTTGTCATTTTTGTTTTTAACAAATGGTACGCCTAAAAATTTTGAAATTTAAGTTTAGGAAAATTCGTCCGCCAATTAACAGCTCAGTATTTTTGTTAGAATTTTTCAGAGCGTATTTCATATTTTTGTAGCGCCAAACTTTTCGAATGTAGAGCTGTTTTTTCAGTTCAAAGTGTGACTATCTCGTACTTAGGTGTTTCAGAGCGTATTTCATATTTTTGTAGCGCCAAACTTCATATTTTTCAAAGCGTTTGTTGTACTTAGGTGTTTCGTGCTCGTTGTGATTGGTCCTAATTAGTTTTTAGTTATTATAAAATACAAATAAATATAGAAGTCATAAATATAGAACTCATAAATATATAAGTCATACATAAGTAAATAAAATATAAAATACAAATAAATCCTAAATATGTCCAGTACGGTGGATCCACCTCCCCTCACTAGGGGACCAAATATACGGAGGACCTGGCGGCTGACGGGGGTCTCGTCCGCGAGCAAGTCCGACAGGTGGTGGACGAGGAGCCATCTGAGGAGTGGAATGACGAGGCGGTGCACTAGAAGAAGAGGCTCCGCCATATGTCTGACCAAATGGATCATAGCTCTGACCGAAAGGAGATGGATGAACTGGAGGTGTGTACGGCTCGTCCAAATGTACTCCAATGGATGACAAAAAAGCGTCACCCGGGCTCAACATAGGCTCGCCCTGAGAATATGGTGGTGGTCCAGGTGGATACTGTGTCGGATACTGTGTCTGGTATGGTGGGTACTGGGTCTGGTACTCATAATGGGTAGGTGGGTCTGGATATGGACCAGGAGGTGGGCCTGGTGGTGTCGGTAACTCGCCAGTGGATATGGGTGGCTGTGTAAATGGGTGGATGGGCGGCTGTGTGGATGGCTGACTCTATGTCCGTCTGCTCCGCACAATAGGCTGGCTGGGTCTCGGCTGATCAAAATATGTGTCCCAGTCGTGTAAAGTATACCCAGATGGCTGTTACATACAATGATATTACAAATAATATTAATATTATCAATAACAGAATAATAAAAAATAATAATATTACAAATTTTAGGTTACCGTCATAAACTGCTGCTCCTCAAATCCAGGCTCTGGCGCGTGATCCTCCTCAGGCGAATCAGGTATGGAGTCTATGTCTGTAGCTAGACCCTTCGACTCTAAAAGGTGAGGTAACCGATGCGGCTCCCCAACGAGCTCCAGCTGCGTCCTGCAGCCCTTCAGCATCTCCTTCCCAGCCCGTCTGAATCCTTTCTTCACCGCCCATGCACATGCTCGCAGAGCTTGCGTCAATATGTGCTTGACCTGTTTATTTGTTGTTAGTGACCAAAATACAAATCAATTCATTTTAATTGAATAAAAAACTTACCATAGACACCCGCTCGGGCGCATCCTCTAGATAGGTCATCCGGCTAGCTGGAATCTGCTGTGCTACTCCTGGAATGGGGACAAGATGAGCACCTCCATGTATCCGCATCCATCTATCATACGCGGGCAAAATATCGTCACTCCATGGCCGCGCCTCTGCCACCTCGACCTGCGTCGTGTCGGCCCACATCGCAACCTCTACTGAGAAAAGGTCCTGCAAATCCCTCTGCCGAAATGTGTTGTGCCGGTACTGTAACAAAGCCTCCATCCTCCTCCAAGGCTGTATTTTTAGGTCATATGTAATGCACGTATTATAAATATTTCAATTTAAATCATGAAGGTGAAAAGAATAACGTACCGTAGGAAGAGGAGGCGGAACAGTCTGGAACAGCATGAACTGATGCATCACCCGATCGGCATAGTGCCACGCCACGACCCAGAAATGGATGCATGGAACGCGGAGCCGGTAGTACCTCTGCTCGTAGCGGGCATAAGGAGGCATGACCACCTGTCTGAGCTCATCCTCGTATGGCCGCCACACCACGTGTGCATGCTCCATCTTCATTAGTACGTCTCGAGCGTACTCAATACCGCTGCGAACGGGACCTTTCACCTTTTTCGACCTCAGCCGTGTCGTCCATTGCCTGCCAAAACATTACAATTATCATGATTTCAATTGTTAAACTAAGTAATTAATTTTAAATTACGAAATTTAATTTTTATTTGTTTATAATTATGACTAATTTTAATTGTTTAACTAACTAATTTCAAATAACGAATTTAGATTAATTTTAACTAATTAATTACAATATTTAAAAAAAATAACGAATTTAGATTAATTTTAACTAATTATTTTATTTAACTAATTAATTACAATATTTTTTTAAATTCGTTATTTGAAATTAGTTAAAATTAATCTAAATTCGTTATATTACAATATTTCATTTATTTTATTTAAAAAAAAATATTATACCTCCCATACGGCGGACATCTCTCAACTGACGGCTTCCCCCAACCTTGGAAACTTTTCGTAACGGACGGGCGACAAAGCAATAACCGGGTGTACGACCACAACTGAAGCAGTAGCCACGGAGCAGGAACCTTCTGAGCGCCATTTGCCAGGACTGCCAAGTCCAGGCCGCGGTATAACATAGCAAGTGTGGCCGCACCCCAGTTATATTTAACTGAATCCGATGCATGAACATCCTGCAAATAATAAAAAATATTTTTCCAAGTTAGTACTAATGTAAGAGATGTTCTTAATATTTAAAATTACTAACCCGAAGTAACTCCAGATAAAAACAAGGAACAGAATCTCATGTGGTATCTGGAAACATCTCGCAACCCATCAACTCCAACACCAGGGCCCGAGTGTATCTATCGATCCTATCTGCGTCCTCTGACCCAGGTCCCTGTGCCCACATATCACGCAGTTTCCCAAACTGTACTGCGTGAAGCTTCCTGCATTACATAAACATTACACACACACACACACACACACACACACACACACACACACACACACACACACACACACACACATATATATATATATATTGCAGCATATCTCAAAATTTAAATTAAATTTTAAAACGTTTGTTACCTCCCAGCACGTCGATCAGTCGCCCTCTCTCTGAAGCAATCTAGAACATCCTCCATAGGAGTGTCCCGTGGCAATGCAAAGTCGGCTAGTTTCTGCACATCGTCGTAATCAGTACGACCGGTCACCGGTCGTCCAGTCGTAGACAAGCCAAAAATGAAGGCGACATCCTGCAAATTTTATTTACATTTTTTATTAAACAACAAAACAAAAAATAAATAAATAAATAACTACCAACAGAACTTGGAAAAAATAATACCTCAAGAGTAACGGTCATCTCGCCTACGCGGGGAAAGTGGAACGTGTGGGTCTCGGGCCTCCAGAACATGGCTAGACCCTGTATCATGGAACGATCTAATGGCATGTGACCTAACTCAACGAAATGAATAAGGCCCAATGTCACAAGACGCTGGTCCACCTCCTCGGTTCGTATCATTTTTGCCTTATGCATTTCGGGCGTCCACGCCTAAATAAGTTAAAAAACATATTATTTACTATATATACTATTCACTATATACAAAAATTAACTACATAAATTAAAAAATTTTATTATTTCCTTAAACCCTAAACCCTATGCCCTAAATAATTTAAAAAAAAATTATTTCCTATATATATTATTAAAATATATATATATAAAAAAGAATTAACTATATAAATAAAAAAAACTTACTCGTACGCCTCGAAGCTCAGACTGACTGAGATGCAGAAGCTGATCAGCAGGAAGAGGAACGGGGGGGCAGCAGGGGGGGCAGATGAAAAAGCGCCAGGATCTCCTCCTGATGTAGATGCGCCAGGATCTCCTCCTGATGTAGATGCGCCAGGATCTCCTCGACGCCTCGTGGATCGACGTGGATCCTCTGGTATTCTTCTTCGCGGTGGCATTTCGACTGTTACTGCAATTAAAATTTAATAAAGTATAAAATCTATTAAAATTTCGGCAGCATCTCCCCTGTACCGGGAGAGTTTTCCAAAAAATCAGAACCCAATTAGAACCCAATTTCAACCCAATTTGAACCCAACCCAACCCAACCCAATTTCATTCCAATTTGAACCCAACCCAACCCAATTTGAATAAATCATTCAAATTTTACAATCATTGCATTTCACAAACCATTTCACAAGTATCAATGAATCAATAATTCAATTATTACATTTCACAATTTTACAATCATTGCATTTCACAATTTTACAATCCATCAATCAATCTACAAGCAATTCACAAACATTTCTATTCAAACAATAATAAAATAAACATATAAAAAAGCGAACCTGGAGTAGAAAGGAATTGACTCTCTTCTAAACAATTTTTTACCTACTGTTTGCCTCTAAAAAATGCTGCAAAAAAAAAAGGGAAAGAGGGAGAAATGGAATTTCATAAATATTTATAAAACATTGCAACTTGGTGCCGGCGCATAAACACAAAGTCCGCAAACTTGAATCCATCCCTATAACGACACAACTACAACAGGACGCCACAACTAAGACAAAGCATTAAGTTAAGCCCACACGAAGAAATATCAAATTTATACCATTTTCGGCCCAGCCCAGCCCAATCCCTAAATTTCTAATTAAATGAAATAAGGCCCAATCCAAATTAACGAAATGGTGTACGGGTTCTTTCCCCTGATGGATCCAAATCAAACAAAACCCGCTAAACCAAACCCGTTCTGATTAAAACAAAAAGGGAAAAAGAAAAGACAGGTGGCGCTTTCCTATTGGCTCATCCTAGTGGGGCCCCTAGTCTGTTAACAGAAGAGAAAAGGAAGCAAGTACAGACCTGAAGACAGTACACGACGGCTAGCCAATGTTTCGCCTCTCTCCGGCGCTGCATGTCGCCGCAACTTCAACGAAGCGCACCGCTGTATAGAGGACTCCATCACGAACCTGTCGACATCAAACACGGGAGATGTCAGGCAGCAAATTTGACAAATAACAGGCGCGACACTGAAATTAGGAAAAATAGAAATGCGAAATTACTTGGCGAAACAACCAATTGAAGCACCTGGAGCGTCGCAGTGGCTTCGTGAATGGAGAAATTGTATGCCAATTGGATCAATTGCAAGAGGAGAAGAAGGTTACTGGGGTACTGACTGACGAAAGCTCAAGACCTGGTGAGACTCGCACCAGACGATGTTTTTAGTGTTTATAGAAGATGGGAACGCTTTACAGAGCTTACAGGTGATGTAATGGAACCTCAGGAGAAGGTAAATGCATGTACAAGTCAATAGAAATTCGAAATTCCCATCACTGGAGAGGACCAGTAGAGGAAGGAATGAAAAAAGGCATAGAAAGTAAAACACTGGAGAGCATAATCCCCCTCTCTGCAACCTACAGTCTGAAAAGAAGAAGAGCTACTACTGTGGGGATTCTTTTGGCAGAGGGGGTAAGTTTACCCTTTCAATCACAGCCATTGGATGAGCAAAGCATGATTGCTTTAAGTCCTTCATGGTACAAGGTATTAAATGCTAACTGAAAAGTAACAAAACACATGGATAATTGGAACACATTCCCCAGGTCAGGACCACATTCTATTATGCATCATCAATCCAACGGTTAGATGCTTCCTCTGATGAGATTAAGGGAGATAAAAGGGGCCTGGGAGCATGAATCATCAAAGCTGCGCATGAACTCTCCCTGATGGACCCAGGGGCAAATCAGTAAACAAGAGAAAGGACAAAGGAATGTAGTACATAAGAAATAGAAAAGAAAGGGTTAAAGACAAATATGTTATCTCAATTTTACCCTTCTCTTACCACAGGACCTGGCAGGCTTGTAATTAAGTGAAATTGAGTCAATTAAATCAAATTAAAAGCATAATTAGGGAGCTTGAGGGTGTATTGATACCTCCTTAATGCTTGAAAAGGAAACTAAAGGAACAATTTAACAAAATGATCTATGGCATCTGATTACCCAAGTTTGAATGTATGGTCTGACACACCCTCTCATGTCACCTTCTCAACCAATAAGAAATCAACAACAATACTTAGGCCTGACAAGGATGGACCCCTCTCATTGATATTGGAATAGCAAACATTGAGAATTAACTAATCGAATGAAACTCAATAGTGAGTCACAGACAATTGTGGTTCCAATTCCACTTTTACCCTTCTGTTTGAGACCAAATGTATATGTGCTGAGGGATTTTAATGAGAATTTCATTCCAAGCATAGATGACTCCAGTTTAAAGATCAAATAGCAATGCAAATAAGTCAAATGGAGAAGAAAAAAAAGCTTATTACCTAGACCCAGCTATAGGCTCAGGTTTTGATCCCTCCACAAGACCATCTTAACCACCCACTGCCTATGAAGGCATGGATGAGTGCCACCTGTGCACCCCCATTCTGGCGCCAAATCATTACCCTCACCCCAAGGCCATAAGAGAGCAGCAGGGTTGAACCTTATCTATCATTTAGACACAGGGACCCACCTGTCAGGAAAATGAGTAAAAAGAAGTAAAAGCACTGTGTTGTTGCCTCATGGATGATTGATCAATGCCAAGTGTCAAAAGATGATTGGAAAGTAAACAAATAGTAGAAATCACCAAGTGAAGAAAGGAAACAAGAAGGAAGTCGGTTTGCCATCTGTGCATCCCCACCACCCATCAAACTCCAAATGTCTGAGATGATGCCACATGTCCAGATGATGAAATCACCAAACCCTGGAAATCCTTTATAAAAGAAGCTCCTCTTAAAGAAGAGGGGGAGGCCAATTGTTTTTTTTAGCTAGTCGAAATTCTGTTGTTTTAAGAAGTCAAGTCTGTTTTTCTTACAATCAAGGTAAAGATGTAACCTGTAATGGCCTCCAAAAAAAAATAATATATGAATAAAAAAAAGGGGTTGTGAATGCATTTATCATGTTTTTTTTCTTCTCTTTCTGTCCTTTTTTTTTATCTTCTTGGTCTTGTTCTTGGAGTTCAAACTGATGCTAGTGAGGAGTGTGACATAGATTCCACAATCATGAACATCAGTTATCTCTCCATGAGATCATGCATGTAGGAATCATTTATATTGGCATAAATGTTCTTTTACTTTGTTCATTGTCAGGATATGTGTGGTTAGTAGCTACTGGTATTATGGAGAGTGTGACCTAGACTCCACCTCCATGGGTACCATGCTAGCTTCTGGCTTTAGCTTGTCTCAATGTTTATGTCGAAATTGATATCATGTCCCAGTTGAAGTTTAGTAGGTACACAGTTCATGGCTCAATTCTAACAACTCATGTTTCTGTCACACTAATAAAATGTTTGGTCTTGAAGTAAAAAAAAGAATATAATAATAATGGGTAAGTTCAGGGTCAAAAATATAATGTTCCCCCTCAACAGAATGAGGGATAATAGTTCATTTGCATGTCATAAGAGGTTCATCTTTGAAATAAAAGGGATACAGTGATAATAGATAAATTCAGGGTTAAAAATGTAATATTGTATTTCACCAGCATAAAGAATGTGCATGTAGAGAGCATACACTTAATATTGAAGGTTTATGTACAAGAAAATGTTCTAAGAGATGGATTTTGTCTAGAAAATATCTATATATATATATATATATATGTATATATACATATGCATAAATATTAAAATGAATAGGCCCTGCAAAGGCATAGTCAATTAAGGTGCATATACTGTCTAATTCCAGCATTGTCTGAGGTTTTAAATCAAAATCTAAATAAACTTTGAGAAAACCACTAGTATGAAATGGTGTTCTCTGAGCATTGAGTCCCCAGTCATAAATTGGAATTTAGTAACTCAACTGTCGCATGGAAAGAGGAAATTAACAAATGCAAATCATGTCCCTATAGATTTAAAAATATTATGTCCCAAGGTGTGTTACTATATACAAATAGGTTGAGGGTTTGTGCATAATGCCTGCATCAATCCTCAAGTATCTGAGGAGGCTAGATAAAAGGATAGCTCATATAAATAATGAATGAATGTGCATTAAAAGGGAAACTTGAAATAAAAAAACATCAAACAGCAACTATGCAAGAGCTGAAGAAGTGGCACTTAAAAAGAGCATAAAACAAAATGAATAGGCCTGAAATAAAAATAAAAAAAAAACAAACACATAATGCAACAAAAGCTAAGGTCATGCACCTAAAATCTGTGTCTAATGTGAACGAATGTAATGGGGGCTGGGGATGAAACATTCACCATGATAGAATTGGTTACATGTACCAAAAGCCAAAGTCAAAACTAAGACCAAGTAAAAGTGCTAAAAGTCAAAATTGACTAGCAGTGACATACCAGGCCGTCTCAAGTATTGGGTGCCAGCGATAAAAGTACATGCGGAGAGAAATAAACATTATTGGTCAATAACAACTGATAATCGAAAGCTCTTTTGTGAAAGTTCCAACCAGACCTATGAACCAAATTGAGACTAAAATTGAAATACTCACACCCAAATTGATGCCACTAACAACCGTGTGGAGTCACCCTGGTGCTCGACAAGCAGTCTCCAGTGAAGAATTACCACCATTGTCCCGAATTGCCACCCCGATTCCTCTACGGATGATAAGTGTAATTGGGGAAATACATTCTCAGTAAGAGGATGATGATAAAATTGACAGTAGAACTGAAGGAAGGAGAAAGAGACGATCCCATGAAGCTTGTTTCTGATCGAAATGATGGTCGGAACGCCGGAGTCAACGATGACCGTTGCGGAGGTCAACAAAAATCGGAAAGAACTGGGGGAGAAGGGAGGAGTTTAGAAGAGGGAACGAAATGAACCGGGTGCATGGTCTCGAGCATGAACCAATCGACTAAGCCAGCCCCAGACCTGACCCCCTCATGATCTCCTGTGGCACCCCGCACGCAACGGGTCCCTGACAAGCAAACATGCAAACAGCACAACTACAGCCAATCAGAAAATTCCGTGACTTCAAAAATGCATTAAAAATAGCTGGATTATCAGAAAAATTCTCATAAAATATCAAAATGTCAAGAAAAATATGAGGAATATTTTGATGTGTTATGCTAAAACACCAAAGCACAAAATATTTTAAAATTAATAGGATTAAGAGATAACCATAGGTAAAAAAAAATATATATAATCATGATAATAATAACAATGATAAATGGTTAAATAAAAAAAAGAGAAGCAAAGGAAATAAAATAAAAGGAAATCATCTTGAACATTTTATGTTCTGGACAGCAGGTACATTTGAACAGATTATGTTCTGGACAGCAGGTACATTTGAACATATTATGTTCTGGACAGCAGGAACACTTGACATTCAACAGGCACAGTCAAGCGTTAAGACTTGCAAACAAGATTGAAATAAATAAAGGTCAAAAATAGAAACACAAATTTAAAAGTCCAAACTCGAAATTCCAACCAAACATCGAAAATCTAAAACTCAAAAGTCACAATTAAAAAATCCAATTCAAGGTCCAGAATTTCAAAATGCAAAAGTCAAGAGTGCTAACTTAGAAGCGCAAAACTTAAAAGCCAAATCTAAAAGCCCAAAATCCTAAAGTGAAAATTAGAAGTCTAAATCTGAAAATGACACAAAGTCCAAAAGTGACACAAAGTCAAAAATGACACAAAGTCCAAAAGTGACACAAAGTCAAAAATGGCAGAAAGCCTAAAAGTGACTCAAAAGACACAAAGTCTAAAGTGACATAAAGTCTTAAAAGTCAAAAGTTCGTCCCTTCAAGACTGCATTGCGTTTCGCCCTGAAGGAGACACCCTCTTGATGTTCAGACTAAAAAAAAAAGAAGAAAGAAAAGTCAATTCTGAATTATCGCTGAAGTTCCTATCAAGAGAAGGCATAGCGCATCTGTACTCGCGATTTGAACGAAAATCCCAACAAAATCTCCAAGTTCCCCGAAACGATCGAGAACTGACCTAGAATACTCTATTTTCTAGCGTTGGACTCAAATCTAACAACCCGCTTCTACAAGTTCACAGCATGTTTGATCAGAGGTAGACTGAAACCTGATGCCCAGATGGCCAGAAGAAAAGTCAATCGGTGGCCATCACCCAAGTTCCCGTCAAGAGAAGGCATAGCGCCTCTGCACTCAGGACTTGAACGAAACCTCAAAATCTCTAAACCTCCAAATGATTGAGGATCGACCTAGGATACCAAATTTCCTAATATCGAACTCAAAAATCTCTGTGACGATACTAAGCCTGACACAGCAAAGTAAAAGCAACCTAAATGTCTTAAAATGTGAAACTAAAGAATTAAACCCCATCGTTCATGTTTGCATGGCTCTGTTAAAATAGCTGCCCTTCTGCATTGCTTTTCACCCTGAAATTCCCCATCAAGATACAATCCTTTTATTAAAATGGACTTCATCCACTTATAGCGTTTAAACTTTGATTATCCCGATCTAGAGGTGCTCTTGGCTCAGGTCGTAACTGAGTTCGGAGGTAATTAACAGTAGGGGCTTGCGCCTATTGGAAAAAAAGGACCTACGACAAACAATCAACTCTCGAGGTACTTAGAACCGCATTAGTGCCCTTCGCTCGTTTGGAATGGGCAGTAACGACGGGTCTCAAGATGCTCGAGGGGTATCTGATCCGCATTTTCTTCGCCCCATAGAGGACTATCTGATCTTCCGTGGTCGGACTGGAAAAAGTGCGAGACAGGTTCTGGCACGCCCGGTGGGACCTTTTTCTCCTCTCATCAGGGCATAATCAAAGTTTAAATGTGAAAGCGGAATTAAGTCCATCATGTCAAAAAATATACTAATAGTTGACTCCAAGTCTTCTCCATTGCAGGAATCATGTTTACCTGGAGTCAAATCGTGAAGGGCGAACGTCTTCGCCACAAGAAGGCAGCAGCAACCGGGACTCTCTATGTGCCCGTCCAAGCTGTCGTGCAAATCTCTCCTGTGATGCATGCCGGTGAAGCATCGGTGAAAGTTTCTGGAAAGCCTGCCCTTAACACCAAGAAGGGCCAGGCAGCAACCATCCATGTCAAGGGGGCAACAGCCCCAAAACTCAAAAAACAGAAAAGGACTAGGATCTCGAGGGCCCAAGCTCTCCACCTGGTCCAACAACCCGATACAGTCACCGATCTGTCCCTCAGCAATACCTTCGCCCCCCTACATGTGCTCAAAAAGGGAGGTGAAGTGATGCGCCTTAGAGAGGATTGGGAGCTCCCTATGTACGCCCCAGTCTCTGAGACCAAGAAAGTGACCCACCCAAAACACAAGGCAGTGGAGGCCATCCATGCGACCTTCAAGGTTGTCAAGAGGTCCCTCAAGTCCCGCAGGACCGTCACCTCAATCCCTGCCAACCCCAACAAGCCGTCCATCAAGGACAGGCTCAAGTTCCCGGCGCACCAAAGACTCCGCTTTCCCTACCGCGAGGACAATCGAGAGGGAGACGCGGACTATAGTGCGTCAGAAAAAAGGACTGTGGCCCACCCGCCTTCAGTCTTCGATCGGCTTACCTTTCCATCACTCCAACCCAACGCCTGCTCAATGAAGGCCAAAGGAAAAGTGAAAAAGGTCTGGAAGCCCAAGCAACCGGGACCCATCCCCGCTCCTGAGCAAAACACAGGGGGCACCAAGCGATGGGTGCCAAAAGAAAAAGATACCTCTCTGGCTGGCCAGGTGGCGAGTCAGATGATGAAAAATAAAACCAAAAAGAAATATGTGATGAGGAAGAGGCGGAACGCTGGTTCTGCCTCGACATATCATGTGTCAGTTAACGATGATGAGGATGACAATGAGGAAACGGCGGAAGTCCGTATGGTCGGAACAGGTTCCCAGGAACCGCCTCACTCCGAAAGTGTCCCCGTGGAAACACGAGGACAGAAAGGAAAAGCTTCAGCATCTAAACCTCCCAAACGGGTAGGCCGGCCCAGGAACCGCAGCCCGGTAGTGGAGGAAATTGTCCAGCAAACCACTGATAACATCGCAAGTGATGAAGAGGATCCAAATCCGGACCATGGAAGTTCGTCTGAAGATGTTGATGAGGAAATTGAAATCCTCGAGGAAATATCTGATGAGATGGCCCAGCTTCGCAAGGAGCTGGAAGAGAAAACCAAACAACTTGAGCAACTCCAAGCGGAGAATGCTCGGGTAACCGCGGCATGCGCGGAAGTCCAGAAACACATGGCCAAAAAGGGGGCACGCCCGAGCTATGCTGTTTCAAACAATGACGTGCCAAAATCAACCGAAACCCAAGGAATGGCTTCTAAGCCAAAATCCAGAAACAAAAAGAAAACCAAGAAATCCCACTCTAAAATAGTGCGGGAAAAGGATAGCAGCTCCAGTGAAACCTCTGAAGAAGAGTTGCTTGAAAGAAAGGAAACCAATATCATTGACCCTGAGGCCATAATGGAGAAAATGCAAAGGGCCATGGATCAAAAACTGCAATCTCTCGGGATTGGGGGCACTCAACTGCCCATCAATTTCACAGGCCGGCCTTACCCCGCAAGGTTTGACCAGCTGGATTACCCGAAGGGCCATATAGTGCCGAAATTCAAGGTGTTTGATGGGGTCGGAAACAAAATCACCCCGAGTCAACATCTGTCACACTTTATAACCTCCTGCGGAAATACTGCTCGAAGGGAGGAATGGCTACTAAGGCAATTTTCCCAAAGTCTGTCTGGGGTAGCATTCGACTGGTATGCCTCTCTTGAGGCAGATAGCATCAAAAGCTGGAAAGAAATGGCAAATGCCTTTTGTGCAAGGTTCAGGACGACTCCGCATCGAGTCTCTGTTACCAATCTAGTCAATGCCAGGCAAAAACAAGGCGAGTCTGTCTCCGATTACGTGTCAAGGTAGGAAACCATGTACACAGGATGCCAGTCCAACATAAGTGAATCCGAGGCGGTGCGTATGCTTTTGAACAGCATCCATGCACCAATGAAAGTATGGATGGTGGGACACAATGTCACCACCTTTGAACATTTGGTAGCCATGGTCGCTCGATATGAGGAAGTGGAGCCTGAAATGAACCAGCTATACTATTCCACCAAGGAAAAAGATCAAGAAAAGGGAAAGAAGCTGGAAATCAAAACAACAAAGGCAGTCAAAGCCATCACTAACCAGGCTGAAGGCATTGGTAGTGCCCAATGGGGAAAGAATGGCGAAACGAAGGACGGAAATCCACAGTCTAGGGCTCAAAGGCCAACACTCAGGGAGCTGAAAAGCAAGCCCTACTCATTCAAAAAAGAAAAAACTCTAAAGCTGTTCAAACAAGCTATGGAAATTCTCGAGGTTCGATTGCCCCAATGCAAAAGACCCGAGGAAGAAGACAAAGTGAACCACCCTAATTATTGTGTGTATCACAGAGTTTTGGGTCATAACATAGAGGATTGCTATGTCTTTAAGGATTGGCTTGAACAGAAAATCCAAGAAGGAGCAATCTCTCTCCATGATGACGCCAGGCAAGAGCCAGCTCCTCATGCCGTCTCAAATGGAACCCCAAGTGCTAGCTCTCGTCGTGTTTCGGTCACTACTGACGGAAAACCGCCCACGACATGGAGCGTATATTTGAACAAAAACACTAGAAAGAAGTTGAGAGCCTTGCAGGCCGAACCCCAACTCAGATGGAAAAGCCCTATCACGCCAGTAGTCCCAAAGAGACTCAAGTCAACAAAAACACAACCGAAACCGATGACCCATAAAATAACAACGGGTAACGCGAGATCTAGACAGGCGTTCTGGAGGAAAACCTCTCCCGAAACCATCGAAGATCCCTATGTCCAAGAAAAACCAACACAAGCAACCCTCGCTGATTTCATCCCCCCCAAGGTCGCCGCTCAAATCAGCGGACAAGTGTGGCGGGAGTTGAAAGGTGAAGGAAAAGAAAAGAAAGAAGAGGAGTTCTGGGCAGCCGCATGCCATCATGTCTCAGGTAATGAGGGAGAACATGAAGAACCCTCTGACCTACAGGAGCCGGCACAGGCAGGCGCCAGACCTCCCGAAACCTCAACAACAAATGGACAAAACCTCACTGAGTCGTCATCCAACTCAGTCCCAACCCAACATACCTGGTCGACGGTCACTGTTCAACCCATGACCCAATCAGGAAGGGAAAAGAAAGAGATCCTTGAAATAAAGAAACTGGATAAGGCCCTTATCCGCAAAGGAAAGAAGCCGGACCGAATGACCCTACCTTTCAAGATCAATGGCCAAGATCGCAAAGTGTTTGTGGACATTCATGATGAGTGTCTAGATTCAGAAGGCGTCCCAAGCCTAAAGAATCTGGGGTTCAACCTTGTCATACCAAAGAAAAAAGGAGAATCCGGAATTCCACCGGAAACCATTGCAATACTAGCAGAGCATGTGTCTGAATTAATGAAACAAGCCATTGCCGTGACTAGTTTTGTAAAAAACCAAGTAAACAAAGAAGCTTCCACCTCCACCGATACCCAAAATGCCCAAGATGTCCCCGGTTTCACTGACGAAGAATATGAATGGTCCGATCCGGACCCTCCTAGCCAGGATGAAAGCTACGATTTTGGTAGCAACTTTGACAGTGATGAGGAAAGAGGAGGTGGTGACTCTGGTGGAGTCTCCTGCAACGCCATCTCAACACCGGCAATAAATGCACACCCGGAGGATAGCTCGGGAGAAAAAGAGGAAAAGCTCACTAAAGAAGAGGAAATAGAAATGATTGCGCAAATAGAGGAGGTTACACAGGCCATTCTCTCTTCCGCAGTCACAAACCAAAACCCACAAGAAGATGATGATGCCTTCTATAAGGCGCTGGAGGGATGCCAACCGGCCAGTTACAGGAGGATAAAAATATACATGAAAGCAAGGGAACAATGGAGAGACCTCTCTTATTGGTGCGGTCAAACCAACCTTCATCCCATCCTAGAGGCAGAAATCGCCTTGAACCCAGCCTGGTGGATCCAAGAGCTTATGCATGGCGATGATGCGGACCAATTGCTAGCATCATGGCTGGCAAATAGGTTCTGGACCAAAGAAACACCTCTCAACATCTCTAAACAAAAAACCCATGAACCCGCAGAGCACTGCAGATATCTGAGTGATGCCGGGGAATCAGAAGAAGAAGCCGAGGAAGAAGGCGATGATCCGCTACCGCACATCTCTTTCAATGCTGTGGCGGAGTATGTGGACTTCCTGATGCAACTGAAAATTCAAGAGCCTGACTTGTTCCATCAGGAGTTAAGGGTTGACGAGGAAATTAGAAAACATGTCAGAATCGGATACTTATGAGCAACAAATTGAAAATATGGCCATAAGGAAAGCCGCGGTGGATATTGTGGTGCAAAATGGATGGGACAAGAAAGACCCAGACCCAAACCACCCTACGGATTTTGAAATCATGCGTGCACACTTGGCAAACACGGAGGACTCACACCTCTGGGAGAATATCGAGGTTACTGAAACTGACCTCGCGGAATTTGAAAACAACATGGGTAACCGAGCCCACCCCAACCAAAACAACCAAACTTTCCTGGCTGGGGAAGACCAGGCTGATGACTTCTCCCAATACTTGAGAAACCTGAGAGTCTCAGACCCAGTCGGTTACTATGGTGTGCTGAACCCTGAAAATCCTCAACAATATCAAGGATATGAAAGGCAAGCCATAGCCAGGACCGTAGAGGAAATAGCTGATGAGACGGGGCGCAAGGAAGGAGAAATAAGTCCAGAAGCAACCCCACCAAGAACCACTCGACGCCGCAGATCCAGGAGGATTCGGCGCTCCAGGCATACATCAGGTCCCAGGGCCGAGGTGACATTCCCCACCCAAGCAATTGAGACTTCCAACCAAGTCGGTATCGCCCAAGGTGAGTCATCCCAGCAAGCCCCCGAGGAAGAAGAATACAATGAACATGACAGCCTGGTAGAATGGTATGTGTCTGAGCTCAGGGAACTGAGAATCACATACCCAAGGGCCTTTCGCCGAGCTACCCACCCCAAAGATCCAGATTTTACGGAGGAATTTGAAAGAGAAGCCATAGCAACCGTCCTAAAAGAGGTTAACAAAGGCAAAACTCCCCAGTGCTCTGACTCTGAAGATAGCGGAGGTTCTCCGCGATTCTTCTTCTGCGGAAAAACATCTGATGGAAACGCACAAAATAGCGAATCCGATAGCGATAAAGAAGAGACAGAAAGGGAGCCCGAGGTGGAATCTGACCATGAAGAACCTCAACCAAACACCCTCCAAGGAAGTTCAATCCTGATGGCCTCTGGGTCTGGTCCGCCGGCCGACATAACCTCAGCATTTGAAGGGTTGAACATCTCACAAGCAACCAGGATCCTCTCCTACATGGAACATCTGAGACGGGAAGACCCTGCATTCCTAAACTTCATAGCTCAGCACGCTGAGATATTACAACAACCGGGAGCCAGTTACGAAAGGCTCAGGAGAACCCATCCACAGGAAACCGCCCGTTTTCGGGCACAAATAGAAAGATTGTACAAAATCTCAAATGACATTGACAATGATAGCGGTGATGATGACGGCTCTGATGCTGGAAACTGCCGTTACATCAGCGGTTCAGGGTCTGATGACTCTGAGTCCGAAAATTATGATCACCGTTCCGCCCGAATTGCAGCTTGGACGGATGACGATGAACCTTCCTCAAAACCATGTAATAAAAGAAGACAACAAGGAAAAAACGCTCGCATGACTGTCCGGCCACAACCCGAATGGGATGAAAATGCGCGGCGTGAGCTAGAACAAGCCATCGCTAAAACTGAGGCCATGACAACCAGTGAGCTCATGAGAAACCTAAGGGTAAATAGCGATGACGATACTTATTGTCCCACCGAGGATGATGAAGAAGAGGTCAAGAGTCCTAAAGCCCTTAAAGTATACCAAAGAAGAAAGAAGCCAGCAAATGAGAAGGAAACAATAACCTATCAAAGGAGAAACAAAGGAACCAACAAAGGAAAGAACAAGTTGCTCAGGGGCGAATCCTCCCGTGACGACGCCACTTGTCATCGAGTTGGCCATCATGATTCTGACAAAGGTGAGCCCTCGGAAATGCCACAACCGCAGGCCGAAACCACAGAAGGAAATCAAACTAACCCAGAGGAAATGGCATATGACTATGAGATTGTGCTAGATCCCGCTGAACAAATGGACCCTGCCGATCTGCAAGGACGGCAACCAAGAATGGTAAACTTGGATATCCATATCCCTAACATTCCAGGTCAACCTGACCTTACTCTCGAGGAATTGGGAGAAATAGTGCGACAAATGGTCAACCAAATCTGGGAGGCCACGGTCACTGAAGAAGCGGATAGAGAAAATGAACCCGCTGAACCAGAGATAGAGGAAAATACCGGCACTGAACGGGGGGCAGCTGCCACCTCTACTGAAGACCAAGCTGAAAATACCGCCCCTTCAAATCAAAACCAAGAAGAAAACCAAAACCAAAACTCTGAATTATGCCAAGGTACTTCGGAAAATTGTCGGACAATAACTGTGAGTGAGTCCGACACAGATAGCGAAGAGGAGGAATCTCCAACAGCCCAAGGTGATAGCTCACAAAGTGAACCAAAACTCACTCAAAAGAAAATAACCAAGCCAAAAGAAAGCCCGTTTAAATCACGCGCGGCGGACAGCTCAAGAGAAATAGCTCAAGAAGTTGCAACAGATGGCCCCGCCCACCGCACAAGGTCAAAGCAAGCACAACCGAGCATCGCTTTAGACAGGGGGCAAGTCCAGCGACTGTCAAAAGAAGATAGCGCTGCCTTTACTTCAAGAGAAAAGCGTCAACTCCTAATAGACCTGGATTTCTGCACAAATGCTCTGAGAAGGATGACCAGGCAAAATATTGAGATACAAACCTTAGTCGAAACCCTGATAGCCAGGCTAAAGACTGAGCGAAAGGAAAGAATCTCGATAGAGACGGAGCTCAAGGCATTGAAGGATCGCGCCCAGAATCAGGGGGCAGGTCAGAAAAAGGCCATGAAGCCTGGCCATGCTACCTCAGGCAACTCAGGAAACCTCCCACAAAGAAGGGGAGAGGCCGGCATTGTCATCCAAGAGGGACAAAGGCCAAAACCCAAAACTAATCATTCCCCAGGAAAAGGGAAAGGGAAAGCCAATACAGAAAGCCACCACCACAAACCAAAACACCTCTGGTCTCGTGATAACTCGTGTGGGGGTCTCGAAACAGGTCGGCAAGAAAGAGGCGAAAGTTCGCGCACGCGGGCGTGCCCTCCCACCAGGTATGAGTCTGGCCATATGAGACACAGAAGTGCCGAAACCAATTCAACCCAACAAATGAAAAATGGACAAAACCACACAGGGCAATACCATATGAAAATGAAATTGGTTAAGCTCGACAACACTTCCCCTTGCAACAAATTACCACATAGAATCGAGATAACAGGGAAACTGAAACCAAAACATGGGGGCCCTGACGGGCACTTCAGATGCAGGAACCGTGTAAACCCCTGGGAAATGCCAGAAGCTGAAAATGGGGCACTTCGGGCACAGACCACAAATAGATATCCAAAATCACATAGAGCAAAGAAAGGAAATGATGCCGAAAGAAAGGCGTACTGCCGATACCACCAAGTCTGGGGACACTCCAGGGAGGAATGCCTGATGTGGTCTTGGAATGACAATGACCCGTCAGATGAAGAAACAGAAGACGAAGTGTGCCACGCCATAACCCGCGGTACAAGCTCTCAAACCTCTGACGAGGAAACTGCCTCTGAATATGAACATGATACTGAAGAGGAACTACAGTACAGTAGCTCAGAAGAGGAGCCTGTGGTGCTGGCAATCAACTCCGCCGCAGTCAGACCATTGGGGAGTGATACTGACCAAAGCGAAATGGAGGAAAGAGAAATCAAACCACCACCAAAACCAAACAAGGTGTCCAACCTAATTCGACAGGTCTCTACTAGAATCCGACCAAACATGAAAAACCACTGCAATGTCAGTCTGAGATCGGGCACTAGGATACCTGAAAGACAACCTCCCAGGGAGATAACCAACAGTGGAATAAGGAACAGAAGCGAAACCACAATAGAAAGTGAAACAAGGTCCGATAGCAGGCCTAAAATGTCCGTGGGAGATTACAATGTGGTCGCTCACTTGCGAAAAATTCCCTCGCTGCTCAGCATCTTCGATGCCTTAATAGTATCTCGAGAGCTGCGTGATGCCTTGATCTATGCACTGCAAAACCCTGCCAGCTTCCAGGCCTATTTTGCCCAAGAAACCCGCGAGGAGGTGGCACAGATCGACCAGGAACCATACATTACCTTCACAGATGAGGACCTGATGGCAGGCACGGCTGATCATAATCGACCCCTGTACACCACAGGCACCATCTATGGCCGAAAAATCAACAAAGTCCTCATTGATCCTGGGTCCTCAATCAGCATCATGCCGCTAAAAACACTGGTGCAGCTGTCGCTCAGCATCAAAGAAACAAAGAAAGATAAAATCCGGATCCATGGGTTTAACCACCAATACCAAAAGGCTCTTGGTTCCACGATGATCGATATTACCTTTGGGAACCTGGTCACTCCGGTCAAATTCTTCATCATCGAAGCTGATACAACATACAAGGCACTGTTGGGTAGACCATGGCTCCACGCCCACGGATTGGTTCCCTCCACCCTGCACCAGTGCATTAAATATGTCAAAGACGGAAAACAATATGTGATTAAAGGGGATGATCAACCATTTGAGGCACATGAAGCCGAATTGGATGATGCTAAATACTACAAACCCAAGTCCGGAAAGGGGGCAGCCACCAAACAAGGAAAGCTCTCTCCTGAAACCGTGAAGGAAGCAGTCAAAAATGCTGTGCTCAAAGCGGCCATAAAGTCACAAATGCTCTTGGGAAGTGATAGCGAGACGGGATCGTCGGAAGGCACGGCCGAGGACATTAACTTACCCGCTCGAATGCAACCAAATTATTCCAGTGAGGGTGAGGAGCAAAGTACTCTGTCCATAGAAATCCTACCCCTAGAGCACTGTAAAGACCTAACACCTCGGGAAAGTGAAGAAGTCATCCCGTTCAAAACCTTCACTGTCCCACCCAAAATAGAAGAGCTTGAAACAGGGCACGTTGTTCATCCCAGTATACAATTTGTCAAAATGGGAGAAATTGAACCTCAAAATAAAGAGTTAAACTCCGAAAACTGGGAACAATGGCTTGTAGAGGAAACCAGGAAGACGGGGATTCCCCCTCAGCTTCAAGACACCACCAGCACACGGTTGGTTGAATTGTTCCGTAAAGCACAATGCCTAGAGCCCATTCCTGAAAGGCGAGCAAGAATGTTCCGAGACATGTGGAATGGCTACTCTAATGAAGTCGTAAAACTCAATGGGAAGATTGCTAACACAAGGGGCCTAGGATTCGAACCTCGAACCAAGGGCTCAGGGTCAAACACTCCTCAAAGACCACGACAGCACTCTTGCCACCGCATAACAATCACCGAAATCAAGGAAGGCGAAACAACCCCAGATGAAGGGGAATCTTCAGAAACAGAACAATTTATCCTAGCAGCCAAAAATGCGCCAAAGGAGCTAGAAGAAGGTGGTCAAAATACCATCGATAAATTGAAAGAAATCAACCTAGGAACTGAGGAAAATCCAAAACCTACGTTCATTAGCACCTCCCTTCCTCAGGGGATGCAGGATGAACTGACCAAACTGCTAAAGGAATATCAGGATTGCTTCGCATGGAGCTACAGTGAAATGCCCGGGCTAGATCCAGTAATAGCAGTCCACAAGCTCAAAATTGACAAAGAGCTCAAGCCAGTCAAACAAGGACCCCGGAGAATGAGGGTCGAATTGGAAGAAAAGGTGACAGCCGAAGTCAAAAAGCTCATCAGTGCTGGATTCATAAGGGAAGAAGAAACGCCCGACTGGGTGGCCAACATTGTCCCAGTAAAGAAAAAGAACGGACAAATCAGAGTCTGTGTCGATTTCAGGGATTTAAACAAGGCTTGCCCTAAAGATGACTTCCCTCTGCCAGTGACAGAAATCATAATAGACCATACCTCGTCCCACGGAATATATTCCTTTGTAGACGGATACTCAGGATACAACCAAATCAAAATGGATGAGAGTGACCAAAAGCACACTGCCTTCCGTACCCCAATTGGTATTTACTGCTATAAAGTCATGCCTTTCGGCCTCAAAAATGCAGGAGCCACATACCAAAGAGCCATGACCAAAATCTTTGACGACCTCATACACAAGGTGGTAGAATGCTATGTAGACGACCTTGTTGTGAAGTCCCATACCCATGAACAACACTTAGAGAACCTGAGACTGATGTTTGAGCGGCTAAGACAACACACGCTGAAACTCAACCCCCTGAAATGCGCCTTCATGGTGTCATCGGGAAAATTTCTAGGCTTCGTGGTGCGGCACCGAGGCATTGAAATTGATCCTGGTAAAATCAAAGCCATCCAAGAACTGTCCCCTCCACGGACACTCAAACAACTCCGGTCTCTCCAAGGACGCTTGGCGTATATCAGGAGATTCATAGCCAACCTGTCAGGCAAAATCAAGCCTTTTACCAGGCTCACCAAAAAGGATGTCCCCTTTAAATGGGATGAAGAATGCCAGAAATCTTTTGATGACATCAAGCAATACCTGCAAAAACCTCCTGTGTTGGCGGCACCCATCCAGGGGAAACCTCTCATTCTCTATACCACCGCCTTGGACGGATCTCTGGGGGCATTGCTTGCCCAAGAGAATGAAGAAGGAAAGGAAAACGCTCTGTATTACCTCAGCAGAATGCTCGTGGGGGCAGAACATGCATACACGCCAATCGAAAAGCATTGCCTAGCCTTGATCTTCGCAGTAAAAAAGCTCAGGCATTACATGTTGGCCCATAAAGTCACATTAATCTCCAAAACTGACCCATTGAAGTACCTCATGACCCGACCTATGCTTACTGGAAGGCTGGCAAGATGGGCTGTGGCTCTAATGGAATTTGATATAACATATGCACCCCAAAAGGCTATCAAAGGACAAGCACTAACTGACTTCCTAGCTGCTCATCCCATACCTGATGATTCCCCACTAGCGTGCGACTTCCCTGATGAGGAGGCTATGCAAATAGAGGAAAATGAAACTTGCTGGAAGCTATACTTCGATGGGTCATCCTCCATCCAGCCAGCAGTCAAACCAAACTTGCCAAAACGGCAAGCCGGTGTAGGACTGGTGTTTGTCACCCCAGAGAAAGGCATTCTCCGACATGCTCTAAGCCTAACCGAACCATGCACAAACAATGAAGCTGAATATGAGGCCCTGATAGCTGGACTTGAAATTGCCCTTCAAATGGATATTGAGCGGTTGGAAGTCTATGGAGATTCTCAGCTCATCCTGAGTCAGATCGAAGGCCTCTTCAAAATAAGAAAACCAGAATTGGTCAAATACCATGAAAAGGCCCTTGAGTTGATGGCCAAATTCACATATATTACCTTCCATAAAGTTCCAAGGTCTCTGAATGGCAAAGCGGATGCACTGGCTAGGCTGGCTAATGAACTCAGTGACTCGAATCAGGAAGAAATCCAAGTCCTGGTTCACCGCAGGAGATCCTTGTCCCCTTGTTTCCTAAAAGAAAGAAACGAGGAGGAAGAAACCTTGTTTACTGACATCCAAACACTCGAAAGAGAACATGAAAAAGAATGGAGGGAAATCGCACAAGCCATGACAACCGAAGGTTCAAACCAAGAGGACTGGAGACAGCCCTTTCTTGACTACTTCCAACAAGGAAAATTACCTCTGAACAAGGCCATTAGGGAGCAAATCAGAAAAAGGGCCCTAAGGTTCGTGTATGCGAACAACACACTCTATTGGAGATCCTATGAAGGATCATGGCTTAGATGCATATCGAAAATCGAAGCCAACCAAGTTATGCAAGAAATTCACTCGGGAGTATGCGGAGCCCATCAATCGGGCTCTCGGATGCGAGTACAAATCAAATTAATGGGCTACTACTGGCCCACCATGATCAATGACTGCGAAAACTTCTCCAGACAATGCCATATGTGCCAAATTCATGGAGATTTTATACACCAACACCCAAATGCGCTACATCCAACCGTGGTATCATGGCCCTTCGAAATCTGGGGAACAGATATCATAGGCCCCATTGACCCACCAGCCTCAAATGGACACCGCTTCATATTGGCCGCTACAGATTATTTCTCCAAATGGGCCGAAGCCAGGTCATACCGTGAAATTAAGGCCTCTGATGTGGTCAGGTTCTTCACCACTCAAGTGCTTTATAGGTATGGAA
The DNA here is from genome assembly GCA_028095005.1 of Rhynchospora pubera. Taxonomy (NCBI): domain Eukaryota; kingdom Viridiplantae; phylum Streptophyta; class Magnoliopsida; order Poales; family Cyperaceae; genus Rhynchospora; species Rhynchospora pubera. The sequence goes on from CM051460.1 coordinate 333,069,118, forward strand.
ATCCGAGGAAAATAATCTCTGACAACGGGACGGCCTTCAAGAATGCTAAAATTGATGCCTTCGCCGATAAATACAAAATTGAATGGAGGTATTCCTCCATCTACAACCCGAGAGCCAACGGACTGGCAGAGGCTTTCAACAAAACACTGATCAAGATCCTCCGCAAAACCATTGGAGGTAATCAAAGAAACTGGCATGAGAAACTGCATGAAGCATTGTGGGCATATCGCATCACTCATAAAACAGCAACCCAAGCTACGCCCTATTCCTTGGTATATGGGGCAGAAGCAGTCCTACCAATCGAGGTGGAACTCCCGTCACTGAGAGTAGCTATGGCAGCACAAATCCCTCTGACTAAACAAACGCAACTGAGGTTGCAAGAGTTGGATGGAATGGATGAAAGGAGACTGGCAGCTCAACAAAATTTGGAGTTATATCAAGCCAGAATGACGCGAGCTTATGAAAAGCTATCAAGACCCAGAACATTCAAGAAAGGAGAACTAGTGTTGGTTTTGAGGCGACCTATCCTCGGCCGACACCATGGTCCCAAATTTGCACCAAATTGGGAAGGACCCTATGTCATAGAACAAGCATATGAAGGTGGAGCCTACCTACTCGCAGACTCGAATGGAAAACACCCTGTCTCCTCCATAAATGGGAGATACCTGAAGAAATATTATGGGCAAAACTACCCCGATGTTCCCACAACCCACCAAAGCCAAAGGAAGAGCGGCCAACAAACTGACTGGGCAGATAATTGCGAGGCGGTCAACCACCTCTTCGCTTAAGTAAGAATCTCTCACGTCCCACCGGGTCAAGGCTCGACAGGATACTCCGTTCTTTTGAACACTATGGAGTATCCCTGAGTCAAAACCCTAAAGTAATAAATTAACCTTTAAATAAAATAAACCCTTCAAAATTCCCTAAAATGACCTCAAGTTGAAATCCTAAATAAAATCCAAGTCCAACAAAAAATGCATCTTATTCCAAAGCATAAAAGCATGTGACCAAAAGAAACTAGACCAAGCTAAAATATAGCTCAAATAAAAAGTTAAAACCAAATCTCCCTAAACATTCTCAAATTCCTAAATGACAAAGATAAATTTCAAAGTCCAAAATCCGAAACTTCTAAAAATGTATACAAAATGTCCTGTCCCACCGGGCCAAGGCAAAAGGAGTGTTCTGTCCTTATGGGCATTCATAGAACATTTCCTTTACAAATGGCCTACACCCCAAAAATACGACCCTAAAAAGTCTTGTGCTTTGTCCTTAAAACAAAGTACTAGGTGCCTGTTCATCTCACCGAACTAAAGGATGAACAAAAGTTCCGTGTCTTGAACTCTAAATTAAGACACAGACGGTGAAACTTACCAAACGGTGAAACTTATCAGACGGTGAAACTTACCAAACGGTGAAACTTACCTAACGGTGAAACTTACCAGGGGGTTAGTCAAAACCACGTCCTCAACAGCCACAAATTGAGGAGACAACCTGTCTCCTCAAAATGTAATCCTTGCCGAAACCTACCAAAAAATGAATGAAGACCAAACCGAACCTAAAAGCCCCTCTGAAAACGGAGAACACCACGGCTGATGTCCGCCAACCATGTCAAGGAATAGGCCTCATAAATTCTAATACCCAGAGGGGCCCATGGTCGTGTTGGGCCTTAAACCAACGACTACGGTATGTTCCTAGCTGCCGTACCCAAAGAGCCAGGAGAAAACCCCATCTCGCTACATCAAAAGAGTGATGTGGAACATACAAGTCCCGACGGTACGTCCCTCATCACCATACCAAAACAACCAACAGAAAATGATGCACAAAATCCCACTGCGTGCTATACCCAGAATGTCTATTCTACATGTCAGAGCGGTAATATGGAGCAAACAAGTCCCACCGGAATGGTCCTAGCTACCGAGGCAACAATGTAGAACAGACAAATCCCACCGGTATGTTCCTTGCTGCCGTAACCAAAGAGCAGGGAGAATAACAAAAAATATCTGTCCCACTAGCGATATCTGATGTCGCTACCTATGATAATCTAAACCAAATCACTAATAAATCTCAACAGAGGTCCACAAACCAAGATCAACAGACCAAGAGCTATTAAGCCTCCAAATTACTCAAACCAAATCATAAAATCAAAATACCAGACATAAACCATCCAAAATTACCACAGTTTGAACAACAACAAAAAAAAGCACGAAATAAAGCAATGAAAACAACAAAACCAAATGATCAAACATCCGAGACTTCCTCACATCGGAGGCACTGGAGGCGCCTGAGCTGCGGCCATCGCCCCTGCAAGGGTCTCCAAAGTGTTATGAATTGACTGAAGCACCGTCTCGACATTCTCCAGTCGCTGATCTAGCTCCTTAAAACGCTGGTTTATGTGCTCCTGGAGTGGAAAAGATTCTTCAATGGCTGAGCCGTCTGGAGAAGGGGGAGAAGCCTCTCTCACCGGACTATACTGATTCACAGCAGCAAACCTATGAAGGATATGACTGTTCACTGGGTAGTTGGGGTCAGGGACCAGAGTGCCATGAGCCATCTCCACCCACCCAAAGGAAGTCAGATCCAAGAGCAGGTTGCGCGGGTACAGAATAATCCGCTCAGTGATTGGATTCCCCCACAGTGTCTCAGGCAATGGAATCTGAGCCCGCTCTATCAAGGCCTCAACTAAGTTTCCATAAGGCAAATGGCCCTTGGGAAACCTCGTGACATGATACATGTTTTGGAGGATGAGGCTGGGAAGATTAGCTTTCCCGCGTTTGAGGAGCAATAAGCGAAGGTAGAACAAAGTCCCTGGGCGAGTCAAATCTGACAACTCACCCTGAGGAAAAAGGATGTAGCTGATAATCAAGAAAAATAACCTGAAAGGAACATATAAACTCCATGGTCATGAACCTATCCTTCAGAAACAAACGAAAGAAACAAACAAAACAGAAACACACAAATAGCAAAATTACCGATGAAGCGCGGGCAGATGCATAGTAGAGACCAGTTCAGAACTTGCCTCAGATCTGGGTATCTTGAACCACTCGCAGTGGCCCCGGTATGTCCCTTGCTCGCGAGGCCAACTCCCAAAGGCATAAACTGACAAGCCATTTAAAGTATCTGCGGCACCGATCAAGTCAGCCAAATCCTCAACCCCTACATAAAAAAGTCTGCCAAAAAGATAAGAAGAAGCAGAAGGAATGCCATGATGGTCAAAGGTGACACGGAGATTGGCATAAAATAACTTGGTGATATCCGGATGGTAAGGAGTGTCGAGCCTTGATAAGCCTTGAAGACTCCAGGCATTAAGCCACCCTGTTATCAAACTCATATAAGGGGTGGTGAAACGCCCTTGAGAATGAAAGAAAAAGCAGGCGGAAACTTCACGCCCCCCTTCACCAATGTTACTTTGATAACATTCAAAAGCCTCGTCGTCCCGGAACAGATAGCGGTTGCCTGGGTCATACGACCAGTTAGGCTTGGAAGGTGGTGCGCCTTGGACAGAGGAACTACCCTCATCTCTGGGACGCTTGGGATTCCTTGGATCTATGACGCCAGCCATGGAAAATGGGATCAGAGAAAGAAAATTCAGAAAGAGAAAATGATACGAATTACGTGCATACAATGCCTTATATATAAATGAATTAGGGCACCAGAGAGCGTATGTCTTCTCAAACTTGCTAATAAAGGTGAGAAATCAAAAGGCGTGGCGGTTTACGATGAAAGAACACAATCGCTTCGCGATCCAAGGGTTTTTATGAACAAAATTGATGAACCCAATGATATCAAGAAATATAATATCCATATCCATAAACCAACTACAATCAAATCCAAAGAGTCATACAAATCCAAGAAAGGTCCAAAACATTACATAACTAAAAGCCCAACAGCTACCAAGTCAGGGACGGCCAACTGAAACCAAGTCCAAAATTAAAACATAATAAAAAGAGAGATACAAAGCGCTAACGTGCCATAAAACTCCAATCCCTACTCAAAAGAAACCCATCATCGACTCAACCTCTCGAGAGGCGTCCGCCACAAGAGAGGCAAAGCAAGGAAGGGCTAACACTACTCCTGTGCAAGCTCCCTCCGAATCATCATCAGAATCAACACCTCTCTGATGAGCCGACATCTCAACTATCGGCTCAATCAATACCGTGTCCGGGGAGGAAACAAAATCCATCATAGCTGTAGAAGATGAGCCTGCGACCGAGGAAGGACCGGTGAGGAGGGCCTCCCACTCTACACAATCCAATACCATCTCGTCTAGTGAAGCTGGTACCATGTCGAGCTCAGGAGAGAAGAGATCCTCGAGAAGCTGAACCATGCGATCATCCATGGGGCCACCAGAGATCGGGTCATCTAGGGAAGGATGGCATGAGAAGATTAGGAAAAGAGATAGCAAATATAATAACAAAACAAGTCACCGACAGATACCTGTTGAAGTGGGAACCAAGGGCGAAGCATCATCCTGAACCTCTAACTCCATATCAGGAATAGGGCCCCTGAGCAGCTCGTCTACACTGATGAAACTCCGAATAGACAATTGATGCATATGACAAAGATCCCCCAGTCCAAGAGCCCATAACTCAACACCAAAAACCATCATAGTGTAGGAGAGTCGACCTGAATCAAACGAAACCTATGAAGCAAGAAATTAAAAGAAAATCAGATGAAAGCTGAGTAAACAGATGATACCTAAACCGCGAAGTGCCAAGGGAATGACCGGTGTCGGAGCACGCTCACAAGTGAGGACAGTAACGGCAACGATAGCCAAGGAATCATCTGGAGGCGGGAGGTTACTATCCTGAATAAACGAAGCCGGAGAAATCAGGCTGGGGCGCAGGATCTCCTCAAATGGCACGTCGATTGCCTCGACTTGAGCTTCCTCCATCTCGACCTCTTCCACAATGGGCTGAGGTTCAGCATGTGAGGCACTTCCCCAACCCAAAGAGCCTAGAAAATCTGAAACAACATGTAAGTCATGGTGCTGAATAAAAAAAAAGAAGAAAAAAAAGGGGGGAACGAAGACACATACCTGAAGGGAATGAAGAGGAAGGAGGCTCCATGGGGAAATCAGAACTTAATTCCTCACCTGTCCGACGGCGGATTACATACTGCCCCGACTCCTCTGAAGGATCCGGACTTTCACGACAACGCTTTCTGAGTTCGTCTCTGGCTGCCTCTATCGCCTGCTGCTCTGGGTATTCTGGGGAGGGGCAGGAATGCATCGGACTGGGAGCATCTCCCGCCTCAGGAAGAACATCATCTGAAAACAAAAGAAATAGGGTAAATGCTGGGAACAACAAAATCAGCAAGGAAAACAGTATGTGATATAACTAAAATACCTAAAAACATCAAGAGATGCTCATAGTTATCTGGCCCCTGCATAGCAGTCTGAAGAAATCCACCTGCTAAGGCACGCTCAACTCTGAAAAAGAAATGACCAAACTTCCATTTTCCAAAACCTGCACACAAAAAAAAAAAAAGAAAAATCACCAAATGAGCATACAAAACCATAACCAAACAAATGAAACAAAATAGGATGTTCAATAAAATACCTGGGAAGGAGCCGTCAAGGGGCACAGGAGGTTCAACATACTCTATAACTTGAGATGAGCCTGTCAGACAACCGTCAATCCCATATGAGCCTCTGAGAGGTCTGAAACCACCGAGAGAAGCATCCAGGCCTGGAGGCACAACACGAGAAGATGGGTAAACCCTCTCCCTCAATATCTCAGCGCTCAAAGAATGAGGAACCCTAGCCCATCCTCTGAACCAGCGATCATGATCAGCAGTCATGCGCCCCATCCTCTGCGGACCAGGAACAACACATCTAATCCCAGTCCCCAACCGTAAAGAAAAAGCGGCCAGATCAGCACAATAGGCCAAAGAAACACTACTGGGAGGGTCAGAAAGTGCAGAAGAAGGAGTATCCTGATCATACCCAAACTGCCAAGCGCACTTCTGAGGACTATATACCTCAGAGATAATCCTCGCACCTAGTCGGATGATCAAACAACCCTCTCTGATGCTAATAGCATAATCTCTAGAACGTTTGTTCCTGCGGGAAAGCAACCTCAATGGAACTCCCTTCTTAGGAGGCTTTGAATCCTCAAACTCATACATTTTGCCTGTGTTTGATGGCCAGTTGCCTGTAAAAGCCTCAGGGCGATAACTGGTGATATAACGATCACTCTTGGCAAAAAAGTAATGGGCGGTGAGCTGATCAGGAGGATGAACTGATGAGCCAGCAATAAGACTAAGAGCCGGCATCGAACTCCGCACACCGCGCGAAGTAGATGAAGAATAGCACCCACTCCAATACACATTGAACCAACCGTGTAATATGTGTAATGGCATGGCAACATAGGCCCTGGAAGGATCTCTGGAAGAAGTGAGCTCTCTCATAGACCGATATGTATTCACCAAAGCTGCTGTGGCTAAAGACACTTTATGACCCTGGGCCAATGCATTAGCTACTACAAAAACCCCTGGCCGAATGTGACCCACCGGCTCAATGACGACTACGAAGTAGCACAACCACCATGCTAGATAGGCTGTCAGAATGGTCTCGTCATCAAAAGCATGAGAACTCAAATCCTCCCATGGAACACATCGATCGGGAACATAAGTCTTATCTAAACCAGGCACCACAGGCTCCAAAGGACTAGCGAACCCTACGGCCTTTTCTCGCGGAACCTTATCCACGAAGTAACCAACCCAATCCTTGAAAGGCACATCACGGCTCAAACCCTGGAGAGAACGGGTCATGGCTATCTCATAATGAATCCTAAACACAGCCCGTAGAGAATCCTTGTGGAAGAAATCCCCACGTCTATCCATACCATAAAGCTCAAACTCTGGCGGGATCCTCTCTTCATAAAATAGACCCGCTACTGGAACCCCAAGCAGGCGAACCATCTGGTTTAGATCAATGGTGGCATTGCGATCCTCCAGAACAAAGGTGTTATCCATGTAATTCCAGTTGGTGGCCATAGCCCGAAGGATAACTGGATCCCAAGTATACCTAAACAAGGCCAATGTAACTCCTCCAAATATCTCCAACTCAGTCAGTTTCGGCCCCATATGCCCCATCATATAGCGAGTCCACTCGGTCTGCCCCGGAACCCAACGGAGCTCACCTTGGACATTCAAACCCCCAGGAGCCCAAGGAATAACATGACCCTCTGTCATTTCCATACTTAACAAATGATAATCTGAAGAGGAACCTACTCGCCCAGTAGGACCCAGAAACAAACCCTCAAAGGAACAAACCCCGCCAGCACGGCGAAACTCACCACCAGGCACAAAGGAATCATAGGCAAGGCTGTGAGGACGTACCTCTGTAAGAGAAGATGGGTCAGGCCTCAAATGAGGGTATGTGTGATCAGCATACAGAGGAGAACGATCATGCCGAGGTAGTAAACCATGGAAATTATCCCTCCCATGAAGAATAACGCGTCGCCACTTGGGGTAAAGATGCTTGTAGATTCCTTGCGGGTCTAGATAGCACTTGATATATAGGTCAATCGCCTCATCAGAAGGCCCGTACATACCATTCCTGACTATGTCAAACCGAGGCACTGTGCTGTAAATCTCCTCAACAGGCCCTGTACCTCCTATAAATAACCAAAAAATGTTAGAAATTCTAATATTTTTGAAATATAAAGGGCACCAGAGAAAATTGTTCCACAATCATGTTTCACAATCCGCTCTGGTGGGGGGCATTTGTTTGCCTCTAAAAAATGCTGCAAAAAAAAAAGGGAAAGAGGGAGAAATGGAATTTCATAAATATTTATAAAACATTGCAACTTGGTGCCGGCGCATAAACACAAAGTCCGCAAACTTGAATCCATCCCTATAACGACACAACTACAACAGGACGCCACAACTAAGACAAAGCATTAAGTTAAGCCCACACGAAGAAATATCAAATTTATACCATTTTCGGCCCAGCCCAGCCCAATCCCTAAATTTCTAATTAAATGAAATAAGGCCCAATCCAAATTAACGAAATGGTGTACGGGTTCTTTCCCCTGATGGATCCAAATCAAACAAAACCCGCTAAACCAAACCCGTTCTGATTAAAACAAAAAGGGAAAAAGAAAAGACAGGTGGCGCTTTCCTATTGGCTCATCCTAGTGGGGCCCCTAGTCTGTTAACAGAAGAGAAAAGGAAGCAAGTACAGACCTGAAGACAGTACACGACGGCCAGCCAATGTTTCGCCTCTCTCCGGCGCTGCATGTCGCCGCAACTTCAACGAAGCGCACCGCTGTATAGAGGACTCCATCACGAACCTGTCGACATCAAACACGGGAGATGTCAGGCAGCAAATTTGACAAATAACAGGCGCGACACTGAAATTAGGAAAAATAGAAATGCGAAATTACTTGGCGAAACAACCAATTGAAGCACCTGGAGCGTCGCAGTGGCTTCGTGAATGGAGAAATTGTATGCCAATTGGATCAATTGCAAGAGGAGAAGAAGGTTACTGGGGTACTGACTGACGAAAGCTCAAGACCTGGTGAGACTCGCACCAGACGATGTTTTTAGTGTTTATAGAAGATGGGAACGCTTTACAGAGCTTACAGGTGATGTAATGGAACCTCAGGAGAAGGTAAATGCATGTACAAGTCAATAGAAATTCGAAATTCCCATCACTGGAGAGGACCAGTAGAGGAAGGAATGAAAAAAGGCATAGAAAGTAAAACACTGGAGAGCATAATCCCCCTCTCTGCAACCTACAGTCTGAAAAGAAGAAGAGCTACTACTGTGGGGATTCTTTTGGCAGAGGGGGTAAGTTTACCCTTTCAATCACAGCCATTGGATGAGCAAAGCATGATTGCTTTAAGTCCTTCATGGTACAAGGTATTAAATGCTAACTGAAAAGTAACAAAACACATGGATAATTGGAACACATTCCCCAGGTCAGGACCACATTCTATTATGCATCATCAATCCAACGGTTAGATGCTTCCTCTGATGAGATTAAGGGAGATAAAAGGGGCCTGGGAGCATGAATCATCAAAGCTGCGCATGAACTCTCCCTGATGGACCCAGGGGCAAATCAGTAAACAAGAGAAAGGACAAAGGAATGTAGTACATAAGAAATAGAAAGGAAAGGGTTAAAGACAAATATGTTATCTCAATTTTACCCTTCTCTTACCACAGGACCTGGCAGGCTTGTAATTAAGTGAAATTGAGTCAATTAAATCAAATTAAAAGCATAATTAGGGAGCTTGAGGGTGTATTGATACCTCCTTAATGCTTGAAAAGGAAACTAAAGGAACAATTTAACAAAATGATCTATGGCATCTGATTACCCAAGTTTGAATGTATGGTCTGACACACCCTCTCATGTCACCTTCTCAACCAATAAGAAATCAACAACAATACTTAGGCCTGACAAGGATGGACCCCTCTCATTGATATTGGAATAGCAAACATTGAGAATTAACTAATCGAATGAAACTCAATAGTGAGTCACAGACAATTGTGGTTCAAATTCCACTTTTACCCTTCTGTTTGAGACCAAATGTATATGTGCTGAGGGATTTTAATGAGAATTTCATTCCAAGCATAGATGACTCCAGTTTAAAGATCAAATAGCAATGCAAATAAGTCAAATGGAGAAGAAAAAAAAGCTTATTACCTAGACCCAGCTATAGGCTCAGGTTTTGATCCCTCCACAAGACCATCTTAACCACCCACTGCCTATGAAGGCATGGATGAGTGCCACCTGTGCACCCCCATTCTGGCGCCAAATCATTACCCTCACCCCAAGGCCATAAGAGAGCAGCAGGGTTGAACCTTATCTATCATTTAGACACAGGGACCCACCTGTCAGGAAAATGAGTAAAAAGAAGTAAAAGCACTGTGTTGTTGCCTCATGGATGATTGATCAATGCCAAGTGTCAAAAGATGATTGGAAAGTAAACAAATAGTAGAAATCACCAAGTGAAGAAAGGAAACAAGAAGGAAGTCGGTTTGCCATCTGTGCATCCCCACCACCCATCAAACTCCAAATGTCTGAGATGATGCCACATGTCCAGATGATGAAATCACCAAACCCTGGAAATCCTTTATAAAAGAAGCTCCTCTTAAAGAAGAGGGGGAGGCCAATTGTTTTTTTTAGCTAGTCGAAATTCTGTTGTTTTAAGAAGTCAAGTCTGTTTTTCTTACAATCAAGGTAAAGATGTAACCTGTAATGGCCTCCAAAAAAAAATAATATATGAATAAAAAAAAGGGGTTGTGAATGCATTTATCATGTTTTTTTTCTTCTCTTTCTGTCCTTTTTTTTTTTATCTTCTTGGTCTTGTTCTTGGAGTTCAAACTGATGCTAGTGAGGAGTGTGACATAGATTCCACACTCATGAACATCAGTTATCTCTCCATGAGATCATGCATGTAGGAATCATTTATATTGGCATAAATGTTCTTTTACTTTGTTCATTATCAGGATATGTGTGGTTAGTAGCTACTGGTATTATGGAGAGTGTGACCTAGACTCCACCTCCATGGGTACCATGCTAGCTTCTGGCTTTAGCTTGTCTCAATGTTTATGTCGAAATTGATATCATGTCCCAGTTGAAGTTTAGTAGGTACACAGTTCATGGCTCAATTCTAACAACTCATGTTTCTGTCACACTAATAAAATGTTTGGTCTTGAAGTAAAAAAAAGAATATAATAATAATGGGTAAGTTCAGGGTCAAAAATATAATGTTCCCCCTCAACAGAATGAGGGATAATAGTTCATCTGCATGTCATAAGAGGTTCATCTTTGAAATAAAAGGGATACAGTGATAATAGATAAATTCAGGGTTAAAAATGTAATATTGTATTTCACCAGCATAAAGAATGTGCATGTAGAGAGCATACACTTAATATTGAAGGTTTATGTACAAGAAAATGTTCTAAGAGATGGATTTTGTCTAGAAAATATCTATATATATATATATATATATATATATATATATATATGTATATATACATATGCATAAATATTAAAATGAATAGGCCCTGCAAAGGCATAGTCAATTAAGGTGCATATACTGTCTAATTCCAGCATTGTCTGAGGTTTTAAATCAAAATCTAAATAAACTTTGAGAAAACCACTAGTATGAAATGGTGTTCTCTGAGCATTGAGTCCCCAGTCATAAATTGGAATTTAGTAACTCAACTGTCGCATGGAAAGAGGAAATTAACAAATGCAAATCATGTCCCTATAGATTTAAAAATATTATGTCCCAAGGTGTGTTACTATATACAAATAGGTTGAGGGTTTGTGCATAATGCCTGCATCAATCCTCAAGTATCTGAGGAGGCTAGATAAAAGGATAGCTCATATAAATAATGAATGAATGTGCATTAAAAGGGAAACTTGAAATAAAAAAACATCAAACAGCAACTATGCAAGAGCTGAAGAAGTGGCACTTAAAAAGAGCATAAAACAAAATGAATAGGCCTGAAATAAAAATAAAAAAAAAACAAACACATAATGCAACAAAAGCTAAGGTCATGCACCTAAAATCTGTGTCTAATGTGAACGAATGTAATGGGGGCTGGGGATGAAACATTCACCATGATAGAATTGGTTACATGTACCAAAAGCCAAAGTCAAAACTAAGACCAAGTAAAAGTGCTAAAAGTCAAAATTGACTAGCAGTGACATACCAGGCCGTCTCAAGTATTGGGTGCCAGCGATAAAAGTACATGCGGAGAGAAATAAACATTATTGGTCAATAACAACTGATAATCGAAAGCTCTTTTGTGAAAGTTCCAACCAGACCTATGAACCAAATTGAGACTAAAATTGAAATACTCACACCCAAATTGATGCCACTAACAACCGTGTGGAGTCACCCTGGTGCTCGACAAGCAGTCTCCAGTGAAGAATTACCACCATTGTCCCGAATTGCCACCCCGATTCCTCTACGGATGATAAGTGTAATTGGGGAAATACATTCTCAGTAAGAGGATGATGATAAAATTGACAGTAGAACTGAAGGAAGGAGAAAGAGACGATCCCATGAAGCTTGTTTCTGATCGAAATGATGGTCGGAACGCCGGAGTCAACGATGACCGTTGCGGAGGTCAACAAAAATCGGAAAGAACTGGGGGAGAAGGGAGGAGTTTAGAAGAGGGAACGAAATGAACCGGGTGCATGGTCTCGAGCATGAACCAATCGACTAAGCCAGCCCCAGACCTGACCCCCTCATGATCTCCTGTGGCACCCCGCACGCAACGGGTCCCTGACAAGCAAACATGCAAACAGCACAACTACAGCCAATCAGAAAATTCCGTGACTTCAAAAATGCATTAAAAATAGCTGGATTATCAGAAAAATTCTCATAAAATATCAAAATGTCAAGAAAAATATGAGGAATATTTTGATGTGTTATGCTAAAACACCAAAGCACAAAATATTTTAAAATTAATAGGATTAAGAGATAACCATAGGTAAAAAAAAATATATATAATCATGATAATAATAACAATGATAAATGGTTAAATAAAAAAAAGAGAAGCAAAGGAAATAAAATAAAAGGAAATCATCTTGAACATTTTATGTTCTGGACAGCAGGTACATTTGAACAGATTATGTTCTGGACAGCAGGTACATTTGAACATATTATGTTCTGGACAGTAGGAACACTTGACATTCAACAGGCACAGTCAAGCGTTAAGACTTGCAAACAAGATTGAAATAAATAAAGGTCAAAAATAGAAACACAAATTTAAAAGTCCAAACTCGAAATTCCAACCAAACATCGAAAATCTAAAACTCAAAAGTCACAATTAAAAAATCCAATTCAAGGTCCAGAATTTCAAAATGCAAAAGTCAAGAGTGCTAACTTAGAAGCGCAAAACTTAAAAGCCAAATCTAAAAGCCCAAAATCCTAAAGTGAAAATTAGAAGTCTAAATCTGAAAATGACACAAAGTCCAAAAGTGACACAAAGTCAAAAATGACACAAAGTCCAAAAGTGACACAAAGTCAAAAATGGCACAAAGCCTAAAAGTGACTCAAAAGACACAAAGTCTAAAGTGACATAAAGTCTTAAAAGTCAAAAGTTCGTCCCTTCAAGACTGCATTGCGTTTCGCCCTGAAGGAGACACCCTCTTGATGTTCAGACTAAAAAAAAAAAGAAGAAAGAAAAGTCAATTCTGAATTATCGCTGAAGTTCCTATCAAGAGAAGGCATAGCGCATCTGTACTCGCGATTTGAACGAAAATCCCAACAAAATCTCCAAGTTCCCCGAAACGATCGAGAACTGACCTAGAATACTCTATTTTCTAGCGTTGGACTCAAATCTAACAACCCGCTTCTACAAGTTCACAGCATGTTTGATCAGAGGTAGACTGAAACCTGATGCCCAGATGGCCAGAAGAAAAGTCAATCGGTGGCCATCACCCAAGTTCCCGTCAAGAGAAGGCATAGCGCCTCTGCACTCAGGACTTGAACGAAACCTCAAAATCTCTAAACCTCCAAATGATTGAGGATCGACCTAGGATACCAAATTTCCTAATATCGAACTCAAAAATCTCTGTGACGATACTAAGCCTGACACAGCAAAGTAAAAGCAACCTAAATGTCTTAAAATGTGAAACTAAAGAATTAAACCCCATCGTTCATGTTTGCATGGCTCTGTTAAAATAGCTGCCCTTCTGCATTGCTTTTCACCCTGAAATTCCCCATCAAGATACAATCCTTTTATTAAAATGGACTTCATCCACTTATAGCGTTTAAACTTTGATTATCCCGATCTAGAGGTGCTCTTGGCTCAGGTCGTAACTGAGTTCGGAGGTAATTAACAGTAGGGGCTTGCGCCTATTGGAAAAAAAGGACCTACGACAAACAATCAACTCTCGAGGTACTTAGAACCGCATTAGTGCCCTTCGCTCGTTTGGAATGGGCAGTAACGACGGGTCTCAAGATGCTCGAGGGGTATCTGATCCGCATTTTCTTCGCCCCATAGAGGACTATCTGATCTTCCGTGGTCGGACTGGAAAAAGTGCGAGACACCTACATTTTTAATTAATACCATCAATTATTATCATTTTTCTAATTTTTCCCATATTTAATTATCAAAATCTTAATTATTAAAAGCAAAAAAAATTAAAAAATTAAATTAATTACGCATAAATTTTCATATGAATTTTTATTATTTTTCGGTATTTTTAAAATAATTTTACAATTTATTATCTATTTTTCTAATTAATTAAGTAGTGAATAAACAAATAAAAAGACAAAAAATATATCCAATATAATTAATAAATTACATACAAATTTTTTCTGATTTTTTTCTGATTTTTTCAGATTTTTTGAATATTTTTCCAATATTTTCCTATTTTTTTATTTAATTAACTAAATTATAAACTAATAAACTAAATAAATAAATAATTAAATTAATAAAAAAAAACTTACTGTTCTCGTCGAAGGAGTGCGTCCGAGAGAGCGAGAGCGGCAGCGAAATCAGATCGGAAACCCCTTATATATAAAAAGGTTAGATCGGAATCCAGGAATCCGATCTAACGTTCGGAATCCAGGATTCCGATCTTACGATACTATTTATATTAAACTGATTAAATTGATATTAATTTTATTGGATTATATTATTTTAATATTATTTTTTAAAATTTCGGCGGATCGAGTGGTGCTGGCAGGAGGTACAGCCCATTTTTGGCCCAAATTAAACTAGGCCCAGAAACAATTTTTAACCTACCTGTTCAATTTCTCCTACTGACTTCTTGTCGCCTTCCTTTTCTTTTTTTTTTTTTTTTGAAGAAAGAAGGAGGTCCATTCAACTTTTTTGAAATTAAAGGTGCATGCGGAGCTTGAATTCTTGACCTCATGGAGGCCAGCCTAGTGCACTTACCACTGAGCTACTAGGCCACATGCGTTGCCTTTCTTTTCTTACTCGAGCGTAGTAGCCTAGCAAACGAGATCAGGTCCCGCGAGCGGGACGGTGCACGGGTGCAGCGCATTTGATCTCACCCTCCGATCTAGGCGCGAGACAACTCTCTCTAAGGAAGTCGGCAAAATAGCTAATTTAGACGGTGTATAAAAAATACCGGATTGTAAAGCCTGAAAAAAAAAACTAACCGTTCATATCAGATCGGACGGTGGGATAAGGTGGGCTACACCATCCCGCGCAGGACGGGATAAGGATGCAGTAGCCTAGTAGGTACATACATGAAGGATTAAGATTAACACTGTGTAACTGGGGGTTACAAATTAGAGGACAGTTGTCGAGCACATGAATTTAATTAAGATTTTTTATTGAACTTAATTGGAATAGAGATTAATTAAGTTTATTGGAAATGCTCATACTTGGTTATACATGATGTCTACACGATCAATTTTACAATGCATGTCCAGATGACATCAAAGTTTACAATAAAAAATAATAATGTAATTAGTTCCTAGAATATCACTAGCTAACCACTTTAAAATTTAAAAAAATTCACTTTAATCCTTTAAATATTTAATTATGATTAATTTTGTCATATTAACATCATCGGTGAAATTTTTTTATAAAGGTCCACTTTAACGTCCATGTTCCAATAAAATTTATACTGAGATGCAGTCACACAAAGCTGAATTGTACCCATTAAACATTAATAAGTAGCGTACAAGCAGAGTCCAAATATTTTTCTGGATTTAACGCACAACGCGCAATTGACACATTTCTAATTAGCGCCAAGCACAACTAATATCCGTCATCCAAAATTGCAAGATAATTTGCTAGAGTAGACTGATACGAGATATTAAATATGTTTGAAAACACTAAACACCAACACACTCTTTTCTCCTGCAAAATCGGTCCTCACTCCTCACACTACAAACCAACAAACTCTTCTCCTCTCTTAATTATGATTGTTTCATCATGGTGCCAATTAATGTCTCAAAGCAGTTCAACCCATCCAACTCCACTGCAAACCGAGGTGCATCTTGCTTCCTTTTCCCTTCCTTTTCTCTCTTTTCCCCTTCTCCCAAACTGGACATTTCTTCATCTACCTTCTATAATTAGAGGAATAAAGCACATGAAAGATGAAATCTAGATAGATATCCCTGTTATGGATTCGTAATTGAGAGGTAAGAAAAGAAAACCTTTTTCCGAGAGGAGTTGAAGAAAGTGGGTGCAGTTTCACGAGCCATTTCGTTTAGAAATGAACGAAATCCTTGGTTAGACGCCATTGATGGGGCTAAGAGAAATGAGAGCTGTTTCTAATTAAGAGGAGTGTGGCCTCTGTTGATATTTATATGGAATCACTTGGAAACATGTTCAATATTTAAATGGTCTAAAAAGGGAATGGGTACGGAAAGATATTAGGAGTTTATTAGGACTATAGAAGGATCCGATTCCTTTTAGCATGGTTCGGCTTAAAAGTTATCTTAGTTTGGATGGGTAAGGAATAAACAAAAATAGTAAATTTCGGACGGAAATTTATTTCTAACCATTCAAACTCTTCACAAAATTACACACTTTCTAATATTTTCCGCCTAGAAATAGGCTATTCCTCTTATTCCTAAGCGATCCAAATGGCCCCACTTGCAGTTGGATTGGGTTATCGGATAGTGTTAGAAAAAGTGTGTGGAGTCATGGTTGGAACGGACTGGTTTGCTGGGCAACCAGACTGTCTCGCTAAGGTTGGGACGGCCCGGTCCAACTCTGGACCGGACCGTTCCAGACAGCAGTTATGAATCTGAAAGGTTTGTTTCCAGGCTGGCTATTTATACCCTCTCTTCTGAAGCGACTCAAACGTTGGATTTCGTGTCTTTTGAGATAACCACCATCTTAGAGAGGCTAGAGAGAGATCAGAAAGAGGGAGGAGTCATCCTATTGCTTGGAAAGAAATAGGAAGCACACGCACGAGTCGACCGGCATCTGGATTCGTGAAAGGTGACGCCAAGCCCTGTCTTGAGGTTGTGGTGTGCCAGTTGCATACGGAGGAAGACCAAGAGACAAGGAGGGGTTGCAGCAAAACTTTGAGAAGAATCTAGGCAATCGATCAACTTCCGCTACGGTACATCTAAATTCTATGCATGTGTGATAGGTTAGATGTGCATATAGGTCAAGGACCGCCTAAAACCAACAGGTAGGGATGGAATCATCGAGAAACTGTCATCTGTATATATACTACTTATAAAAATATTCGTAAGAAAATCATAATAATTTCACAAGATGAGTGTTCTAAATAATTGTTATAGCAATTATGGACCATTGATTTACACGATTTGATCTGATTGTGATCTAGATGTTGATTTCAGATAAAAAATTAGACCATTTGACAAAAAAAAAGTCAAGTGGTATTAACAATTTATTTTTTGGAAAGATATCCACATGTATTTAGAAGATTCAACCAAGATAATTTTATATTTTCTAACATTATTATTCTTGATTAATGAGATGGAACCAAATAGCCCTAGATTGCAAAAGAATAGCAAAATTACGAGCCATATTGAGGGAATCTTTTGTTAGTCCGTTTAAACCCGATTAACATGAGATAGGATGGCAATACGAAGAAAAGAGCCCCAAGAAGAGGATCAGATAGGATGGCATTATGGTAATTTGAAAAATCTAGTTTGTTTAGGGCGACATTGCTGGTTCAAATAGAGGATAGGGTTATCTTAAATTGGTTTGGCACCAAATGAAGCCACGTTCTTAAATCAAATCACCACATGGCAAAACTCAAGCTAAATTGTGTCTCACTTCAAGCTACACCAATGGATGCTAAACTTCTTACAAACATTTGTATTCAAATAAAATATATATAGTTTAATTTTTTCATTTTTAATATCTAAATTGTCAATCTAAGTTCCTCAATATAATCTAAGTATGTATATTTTATTATTTTTGTAAGAAACTAAGTTCTACTATTTTAAAAATTGTTTTATTGTTGTTTTACCTTTTATCAATTCCTATTTGACATGCAAGCATTTGTATAATTTTCTTTTTGAAGAACTATCTTCATAACAGTATAGTAAAATAATCCAAATAAATTAATCAATTTGACATTCTACGAGATTTTGATATGTAGACCGCACTAAATGCCTTACGTCGGTTTACAATAGCCTAGCTCATGTTATACTAATTTATCAAGTTATCATAAGATTTTACAAGATCATATATTAGTTCCATTTTATTGCTCATATCTATGCCCGTCAAACTTTTATACCGGAAGCGGAAACCACAATTTTCATTTCCGTTCCGTTTCGGTAACGAAATGAAATGGTTGTTTCATTTCTGTTCTGTTTCGTCAAACGTAACAGAAATCTGTTCCATTTAACATTCCGTGTTCCGTTTCATTTACGTTAATAAATTCCAGTTTCGTTTCCATTCTGTTTCTGAAAACGGAACTAATTTCATCTTTCATTTAACGTTCCGTTTCGACGGAACGGAACGGAACAGTAGAACGGATGTTAATAATGACAGGCCTACTCATATCACAACTATACTTTGACGAATTGATGAAGAGTCATATTGGATGGGATTCATAGGATTATTATAATTTCAGAGGAGTAACTGAGTAGTGTCAGACAACTTATTCAAGTTGTGACAATTATCTTTAACCAGATTCCGACCGGATTTCATCCGATTCCAGTCGATTCTATTAAAATCTCAGCCGATTCTACCCGATTTAGTCCTATTTCGCCGATTCAGTGGTAAGAATCGCTATTCCGTTCTGAATCGCAAAAATAGGTGCCGAACCAGTCTGACTCGCCCGAGTCTTTGAACCATGGTTTGGACTTCGGCCACACGGGAGATATTTTATTCAGCCATTTTGTCGTTCAGACGCTATTATCTTCCGTATTTGTAACGTACGCTGACATGTATTCTTTGATGAATAGGCCGAGTCCCTGACAGGCTCACAGCCCAATAACAACGTAATTAGGCCTGTATCAACGAATGAGTCTATGACAATCTTGTACACTTTACCTTTTCCCATCTTGATATCCCGCCACTTCTAAAACCCTAGTGTCAGAACTCCCAACTCATAACCGCTGACAATGGCCACTGCCGTAGAAGGCGGCGGAGGCGAAGCCCCTCATCGATCGCCCGAGGAACTCGTGGCCAAGGCGATCGCCCCCGTCAAGCCGCAATACCTCCGCCCACCTCCTGTCAGGTCCAGTGGCGACAGTACTGGAGATGGTGATGTTGGCAAGGAAAAGGAAAAGACTGGCGATGCTGCTGGTTCCGGTTTAGTGAAGGAGAAGAAATCTAAGAGGCAACTTAAGAGGGAGAGAAAACAGGTTACTGTTTTTTCTTTTTTAGTATATGGTCAGTTCATCTGGGTACAATGTCAGTATGTAGGAATTGAAATGTTTTTGTTGGTTTTTGTTTTATTTACATGACCTCTATATTTATAAGTTTAATTTTTAGGATTTTTTTTTGCTTCAGTAGGTTGATCCAAATGCATTTTATGAATTATATTATTCCTTATCTGATGCATCATCTCTGTTTTTGGATTCAGCAAGTACAATCAGTCGCAAATATGTGCACAGAAGTAGCGAGAACTGGAAATGTGGATTCATGTCCTTTTGGTTCCAAATGCCGCTTCAACCATGACCTTGAAACATATCTTGCTCAGGTATATTACATTCCTTTTTGTCTTTGATGCTATTAACAAAGATAGATTATTGCAAACAGTGGAATTTGATTTCATTTTCAGCAGTAATTGTAAGATGTATGGATGTAAATTTAATTATTCTTTTTACAAAATTATAGAAACCAGCTGACTTGGAAGGGACGTGCCCATTTGATAGTGAGGAAAAGGTTTGTCCTTATGGTGTAACCTGCCGTTTTTTGGGGACTCATAAGCAAAACCTAATTATACAGTCTCAAGATTTACAACGCAGAAAGAGTCATGAGATAAACAACCTAGACAAAGATCTCCAAAAATCTCTTTGGAAGGGCAAGGTTAAATTTCCCAAGGCTGAGGCTCAACTAAAGCTTCTAGGTTTGAAGGTAAGTTCTTTCAAATTATAGAAAGTAAATAAATCCAGCCGAAGTCAATAATTTATTTTATTATTCTTATTATTTTTTTTTGCTTGAATCACTTCCTGTTCTTTTTATTTTTTTTGTTGAATTGTTGGTAACTTGGTATTTTTTATATGCAGGGTGGTAAAAAAGAAAGGTCGGAGACTGACGGCGAACAAGATGAAATAAAGGACGAAAGTGTGAAAGAGGGGAATAAAGTGGAGGAAGAATCCATTACAGATGACGAATCCAGGCCTCTGAAAAAGTCAAAGAATGAAGTTGATGCAGAAAGTACCCATGAAACTAGTAATGGTGGCGAGTCATCTTTTTTTCACAAATGAATGATAATTTTGTAATACTCGCAATTTCTCAAATTTTTGTAGAAATTACCCCTTGATGGTATCAGCAAAGAAAATTTTGCAGGTCACTAAACTAGACTTATTCACAGATGGTTCACTGAACCTTAATTTGCCTCTATATGCTACTAGCTTACTTTTCTTTATTTATATTGAAACAGTGGAAATGCATAATAATTTATTCAATTATTTTGTTTCTAAATTAGCCTACCCCAACTTGCTTGGGACAAAAGGCTTAGTTGTTGTTGTTGTTGTTGTATTTTGTTTCTAAATTCAAATAGCTTAACAAATTAATATTACTACACTGAATGATGTTAGTTTTGCTTTTGAATTATTGTTATAATTTTGTGTTTGCAATATGAATAGGCACATGTTGCGTTGAAGAAGACTGTGAAAATGAAATAGCAGAGGGCAAAATAGAGAACGATTCGCCAAAAGATTCCTTGAAGTCATCCTGCAAGGTTGACATAGTCCCAAAGCTGCAGTTACGGGAGAAGAAACTAATTGATTTCAGGGGCAAATTGTACCTTGCCCCTCTTACGACTGTTGGTAATCTTCCTTTCAGGAGGGTTTGCAAAGGATTTGGGGCAGATGTTACTTGCGGAGAGATGGCCATGTGCACCAATCTTTTACAGGTTCGCATGTTGTTGCTCTCCAGCATATATTTTGAACGATGTAACAAAAATGATTTTTCGATTATTTTCTGGGACTAAAATATAGTTTGCAATGCACTGGTTGTTTTTATAAAATGACCAGTGGTTGTTTTTCCATCTGAGCTGTCCGATTTAATTTCAATGGATAAAGATGCCCCGTGAATAATACCAGATTGATAGGGCTGAAAAAAACTGTTGAGATTAAATCGGATGGCCCAGATCGAAAAATGACCACTGGTCATTTTATAAAAACTTTTAAGGACTGAAGGAAATGTCTATTCATATAAGTTAACTTATTGCTTTCTATTTAAACTTTTTTGGAGTATTCAAATTAGTTAACTTATTATTATTATTATTATTTCGAACTTGTTTTCTACAGTATGTAGTATGTGGGTTCTCCATAGGGACATATTGTGGTATATTAGTATCTATATAATGTTGACAACTTGACATACAAGAAAACAACGTTCTTTTATTTTTCATGTGACTTCTTTGACCTCATTTTGGAACTTTTTCACTCCTTTAACAAAAGGGACAAGCATCAGAATGGGCGTTGTTGAGGCGGCACCCATCAGAGGACTTATTTGGCGTTCAGATTTGCGGGTCCTACCCTGACACTGTAACCCGCACTGTTGAATTAGTGGATAGTAATTGCTCAGTTGACTTTATTGACATAAATATGGGTTGCCCCATTGACGTTGTTGTTAACAGAGGAGCTGGCTCTGCTCTTTTGACAAAACCTATGAGGATGAAAAGTGTTATTCAAGCCGCTTCTGGTATAGTTGATAGACCTTTGACTGTTAAGGTAAGGTATCCTTTTCTTTATACAGCAGTATTGTCAAATTTTGCCCATGATTACATATTTGTTACTATGAGCCTCTGCAAAAGCTAGGTGAAATAAAAGATGTAATTCATGGAGGCTATGCTTTAATTGACATAGAAAGTGTTAAATATGATTTATCAACTATTCCCAAACACTATTTGGTGTCTGAATGAATGGTTGTGTTTGGTGTAGTCGCTTACCCTGCTGTTCTGCCATTCCATCTGAAACTTGGGTTAGTGACTATTCAAAAAATCCAGCTCACCATACTTACCTTGCTAGATCAAATCATGTTCCAAGTGCACCTGAAGAATATTAAGCTTAATAGATACCAGAAACAATCCCCTCGAAAACAGAAAGGCTGAAGAGAAAAGTGAAATATTGTGGGAGGCTACTATTAAGCTCTCATATATAGTAAATAAAAATCAGGCAAACACAGAGAAGAACAAATTTGAAAAATTAAAAATGATTATAGAAGAGGAAATAAACTCTCTAGGATGGAAAAAAAAGCTAAAATAATAATAGAGGAGGCTCACTTCTTGACCATGAAACTGAAATGAAAATAAAGTTGAAAAAAAAAAAGCATTTTCCTAATATTATTTTTTTCCTCTTTTAATAGGTAAGGACAGGATATTTTGAGGGGAGAAACCGAATAGACTCACTTATTGCTGACATTTACAACTGGGGTGCAAGTGCCTTGACCATACATGGAAGGTCAAGGCAACAACGGTACAGCAAGCTTGCTGATTGGGACTACATTTCCAAATGCTCCAACAATGCTCCTGAGGAGTTAAATGTCATAGGAAATGGTGATGTTTTCTCATATTGTGATTGGAACAAACACATGTCTCAATGCCCCAAGCTGTCGGCATGCATGATTGCTCGGGGGGCTCTTATAAAGGTATAAATATGTTTGTTTGTAGTTTTTTTATGAATTTCAATGTTCGGCATTTATTGGTTTATCAGTTGCATAATTAATAATGGATATTTGCTGTTGGAATAGCCATGGTTATTTACAGAAATAAAAGAGCAGAGGCATTGGGACATCACTTCTGGAGAAAGATTTAACATACTAAAAGATTTTGTGAGATTTGGTCTTGAACATTGGGGTTCTGATAATAAAGGTATCATTTGTTTGTTTTCTCTTCCCAGCGGTTCTTTTCTCCTCTGGCAAGAAAATTGAGAGAGGTTGAAAGGGAAATAATTACCTTATACTAACATTTTGAGAAATGCTGCACCAGGTGTGGAGACAACTAGGCATTTCTTGTTAGAGTGGTTGAGTTACACATACCGCTATGTACCGATTGGTCTGCTGGATGTGGTACCTCAGCGCCTCAACTGGAGGCCTCCTAGTTATTATGGTCGAGATGATCTTGAAACCCTAATGGCTTCTGACTCAGCTGCTGATTGGGTATGTGCTGATTATTTTTACAATTTTTCTCTGTGCATGTGCTTAGATGGGACAATGTACTTATGCCCTGATGTTCTGAAAGAAAAGAACAAAACAAAAGACTAGTATTGCAACAATGAGCTTATATGTTATATTCATGACCTGATCCAGTTATCCTGATTATTTTTTGGAACAGATAAGGATTTCTGAGATGTTGCTTGGCAAAGTTCCAGAAGGGTTTACCTTTGCACCAAAACATAAGTCCAATGCCTATGACCGAGCTGAGAATGGCTAATAACATATGTTTTTTTGCTGTGTATATTTTAGTAGTGTAGCACTAATCTGTTTATCCACCGAATCTATGCTACTAGATAAAAGCGAACCGAAAATGTATTTGTATTGACATATTGGATTCTGTAAGAATAAATTCGGAAAATTAGATGTGTACCCCTCTAATCTTTTCTAATTGGAAATATACCCCTCTAATCTTTAAAATAAGATATAGACCCCTCAAATCATATTATTTTTGGATATTTACCCTTATGATTAATTTTTATTGGTTTTTTAATATTAAAAATCAGTTTTATATTTTTTTGACCGAATTTCCCTTTATTTTCGTCTAAAAATTAGGTTTATACCCTACGCCTCTAATCGTCTCTCTCGTTCTACTGCTACATTACGTTTGTCTCTTGAATATGGCTAGTTGACATCTGACATTTGAACCCGCTCCCTCATCGTGCCTACCCTCACTGCTTCGCTTCCTCCTCTTACTCCTATTTGCTCTTTGAAATCAGAACGTAACTGCGAAGTGTAAAATTAATTCAAAATTTAAAGTACTTGGCATTCTTTTCCTTAGGCCTCACTGGAGAGAGTAATTAAAAATAAAAGGGTCAAAATACACATGTAGTTAAGCAAAAGAAATTTATTGTTCTTAGTGGTTGTCCTTCTATCTCCAAAATATAAAGTAAAAGAATCAAATTTTTAGTACTCGATGATATTTTCTATAATCAAGACTTTGCCAATTTTGCACAAGCCCTGATGAAGAGAGGAATGACCACATTACTTTGAAGATGCAGGCGATTTGAGAAACGACTTTGATTTCAAGTTTTCAACCTTTTGCGTCAGCAAAAGACACAAGAAGACAAAAAAACATAGATTTAGGACTGGAACTGGAGACGGAAGAGAAACGACTTTGATTTAGAACTAGGTAAATGGCTAGAGATGAAGGGCAATTAGGTCAAAAAATATAAAACTGATTTTTAATATTAAAAACCCACTAAAAATTAATCATAAGGGTAAATATCCCAAAATAATATGATTTTAAGGGTATATATCTTATTTTAAAGATTAGAGGAGTATATTTTTAATTAGAGAAGATTAGAGGGGTATACACCCAATTTTCAATCACACAAAACGAAGCGTTGCGGAGTACTATGTGATGTACCAAATTGGCCAAGTAAAATTTAAGTTGGTAGAAAGCATAATAAAAATTTGGTGAATAATTTGGAAGTCTATAATTAGAAAGTTTTATATCATTGGATATTTCATATTACTGTAAGCATGCATATAAAATTTCATTATGAAATAAATTTTAAATGTCCTCAAACAATTTAAAAATGAAATTATATTTTTAAAGATCATCAAACAATTGGGATGACTCGATCCGACTCGTGTCTGTGGAGGGTTTATTATTAGGTGGATCATTTTTTCCAGTAGGCGCAAACCAAAACTGTTAATAATCTTGGATGTCATCCACAGACTGACATCGTATGAGTTGGTTATTTTCCAGCTATCTTTTGTTGCTTTATGGTACAATGGTATGTATTTCGGCGGTTTTTTCATTCTTTCTTCGGATGTTTGGAAGTCCCAGTCTGAGATTTCTTCGGTTTTTTCATTTATCCACAGACTGAGATTTCGAGGGCCGTACAAACTCAAGAAAATGGTTGTAAATTGAGATGTTGTTTCATGTGTTTGATTAAATGTGTTATGAATTATCATAAATTAGGTATGAATATATATTTACACGATCACAAAATTTAACATATAATTTTTTTTTTCTCTCAAAAGTTAAACCTATTTGTCCTCCCTCTTAAAGTTAAATTAAATCATTGACCGTTTCATGACTAGTTTTATGCTTGTGTCCTTTGATTGAAAAATTCATAACCTATTCTAACTATTATAATAGTCGCCGGCTGCAAACCTATGACTATATCGCGTATAGTATAGAAAGGGTCGAATTCAAAGGATGGAAGAGACTTAAATTTGATTTAACACTTGATAGAAAGAAAAATAAAGAAATATAATTTGAAAGATAACAAATGTAAGAAATAATAAAAATCGAAATCAAGATAAAGAACATCCAATCACACAAATCTAGGGCTTTCGTTGCATTTAATCAAATTGGCCGCATCAATTATATAGTTTACATGGATTTCTACTATTCTCTAAATTTTGATGCGAAAGGTATTTATCTTGTAATTAGACTTCATTATTTCTCCTTAAATGAAGACCCCTAATCAAATCAAGAATTCCTCAATTTCATCTCTGGTTTAGATCTTAATGGTCAATTAGTTTTTTTTTCCGTAAATCTCATAATTTCACTTCCTGGTTGGTTAGATTTTTAGGTTTACTCAAAACTGGGAATGATACAAGCACACAATATTCCATCACTCTTGCATATATACAGAGGAAAAAAACAACATAAAATTATAAATTATAAGACAACAGGAGTAAAATACAAATAAATAAAACAAGAAGATAACTCAACGAAGAAAGGCTTTTCCAACAACTTATTATAATCCGGTATCAAGACTAATTGGAAATAAAAGCAACAGTTAATTTGTTGAGAAGGTCAGGTAAACCTGTGAGGCCAATTGTATTCTGTTGTTCTGATCCTTCTGAAATTTTTGCGTGCGTTTGCATTAGCGCAATCAGGGTCTCTGGCTGTGCTGCAAATTCAAGACACGCAGCTTTAAGCCGATTACAATTGTATTTCTCGGCCAGCTCAAAGGTGGATGCCACTGTGTTAAGTGAAAGCTTGTTACAAAGATTTTCTGCATAGATAAATTTCAACATCTTAATTGCATACTTATCAGCAGCCACAAGCATCTGCTGATCCAAACTAGTCAAGCCCTTGTCAGCATCACCTTCGTTGCCATCACTAGGAAGTTCTTCGGTATAAACATAACGAAGAAGGGCCTTAAAGACTGGAGGCTTCACATCTTCAATTCGAACACGTGATATCATATCGCCTTCACCATTTTGGCTGAGAAGTTGTTTAAACACTGGTGATCAGGCAGCAAGAACAATTCTGTGTGCGTTGAAACTCTCCTCTTCAACCTCAAAAGTGATGTCAGCCATCTCGCCACTCTCCAAGAGCTTGGCCAGATGCTGATGCAAGTTGTCAGAAGGCCCAACCAACTGTCGAGTCTTCAGAAACCAAACCCTGCACCTCACCATGAAGCAGTCATCTTTAAGATACTGCGATGCCTCTAGGTCAACTCTCTTGATGAAACAACCAAAGCCCCAAGCCGGATTTTTGGGAGTGAATGTATTGGGGCTTGCTACATAGGACCTCGGACCTACCACAACCGAATCACCTGAAATGTCAACAAGACAAAAGTCGTATTGCACCAACAATTCTTTGTCAACGTTATTAAGCACGAGATAGATGGAAATGAATTCTTCAGCCTCTTTTTCGTCGCCTCCGGGATACATTTTGATATAAAACTCGTGACCACCGACTGTGAAGGTGGATGAACAGACATAGTTATCAACACCAAATTCCTTCAGCACAGAATAACTGGTGATCTTGAATATGTGTTCTCCGGTAGCTAACTCACTTGTGGAAGTCATTATTTTATTTTCCGCTTTGTTGTGTGTTTGCTACTCTTTCCCTTGGGGAACTTTAATTGAAATGCGATAGAACTTTGCTAGTTAGGGAATGAGGGGTTCGTTAGATTGCTTTTTGTAAGAGATTTTGTAATATTTAAATACGGAGGTTTCCAATAATGCGTTTTGAGATGAGGACGACAAGAACAACAACAACTAAGTTTTTTTCCTAAGCAAGTTGGGGTATTCTAAAAAGAAACCCAACAAGAAAATACATCTAAGAACAAAAAACAAAACAAAAAAAAGTTATTAATAATAGAAATAGCAATACTAATAATAAATCATACAAATGTATATTGTTGGCTATTATTGCAGAAAAATATAGTAAAAGAAAGTATTTTGTGCATGCGTTTAAATAATATTTATCTCTGAAACTGTAACTACATCTGCAGTTACAGTTATTTAATATTTCTTTGGAGGCAGAAGTGGTATAAGTAGTTGGATGGGTGGGTGACACGGCGTGAGATTTTGTCAAATTATTTTGATATTATTCTATTATATTAAAACGAAATATTTCTGATTATGTTTTTTTTATTATACCCCAAATTTGAATTTTAGATTTTGTCAAATTATTACCGAATTTCGAAGTTGTAATTTTATCTGTAAAAACAAGTGGGTATAACACGCCAAGGGATTTGACTTTGATTTTGGTACAACGCTGGGCACATTTCTTAAAAAAAAAAAAGAAAGAAAGAAATTAGCATGTTTGCGTCAGTTTCTCGTGTCGGGTTATTCAGGAACGATTGGAGCTCGTTTTAATTTATTTGGTCTTCTCTTGATTTCAAAGACGTGGGAGCATGACTAGATTGATTATTTGAAATAGTTTAAATTCGATCAACAATTTTTTTAAAAGAAAAACAAGGGCAAGAACCCCTTCTCATCAAGCATAGTTTTAAGAGTCGTCTCTGTTGAGCTCTTCAATTTTGTAGACACGGAATTAATACTAATCTTTAGCATATTAAATTAGATTATGGCATTAATTGTAATTTAATTCCATCGATAATTTACAAGTTGCATAATTGATGTTTGCTATGTCCATAGCCATGGTCATTTATATTTATACAGAAATAAAAGAGCAGAGGCATTGGGACATCAGTTCTGAAGAAAGATTTAACATATTAAAAGAATTTGTGAGATTTCTGATAATAAAAGGTGTATTTTGTTTGTTTTATCCACTAAGTGTTTTTTTTTCATTTTTGGAAAATTTTTTTGAAGATAAATTAGAATCGAGTCTCCCAACTTATTTTTAAATTAAATGTGAAATATCTATGAAAGATTTCCAAACAGAGTTTCGAACTTGCGACCTTTCACTCAAAATGTATTTTTCTTACCACTTTTGAATAGATTTGAGAGTGGATGAAGGGGAATTTATCAAGTTGAACTACATTTTGAAAACGCTGCATCAGGTGTGTGGAGACGACATTTCTCGTTGGAGAGGTTGAGTTACACATACCGCTACGTGCCGATTGGTCTGCTGGATATGGTTAGGGGTGTCAGCGTGATAGTGCTGTTTCGTTTAAGCGAAACGGAACGCATAACAGAATTGATTTTTATTTCGTTCCAATAACAAAACGGTAAACGGAACGTAGAATTATACCGTTTTTACTGTTTCGGCCTTATTTCAAACCGTTTCATGTATTATTTCTGAAGTGGAACGGTTAACAAAACGGAATTATGTACCTTTTCAGAAACGAAACAGTTAACGAAATGGAATCTTATACCGCGTTTCTTAACGGAACGGCAAACGAAACAGTCCGTTCCGTGCATTTCTACCACGTTTGACAGCTCTAGATATGGTACCTCAGCGCCTCAACTGGAGGCCTCCTAGTTATTATGGTCGGGATGATCTTGAAACCCTAATGGCCTTCTGGCTTGATGCGCTTAGAGGCAATAATGTACTTAGAGGCAATATATATATTACAGGTTTTCTCCCTGTTCTGCTTATTCACGGATAAGCCTTATTCGGCTGTTCCCAAATTGTAATATATATATTGGATTATTATATATATCCTCTAAAAATTTAGTTATGTTATATTTTATTTCAAATAGTTTTGATATTTAATTATTTTGGAAGTCTATAATTATAAATATTTATATCACTAAATTTGTCATGTCATTTTTTGCAAACATGAATATAAAATTTCATGTCCAAATAAATTTAAAAAGTCCTCAATCAATTTTAAAATAAAATTATAATTTTATGATGTTTTTGAAATGAACATTTCAAATGTAAATAAAATGAGAGGAGAAACGAAAAAGAGGATGAATGATGTTAGTTGGATTGTTAGAATGGTTATTCCCATTTTGAAGAGGAGAGTTTGAACTTGTCCAGAGGTCGGAGCGAGCATGGAACTCAAAGAATACTCTTCAACTCCTAAAGCTAACAATTCTGTATATGCTCTCACAAATTTGTTCTCGGATCAAACCTTTCTAGCGACAGTTCCTGTAGAGACAAATTATACATGTCAAAATAAAGCTTTTTTGTTAAGATAATTGGAGGTCAAGTCTCTCAATTTATTTTTAAATTAAATGCCTATAAATGATCTTTTCACTCAAGATTTATTTTATTTGTCACTAGATTAAGAGCTGGTTCTTGTCAAAATAAAGTTGTATGGCCACATAGACATAGATCTGAATGTTTGGTATAGTATCTAGAATTTGTGATTATAAAACCACTAGAGAGACGTATGTAGAATTTCAAGATAAGAATAATAAACCAAAAAAAGAAAAAGATCGAGAAATTGTTGAGGATATTTTAATGATATGTCTAAATTTGATATTGAAATGGATTGTCACAAACTAAAGATCAATTCCAACTAAATTAATATAGAGTTTCCAAACTTTTCTTAACAATCAACGTGTGAGTTGAAAAATTAATGCGAAAGTTTTTTACAATTTTAAGTAATAACGGACTAAAGTTTCTAATCATAAATAAAATAACATTGGTTTGACTTACAAGTATGTTTGGTTATATATATAGTGGATGGATAAAATACACTCTGGTGTACGGATCACCTCCCGTACACCAGAGTCGTTTAGGAAATCCAAAAATCAAATGGTCGATCCGAACCGTTCAAGTTGTTCTTCATATTGAAAAACCGTTGGGGACGATCCGTACGCCAGAGTTTATTCTATCACTCATATATATATATATATATAGAATGGCTATTGTCCTTTGGATAGGACTTAGATGGTTTCCTATCCAGTTTTCAGCCTTAAGATGGTGTCAAAATTCGTGCCAGATCATGGATGAGCGGCGAGGATGGAGGCGCTGGAGATTGTGTTTTGCGTTAAAAATATTTCTCTGCACAACTCTCCGTTACTAATCCGTCTCTCCTTCTAAAAATTTCGATCTCTTTCTCACGCACCTTCGACCAACCCCTTGTACGAACCAAGAAAATTGTCATCTCGCCTCAAGCTCTCTCAAAAGAAATTTGTGTGATGACCCTCAAATTATAGTTTTGTATTTTGTAAGTGCTTGGTGTAATAAAATCAGATTAACATGAAGAACGAAAGAAATTGTAAGAGATAAATTGTAAAAGGAAGATAAACAAATAAGGAAGATAGATTGTAATAAAATTATGATTGTGATTTCTGATCTTTTTTTCCTATGCGATGTCCTCATCTTATATAATGAATGATTACAGAGGGACCATTAACATAGTTTCCTAATAAAATTATTATAGCTGTAAACTAAATAAGTAAACAGAAAGGAATCAAATATAAAGCCTAGCGACAGCCCATTCTGCTTGTATTCAAGTTCAGCCCATTTCTCAGCCCAACAACAATCCCTTATTCACGCACATGACATTGCCTTCCTCTCTAGCAGCTTCTTGACCTCGAGAAGCTCTTGCCAAATCAAATTCCAGAAATTATTTTTGAATATTGCGCAATCTTTCCAATGTTGAAACTTGACTTTGAGGAGAAGGTACCAAGAGCCGATTTGTAACATTGTCCACCTCCGTAACAGCAAAAGAGTTATAGTACCCTGAATCTTGATTAAGATGATACTTCCTCAACTCTTCGTCAGAAAGATGGTATGAGAGAAGCATGCACAATTCTCCATATTGCAGATTCAGTTCTCCTTCAACAGCTTACAACTCAGGTTCTTCTTCCACTCCTTTGAGCATTATTCTTTTTCCCTCCTTAATCATAGCTAATGATAGCTTCTTCACATCCAACAAAATAGGTCCTACCCTCCTTATCCAATCACCACCTAGCAGCATCTCATGTGTACCTGCTCCATCACCTTAAAATCAAACTTGAACTGTTCCCCTTGCATACACCATGTGAATCCTTCACATTTCTTGTCACATTGCATTTTATCTCCATTAGCTACTGTAATTTCTAATGGTCTGGTTTGAATGCAAGTATAACCAGCATGTTTCACAATTTTTGGATCTACAAAACTGTGGGTACTGCCACTGTCCACTAAGGCAATAACGGGAACACCATTTACACTGCCTTTAATTATGATCAAATCCAGATTTTTAACTTCTCCAATGGCATGTAAAGATATTCTAACATCTTCTTCGTTTTCTTTTGCAGATTGGGGCAGTAAGAGTTCCATTAGATCCACCGCTTCCTCTTCATCAGTATCTGATTCTGCTGGCCATTGTTCCCTAACGTCAGGTTCCTCATTTCCTGTGACTACATTGAGAGCTCTAGCTTTATACCTGTGACCATGGAACCATGGTAAACCACATGTATAACATTTCTTTTCTTTTTTCACTTTAACACCAGTAGGATGAAGTTTAGTGCTCAAATCATAATTGCTCTTTGCATTGAAATCAGAAGATGCAAATGTTTGAATGTCACTTTGGGAATTTTGCATCTTCTTATGTTCACTAAGCATCTCTTGGTAAATAGAGGCTTCGTAGGTCTCCTTGAGGGTTCTAGGTCTGCCTGGAAGCACATTCAATCTAATATCCTCCCTCAACCCACTTAAATAACTGGTAATGAAGTACGGTTCGTCGTATGTTGGGTATTCTTTGAGCAAAAGCAGCTTTAGTTCCTCAAACTTATTTGTATAGCTCTCTACATCTCCCCATTGTTTTAGTTTATTGAATTCTCCAACCAAACCCAATGTTGTTTTGGAGTCAAATCGCCCTAAAACCTCTTGTACAAACTCCCCCCACAACATATTAGGTCTAGTGATACCTTGCACCCAAGTTTCAGAAATACCTTGCATGTGCATTGAAGCAATGTATACCTTATGATTTTCTGGTATTTGAGTAAGTTGAAAATATCGCTCACATTTATAAATCCAGCCCCTCGGATTAGCACCGGTAAATGTAGGAAATTCAATTTTTGGCATCGGTAAATTTGGTGGCTGTTGTGGCTGATATGGAACATTCCTAAATGGGTTATGGTTTATTGTGTGGTGATTTGGATTTGTCATATTATGGTTTGGCATAATAGGAGGGTTAAAGGGAAACATTGAAATTGGAATATGCGGTAAATTAGGATGATGCATGGATTGATGAGGTGGGTTTGAATTAGGTGGTATATTAGGAATATAAGGTATTTCAGAGAATATTGGTTCCGTGGTGCTGGTCAATGTAATTGGAGGTGTTAGGTTTGGGTTAACGGGTATGAAGGGCATGGTAGAAGAGCCTATGGGTATTTGCGTACTAACAATAGGGTTACTAACAAGGGTTGGAGTCAAGCTAGTTGGTATGGTAGAAGTATTAATTTGAGTGCTAGTAGCAAAACTTGCACTTGCACCTGTATTTGGATCATTTGACTTCTCTTTCAATAACTGGCTAAGCAAACCTGAGATTTGTTCAAATTGAACCTTGTTCTCTCCTACTTGCTTTTCCATGAAATTTTTTTGTTGTAGCATCTCTTCTCTCTGTTGTTGTAGCTCTGCACGCATCTCAGTTTGTGCCTTCTCTATTGATTCCTTCATTATTCAAACTTGTTCCTCAAGTTGCTTGCTGCGAGTTTGAATGAC
Source organism: Rhynchospora pubera (assembly GCA_028095005.1). NCBI lineage: Eukaryota > Viridiplantae > Streptophyta > Magnoliopsida > Poales > Cyperaceae > Rhynchospora > Rhynchospora pubera. Next base: position 333,102,167 of record CM051460.1, read on the forward strand.
TTCGTTTGCCATGATCGAGGCGTTGATACCAGATGTGATGACCCTCAAATTATAGTTTTGTATTTTGTAAGTGTTTGGTGTAATAAAATCAGATTAACATGAAGAACGAAAGAAATTGTAAGAGATAAATTGTAAAAGGAAGATAAACAAATAAGGAAGACAGATTGTAATAAAATTATGATTGTGATTTCTGATCTTTTTTTCCTATGCGCTATCCTCATCTTATATAATTAATGATTACAGAGGGACCATTAACATAGTTTCCTAATAAAATTATTATAGTTGTAAACTAAATAAGTAAACAAAAAGGAATCAAATATAAAGCCTAGCGACAGCCCATTCTGCATGTATTCAAGTTCAGCCCATTTCTCAGCCCAACAACAATCCCTTATTCACGCACATGACAATTTGTACGAAATTTTATACAATTTCGTGAAATTTTCATCTCGCCTCTACCCCTTTAAGGTAATCTCTTCAAAAATTTTATGAAATTTTGTGAAATTTTTCTAAACCCTAAAATTTTCCTAACATCAGTACAAAAAGTTTCCTAAATAGAAATATTATTTGTACTTTTCTCCAAAAATTTGGTTTGTTAGATACAAATCAGAATAAAATTGTTCATGCTTTTGAGTAACTAATGCGTTATTTTTATTTTGGTACATTTTTACTAGTTCAAATTAGAATAAAATTTTCTCAATTCCTTTTTGGTACATTTCTCATTGCAAATTTGCATACACAGCTACTGACAATTTTGTTGGTAGATTTCACAAAACAAACCCGTTCAATAACTCATAGTATGGTAGATTTTATGAGGAGCGATTTGGAGGAGGTGCCGTTGAGTATGATTTGAGGAGACTTGCAATTTTCTAGGTTTCGAGTATTTCGAAGGAGAAATACAAGAGAGAGAGAGAGTGATTCACGACTGGGAGAGAAGAAAAGGGTGATATACGGAGATGAGGTAACGGAGGAGATTGGAAGATAACAGAGCAAATTAACTAAAGGCTAAATCTGAGCGCCTAAATCTCAGCCGTATATCTAGATCCGTGCATCAATCTTAACACCATCTAAAGGCTAAAAACTGAATAGGAAACTGCCTAAGTCCTATCCAAAGGACAATAGCCATTCTCTCTCTCTCTCTCTCTCTCTCTATATATATATATATAGAGAGAGAGAGAGAGAGAGAGAGAATGGCTAATGTGCCATAGATGGCACAGAGGGTCTCGTGCCATAGAGTCGTTTTTCGAGATCCAAAATTCAAATGTTCAATTTGAACGGTTCAAGTTATTCACCATATTAAAATATCCTTGGAGACCAAAATTTATATTTTTTTGCTATTTATTATGATATTTTTAAAAAACGTTATAATTGAAGTATTTCAGACCCTCCAATTTGAACATATCAAAATAAATAGCAAAAAAATTAAAAAAAAATATAAAATTCGGTCTCCAATGGTATTTCAATATGTTGATCAATTTGAACGGTTTGGATCGACTGATTGAATTTCAAATCTTTAAAAAATGACTAAAAAAAGATATCTATGGCATTGCCATCTATGGCACTTTAGCCCCCATCTCTCTCTCTCTCTCTCTCTCTCTCTCTCTCTCTCTATATATATATATATATATATATATATATATATATATATATAGGATGGCTAATGTGCCATAGATGGCACAGAGGGTCCCGTGCCATAGAGTCGTTTTTCGAGATCCAAAATTCAAATGCTCAATTTGAACCATCCAAGTTATTCACCACATTAAAATATCTTTGGAGACCAAATTTTACATTTTTTCGAATTTTTTTGCTATTTATTATGATATTTTTAAAAAACGTTATAATTGGAGTATTTCAGACCCTCCAATTTGAACATATCAAAATAAATACCAAAAAAATTCAAAAAAATGTAAAATTTGGTCTCCAATGGTATTTCAATATGCTGATCAATTTGAACGGTTTGGATTGATCGATTGAATTTCGGATCTTCAAAAAATGACTCAAAAAAGAAATCTATGGCATTGCCATCTATGGCACTTTATCCCACCTCTATATATATCTCTACTATATTAAAAGCACCAATGGAAGGATGTAACATCAAAAGATACAACCTTGATCTGAACGATCTGGATCATTGATTGTTTTAAATTTGTAATCTACATCGTTGATTATTAAAACAGAAACTTGATAAGGGGACCAGATTATATCGCAGAACGAAGAGAATGTTTTACATTGGTTCATCTCATTTGATCGGAACGCACAGAATAGCGATTTTTTTTTTTTCATTTTTCAGCGCCTCAATATTCTTTTTTATTTTCGGGAATAAAGAGCCGCGTCTCTTCTCTTCCTCTCATCTCTTCCGTCCTTCGTAAAACCTAACTCGAGTCGGTTCACCATGAATCACCGATCTCCTCCCATCCAACGATCCATCACCCCCCATCCTTCGATAGATCGCCACCCCCACCCAAGTCTCACGGTTTGCCACCCTCACCCAAGGACCCACGGATCGCCACCTCCGCACCCGTGTCCCTGGCATGCCGCTAGCACCAACTCTGTCGGCTCCTATGGCTCAGTCAATCCCAATCAGAACCCTATCGTCGCTTAGATTTTGTCGATCTTGGCAAGCTTTGCTTTAGGTCACTCTTCTTTTTCATATACTACTTGCATTTATATAGGTTGCGTGTTCTATTTTTTGAGAAATCGTCTTGCTCGTCAGATGAGGGTTCGAAGGTAAATGGTGCGAAGGATGTAGCGTCCGTATGGGCTGTGTCTGGTGCTCGCTGACCTCTCTCCTCACTCTCTTTCTCTTCGATCACTCAAGAGGTTTTCTCTTTGCTCTATCTCATCACCTCCTCCCTCAATTGAGTTCTCAATTTGAAATTGGTCCAAGTTTCGTCAATTTGCTCTGTCCTATTGATGGGTTCATGTAATTGATTAGGGAGGCATGAGTTCATGAGATATGTGAAATAGGGATTTGGACAAAGAAATTGATTGGTTCATGAGGTTTTCATACCAACAGCATTGGCCAATGCTAAACACCCGTGGGCAGATTGTAGCAACAATATATTTTGTTGCTTTAGTATCTATTGTAAATTTCTAATTGTATAGTGCCTATTTAAATTAGTCTTTGGACCGTGGGATTGACTGGGATGACATTTTTATTTGCACAGAGCGACTTGCTGAATTTTTTATCAGATATCTTCCTAGCCTCAATCACTAAAGCTTAATACTAATAGTGCTGATTTTTTTTTACCAGAAAATTTTCCTGCCTAAATTGTTGTCATCAGAGAGAATACTAAAGGAGAATATTCTGGATTGGAGCATGAGGTTTTTCCAAGGGGTTGTTGAGAGCCTAAAGGTACTTCGCTAACCATTTATTCATTTATGAGAATTTTTACATTTTGATGATGGTAATCCATTCTTCCACAACTGAATCAAAATTTGCAGGTGATAACAAAATTCTGCTCTGACTGTCTTGACCGTGATTTTGGGTACTCTTTTTGGACTCTAACTTCCTATACTAGCTGAATTGGTAATTTTTTGTTGCTTATTATGTCAGTTTTTTTTTTTTGCATAAATATAATGGTCAAGGTATTACAATCATCTATAATTGTCATCTACTTATCTATATATTTGTGCTTCTTGTAGGAGGGTCCTACATCTGTACCACAGAAGTACAGAAGGAAGCTACACTGGGGTACTTTTTATTTTGAATAATTAAAATTGTTTTATATCCACTATCATGTTTATAGAAATGCTCATAATGTTTTTTGTTTGCTTTGTATCTTCAACAATGCTTTGCAAGGCCCTAATCCACTTTCATGTAAGAAGAAAAGGTCGAAAATCAAACTCCAGATGTTCAAAATCAAAATAAGGTGAGTTTATGTTACCTTAAATGCTATATTGTTTGTCTTGGTATTTGATTTCACAAGTTATGCCCCTTTAAAGGAAAATTTGAAATTTACTCAATTAGTCCTTCTGGTTGTTACCGTCTATTATTATCTCTCTCTCTCTCTCTTATACAGCCATTTGTGTTGGCTTTTACTTTTTCTGTGTTTAATATGTTGTTCATTAGTTGCATTTTCTTTTTTACTTTTCTTTCATTAAAAAATATTCAGAGTGCTGTAATACAAGCAAGACCAATTCAGCATTCAAATGATAAACTATTTATTGTTTTGGTGACGAAATTGAGTCAGTGTATTTTGCAATCTAATTACTTTTGTGTAGTTTTGTGTACCCCTTTTATACACGTTGTTGTTTTAACTAATCAAGAATCGTTATTACTTTGTTCTGATATGGCGTAAATTTTGGTTCCATCGGTATTCATGCTGATTTCTAGACTGGAGGCATCTTCATGGGTTAATATTTCGCGGCAAGACTTTGAAAATGTAATAAAAGAATAAAGAATAAAGGTGCATTTGTTGTGTTATTTTATATTTGTGTGCTAAATTTTTGGTTCATTAACATTTGAAGCGCCAAATAATGTGAAATATCTATCTTCATTAATAACGTTATTTGTTTCCTTAGCTGCAAGAGATTTGATGTCATGGATCCAACTGTTCTATCAGTGGCACCCGAGAAATGTCTCAAGCTTTGTGCATAAAGGCGAGAGAGAGCAAACAATTCACCGTGTTTGGTATTTATCGACGCTGTTGGGAGGCAAAGAGGGATGGGAATTGGAGGCTGGAATGATGAGAGAGAGAGCAGGCATTAATTTTGTCTTAGTACACCAACATATTTCAAGAGAAAATTTGAATGTCGTACCAGATCTAGGGTACCATCTAGCACCAGCAGCAGAGGAGCATGCCCATGTGGCGAACCAATACTTGTGTGAATGTTTAGCTACACGGATGGATGTATTGGAGGGAACCAATCTCAAGGGTTTGAAGGGTCAGGTTTGTTTTCAATGGTTACTGGTTGCTGCATTGGTGTATTGGCTACACGAATGGATGTATTGGTGTATGGATCGTCTCCCGTACACCAGAGTCGTTTATGAAATCCAAAAATCAAACAGTCGATCCGAACCGTTCAAGTTATTCTCCATATTGAAAAACTCTCGGAGACCAAATTTTACCATTTTTCGAATTTTTTTGCTATATATTATGATATTTTCAAAAAACACTACAATTGGAGTATTTCAGGCCCTCCAATTTGAAAATATCATAATATATAGCAAAAAAATTCGAAAAAATATAAAATTTGGTCTCCGAGAGTTTTTCAATATGGAGAACAAGTTGAATGGTTCGGATCGACCGTTTGATTTTTGGATTTCAAAAACGACTCTGGTGTACGAGGACGATCCGTACACCAGAGTGTATTTTATCACCCCTCTATATATATATATATATATATATATATATATATATATAGAGATTGGCTAATGTCCTTTGGATAGGATAGATGGGTTTTCCTATTTAGTTTCTGACCATCCGATTACATCAAGATGAGTGCACAGATTTAAATAGAGGGATTAGATTGAAGCGCTGAGGAGATCGTTTCATTTATTTTTCCATTTCCTTCCTGCTGTTAGATATCTGTCTCCTTTCTATCCTGCTCTCTCCGTTTGCTCTTTGCTGAAAGTCCAAGCGCCGGAAAGTCCTCCTTCGATCGCACCTCCTCATTTTCTCTCTACTTCGAAACAAAGAAAAACCTAGGCTGAGACAAATTTCTCTCCGCGCTCCGTAAGTCCTCCAGATCTCTCCGCGCTCTGTGCTTTTGCCCTTCCTTCGCCCAAAGACAAATTTCTATTCGCTCCTTCTCTAGCTCGGCTGCTCGGCACATCTCTCTTCCCGGCACAGAAAATCCTAAATGGCGCTGCTTTGTCGACGGTCCAAACCAGTAGTGGAAAGTATTGATTCCCCTTCGTGAGACATATAACTATTCATTTAGCACATCATTTGAAAATTCCTGTCAACAATCGGAAAATTGAACAATAAGATTGACTAAATTTAGTATAATTTTAGTCGATTTAAAGTACTGATCCAAGTGCTATATGTATTAGTCAAAGGTCCTTTCAATTTGAAGCACCAACCCGAGTGCATATCTCTGAAATGCAACAAATGCTACATATATTGATCAATGGTCGGTCGCTTCGATTTGAAGTACTGACACCAGTGCATACCCATGGAATTTGGTGTTATTCACGATTATGAATTAGCAACACTGACTACATACATAGTCAATTAACTAAAAGAACTACAACATACCTATGAAAGCGTGAGAGAAAAGAGAGTTTCAGGTGAAATTCAATGGTTTCAATTTTGGGCAGTACAGATGAAGGGATGAGTTTGACAAAGGTACTCTTTGATTTTGGGAGATGAAGAGGTGAGTTTGAGCAAGAAAACCTTTTGAGTATGAAAAAGATGAGGTCCTGCCAAACAGAAGGCTACTTCGAGCGACATTGGAGAGAGGCGTTCGTACTATCGTGTACAAACCGAGAGTGAGAGAGTGGAGATGGACGACTTCTGGAGGAGGAAGCAAATAACGGAAGGACTATAGGAACTAACGGAGGCGAGGAGAAATATAACGGACATATCAGAATTTTTTAAAACATCCCATCTGTCCTCAGCGCCTCTATCTAATCCCTTTATTTAAATCTCGCACCCATCTTGATGCAATCGGATGGCCAGAAACTGAATAGGAAAACCTCTCTATCCTATCCAAAGGACATTAGCCAATCTCTATATATATATATATATATATATATATATATATATAGAGTTTAGCTACGGTGAGTCGCAACTCACGGAGGGTCCGTGAGTCGCGACTCAAACTCCTAGATCTAGATCAAAATGACCGATCCAAACTGTTCAATATGATCTCCCTATTGAAATCTCCGTGCAAACAAAATTTTTTATTTTTTCGAAATTTTTAAGTATTTTTTTCGGATTTTTAAAAACTGATGTTTTTGAAAGGTTCAGAACCAATTAGATTAACGATTTTCTAAAATTTCAAAAAATACTTAAAAATTTTGAAAAAATAAAAAATTTGGTCTACATGGAGATTTCAATAGGGAGATCACATTGGACAGTTTGAATCGGTCATTTTGATCTAGATCTAGGAGTTTTGGTCGGGACTCACTGGAGGGTCCGTGAGTCGCGACTCACCGTAGCTAAACTCTATATATATATATATAGAGGTGGGCTAAAGTGCCATAGATGTCCTTTTTTAGACATTTTTTTAAGATCCGAAATTCAATCGGTCGATCCAAACCGTTCAAATTGATCACCATATTGAAATACCATTGGAGACCAAATTTTACATTTTTTTGAAATTTTTTGGTATTTATTTTGATATGTTCAAATTGGAGGGTCTTAAATACTCCAATTATAACGTTTTTTAAAAATATCATAATAAATAGCAAAAAAATTCGAAAAAATGTAAAATTTAGTCTCCAATAATATTTTAATGTGGTGAATAACTTGAATGGTTCGAATTGAGCATTTGGATTTTGAATCTCGAAAAACGATTCTATGGCACGGGACCCGCTGTGCCATCTAAGGCACATTAGCCATCCTCTATATATATATATATATATATATAGAGAGAGAGAGAGAGAGAGAGAGAGAAAGCCTTCAATCAAAGCGCTTTGACCGGAGTCTCAGTTAAACCCCGTCGGTTCTCAATTTTGAAAGTTCAAACGACCGATCCGAACCGTCAAATATGATCTCCATATTGAAATCTCCTTGCCGACCAAAATTTTCATTTTTTTGAATTTTTTAAGTATTTTTTTTCGGATTTTCAAAAACAGCAATTTTTGTAGGGTTCAGAACAAATTAGATTAACGATTTTTGAAAATCCGAAAAAATACTTAAAAAATTCAAAAAAATGAAAATTTTGGTCGGCAAGGAGATTTCAATATGGAGATCATATTTGATGGTTCGGATCGGTCGTTTGAACTTTCCAAATTGAGAACCGACGGGGTTTAACTGAGACTCCGGTCAAAGCGCTTTGATTGAATCCATTCTCTCTCTCTCTCTCTCTCTCTCTCTCTATATATATATATATATATATATAACCATTTAAATTGTAATATGGTGTAGAGAATTTGATTGATTTGATGATTTAACTAGTGGAATATATATTTACCAAATACCAAGGTAAACCAACAGCTAAATTTATATGAATTGAACTATATATTAGTTGTAAAAACGACATATATATGAGTAGGTGTTATTAGCATGTGTAGGTCACAAATGTAATATGAACATTCATGTTGGATGCTTAGAGACATCAATTCAATTAAATTCATTCTGTTCAGATTAACGCAAAACAAATCTCAACAGAGATTTAAAAAATGGTCATTGATTTAGTGTTGAGATATTGAAATTAATTTTTTTTCCCGTTGAGAGGAGTGCAACTCAAATGCATATCAATACCAAGGTTAATAATTATTACTAGTTTACAATATTTCTAAATACATATATATATTTTTTTTTTGAGGAAAAGGCCCGTAGGCTAAATATTTTATTAATCAAAATCTTACAATCAATATTACGTACCTATATATAATTTTTTAATTTACGACATCATACAATATCAATCCAAATAACTAACCTATTAATACACACATAAAAACACACATAAGCAAATAAACTATAATTACATCACACAATTATTGAAAATTAAAAGGAAGAAAAAAAGAAAAAAAAATGAAGATTCAAAAGACATATATAGTAGAGTTGTTCAAGTAAAATTAAAGAATAGGAGAGTGTCAATGCCACAAGTTTGAAATAATAAATACTATAATATAGGTACTGGATATGTCTCCACATATCGGACGAATGGAGAGGAGCATAACTAGTTTTTCCCGGTTCCTCCTCGTGGGAATCTCTCTCTCGTGTACCGTCTTTGTACATTCAATCAAGCGAGAAAAACTAAAAAGCAAATGGGAGCCTCCGAATCCATCCTCTCCAAACAATCTCCAGTTCAACAATCCCAGGTACTTCTCTCAATTCATAAGTACTCCTCCCTCTCCGTCGATTGAAATTTTTTTAACTAAACTCTCAGTATGTCCAATTTTAGTTCGTAGACGAGATAACTACAGTATCACAGAGGATCGAAGGGGTCGATCCATTGCTTGAACGAATCCGAGCTCTCAAAATTGTAAGCACCCTTGTTGGAATTTTTGAAATTTAGCCTTAAAAAATAAGGTTAGAAGGGGCTATTTTGCTATGAGAATTTGTTCTGATCTTCAAAAGGCAATCATGAATAATTTCGAAAAAGTACTTCTCAAAATACACTTATCCTTGTTGAAGGTTAAAGATGTGCAATTTGATTGTTTTAAAAGATTAAGTTGTTATCATTTTGTAGAGTCATTTATGAATCATGATTACTAAATCTGGTTTTTCAGGCAACTCCATTGCTTAAAAGCCCTCAATCTGAAAGCAGCTTGACAGATATCCTCTTGAAGAAACCATCTTCAGCCTCTGGTAAGAACAAGTGCTGAAATAAAAACAATGAAGTACTTGTACTATACACTATTCGAGTAGAGGACTTCAAATATAGAAATTATAAATCACAGGAATAATCCTGGGATATGTCAGCATTTTTTTCTGTACTAGTTTCCAAATAGGAAAGATATCATGTGGTGTTGATTTCTGACCATATGTAGAGGTAGGCACCTGTACGATGAAGTTTTAATGAAACCTCGTATTACCACATAGACTTGAGTAACTTAGAATGATTATATTTATAACTATTAATATGAAATTGCATTTTTTATGCCTGTTTCCTTTACTAGGTACGTTGGAACCAAATGTTTTGTTAGAGCTTTTTTCTATATATCGTGAATGGCAAGAGAAGAAGGCCAAGAAAATAAGTCAAAAGCAGGTATCTTTTGCTGATTCATTTTTTCTCCTTGTTCTTCTTTAGATGGGTTGGTCGCTGTTTTCTCAAACAACCAAGAACATGGCCAATTCAATAAGTATTGATACGACTTTGTCAATATACTTTTATTGCCTGAAAGTTGCATAATTTTATTTCTTAGTTTGGTTTCAGTTTTCAGGAAAATAATTGTTTAAAATTGCCAGTTAGAACTTAAAATTAATTTAATAATTGATTAGTATCAAATTTGTCATTTAGGAAGAATTGGAAAACAAAATAGAGACAGTAGATGCCTTGGCTGCTAAACTTCTCCAAAGGTTTACCTATTCTGTTGCTGCCATGAGATCCACTTCCCAGAGCCTGGCCGAAGGTAATTTCATTCTATCTCACTATAGTTAGTAGATCACACAAGGCAGTCTATTATGATGGGTTGGCAGCTTGTAAGCTCTGGACAAGGTTGTGGTTCTCATCGTAAGTCAAATGGCTTAGGTCTGAACCCTTAACTGTCAGGATATGGTCGTGTTTCAGTATTGCTGAACTGTAAAAAGTTTTATTGGATTGATGGGCATGTCAAATTCTGCTTCTTTTATGGGCACTGGATAGTGGTGTATTCAAATGATACATTTGGATAGTGAAATATTATAAATACAGACAAAATAATGCCAAAGAGGTGGATTGGATCTGACCTCCAACCTGTTTTCACTTTAGTTGTTCTTACCCGGAACCTGTTTGGTTAGGTTAATGTTTGCTATTTTTTTTTCTCTGCTGCCTGTTTTGAATTACTTAAGTGTAATTATTTGGCAGTCTATCCATTACAAGTGGAAGTAGGAGAGCTGAAGGGAAGATTAAATGAAGTAATTAGCAACTGTGATGCACTTTGCAAGAGGATTTCTTCTCTAGGACCAGAAGCCTTGGGTGCTACCGTAACTTCCTTTGCACCAAGCAGTGCAAGGGAAGAGGAATCTAGTTTGCCAGACGATGAACTAGAAGTCTAGAACTCCTAAATTCTGATGTTCAATAGTTATTTTTCTTAGTTTCCTTTTTTGCTTTCTATATCAAATGGACTCCAGATTATGTATATGACTGCACTCCCATTTTTTTTTTAGGGGGTGACTTGAAAGAAATTTTAACAAGCTTATGCGCTCCTCGTTCAGAAATTATACTGCCCATTACAAGCAAAATCGGTGCCATATTACTTCGCTAGCCAAGCAGCCCTGCGACAGCTGTCATATATTGTAGTATTAGAGCAACATAAAGATATATCAAAGACTATACCAAAACCTGATATAGAGAAAACAACAGAGAAAGGTCATGCCAATAATAATCTGAAACCAAATGTCAAGTGCCTTCTCGTCGTGAACCTAATAGAAATTTATTTATTGAACTAATTCCATATAGGAGTCGATGTGGAGTTTGCAAATTAGTCAACATACAGCTTAAGTAGCAAACATATGCCCAGTAAAAAGAGGGCTTAGGCATCACAGAAAGAAGAAAATGAGCTCATGAATAACACTAAGTTTTGAATCAAGCAGTACGGAGGATGATGTGAACCCCACTGTCAGTGTCAACAAGGCCACTAATCTCACCAACCCCCAGTGCAAATGTTGCATCTTCAAATGGCTTTTGCATCTGCCCCCGTCCAAATTTACCTGTGTTTTCAAAAAATATTTTCAAAGTTACTGGTATTATCCATGTAAATTGAAACCGCTAAATACCATTAACGTTGTATAGTCAATTCTGGTGTACTGGACCCACATGTATTGTTCCAGGACTAAACTGGCACTACATTCTATTCTCGTGCGGTAAATAAGAGCGAGTAAAGTCCGAATTAAGCCCCAAATCAAGTATGAAAAATTACTCTATCAAGGAGGAGATGGTTCTAAACAAGTAAACTGGTAACGTTATATCAGAACTTCTGACAACACATAAGAGAAGTTTCCTTTTCTGATTAATAATGTTGGCCAAACTAAAACCTCAAAGACTCATACTTCAATTATCTCCTTCCTCTAGCAAACAAGTCCTAGCAACTCATGAACAAATGAAAGCAAAAGTCTCCAAAAAACAATGCTTCAGGCTATGGCACGATGATAATATGGTATTGCATTGCATAATTATATTCCAATGTTAAATCATAGTAGCAATGCATGACAATCAAATCCACAGAGCTAACAAGAAAAAAACAAAATGCTGCATAATAGGTTTAGGTCATATTAGCCTAATTATCCATGCTAGTACTTCTCAAACCAGGTTAGGCTTTATTCAAATTAGAAGATGACCTAAGAAGACTTCAACTATTACATTTCACTTCTCAGCTCAATTATCATACTTTGCAGGGACCATGAAAAAGCACAAACCATTCACTGTAGGCATTGTCAAGTTCTACTTTTAAGCATTTATATCTCACCACAACAGTAGAGTTAAATAAAATAAGCTGATGCTATATTCAATCATACCAATTGACAAAGTATCAATGTTAAATAACCCAAGCCAACTCACTACATATATCTAACATTGTATTGAAATTTTTAGGCTGCACAAACAATACACCAAATCTTATAACACTTCATGGTTTGAGTTAAAGAATACATAATATCAGATCTTAGATCTAGGAAACTACAATCCATTGTACCTTTTTTTCCCCCCAAAATTCCAAAAGAGTCATAAGAAATTAGCTAAAAGCAAAACTATGTGCCTACTAGTTACATAGACATGTTCTATTATCTTGCAAAGAATCAATTAACCACTGCAACAACGCATAAGCCCATAACTACCTTATTAGTAATAGGTAAAAAAAAAAAAAGATTTATACTATCTTGATATCTTGTTATAACTGTGGACATACTGTCTGGTTTAAATCTATGTGATTCAAACCATATATAGTGTTGATATAACTCAACCAAGCTTAAGCTGTACATCTGATACGAAAAGTTCTCTTCGATCAAGGTTGAAAACAAATTATGCATTACCAAGACCCTAGATCGGAATATAAACCCTAAAGATCGTCAAAAAGACACACAGAAACACACCTTTATAACAATTGTTCAATCGAATTTCACTTAATTGCGCAATAACCATCAAATCGACCTTAAACCCCATCATAAAACTAACCCCAACTCAAAATCAGCGAGTACAAGTACAACGATCTTACCTAGATCGCCGCCTCGCTTGGCGGAGCTACAGTCAGAGTGAACAGAGGCGAGATCGGCGAACTTAGCGCGGCCAGAGACGATATCCTCGCGCAGAGACTGAAGGCGCGCGGCCGCCGCCTCGCGGGTGGTGGAGGAGATGACGCGGCCGTCGGGATCCTTCCACGACGCCTTGCGCCTGGATCCCTCGTGCTTTATCAGAATGTGCGACGCTCTCACCTCCGCCATTCTCTTCCTCTCCCTTTCTCTCTCCTCTTCTTCTCTCTAGGTGCGTTTGGATAGGTGTGGGAAGAAGGGAAGAAGAGAAGAAGTGGGAAGAAGTATTGGAAAGTGTGTAACTTTGTAAAGAGTTTGGATTGTTTATAATTTTTTTTTCTTCCCATCTTCCTTCTTCCTCTTCTTCTTCTCTCATCCAAACGCACCCTCTGAGACTGATTAAGCGCAAATATAACAGGAACGAAAAGAGCCATATCTCCCGGGACAGGAATTTTAATATTCGATTAATGTTAATGTTTTTCAGCAGAATTTTATTTAAGAATTTTAGCTGGCATTTTGTAAGTTTGTTAATCTTAAAATATATAGCTTACTAATGCTTAAAAAATTATCTTTATTTCTGTCAAGTGCTCTATATTGGTGACAATTAATATGACTTTGTATCTATCTATATAAACTAGTTCTAATCTCGCGTGTTGCGCGATGCATTCCTATCTGAAAATGTTACGAAACGCTTTCATAATGAGTGAATTAATTGAATTTATCAAACTGAATCCTAATAGGTTTTTTGCACTAATATTACTCCATGAGCTCTTAACGAATTTTCTGAAGCAAAACAACAAAAAATGAACAAAAATAAATTAAACAGATAAGATGACAATTTTTAACTTAGAGAAAATCAAAATATTCTCATGAATCATTCACTAATATTTGTAATAAATGGGTTCATTTAATAATCCAATAATTGTTGAGGATGTTAAAGCATAAGAAATGCTATTATATATAAATACAAAGAATAAACCTAATATCATTTAGCAATATCCGCACAGTGCAATTGCGCAAGTTATTTCAACCTTTGTACCTGAAAAAAATTATTCCATTGTTTGACACCATCTGAATATATAATTGGCACCGCGCCAAAAAGAAAAATATAATTGGCATGCACGAACAAAATGATATATTTTCAGTTCTAGTTTTGATGTAATTACTAATTGCATCATAGCATCATGCTTGAAATTATTGACTTGACAGATTCGCAATAAATATTTGAAACTGATTAAGCTGAATATGATCAGAGTAATTTCCTTTAAAGTATTCTTTAAAATTATTATGAAAAAAGAGAAAAAATTAGCAAAGCAAATAACAATACTATCAGGAAAAAGAAAAAAAAATAAAAATTACTCGCATGAGCAGCAAGCATCCACTGTATAGAGGAGATTCAAGTTATACTGGTTTGCCTCCAAGTGGCTCAAATCACCTGAAACAATGGAATCTGTTTTCTTTTTTGCATCTGAAAGAATAGGAAACGAAATGAGTTCAGTAGAAAGAACTGAAGTAAAATGAGCAACTTAAAATGAAGAGATAATCTGAAAATTACAAAAATAATAAATTGTGTATTTTTACAAAAGTGCAGGGTTTGCTATGAATACATCAATTAGATTGGTCATTCAACAGAAAATGTGACAACTCAGTTTTTTTCTTCGACAATTTGAGTAACCATATTGTTTCTCACCCCAAAAAAAGGAAAGAAAATTAAACTCCAATTGTTTCTTTAAGCATGTCATTGTATGTACCTATGTAAGGATTTATACATCTATTCATTCTTGTTTAATAGTCTTAGTAGAGAAAAATTATCTTTCCTAACCTGAGACAAAATTTATTTTTGACAAAAAAAAAAGATGATAAACAAATAAGGTGATAAACAAACAAAAGCAACATAATGAGAGTTCACCGTGAGCATGCCTATAACACAGATCTTTAAGCGGTATGTATAAGGTGATTATTTGAGAGATCTATTACCTTGACTTCATGCAATGCTACGAAACAAATATCTGTAAGATGAGGTTCATCATTACATCAACTGTATTTCTTTCAAGCCATCATGAATTGAGTGACAACGCACTTTCTGAAATTAGCAAGTGCTACAATTAATCAGCTAGTACTGTATATGATTGTGGTAAAAATATCAAACTTTTATTATACTATGCGGTACCTAAAAAGGAAAGGACCTAACCATTACAAAAGAAAAGGAGAGAGAGAGAGAGAGAAGAAAAAAATGTGAACCAAAGTAGTGAATAGCATAAACCCAGTAGTGTCATTGTATCTTTTCAGTATTAGTTTTTATCTTTCAGAATGTATACCAGCAAGTGCACAACTGCATATTTATCTAAATTTTTGGCCAGAGAACACACCAACACACATCTAAGAGACAAACCAACCCTGTAACTCACTTCCAAGGAGGTGGCATGCAAGCATGATCAAATAGATAAATTATGATATTTTCGTCAAAGTACCTGTTGAGATTAAAAGCAATCTGAAAGGAATAAATTACTCATGTTTCTTTTGCCCAAAAATAAGATAAAGATCACTTGGATGCTTACAAAAAGCACAATTTTTTTCATGCCAATCATTTGTTTACCTCAATCCGATTAAGGTTTAGGGATGCAGTCTTCATCACAAAAAGGCCTATATGGATTGAAAAAGGACAACCTCTGAAAATCAGAACCCAAAGAATTGCATGCCCAATCACCAGCGAAAATATTCCAATCTGTCTGAGTCTGCATAGTCTCAATCGGCAACAACAATCAAGATTATGGTGCTAGTGGCATGATACAACCTGCAAATAAAATAGAGAATTGTGTGCTCAAATAAAAGTGAAGATGCTATATATAAAAATAGAATGATACTGAACTCCTAACCCCTTCTTTTTATGAATGTGTCTTGATAATTTAACAGAAACATAACAAATTAGTTCATACATAACCCCATTTTATCAGTTTTGGTCTCCGATCACAGTTTTGGTATGCATTCTCCAACAACAAAGCTGAAATAGTATGAAATGACTAATGGATTTTTATTTTTGTTGCCTCAACGATCTGAAACAACACTCATCAGTTCCCATCATAATATAAAGTTTTGCAATCAGAATTCCTCAATTGCAAGTAGGTAAAAAAAAATAGTATAACTTCCTATCTAAAAGCATTGTGAGAAAGAAGGATTTAAATTAACATATTAATACTAACAACACTGCAAATGAGCATTACTTACTCCTCACATATTGTCATGCCATTGTGGTTGCCGGTTTATTGTTATTTGTTTTGTTGCGGCAACCACAACGGCATGACAATACTTGAACCCCAAAAGCACACAACAAACAAAAACCAATTGCCGAACTGTCTGTCTGTGTTTTAAGAGAAGGCAGCTTGCTTTTTTTTTGGGCTGATTGAACACGAAAGAAATTTGAAAACCCAACAGAACCACAAAATAAGAGCAGATATGAAGCAGGATGACAAAAATAGCAAGGAAAACCAATAAAAAAGTTCGTAAATTAGATCATTTTTTATGCGGAAAACCAATGTTTTTAAAAAGTAACGTCAATTTATCTAATAGATGTCTATGGCCTTCTTTGGTACTGTTGACACTTGACAGAATAGAATTCCCTTCACATACCTGTGACATATTCCAGAATCAATTCAAGACCCACAAAAAGTTACATCTACAAATCTTGCAACTTGCATACTGTCATTCTTAACAAAATTTAAGTAGGTACAGTAAGAAATTGATGAATTATACATAATAAGAATACCGACCTTCTTGGCCATGAAGACCTACTATTTCAGCGATACCTTCGATAACTTGATAGTGATGGTAGCTCTTCAACAGCTCCTGAATGCCTACCCTCTAAGCAATATATGACAGAAAGATATAGTAAGTATAAAAAGAATGAATTTCATTATTCCTTGAATTAATACACAGCAGTTATAAAATGCTTGCTTGTAAAAGGCAAATGATTTACCTTGTTGAGCCTTGGACCTGACCCGAGATCCTGTTCTTCCGAATCCTAATATAAATAGGAAAAACATTAGTAAGTATTCAAATCTAAAAACTGGAATAGTGAGAGTTAGTAAATTTGCGCGATCTTATTTTTTCTCATCTTATTCGATCTTGACATTATTAGTAAATTTTGATAAATACTATGATGAACATCTCTGAGATCATTGAAAGCATTATAAATTTTATTTTAAAAAATAAAAAAAATCAATAAGAGACTAAACATGAGAATAACAACTGCGCTACTAATTTATCATATAAATATATATCGAATGAAAAGACAAAACAGAAGTTCATCTATTTCGATGACTCGAATGAAATTTGGCAGCTGCGAAAGCAAAGAGAACACATCAATACCGGGCCAACTCTAAGCCTCATAACACAATACAACCGCATTGCTTACCATGATAAAAAAATCAGCAACCAACCAATCTACCAAGCTTTCGGAAAGTACTCTAGAGCATCCATACTTCCATGTAGGCTGTCCAAGTGAAAGTATTTCTAGAGCACAAAAATTACAATCCTTGATCATTATTCATACTATTTGTTCAAAACAAACTACGATCCCTCACCAAATGGTTATCACCAGAAAATTAAAAGAGACAACAAAAGCTAAAATCAAAGGATCATTGATTTATTTACCGACAGAGATACAAAAGAAATCGAGTTTCAAACACAACATGGATGAATGAAATACGTAATTATTTTAATCCTAATTGCAAGATTAGGTTTGCCGCAATGAATAACCTTATGCATGAGCATCAATATATGAATCAGAGAAATCAACATACACTGGTAGACATAGATTTTGTTTTATTTATATGTTTTTGCAATATTGTAAGATAAACTCTCTATCAATTAACATATTTTAATACGACAATGTACGTAACTATCATATATAGAGAGTTTACTTATCTACTATCAAACCACCCTAATTAATAAACATTTTAATGAGATTTGCAAACATTGTCACTGACATATCAGGATTCCAATGTAATCACCACTACAGTTTTATAGAAGGAGCAGGATGCTAACAAAGGCATTGGCTAGCAATTACTCAAATTTCTTGACACATGGAACAAATTGCATAGAGGAAGAGTAAAGAAAAATAAAAAAGGTGCTATTCTACTTCTGAGTACGGGGACTTAGGATTTGGAAGCAATATCGCAAGAAAAGATTGAAATAATAGATAAAAATGCATCCATTGAATATAAATAAAGAATCCTAATATAAAAGATAATTCACATACAAAATTAAAACCTCATCTTGCAAACCACAACAAAATAGTGAATAAAAGACACCAATTTTAAATTCATTGTTAAAGTAAACCGACCAATTCTACATCCACTGTAGCAAAAAAGAAAAGAAAAAAAATTAATAATAAGGAAAATACCTGCAATGTTGCATCTTCACTTGTTCCTTCAACTGTCCGCCTCTTCATAACCTCAAGAAATAGAAGCCAAAGAATCATAAGCAATTAAGCACTATTTCGTCAGAAGCCCCAAACACTTAACCAGGGAAGTAAAAACAAAATCAGACCAAAGTAAAGAGATATCGCGAAATTGCATACAAAAACTTAGCTTTTAAAACCCAAGATCCCAGTCGTAAAGCGATGAGAACTTAACTCGACAGATAAACGGAAAAAAATGGAGATCACATGGCAAGGAGAGGCAACAGGCGCGAACTGTTCCTTACGATCCAGATCTGAATTATTTCATGTGCTTCTATTTCTCTTAGATCGGTGATGAAAGAGATGAGATCAGAGGGCGACGGTGATTTGCAAAAAAAACCCTAGCACAAAAGTCGGAGAGGTGAGAGAGAGGGACTTTGGAAAAGGGAACAGCGGAACAGGTGAGAGAGAAGAGCCGAGCAGAAGAGTCTAAGCACTCCAACGGAGACGATCAATAGACGCGCAACGAATGGCTACGATGCGTTACTGTACTAACTATAGTAACGAAGGGCTCCCACGTGCAAGTCACGCCGGACAAAATTAATATAGTTATAATTTCTAATAATGAATTTTTTTATTTTATCTATACTTGTATGATTTAGTAATATATGGTGCCATAATTATAACATCATGATCAACAAGGTGACAAAAGTCTAATTGGTTTATTACGTCGAAGTAAAAAATAATGTTGAGAACAAATTTTACAAATAATTTCATAACGTTTGCGAAACCTAAATTTTAAGTGTGTTAAGTTTACACTAGGATGCGGTTTTAATAGTTGATAAGTAATAAATCATAAGGTAGTTCATGCCTAATAGGATGCGGTTTTAATAGTTTTATATTTGGAAGTCAAAGGTAGTTCATGTCTAATCTAGAAAAAAAAAATTTATCACCTCATACGATATGCAATCTGAGCCCTTTAATTTTTGCTGATCGATCAATCTGAATGTATTCTAGAAATTTACCCTTCTTAATTAAAAGCCGCATTGGCTTTTAATTAAAAATATTTTTTGGGTTAAATATATTAAAAATAGTTGTACCATTCATCTAATATAGTTATTTATATATAAAGTAGATATAAAATAGATATATTAAATTTATATTTCTTTATACATTGATAAATTTAGTCATCAAAATTTATCAAATGGCTGCGAAGCGCCTCCCTCATCTAGTTAAAATGATTTTACCTGACCGAATCTTTACGATAGATATAAATGTAAATAATGATACTAAACCACACAAATTTTTTACGTAAACACTAAATAGTAATAATAGTTAAAGAGCAAGGTTCCAATGCTAACATTTTTATTGCCCCTAAATGCAACATTCTACTATTTAGTTACTTTTTAAAAATTTAAAATAGTAACATCAAATCCAAACCGTTCATCTTATTTATTTTAACGACCGATGCGTTTTCATATGAGTTTTGTAAATTTTAGAGTTTATTTGATACTCCATCAAAGGCTAAAATATGAACGTATTAAAATGAATCTATCATAATTAATAAGGTTCGTTTATTTTTCTATCTCTTGATGGAGTATCAAATAAAGTTTAAAATTTACAAAACTTATATGAAAACGCATCGGTTATTAAATTAAATAAGATAAACGGTTTGGATTTGATGTTGCGATTTTAAATTTTGAAAAATAACTAATTAATGGAATGTTGACATTTGGGAGCAACCAAAATGTTGGCATGGGAACCTGCAAGTTAAAACATGTCACTAAATTTATGAGCTAATAATAATAATATAATCTTTCCTCGTAAAATTCAATATCAAATTTTTTATAAAAATAAATTGAAGTTTTAATTCGGGAATGATGAGGTACATCAACAAGGGTTTATCATTCCATCATCACATATTTTTCTCTTTCTATTTTTAGAATATTTGTTCAGCACGTCGCTCATCCCTTTTTTGTTTTTGTTGCTCGTCCATGTCGCTGATTTCCTGTCAATCTGTCATCTAGGACGTACTCACCCCTCCCCTCCTAACACCTTTACTTCCCTCCTTCCCCCACTTCATGTCGACCCCCACCCTACGCCTCCCTCCCCCACCAATTGTCCTATAAAATAATATCAATTGTCTTGTATACAAGAACAATTGATATCATTTTCTAGGATAATTAGAATGTATAAAAAAAACAATTGGTATTATTTTCTAAGACAATTAAGATGTATATAAGAACAACTGGTATTATTTTCTAGAACAATAATTAAGATGTATATGAGAACAATCAGTATTATTTTTAGAACAATTAAGATGTATATAAGAACAATTAGTATCATTTTCTAGAACAGTTAGTATCAAGAAATGGGAGGCCAAGGTGAGGTAGGGAGAGGATGAGTGTCGATGCCAAGAGGGGGTATGTAGACGCTGGGTACACTAGTTACGGTGGGAATGGGATAAACACATCATTTATGGTGATGATGCTAAGGAGGTGTGGTGTTAAGCAATTTTGATTTTAGTTCGAAAATAGAGAAAAAAAATAATGTAAAAATTTTACAGCTGCGAGAAACAAATTGGTTTAAACTCCATTTAAAATAAATTCGGAAGACGATATTTTTAAAATTATTATCTGCAATCTAAATGTTATTTAATTTTAAATTATGAATGATTGTGGTCGATCATAATTGAAAATGAACTGAAAAATTCCACGCATGTTATAACCATAAGAAGAGCTCTCAAGAGTGTAAACACACTATAGCAAAAATTACTGGTAGTGCTAAAATCAAACGTATTTGATGTTTGAACTCGACAAATGTTGTTGAATCTCAGTTTTCGAAATTACAACTATAAATTTAATCCGCTCAATTTGTTTTACATGATGAAATCTCCTTAGAGATAAAATTTTATCTCTTTTTCAATTTTTTTTTTGAATTTTAGAAAATCCTCAATCGAATGTAAAAATATATAAATTTAGTCTTCAACATAATTTTATTATGGAGATCAAATTTTAACGATTCAGATTAGCTCCTCAAAACATTATAATCATTTTGGACAGGGTCGTTTCCGCATAAAGTCGTCCCCAATCCTAGGGTTTTAATTTCTCACACTCGGTCTGACGCCTCTTTCTGCCTCTCATTCGCATCTCTCTCGTTTCCTCTCGCTTTCTCCGATCTCCTTCTCTGACAAAATGGCCGGCCTCCCTGGTCCATACTCCGGCGTCAGCACGCTCGCATTCGTAAGCCTCTCTCTCTCTCTCTCTCCCGATCTCGAATTTGGATCTAACTTTCTGTTATTCTTTTATAATTAACTTGGGACGATGAATCTGATGCGTAGGTTGCGCGTGCATCAGCTTTTGCTTTCGGAGCAGTTTATGGAAGCATCAAGCTATCCGTTCTAAAGGTCAGATCTCGATTCGCTCTCTTTTTCTTTTCAATTTTGGAGGTTTAGCCGATTTTATTGTGTCCCAGTATTAGTTCTCGATACTGGGCACTTATGATTGGATACAAGGATATGTAATTATGGGTTAAATTAGTGTTTTATTTAAACCAGTTTGTTGCATAGATGGTTTGTGCCCAAGTTTGAAATTCTGAAGCTAATGAAATCAATTGGAACACTTTTTACTAAATTGATTGGCTAAGTTACTGTGAAAGTTTGAATTGTCCATGCCTGAGGCTGACACACTATTGATTTGCTTTTAATCTATACTTATTTCATTTAATTCTTTTCTGGGAGGTTCAACATCACTTTATCTTTGGATTTAGGGTTCAATTTTTAGATGCAAATCGACTGATTTGGTTATTTGGATTGTGCACTGAAAATAAATATTGCAATGAATTTAGTGAGTTGTAACAATTTTGCTTTAGGTCCTTATAAATGGTGTTGCATTTCCAACTTGCTAGTTATTGGTTAGTTGATTTTCATTTTGTTATTGAGGAAAGGTGAAGGCATTTGAACCATCTTTATTAATTCTTTGTTGCTAACTGCATTTTCACTAATCTCCGGGGTGTGTTTGGATAGGCCGGGAATAGAGAATAGGAATAAGGAATTTCGGTTTGCATGCTTATTCTTATTCTTGTGCAACCCAAACAACATATGAATAAGGAATAAGGGCCCTTATTCCTATACTAACAAAACCATGATATAAGAATAAGGAATAAGGATAAGCACGCAAACCGAAATTCCTTATTCCTATTCTCTATTCCCGGCTTATTCCGTTCCATCCAAACACACCCTAGTGTTTTTTAATGTTGGCCAATTTTGTGTAAAGAGTCCCCCCCCCCCCCCCCCCCTAACTAAGTCCTATTCTAGTACAGTCTTGTTCTAGTTGTTAATTACTTAAATTGCTTATTTTCAATCTCTTCAAGTAAAGTACCTGTTTGTATCCTCAAATGTTGACAGTTGATTGGCCTTCTATTATGTTGGTTTGTATGTTGTTATTATCTGAGTGTGTATCTCTTATTATGTTGATTGGCCTTCTATTATTTTGGTTAAGTTTGTTTGCTGTTTTCTGTCCTGAAATTGGTTGTTAATATTTGATTTTGGTCAAGTTGGTAGCTGCTGTACCTACTGGTACTGAACTTTCCTGGTCTGGCATCAGCCAAATTAATCAATATGTTGTTTTTCTTTTGATATGTATATGACCACCTGCATGTGGGTCTTTTGCTTGAAAGTAACAAGATTTCTCATTTCTGATACAGTCTCAAAAGAAGGCCCATGAGAAGGCTGAAGCGAAAGCACACCACTGAAGAGTTTTGGAAATTGAGGGTTTTGCCTGAATCAATAGTTTTCTGTTCATGATTTCTTCTAGTTCTCATCTCCTTTAGGATTTTTCCTCTTTTTGCAGTATGTATGCATAATAATTCTTCCTGAGGCTTCAAATCTGGAAATATGGATTCCATATTGATTTGAACTTGTGTTGACTTCAAATTTACACCCTTACTTTTCTTGAAAGTGAAAGAGATGCTGCAGTTCAAGCTGTTTTGGCATACTTGCTTTTCTGTTATCTTTTTGTTCCATAATTTGTTCTTTGTACCTGCTATATCCTAGCTGAGTTTGTGTAGATTTTGCCTGTCAAGTGTATTTCTTTTGTTTGAAAATTATCTAATAGTTGCAATTACTGCTACAAACGGTGTTGTTGGCAGAGTTAATTATGAGGAAATTGTGTGCATTACCATTAGATTTGCAAAAGTTTCTTACATCTGTCTAGTTAGTAACTTTCAAATGAGGCTATACAATACCACGATATAGTGAGGGCTTTTTTGTACTTTGTTCACAAATTTAAGAAAGGCTTTTGATCTCATGAAATACCAGTCTATAAATCGGTTGTATAATGTGTTTGCATGCATGAGTTTAGCTTAATTTTTAAGTTAGTAATCTAATTTGTTAATCTACAATTGTCAAACGAGTTTGAGATCCAGGATGTTAGTACTCACATTAGTAATCTAATTTACTAATTTCATCTCAAATACTAACTTGTGATGTTGCCAAATGCCTCCATAATAAAAAATAGACACAGATGAAATAGAATTTGTGTTGACTCCATTATCTAGGTGGAGCGAAGCAGAAATTTCAGTTCATGTGATTTCAAGAGAAATCTCATATGAAACAGCAGATGAAATTTGTCAGAAGATACTTCTGATCAGCCAAAACTCTGAATTCCGTAGCTTTTGTTGAACTAATTGAAATTGTGTGACCACTCTTCCGATCAACAAAACCTTTAAATTGAATTGAACTTTACTCTCGCGCCTTACGACTTTCTTTCGATCAGAGTATTAACTTCTTATGGACCAGTAAACGTAGTAAAGTTGTGAAGTTTTAGTAGGAAAGCTGTCACAACAGTCTGGTATGCATGTTACCAAATTTGAACTTTCCCTTTCTGGACAAAATTGCGAAGTCTACGTGCATCATAAGGACCACTGTCCACTGGTCATGTGCTGATGCTTCATAGTTTCATTAGAGCAAACAGTTAGTCCGTGTTGGTGCCTAGAAAAACCCAACCATTTAAATTACTAATTTGAGTTCTTTTGCATTTCATTTTTCACTAACTTGTTAGGTGGGACTCGTTTTATCTTTTGGGTTCGTAATGATACGAAGTAAATCGAGGCGTTACTCTGAAGTACTTAATTAATTGTTGAACCTCTAACAGTTCGTTTAACGTTTTTCGAGTTATACACGTGTAGTGTACATATCATTTTCAGAAATAAGTTAGAAACAGATGTTTATCACTGCCTTACAAAAGGAAAAGAAACATATGCGATCATGCTATCCTAAAGAAGCATCAACTAACAAGACCACAAATGCAAAAAATAATCATTCAGTTTTAGTATTGCAAAATAATGATATGCATAAAATATATATAATATATTAATCTCCATATCTCTTGGGTCTTGGCACTAATTACTGCATAACCACGGAAGCAGTAATTTAAAATAGAATAGCTAAAGAAAACTACTTTTTTGAACAAGTCTAGCTTAATTTAGGCCCAGACTGTTCTCTTAAGCTAGCCTATCAAGCTGGCCCATGTATAAGTACATAAAGTAATATACAAATTTAAGATTCCTAGTAGGTAGTATCTCTCTGTCTATAGATACTATATAGTCCGTCCCTTGTATTGATCGCTGCAACCTGGACCATTTACCAAACGCAAAACAACCATTGTTCACCACTTCACTGACTTTGCATTAATTCTATTGATCAGATTAGTTCATTTTGATCCTCTGACCAAGAGGAGGTTAATTGGCGAAAACTTTTGTAAGAACCTGCTTAGTGCTCTAGGGAATGCCAAGTTAACTTAGAATCTTATCTTGAAAACATAATTAGCTTGAGCATGTCTCGTTGGAATTTTGTTGGTAATATGGAGAACCTTTTCTATGGGTGCGTTTGGATAGGTGTGGGAAGAAGGGAATAAAGGAAGAAGTGGGAAGAAGTATTGGGAAGTGTGTAACTTTATGTAGAGTTTGAATTATTTATAATTTTTTTTCTTCTTCTTCTTTCTTCCAACGATCCAAACGCACCCTATGATAGCATTTTGGTAACTTTTGCATAAATGCGACTAGCTAGCTAGTAGGATAAGACAAACCAAAACTCAATTAATTTGCTTCTACGACTACGAGTCCTGTCATCCTGTGACATTTCTTTGAAAATACTTTCATGTAGCGACAAAAGTGGAAGTTGCGTTCTATTACAAATTTTCAATTGTGTTTGTGCTGGAACAAAAAAAGGTACAAAGAGAAATATGCAAAAGTTTGCTGAACTGCCAGCTGTCAACAAACGATTGATCTTCATGTTTTTCTTGCTGGCTTTCCTTCCAATTTTTATTTTTGAAAAGTGACCCTTCCATGCATGGTTATAACGGAATAACAAGTGAAGTGGCGGGGAAGTAAAGAACCCAATAACCATCGTTTTCTTATATCATTTTTTATGATTTCCTAAGCAAATTCTCTCTCTAACCAACATTCCCACCATATTTCTACCGCCTCAACTCTTTCTCTCTCTTTATCTTTTCTCTACTAACCACTCTATCAATCTAGACCTTGGCCTTGTCTTATCTACACACCTATTATTAGTTTGGCACTTCTCTCATAAATACTATTAAGTCTATAACGTAGTGTACGTTGTGTAAATAAATCACCATAGAACTCTTTACTCTTGAAGAATGGAAGGAGAGGATGATGGTATTGTGCTTGTGGGAAGAGCTGAGATCGATACCAGTGCCCCATTTCGATCAGTAAAGGAAGCTGTTGCGTTGTTTGGAGAAAAGGTCCTGGCTGGAGAGGTCTATGCCGGTCGCATTAGTGAGGTAGTGTATATACATCTCTTTTTTCTTAAATTCAATACTAAGCCAATTTATGATATTGTAGAAATACGATCAATTTCTTGCTCGATAAATTAAATAAATTAAGGCATTACCTTATTTTCTCTCCCAAAAGAAACATGTACGATATTTATCAGATGACATTTAGGTAATTAACCTCTAATTCAACATCTCCTATATTTCACAAAATATTTAAGTATTAACTTCTGAATTATTGTGAACTAGAAAGAGGTATATTTTGTCAGGAAAGGGAGGGGAAAGGTAGTGAGGTTGTTTTCCCATCCGATATAATAATGCAACCAGGAACTAGTCTATGATAAAATAACTTTCCTACAATATCTTAATTGTATCAAATTATGCAATATATGGGTTCCTAGATCATAACATCTGTTAATTTAAAGATTCTATCAAATTACTTTAGTTATCAGCTTACTGAGACTAATTAAATGATGTGTGTTGTTGCAAAATATCATAAATAGTGAAAGACTAAGATAAGCTTAGCAAATTATATTACTTCAGATTAATTATTTTGCATTATAATTGTAAAAACAACTCTTTAATATATTTTGATGAGTCTTAAGTTATTAGTTATCACAACTAATTCGAAAACCGTACTGCTCAATTAAGCAAAACAAACAAACACAAACCATAAACGACAATAGAGAGTCTATATAACCAGTTACTGTCTTCAGTATTCTTGGGCCACTTGTACATTTAGATTGAAATGCATTTCTTGTTAGCGAAGCAAAGTATTGCCAACGACCTTATCACAACACCGCTTGCAACAGTATAAACAAATTTTAGAACAAAAACCTCTCTGTTTTTATTACATTACAAATTACAAATTAACATAAAGGTCTTTAATTACGGCCCAATTGATTTAAACTGTCCCAACACATGAATAAAATTGGGCTCAGATTAATAAAATAAAAATCAATATCTAATTACCTAAACAAGAAGCGTGGCCCATTAATTAATACTAGGTAGAGACCTATCTAACATCTGAATTTACAAACAGGTTCTTCATCTAATTCGAGTTGAGACTACATAGTTTATATCACAAATATATAACATAATTATAACTAGTATTAAACCCACGGAACTAACATTTATAAATTTAACTTTCTGCACCATTCATGTATATATTAGATTCGAGCAGCAGCGAGCAGGATGGAGAAGACAGAATCACGCCAAGGATCTATGTTGGCAGAGCTTGAAGTTGCAAGGCGAGAGCTCGAGAGAGAACGAGCTGAGAACAAAAAGTTGGCAGGACGAATCAGCGCACTAAAGGAAGAGCTTGACAAAGCGAAGGTCGAACTGGAACAGCTGAAGGATCGTGAATCGTCTGACAAGAAGGTCATTGAGTTGGAGACTGAGGATTTAAAATTCATCGAAATTTCAAATGAGGTTGAGATTGAGAAAACCCCAGCTAATCCAACAGTTGAGTTGCAAAAGAAGAGGTATGTCACATTTGCTAGTCCACCATCTGTGACTCACACACCGCCCGTGACAACAACCATCATGTTGGAAAGGCAATTTTCTCTTGGAAATGAATGCGATTCGTTTAAAAGCAAGAAGAAGAGTAGCAAGAAGAAGCCTTTGATTCCACTAATAGGAGCCCTTTTCATTAAGAAGAAAGGTCATGGTCTTGATGCATCTCCAAGCAATCGTAATCATGTGTACTATTAACCATGCCTAGATAAATTTTACAAACAAAATTATATAGAAAGAATGATATTTTGCATTTTTTTTTCAAAATAGAAGATCAAAAAGCTATCTGCTAATCTACACCTTTTATTTAAGTCGGTTCGGTTCATATATATCCAAACTAAAAGAAGAAAAAAAGAAAAGAAACCTCAGCCGTCTTAACAGAAAAGTGGAGGTTAGCACTTAGCAGATGAAATTATGATTTTGATTGAATACTGTTTATTTTCTTATATATATACGGTTTCATTGCTTATATTTTGGCATGTGTCTGTTGTAAGTTGATCTGCCTTTTGAATAACAGAGTGAACATACACAATACAACTATTGAGGAGATCTGTTTCTTAATTTTATCTTTATATTACCTACCACATTTGCTTTTCACGTGTTATGTGTAATTAAATTCAAGCAACTGCGTTTAGGATTTATCTGACAATCAGAAATTAACACACACACATCATTTGTTCTGACTAGATAATAGATTTACTGATTTACATGACTCATAAGGATGGGAGATTGAGAGAGACAGAGACACTAAGTACAACATAACTACTTGTTCATGCATATAAACAAAATATCAATACTACAGATCCTCCAAGTTTGGTGCTCTTAACCTAATGTCTCGTGATGACGACTTGTTGAAGAACTCGACACAATCTGCTATCGCCTCATCATAGTGCTGATTCAATGGATGTAAATTTGCACTGCATGACTGCTTGGGTGTATCAGCACAGTTGCTTTCCTTTGAAATTATGAGGGAGCTTTTAACTGAAATTTGTGGCCTAGATGAGGGAAAAGAGAAGAACCCCAGTAGTATCTTTGTAAAGCCATGCACTAACCTAGCTGGCCAGATGCCAACTCTAGCTCTGCCTTTCTGGCCTCTGTGGGTTGCTTTCACAACCTTAAAACTCTTTGCTTGAAATTTGGACATTCTAGAGAGAGACCCTAGCCAGATACTCCACTGGTTATGTGGTGAAAGGTACTTATTCCTTGAAAAAGTAGGGTATGGTTTGAGAGGTCTACTTTAGGAAAAGATTATTAGAAAGATTTGGCATATAATTAAACCTTAGACTCAAACCAGGAGTACAACTGGACTAAGTAGAAAAATAAATTCATCTCTTATGTCATTTCCATATTTATATTTGCTTGAATAAATCATGGTACATGATTCTATATAAATGAAGTTCACTGTTCACCACACTTCATTGTTTAAAATCATATATAATAGTTTACATATATCCTAGTGCACTCATCTCAAGAATCTATAAGCATTTCAAATCCATAATTAAGTTTTTATTTTTTAAATATTTAAAAAAAAAGATAAATATTTTGTTATTGTTGAAAACAGCAGCAGATTTTCATAAAACTTGTTGCGGAAGGGCAGAAATTTTCATAGCATACAAGATAATTATTTGTGTGTGTGTGTGTGTGTGTTTTTTTTTTTTTTTGTAAATAGCATTTTTATTTTTTTATTATTTTTGCTTCAAGTTGCACTTGAGCTGAAAATTCATCATTGTGAAATCGTTTTCTTAGAAAATATAAAAATGACAGTATCTCCCTATATTCATTTTCTTGAGGGGAAAAAAATGAAGTTCACAGTATGCATAATTAACTATATCAAACAATAATAATTTGTCATGCAATCTCTTGCTCTACACATTTAATGGTGCACTGCGATTAAGACAGGTTATCTTTAGTATGTGGGGTAAAGCTTAGTAGTGGAAAATAAAGGCCATATGGCATCATCATTGGAAACTGACCTTCGTAGTGCCTTGCAAATCAATATATTAGGAACTTGGATATGTCCTTGCAATTAAATTATACTGACGGCGCTTTGCCGTACGATGCATTTTCTCGTACTAATTAATGCTCTTGGATATGCAGTTGGTTCATGAACCATAATTGATGAAATTAATTAAGTCTGATGAATTTTACATGAGGATCCAATCCATCCCTACTTAAGCTATTATATTTGTCATTTTAGTGACATATCCAAAAATCCAGAAACAAATATTTTTTTCGTGCTGGCCCCTTTTTCCGTTTTGAGAAAAAGATAAATATCAACAATAATTTCAAATGAAACTAACATTATTTACAAATGATGCAAGTTCAATATTAGATAACTACGAAAAAATTTTAAACGTCAACAAATGCTCCCGAATTGAAATGTAACAATACAAATGTTGGTTTTCTTGTTGTAATGGTATGATCTAACGAGGGAAAATTTATGAAAAAGGAAAGAGGTTGCTTGTGTTTTTTTTTTTTTTAATGTGCGCGTTTGCGGAAAGGATGTGTTTGGTTGATCTTTCTTTTATGATTGGACTATACTTTTTAATTTGTGTATGGTACATATTTTATTTTGGAAGGGAATGTTTGCGTCATTTCTGGGGTACTTCCGAAAAGGTTTACTTGCTGAGGTATGAGACAGAGAAATTGCTTATGCATGAAATTTTGTTATACATCGTTGTCCAAACAAATTTAAGGGAAAAAATATATAAAATTCTTTTGATATATACTTATGCAGACTCTTAATTAATTATCACTTTAATCATTTGATATATACTTATGCAGGCTTTTGATATATATTCTTTTGTTATATCCAATTATGAGTAATTAAGCTGACACGTGGTTTGCCCTTGCACGTGTAAATTAATGTCTGTGTGCCATCATAGTAATACCAAATGCCCTGCTTCAATTAAGTGAAATTGGAGTCGATTTTCTTGTAATATTCTTTCATCTTTTTTTTTTTTTTGGGAAACAGGTGGAGAATTATATTGTTTAAGAAGAATGTAAAATCTTTGCTCCGTTTTGGATAGGTGTGAGAAGAAGGGAAGAAGGGAAGAAGTGTGAAGAAGTATTGGGAAGTGTGTAACTTTGTGAAGAGTTTGAATTGTTTATAATTTTTTTCTTCTTCTTCCTTCTTTTTCTTCTTTCTTCCAACAATCCAAACGCACCCTTTGGATTGACTTTTTCTTGTTATAATTAGAAATTATTAGTGTTAGAACGTTATTTAATTAACAAGTGGAAGTATATTATGATCATTTTCCTGTTTTTCTTGAGAAAGAAAACGATTAACAATATATCTATCACAAAAATGATAGTGAACGCTAATTTAATATTCAACTTTTTTTCCACAAAAGAAGCTACTTACTTTCTGCTACGCAATTAAAGTTTGACAAGTGTAGTCATTATGCAAAGCATTAATATAGTAATATTAAATGTTGTACTATGTTTATCTTTTACTAAAATCATTTGTGCTTTATTTATTTTTATTGCTAATTAATATCTGAACCTTATCATGACAGCGATAGCCCGTGAAACCAAACCTCCTTTGAAGGTTATGTTATGTGGTGTTTCATGTAGCAGGTTGTGAGCCTTGTTGTACATTTTGTTTCCATTATATAGTGTCATCATATTGTATGTCTATGATATGTACATCAAAGGTGACATAAAAATTTGCTAACCTTGTCGGTGATTGAATTAAAAACGTTGGGCTTTCTCAGCCCAGATATGAGGCCCTTTTATTTTAATAAAGGGCCTTTTAGAAAGGAGAATGTTAAATTATCACAGTGTTACTTTTGTGCAAGTCTAAACTGATCTATAAAATTATTCTTCCTCAGCAAAAATATGTCACACCCACTCAATTTTTCTTTTTTCAACATTCACTACCATGGAGAAAGGAAATACCTCCAACAGTGAAGTGCGGGAATGGCCATCTACTCGACATGAGTACTTGCCAAATTATACACATTTCCCTGCCAATCCAAATGAGATCGAAAAAGGAGATTATCATGCGATATGTAATAAATGTTACCGCAAATTCGACTACAATATCCATTCGCAATATGGTGGCGAGTGGCCATTATACACCCACTATCAGTGGCACATTCATGGTGGCCCAGAAAGAAACCGCAGGGAGAGATTGCGACATTACCTTACTAAACCTGAGTAGAGCAACTCTGAACTCTATAAAAAGTACTACACAGAACCTGAACCCATGCCGGAACTCAAACCGTGGAAACCAGATCCTACACCCATGATTGTTTACGAAAGCATATACGATTTTCGTGGAGACCACACAGTGAGTTGTACAAAGTGTGGTCAGGTTTTCAATTTCAAAGATACCATTTTGCGTGACCACTACGATGAACACAAAAAACAAGAAGAGAGGGATGAAATTGTAAAGAGATTCAGAGTGAAAGAACAATGGTTCGAAAGGAGAAGAATGGAAGAAAAGGCCGCCGAAGAGAGCCGGAGGTTGCAACAAGAAAAAATTGGAAAAAAAATTAAGGAGAGCCTAATAAAGATCAAGAAGAGAGATGAACAACGCAAAATTGCAGTAGCTAGAATGGCTGAGATTGAGCAACAAGAAGCCGAGGCAGCTTTCTGGAACGAAGCCGCTCAATTCGCAGACAACCCGACTGCGAATAATCAGCTGAAATTTTGACCGTTATTTCGTTTTGTTTCATTCAAAAGAAAACGAAACAACTAAGAAATATGGTTGCGTTTAAAAAAACAAAACAGTTAACGAAACAATAAAACGGTTTCGTCCATGTGTAAATCACGAAAATTTCATCAATTTCGATCATTTCGTATAAAATGAAACGGTAAACGAAATTAATAGTTAGTTTCATCAACGAAATAAAACGGTTAACGAAATACCCTACATTCGTTACCGTTTTGCAGTCCTACACTTTTTCCCTCAATCATCCTTTTTTTTTTTCTCCTCCACTATAGGATCTTTTATTTTTTAAACCTTCACCAAAAAAAAAGAAAAGATAGAGAGGTTCAATGTAATGCCGCCCAGTATTAAAAATGACGAATTTTTTTTCCTTTTTTTCCCATGTAATGGGCTCTAACTTTTGACGCATACGAAACAAAATTTGCGAAGTAGTTTTTAGATTCAAGATTTAAACTTAATTCGAAATAATCCAACTAAGGTTTCAGCTTGTTCATCAATCCTGATAAATATTGCATGCAAAAATAAAATCACTTCTACAATTTTTTTTTTATCGAGGATCGAGATTTGCTATTGCACACCTTAAATTAATGATTGAAAAGTGGACGCAACCATACAAGAAATAAAAAGATGGGCCCGCCATGTTCTTCCATTTGAGTTGGATATTATTTTCAATTATTATAGACGCAGCAGATCACTCTTAACATGTATTCCTTGTAATTTATTCTCCACAAGCATTGGGAATGCAGCTAAAAATCCTCTGTATCTGCATTGTTCATTTCCGGTTCATTTAGAAACTATAAATTGAAGAGAAGTATATTATGTGGTTAATCCCTTTTAGTATAGCAATATTATAAATACATGATAGAATTAAGGTTTTAATCAATTTAGCCACAATAAATTAACATTAATTTATTCAATTTTATGTTACCGTTTTCTATAACCTAAAGGATTTTTCAAAAACAAAAGAAAGATTTAATTACCATCATGAGCAAATGGAAATGAGCGTTGATTCTTGAGAGGTTTGATTGATAGCACATTGAGGTTTTCAATATTTTGCTATGCAGTATATCTTGGTGAGACTAGCATGGCTGCACCGACCAAATCTGTGATTGAAGCTATGCATGTGTTTGCTTTTTATTTTTTAATTGATAAATGACAATGGCCTGAATGAAATTCTGTACTTCTTCATAAGCGTGGATACAGATACAGTGCATCTGTGCATGTTGAGCCAATATTTTTCAGCTATTCCACGACCAACCAGTGCGACGATCCACACACGTAAATATGTTGAAAGCATCTCTACTCTTAAGGCTATGTGGGAAAAAGGAAGGGAAAGAATGGGAAGAGAAGAGGAGTATGTTTCAAATTTGGGTGTAATCACAAGTGTCTCTCTCTTCACATTTTTATCGAAGAGTTCAACCCCATTCTCTCTCATTCTCGTTTTTTTTTCTTCAAATATCAGTTTCTAGAGCAGGGTAATAAGTTTGGGCAGGAATTGGTCAGCTACCCCTCTTTTTCACTCTTCTTTATTCACCTCTTCTGGAGCAGGGCCTAAAAGAAAATCATGTAGGTATGTGTGAAATATGAAGGAAACCTTTTGATTTAGTTAAGTGGTTATTTGAAATGTTATTCGGTGTTTCAATGTAGGAACATGTTTAGACAAAGACAAATCCATGTTCTCATCTTGATATATTTAAAAAAAACTGTTATCAAAGTAGCAAAGTTTTTGTCTAGACTTGAAAAAATTAGTAATTTAAATTATATATATTTGTACGTGGACTTTATCGCACGAGTAAATTTTAATTGGATTTAATTGTGATATTATATGCTCGTGCAGTCGTGCTTATTCTGAATTTAGATTCTCTATTATTTAAATAGACGGATGGTTCTTCAAAATAGTTGCTAATTGTACTGTTTTATTAGTCCATATTAAAATTAAATTTATGAATATTTCAAAAAATTCGACTTAGTAAGCTGACTTTACTAATTCAAACATATCCAAAATTAAATATGCACTGCAGTGGTTCTATACAGCTTCGGCTGCATGGCTGTGCGCCACATGGTATCTAATGTGAATTTAGTATGAGGCACCAAAATGTGCAATAATTGGTGGCCGCCCACACCGGTGTTGTCAAGTTGGGGAACAGTAAAATCCAGGAAATGCTCCTTAAATTTGATCTCTGTTGGTACTTGGTAACACATGTACCAGTGGACAAACTAGATTAAATTTGAGAAATGTAAGCGGAGGAGGAAAGGACAAAAGAGCATCTGCATAAATGCCGCCTTAATCAGAGGAAGAGATTAGAGAGGGATTTAGTATCAGGACCTCCCTAACACATATAAAACGGATTAAATCTTAGTATCTTACTAATGAGGATGCAAGTTATATTTAATTTCTTCTGTATTAACTATTCATTTATAAATGTTTAGTTCAATACATCATTTTTTATATATAAAAATAATAAAATTTGTAAAGTTTTGAGATATAATTTACTTTTTTCGTGCATAGAAAATATTGTATATACATCATTGAAAAAAATATACATTCCTCTTAACTTTTTGTTTGCCTGTGATGGGGTAATTAAATGTTTCTTTTATTTATTTTTGGAAATTTTAATTATTATATATGTTTAAGGTAAACGTCCAGGAATTAAACATTCAGCTTATGTACTTCTTTATAACCAAGATGAATTAGGCATGTATAAAATTTGACTATTAAACTACTAAACTACGTTATCTCTGAAAACATAAGGTTGCGATTATAACAAACAAATTTGTGGCTCCCCCAAGGCTACTACCTTCCATTGGACAGTCCAATACGGGTGAAATATATTTTATTGAAAATATAATTTAACTTAGCAACAGAGCTACCATGTTGGAAAAACAAATCATCTATATATTAGTACTGCTCTGATCAGACGAATACCACTACAATGCAACAAGCAAGAAGTGTGAGCAGACAGCCCATGATTTCTTCTACGGCCACAATTTCCTGCATGCCAAGGTTGCGCCGTCGGCCGACAGCTTTCACCACGCCAATGTCTCTGTTCAATCGGTTGCGCGAGGTGCTTTTGAGGCTAATTATGATCTCATCATCTGTCTCACGAACTGAGGAAATGCATCAGGCACCACCGGCTCGGGTGTATCATAATCTCGATTCACACCGGAGCGAGGCCGTGCAAGATTGCATAGAGTTCTTTAAGCGATCTGCAGTTGTGGGGCAAGCAGAAAAAACAGAAATTTCAGATAGCAGAGATGAATTAGATATTTGTGCAGCTAATTAATTGGTCTAGCTAATGTCCTTTGATTATGTTCTGTAGGGTTTTTAATTTATTCTGTTGTATTAGGTAGTACATACTATGCTGTGGCATTGCTATGAGTTCTTATTACGTCTGTTTGTGTGTATCAGATGGGATTGGAATTGGATCATGCATATGACATTATTTTTGTCATTAGAAACCATTTTATCGTAGCTCTCAAGGTATGGAATTTTCTCAGCACATAATTAATCTTGTGCGGGGATTCAGGTGGCCGTATTGGATCAACGGGTCCACGCATTTTTGTTCGTATATTTGTGTTGGATGATTTTTCAATTAAAATTTGGGTTGCGTAATATTTTGATCGATTTTAAGTATCACATATTTGGGAATTAAGTCCCGTTTCCAAGTTCTCCCTAATCGGGTCGGATATTCATTCGAAAAATAGGTTGGTTTGTAATTCGGTGATAATTATTTTTTAAGAATTGGTGATATCTTTTAAGTTTGAATAAGAAATAAAACCAGCATATAAGAAATTATATTTAAAACTAAAAAATAATAATAAAAATTTTTAAGTTCGATCTTTACATACGTTTTATATTTGGTCAAGCTTGACTATAGATTGAATTTTTTTTCTGAAAAAATACAACAAAACATGCTTCACTACTAAAACAAGCAAGTTAATGTGTTATCTCAGTTTAGTTACACACATATCTGGAACCTCTCCAATTAGGAGCTAAGATATGTTACGGAGGTAGACTAAAATCACCCGCGACTAATTGATGGATGGACCCATCAGCCACAATTATATCTTAATTTTTGAGGTTCTAAAAGTTAATCCGAACCGTTCAATGTGTTTTACATAATGAAATCTCATTAGAGACCATTTTTTTTTCATTTTTCTAAACTTTTTTACTATTTTTTCAGATTTTTAAAAAGTATTGTTATTGAAGGGTCTAGAATTATTTAGATTAAGAATTTTATAAAATACTAAAAAAAATACTAACAAATTTAAAAAAAAATGTAAAATTTAGTCTCCAACGAGATTTTCAATATGGAGAATACATTGAACGGTTCGGATCGACTGTTAGATTCTCGAAAATTGAGATTTCATCATAACTGACAGTCCGTCAGTTACGACTGATTTTAGTCTTACGGGTATAAAGTATTTTAACATCGTTGCATTCATACCTCGCCGATCAAAAACGTTGGGGCAAGATAAGTTCAAGCAGCGCTATGAATTTACTCAAATATCACTTATCCTATTTTGTCCTTAACAGCCCATTCAACTGGCACTGAATGTCTCACACATCTCCATAATCTTAATCTTAAGTTTGGTAGAGAATTAAAGATGGAGTAACTTATTTAATTAACTTTTACTCTTTCAAACATGATTTAACTTTGATGGATTAGTGTGGAGTAAGAAAGAGTAAATTACTCTACCATTTTAGGTGGAGTAAAGTTACTCCACTTGATTAAGAGATGGTTCATATTATTTATTTACTTCATTTTTACTCCATCTTTTCATACCAAACATAATAAAAAATTAGAGGATTAAAATGAATTAACTATTACTTCTCCTTAAACTAATTCACAGTTTACTCCTCTACTAAACGTGGCCAAAGGTAGTAAAGCACTTAAACAGTGAAAACTAGTACCGTTTTTGTTTTAATTTTTTGTAGCAATCGAAATATATGTTCCTTTCCAAACTGTCCGAAAAAAGCAATAAGAACGACAATAAATTTTGGTTGTAAGGAATCTAATAATGGAATACGTCAACCGGCGTGTGCTCTTTCACACTAACAGTAATCGATTCTCATCCAAAAAATCATATTTGTTTGACACAAGAAGAATTACTGAAAAGGTTATCAATTGTTTTGTCAACTAAATAAAATTTGTAAGATAGATTTCTTGTGCAACGTTTGATAGTGTGGACATCGTTTATTAATGTAAATTTTTTTATTGGAAATTAAATTTTAAATTTCGAATAATATAATATAAAATTCAACAGCATTGAGTAATAGAAGTATACGACAGTTGCATTTTGATTGAAATTCTTAATTTATTATCTGTAACAAATTGATGATCAGTACATATTTTGTTTTAGAGAAAAATTAATAAAAATTAGGGAGGTTATGACCTTCCAAGTTCCAACAGAGGCTCTTTTTTATATTATACAATAATATATTCTTTTACACATAAGACCCTGAACTCTAATAAATAACATAAAAGTAAGTAATAACTCAACATTTTTCATCTATATTTTTTAGCATAAAATTAAGTACAAAAAATTGAATTTCTATTCTGTTATGTACAACGCTCCGATAAAGCATATCGAATTATAATAATAATGAATTGAACTTTGTAGTTTTTTCTTGGAAATTATGTCTTAATTTTTTTGTTATCAATTCAAGCAGACCTTATAAAAATCAACAATATGAGACGATTGAGAGATGGATGTTGTGCATCCACATTTTAATTTAATTGATGACAATGAAGAATTCTCAATCAATATGCAAGTAAATTGCATTTATAAACAATGAATAGACTATCTTAGGCATAACAAATTTGATAGTAGACATTGATAATATATCTTGATTGTACTACTGAAAATAAAAAATCTGACATAGTGATATCAAGATAATAATAAATTTAAGGTATTTCTCCAACATCTCATTATACGAAATATTAATTTAGATACTGAACACGATGTTTCGAAACTTATTTCTTTCATCATCGATACAATTACACCATATTGCGAAACTCATTTCTTTCATCTTAATACAATTTATTTTTTAGAGTACATCACTGATTATATACGGTGATAAGTCATCCACACTCTGGGCTTTTAAAATGAGGAAGCATCAACCGCATGAACGTTCACAACATCATCGTTTTCACTAACCCAACCAATACTACTAAGTTAATCTCTCTGATTAACTTAGAACCTAACTACTAGCGCAATAGCCTTGTCATCGGACCTCTCCACCTCGGTACGTCGGATATCCTAACTGCCATCATCTTAATATGACATCCTGCCATCCCTTATGGGCTCTCTCACAATGAAGCCTGGAAGGCCCGTCAACAAAATCACATGAAATGCACGAGATTGAAATCCCTTTCGTAAAATATCTCTTTCAATCAGATCAAAGATCAAATCCTCTCTATCTCTCTCTCTACGGAACTTCTCTCTCTACTTACGGAGTCTCTCTCTACGGAGCTTCTCTCTCTACCACTGCTAGCGCGCTCTCTTCCTCTCTCTTTCAGGTGATTCTCTCATATCTCATTCAAATCAGATCACGAAATCATCATCATTTTCGTATTTTTCAATTTCGTTGTTTAATTTGTGATTTTTATTTCTCGATTGGATCATACCTCAAGCATGTATACAACACATTTGCCATCAATTCTCCCTCAGGTTAGTTAATCTCAATATGGTTAGTCTATCCCTATCTCGATCAGATCAGATCACAAATTTTTCATCGCTTTCATGTTTTTCAATTTCGCTAATTAATTTGTGATTTTGTTGTGTTCAACTGCTGATCTAAAATTTGAAATCAAATTTTTTGTGCTGAAGTAAAGATTCACTATATCAGAAATATAAGTCATGAATTACTTCCATTGTCTTAAGCATATCAGTTTGAAGCATCAGTACTTTCTATATTGTTTGAAGTCAGGTTGAAGCGGATCGGTGTCAAGTTTGAAATTATCGATATCATTTATCACAACTGTTCGTTTCATATAATTAACTCCAATTTTTGAATCAACGATAATATAATTTCATTTATAACTGTGATTAATTCTAATGTTTTAGAATTTTTGTCCATTTATCTTGTACGTGTATCTCTTGCTTGTTGATATGACACTATCATGTTCATTTTTTTTCCTCTGTAATTGTGCATGTTTATATTTGTTTGCAATGCATGTTTATATATGCTTGTCGCAAGGATAGTTGTCTTAAAATAAAAGAGTAAATATATTTTTGTTCATTTATTTTTTTTTCGTTTCAGATCTCATCTCTCCCTTCTTTTGACTGACCTTCTTCGCATCGAAGATAGATCTTCGTCAGAGTTACCGACGACAGAGTAGGAGGTGCCTCCTCCTCGCGATGAAGTTAGTTAAGATTCGAGAAGATATCGCTAAGGTATTCTCTTTTCTTCTTCTCAGATCTGAAGCAATCGAGTTTTTCGTCATGGTCGTATGTGCTATTTCATCGTTTTTCTTGACTTTGTTGCTTGATTGGTCTTTATCGGAGTGGTGACGTCAGCGAGATCCCTAATTCAAATGCCATTGCTATCAATCTTCCTTATATTCAAGGTATTTGTCTTAATCAATGTCAATTTCGCTTAATTGTTGTTATATGTTCTTAATTCTGCTTTAACAATTAAGATGTTGTATTTTAACATTATTCAAAATCAGAAGAAGTAAATAAATTATCATGAGGGAGTATATATAAAAGTTTGAGGGAGTACATATTGTTATATATCTGAGGGCTCATTATGAATACTATCAGTTCATTTATTTTGGCATACGGGAGTATATAATTACTAAATTGGGATGAACTATTTGAGGTGTTGACTGTTTAGTAAATTGGGATGTGTATGTCATTTGATCATAGGTAGTATTTATTTTGAACAATGGGATTATCTATTTATATGTTATGGATTTATTTTATCTAAATACTTTGATTTTATTTGTAACAAAACAATATAATATATACTGCAGTTTATTTAGAGTAATTTATTGGATGCGTATGTAATTTGATCAAATGTATTGAATTTTTCTACTCCTTTAAGCGTTTTGTTTGATGTTTTAATATAGGCTTAAGGAGTACAAAATATAGGATAAGTGAGTAAATAATATCTAAAACAAGAGAGTACATATCAAGAACCTGACAAGTGTGTTTTGTATTTTAGCATAGGTTTAAAGAAGTACAAAACATAGGATAAAGGAGTAAATAATATCTAATAAGAGAGTACATATCAAGAAGCTTTGTTGTTTGTTTGTTGTTCTAATATAGGCTTAAAGGAGTACAAAATATAGGATAAGAGAGTAAATAATATCTAACAAGTGAGTACATATCGAGAACCTGGCATATGTGTTTGGTATTTTAGCATAATCTTAAAGGAGTACAAAATATAGTATAAGAGAGTAAATAATATCTAATAAGGGAGTACATATAAAGAACCTGACAGGTGTGTTTGGTATTTTAGCACAATCTTAAAGGAGTACAAAATATATGATAAGAGAGTAAATAATATCTAATAAGAGAGTACATATCAATAACCTGACAGGTGTGTTTGGTATTTTAGCATAAGCTTAAAGGAGTACAAAACATAGGATAAGAGAGTAAATAATATCTAACAAGAGAGTACATAACGAGAACCTGGCAGGTGTGTTTGGTATTTTAGCATAGGCTTAAAGGAGTACAAAATATAGAATAAGAGAGTAAATAATATCTAACAAGGGAGTACATAACAAGAACCTGGCAGGTGTGTTTGGTATTTTAGAATAGGCTTAAAGGAGTACAAAATATATGATAAGGGAGTAAATAATATCTAACAACGGAGTACATATCAAGAACCTGACAGTTGTGTTTGGTATTTTAGCAATCTTAAAGGAGTACAAAATATAGGATAAAGTAGTAAATAATATCTAACAAGAGAGTACATATCAAGAACCTAACATGTGTGTTTGGTATTTTAACATAGGCTTAAAGGAGTACAGAACATAGGATAAGGGAGTAAATAATATCTAGCAATGGAGTACATATCAAAAACCTGGCAGGTGTGTTTGGTATTTTAGC
The DNA here is from genome assembly GCA_028095005.1 of Rhynchospora pubera. NCBI lineage: Eukaryota > Viridiplantae > Streptophyta > Magnoliopsida > Poales > Cyperaceae > Rhynchospora > Rhynchospora pubera. The sequence goes on from CM051460.1 coordinate 333,143,615, forward strand.
ATAGGCTTAAAGGAGTAAAAAACATATGATAATGGAGTAAATAATATATAACAACGGAGTACATATCAAGAACCTGACAGTTGTGTTTGATATTTTAGCATAATCTTAAAGGAGTACTGAACATAGGATAAGGGAGTAAATAATATCTAACAAGGGAGTACATATCAAGAACCTGACAGGTGTGTTTGTTCTAACATTGGACAATTCTTAAAGGAATGCTTACTTAAATGAGTCATTGCATAAATGTTTTCAGTTTTTTGCACTTTGTTTAATGAATGCTTACTGATAATTGAAATATGTTGCTTCAATTTTGAAAATATTGTCCAGAAATTTAGCTGCAACATAGATTTCACTTATTTATTAATATGAGTTCATGTATTTTTATTTAAGGGAGTAATTACATGGCGCAAGGGAGTATATATTAGATGATGTTTTTTAATTAATCTATGCTAAGTACTTTCTTATAGAAGAGTAATTAACTTCAATTAAAAGAGTAAATATAAGATGGAATGAGAGTATATAATATGCTGATGTTCTTTTTTTGTTTATTTCAGGTGATGTCATCTATTATGAAGGATGTCAAAAAAGAAATAAATAGCAGAATGCATTCTTCTTGCCTGAGATAATTTATTCTTATTCTGACTTCAATGTGATGCTTGTTGTTATAGTGATACTATTAAGTTTGTTAGTATGTTTAAACTTGGTTGGAATTATTTTATGGTTAGTTTGAATGAATAGTTAATTTGAACTTGGTTGTAATGTTTGAAAGATGGCTAGTTTATTGTTAGGAATGATACATATATTTGGTTTTAATGTCAACTTATTGTTAGAAATATTTGTTGGTGTCTTTGTGTGAATGTCAATTTTGAATTGTTATATATATAATTTTTTTATATTATGCATGCTTATTTGAATCCCTTACGATGAAGTATATACTCCCTTAGTTTGTATTTTTGCTACCTAAAATATAATTAATCATCCTTTGAAGACTAATTGTTGAAAAAATAAGTACACCATTAATACAAATAATTTAATTCCTTATGTAGGAATATATACTCCTTAATGTTCCAGTCGGATAGCACCAAATGTCAGAATTTGATTCATTATAAACATTATTAACTTTATTAAATTTTATATAAAAAGTTTAAAACATATTTATATACTTCCTTACATCAATTTAAATACTTCTAGTATCTTGATGATGTCACGATCCAGCATCTGACACCCAGATTGCAGTGCGCAAAATGAATTACGTTGGGCCAGCCCATTATTCCGCCTGGGATGTCAAGGATGTCAAATAGTTGGGATGTCCCATATCAGGACCGTCGGTACGTCTCATATGATGGAGAGATAAGAAATTTAGCTGTGCAGAGCAGAAATAAGAAATTCTAGTCTATTACAAGGCCCAAAGCATTACCAACCCAAATCCAGTAAAAAGCACTATGAGGCCTTTTTTAAACATTTTCAATGCCATACCTAAATTAGACCATGAATTCAGCGTTCCTCGCTTAGGGCCGGAAGCCTACTAGCTCGGATTTTCTGAGGAAATTGTAGGCTCGATTAATTGTATTATTGTATTGTGGAATACAAGAATGATAACTGTCATCTGCAGTTTTGTAATCTCTGTCATCGTTAAATATAAAGTGAACATATACAACAAACAAGATGAACATATAGACAATCTAAGTGAACACTTACAAATAAATAAGTGTTATCATCATTTGTTCAGAATTTTACATGCATATTCAACTTATTTTCATTGAACTTATTTGTTTGTAAGTGTTCACTTAGATCGTCTATATGTTCATCTTGTTTGTTGTATATGTTCACTTTATATTTAACGATGGCAGGGATGGTAAAACTGCAGATGGCAGTAATCAATTTCCCGGTGGAATATTTTTTAGGACCTGGTGGCATTTTTTGTTTTTTTTTTAAGATAAATTGGAGGTCTAAGTCACCCAATTTATTTTTAAATTAAATATTTATAAAAGATCCCCAGCCAGATTTCGAACCTGCGACCTTAAGGTATATTTTTGCGTTTTCTTCAGTTGGCAACTCACCTAATTTAATTTTTAACACAGAAATATAAATTGATGAAATGTCCAAGTATTACTGTATTTTCTATTTCTATACCTAAAAGATGGGATGTTATTGTCATGATTGACAATTGTACTTGCATGATAGAACCACATTTTACATGGAAAAACATTGATATAGAAATTTACAAATAAGAAGCAATCAGTGCATATGATATAGCCAAGTATTTGGACATTTTACAATAGATTTAGAAAGTATCTAGATTCGAGAGATATTTTATATGATCTGTAAAAATTATAATAATAAAGTGTTAATACATCTCCCAGACTCCCTCAATCAATGTTTGTTGTTTAATTTGTTAATATAATGAAACATTATTCTACATATTAATTAGACAAACATACAGGGGGCAAATGCCAAGCCTATCTAGCTAGGATTCAGATCTCGTGTAGCGCGGCAAGCGTGTAGCGCATTTCTCGAGCCGTCCGATTTGATCTCGACGGTCAATTTTTTTCGGGCCTTACAATCCGAAAAAAATTAGAGGTCATTTATCATAGATCTGACGATCAGATCTGATGCGCTGCACGGATGCCGCGCGGCACCAGATCTGAATTCATCTAGCTAGTAGTCACCTCGTGAAAACATTTTCGGAGTCTCTCTCTCCGTCACCTCTGAGCCTGGGATTCGGTGCTTGTCAGAGAGATACATCTCCGAATTAAGATATTTAAATCATATCAAAAAGTTGTTTCTTCATCCATATCTTCACTTACTCGTTGCATATGTTGCAGTGTTGCATGTGCCACAAAATTAGGTGAATCTAGTTCTTAGTGTTAGTGGGGGTTGTTCGAGTTGCATGTGGAGACTGGAAAGGCAAGAAAACAATTGGAAAAGGTGATGAGATTGAATCGTGTGTCAATTACAATACGAGTGAACTAATTATCATACAATGATTTCCTCTTTGTTGTCTGCCTTTTGAAAAGGGTTTGGTTAAAAGAATTCTCCTGTGAAGTTCATGTGACTGCTACTTTTGGTGGTGGTTTGTCAAATATCGGAAGAATGTAAAGTTTTTCAACTCAATAATGTGTTATGTGTCTAAACTAAAGTTGTTGAAGATAAGTCAATAACATAGTCAACTCTACCTTGTTTCATGCATCCCCATTTTTCCTCCCTTGTCATTTGTAATTATGATCTTTTGGGCTCCGTTTGGATGCGTTGAGAATAAGATAGGAAGAAGGAAGAAGGGAAGAAATTTATTGGGAATGGATAAATTTATTGAGAAAAGTGAACTTTTGTGAAGAGTTTGGATGGTTAGAAATAAATTTATTGATAAAAAGTGGTTATTCCTTATTCCTTATTCCAGGAAGAAGCCATCCAAACGGAGCCTTGGAGTTATCTGAAAAAGTTTCCTCTGTATGGTTAAAATATTTATTGAAGATAAAAAATTAGATTCCATGATTAATTAGGGACCGATTAATGACCAGTAATATTGGTAAGTCAAACAACAATTGATGAAGATTTGATGGAGACTTTATTTGATTGTACGGATTGAATATGTGTGACTTATCAGATCAAATTAAAGTTGATAAAGGAACAAATTTGTCCACCAAAAACATTTAACTAGACATAAAATCACATATATTTAATATATGACAGTTGCTTATACTTGTGATACGATAAAATAAACGGTATCGACGTGATTTGAGAACCCTTATTGATGCATTTTTTTTTTTTTGGAAAATAAGATAATTAAGAGTTCAAGTTTGTACTAATTATGTGAACATAATCGTCCATGTTGTTAGAACGGACATATGTTAATGAAATACATCTGCATCATCTCTTATCCACAAATATACTGCTCGAATTTATTTACGGTTCCTCGTGTGCATTCTAATTTATATACATCTCATTTAGAGTTATAAAATGACTGAAATTAGTAATTGTTCTTCATTGACTATATATATTAAGTACGAGCTGAAAATTTTGTCTGTGCTAATTCTGAATAATGAATTTATTTTGCACAAATATACATCGTTAGATTTTCTTTTTTTTTTCTTATTTGTAAGTGATGTTCGTAGTATTATACCTAATTTTTCAAGTCATAAAATCATCGAGATTAAAGTTATTTCATGAAATATCGCCAACTCTGTACTGAAATAAATTTTTTGTGCAGATTTTAAATGTTGCATTGATATTTGTCCAAATTTTTACGCCGGAATATATTTTCACTACGCCATTTTCTTTTATTAGTACCGGTTAAATATTGATTATTAGTACCGGTTTTCAAGCGGTATTAATAATATGGGTGCTAAAAATAATTAAAAACCGGTACTAAAATTCGGTACTAAAAACGCCCTGGAATTCATGAAAAAAAAGGCGGAGATCTTTAGTACCGGTTTTTAACTAATAACCGGTACTAAAGATGTCATCTTTAGTACCGGTTATTAGTTAAAAACCGGTACTAAAGATCCTTGTCATTTTTTTATTTACTATTTTTAGTACCGGTTTTTAAACTAATAACCGGTACTAAAAATCATTGTAAAAAAAAATTAAGACTAGCGCTCTTTTTGCAAATTAACAAAAATTCAAAATCTATATATTCTACAAATAATTTACATACAAAAATTCATACACAATAAAATAAATAATAATGTACATAATTAATAAAAATTTCAGATTTTAACCCAATTATACAAATTTCAGATTTTTAACCCAATTTCAATTATAAAAATTTTGGGTTTCAACCCAATTTCAAAATCCATTAACAAAAATTAAACTTAGTTTGTCGGATTTAACCATTTAACACAAATATTTAAACAAAATCCATTAGCAATGAGAGAATGAGGTACCTTACTCGTCGTAGAGGTGGCGAAGTCGCGTCGAGAAAGAAAGAGCAGTGAGAGAATGGCACAGTCGAATCGAGTGAGAGAGAGAGGCGGTGGAGAGGGAGGGAGATGCAGTGGATCGAGAGGGACCGGAGAGGCGTGGAGAGAGAGGAGAGGCGGTGGAGAGTAGATCAAGAGGAAGAGGAAGAGAGGAGAGAGAGAGAGAGGAGGCAGCAGCTAGATTTTGGACTTAGAAAATTTTTCACGCAGAGAGAGGCAGCTTATATTGGTTTTGGCAGCATTTTATTTTCAAAAAAAATTAAATTGATCTTTAGTACCGGTTTTTTTTTAAAAAACCGGTACTAAAGATAAACCGTATTTTTTTATTTTTTTGTCAATATTTTAGCACCGGTTTTTCTAAAAAACCTAGAAAAACTGGTGCTAAAAATAAAACCTGATAATTACGAAAATGCCACGACTATTTTTTATACCGGTTTTCTTAAAAACAGGTATTAATATAGCGGTACTAAAGATTTTTTTTGGCGTAGTGTTTCATCATTGTGTAGGTCTTTTGTTATGTTTAGTTAATTAAAGCCACACATTTAAGGCAATGTAAGAAGTGTGGCAGCTATTCTCACAATACATCTCATAGTAGAGAAGTAATTAGCAGTTTACTGTCGGGGGTGATAAGGATCATCCCCGATATTTATTATCCCCATCATCCCCACGCGTTTTTCTATTTTTGGCTCTACGCGTTTTCTATTTCTGGAAATCGCTCTGTTTCCCTCCGTGCTGCGTACGCTCGTCCCCCCTCCCATCCCTCCCGCGTACGCTCCCCCCTCCCCCTCCCCTTTCACACACACACTATATATTGATTCTAACTGTTGAGGTTAACATATTTAAATGTTGAAGTTAATATATATAACTGTTGAAGTTAATATATATGCCAACTTCAATAATTTAAATATGCCCACTTCAAATATTATTTTCAACATTTAAATATGCCAAGTTCAACAATTATATATATTAACTTCAACAGTTATATATATTAAATTCAACAGTTACATATATAACATATTAACTACAATAATTACATACATAACTTCAACAGCTATATATATAACTTCAACAGTTACACATATAACTTCAACAGTTATATATATTAACTTCAACAGTTACATATATAACATATTAACTTTAACAGTTACATATATAACTTCAACAGTTATATATATTAACTTCAACAGTTATATATATTAACTTCAACAGTTATATATATTAACTTCAACAGTAACGATATTAACCTCAACAGTTATATATATATATTAACATTTAATATTACCTTCAACATTTAAATATGTCAAGTTCAACAATTACGACATTAGCTTCAATATTTATGAATATTAATTTCAACGGGTTATGAAGTGTGTGAGAGGGGCAGGGGGAGGGTGGGGGCGAGGGGGAGGGGGGATCGTACGCGGGAGGGGTGGGCGGGGGGTTGGGTGGGGGGGGGGGGGGAGTAGTGTACGCATAGAAATACATTTTCTGGATTTCTGAAAATGGAAGAGAGAATTTCAAACACGTTTTCTAAAAATAGAATAAAATGAACGCGTTTTCTAAAGGATGGTGGGGATGATAGAAATGTTGAGATGATACTAATCAATTCCGGTTTACTGTAGCGGTCATCGTTATATTTCATCGGATATATTTTATTAAATGTCCCATATAATTGTTACAATTTAGAATTTTTTTTCTAAAAATAGTAGACATAGCAGAATTGAGAAATGTTGGAAAGATAAAATTGCCCCACTCATTTTCCCTAGACATCGGAGTATTGACTTCTTGTTGAATATCTAGGGTAACTAGGTTAATACTTTGACATTGCTGATTAACTTTCAGTATTAAACTATTAATAGTGTACTTTATTTGCCTTTTTAAGGGTTACGTTTGGTAAGGTGGCTGTATTATAAAGCATTTTGTACTGTGAAATTAACTCATTGACGAGTGACGACTAATGCTTAAAGATTATATAATTTCCACATAAACGGCAACATAGAAGGGATTTTTTTTAGGGTGGGATATTTGAATAAGACTGTTGGTTAAACATTTTCTCTCGATTTGCCGATTTGCAAAACAACACCGAAACCTTTAAACTAACATCTCTTTTTAGTGTTTTATAGCTAAATTTATTGAAGAATGGATTAAAGCAAGTGTGGCACTTATTTTGGAGCTTCAAGAGATTGTTTTGGTCTAGTTAGAGTCAGTAATTAAGGTTTAATTAAACTCTAAACTAATCTCAATCAATTTGCTGGTAAAATGCTCAGTTTTTCTGTCCAGCGTCATACAACGCCAGTTGCCGTTACACAACGCTGAGTTAATCCGATTTTAAATTGCAAAATCTCTGACAAGGTTGGAACAGCGTTACACAACGCTCAGTAGCGTTGTGCAACGTTAGTTCATTTGCTTTTAATCCAGTTAAATCTTTTTTTCCCTTGTCAGAACGTTGTGCAACGCTAAGTAACGTTACACAACCTTTCCACTCCTACGTTGTGTAACGCCACTCAGCGTTGTACAACGCAGTATGAAACAGGCGTCTCTGCATTGCTCAGACATCGATCTGCATTGATGCTGCATGCATGCTGCCATGTTCCATGCATCATAGCGTTGTGTAACGCTCTAAAATTCGCTCAGACTTCGCTCAGTTGCTCTGGTCGCGTAGAGCAACGCTGAACAGCGTTGTGCAACGGCGTCGTTGTGTGACGGTAGTCAGCGTCGTATGACGTTCTGACAATATTGTTTGAGTTTGTCAGTTCTGCCTTGTTCTCTTCTTGCCTTCGTTGTGCAACGCTACCTAGCGTTACACAACGCTCTGACAAGTTCCAACGGAACTGTCGAGGTTCTGCTTTGGATTCTGCTGAAGCGTTGTGCAACGCTATACAGCGTTACACAACGCTCTGACAACTCATAACGTTATTGTCTGTGACCGTTTGATTTTTCAACGGCTATTTCAGCGTTGTACAACGCCATATAGCGTTGTATAACGCCAGAGTCTGTTTTGACTGGTCTTTGGAGCTGTTGGCGCCCTCTATAAATATGGGGCCTCTTGGAACTGTTTAGACACTTTTGAAACCTTTGAAACTCCTCCCTTTTGAGCTCCAACCAGTTAGACATTATACTCTCTTGTGTTTGAGCATTATTTTAGCAAAATCATTGAGATTAGAGTGTGCTAAACCAATCCACTAGTGTTAATTGCTAGATTAGTTGAGTGATTTGGTTAGAGCCTCAATCCTTTGTGTGTTTGAGATTGTTTAATCGAGTTAGGCCAATCCACCTTGAGAGTGATTGTAACAAGGTGATTTGGTTCGAATTTGTAGTCCCGTTCGTGTGGAATTGAACGGAGCGCGCCCATTTCGAGGTTGCGAAACTCCCGGAGACGTACGACTAAGGCTAGCACTTCCTAGCGGGTCGGAACTCCGTAATACATCGCGTGTTCAATTTCTCTCTCTCTTTCTCTCTTTATTATCTTGCTACTTGAATTGCTTGTGCTTTGATTGTTTGTATTAGACCAAGTTTGAATTGAACCAAATATTGACCATACCGGTTTAGAAATTCGTTTTTGTGCCTATTCACCCCCCTCTAGGCCTAATTTTAGGGACAACAAAGTGGTATCAGAGCAGGGGTTATCTTTTGACCATCTTGTTAGGTAGATAACCTCGATTCATGGCCTCTAGGGTGATAGAAAAACCGGACAAATTTGGTTCCACTTGCAAGAACTTCCGTTATTGGAAGAGATGTATGGTTGTATACCTTAACTTGATTGACCTTTGGGAGGTTGTTGATAAGCCATACACACCAATTTGTGATAGTGAAGGTAGAGAAACCCATGCCTCTAAGACCATTAGAACCAAGAATGATAATGCCGTGAATGTCTTGTTAAATTCGGTACATGAGTCCATAGCGGCAATTTTTGGTAGTTCTACTAGTGCACATGAAATGTGGGTTTCTCTCTTGAACCGTTATGAGGGAAATTCTCTAATCAAAAGCTCTCGACAATTCGAGTTAGAGTCTAGATTGGATAATTTCCGCATAAGGGAAGGTGAATGCATCGAGGAGATGTATACTCGGTTTATACAATTGCTCGATGAATTCACTAACATAGGAGAGACCCTTTCTAATAGTCGTGTTATAGGAATATTGCTTAGGGCTTTGGTGGGAAGACCTCAATTCGACACTCTCATCTCGACTCTTGAGACACAACAAAGGTCCCACAACAACCTCACACCGGAGATCATCTACACTCACTACCGGTGCGTGGAGGAGAAGCTCAAGCAACTTGGAGAGTTGAAGTATGAGCCCAAAACCGTGGCATTGGCGGCAAATGACAACAAGGCATCTCCCTCCAAGAACCGCCACAATGACAACCACCAAGGGAGACACCGCCACTCAAGTGACAAGGCCAAAGGCATCATCGACCTTGATGAGGACAAGCAAGGAGCCGTTCTCTCAAAGATGTTTCGAGCCATCATGATCTTTGAGGGAAAGTTCAACAAAGAAAGGCTTGAAAGTGACGAAAGAGCTCTTTGCTTCGTGTGCCAAAAAGAAGGTCATACCATGTACTCTTGCTTCAAGCTCTTCCCTCACTTGAAGAAGGACAAGGAAGATGGTGGCAAGAGAAGGAGTGATGGCCGGTTCAAGTCCAAGAAGGGACATTACAAGAGCAAGAAGAAGGGTGAGAGAGCCATGCAAGCCACTTGGGACAACGATTCCGATTCGAGCTCATCCTCTCAATCCGATTCGGAATCCGAGTGCGACTTTGACAACCTTGCTCTTGTGGCTCAAGTGAATGATGTGGTGATGCCGGTGGATGACGACCTAGATGACTTGGTGAAGGAGGTCTTCAACGAGTTCAACCGAGGCAAAATCTATGTGCATCCATTGAGCAAAGCTAGCCTTGATGAAGCATCATCCTCTACATCAACTTTCACACAAGCTCCAACGACTATTCAAGAGGAACCATCCACAATTGCCATTGAATTGCCCAAGGTCACAAATGAGGTACTTCTAAACTCATTCTCTAGTAGTGATAGCGATTGTGATAGTGAGAATGACTTGAGCTTGAATGATGATGCAAACTTGCAATTTGATAGGTTGAATGATTATCTTGATGAGTCTCTTAAGACTATTGCTAGTCAAAAAGAGCAAATTAGTCTTTTGACGACTAAGGTGCATGATCTTGAATCTTTGGTGACAAGGTATAAGGGTATGATTGAAAGTTTTGAAAAACCAAGTGTTTGTGAAAAATGTCAAACTCCTTTGAGTGAGACAAATGTTTTGAAAAATGAAAGGGCTTCAAGTTCGTCTAGTGCTTCTCATAGCACCAAGATGAATCTTGATAAAATGTTTGTGGGACAAAAACCCAATGACAAAACGGGTCTTGGCTTCAAAAAGAGGAATCAATCCTTTTCTAGACCAAGAACCATGTCAAGCCCAACACAAAATGAGAGACTTTATCACAAGAGCACCAATGGTAGGAACACACACGGGCAAGGGCAAAAGAATTTTGTTGGCTCTCAAAATGGTGCTCAAAAGAGTTTTGATAGGAATAGAAATGGGTCTCAAAGACCTCAAAAGAACTTCCAAAACAATCGGGGCCCAAACAACTTGTATTTCAAGGGACCCGATGGGTGTTTTCATCCTTTTCAAAATAATGGTGGGAATAGGAATAGAACACACACTAGACCTCAAACCAATGGGGGAAATCAAAAGGTCTCTAAACAAAACAAAAAGAATTTTCAAAAACCAATTTTGAGAAACTCTCAATCATACACTTTCTCTAAGGATCCAAAGATTAGGGCCATGGAGCTTAGGCGTCATTTTCAAACCCATTTTGTTAGAGAAAGTTCACAAGTGAACAAGCCAACTTGTGATTGTTGCAACTATTGTGGTAAGAATGGCCATGTCACACTAGAATGCAAAGTTAGGAAAGCAAATCATACATCCGGTTCAATTAACATGATTTGGGTTCCTAAAGTCACTTCCACATCCGTTTTGATTGGTGGAAGTGGTTCGAGTGTGGCTTAGTTAGCCATCTTCTTTCCCCAAGGTTTTTCTTGTCAAATCTTAAGGGGGAGAGATTACAAGAATATATTAGTTGTTTGTTTCTAACTAATATGCATTCTTGTAGGTTTGTTTGTTATCATCATTCAAGAGAAGTGCTTGGATCATAGATAGTGGTTGTTCACATCACATGACGGGTGATGAATCTTGTTTCAAGACACTTGAACCTTTTGATGGTGGTGAGGTTATTTTTGGTAATAATCTTAGGAAGAGCTCTATTATTGGTATAGGCTCGGTTGGAAACCAAAATTTAACGGTTTTTAATGTTTACCTTGTGGATGGTCTCAACTACAACCTTTTAAGTGTGAGCCAATTATGTGATGCGGGATATTATTTGAAATTTGATCACTCCTCTTGTTTTGTGCATCAAATTTCGGATAATTCTCTTGTTTACACGGGACAAAGGAAAAAGGATGTCTATTACTTAAACTTTGATCACTTCACAAATGGTGAACAATGCTTTAGTGCCATAGCTACCGGTTCATGGTTATGGCATAGAAGACTTGGTCATGTTTCCCTAGACTCCATTAAGAAACTTGTGAAATTGAAACTTGTCCGTGGTCTTCCATCACATAAACTTGACTTAAATGGGTTGTGTGAAGCTTGCATGAAAGGCAAGCAAACCAAGTCTAGTTTCAAAACCAAAGAGATCATCTCAACCACTCAACCTTTGCAATTGCTTCATATGGATTTGTTTGGACCAATCAATGTCTTGAGTATAAGTAAGAAAAGGTATGTCTTTGTGGTGGTAGATGACTATAGTCGCTTTACTTGGGTTTTCTTTCTTGCTCACAAGGAAGAAGCATTTGACCATTTTGTTAAATTTAGCAATCGGGTTGAAAACGAAAAAGGGTTGAAAATCTCTAGAATTCGTAGTGACCATGGAAGGGAATTTGAAAATGCTAAATTTGATGAATTGTGCATAGAAAAAGGATATAAACAAGAGTTTTCCGCTCCACGCACCCCTCAACAAAATGGTGTAGTGGAGAGGAAGAACCGAACCTTACAAGAATTAGCACGCACCATGCTACATGAATTTGCCGTACCCAAATTTCTTTGGGCCGAAGCGGTAAATACGGCATGTCATGTAGTAAATCGGGCATGCATTCGTTCTCAACTCAAGAAAACTCCTTTTGAATTATGGTTCGGTCATACTCCTAATATATCCTATTTCCGTGTTTTTGGCTCCAAATGTTTTGTCCTTGATGAGTCTCCTAAAGTAACCAAGTTTGATGCCAAGTCTTTGCCCGGTATTTTTGTTGGTTACTCAACCACAAGCAAAGCGTATAGAGTCTATTTGCCAAACTCAAAGGTAGTTATTGAATCTATTAATGTCAAGTTTGATGAAAAAGTTCTTGAGGAATCCAAGGAAGGTAACTCTATTGTAGGCACACAAGGGGAAGAAGCTCCACAAGAAATCGAGTCACAACCTCAAGCACAACCACCGGTGATCATTGAGGAGCCTTTGAACCGGGTTGATGACATTTTGATAGGGGGAGAGACTCATGAGGAGGGCCTCTTAGACACAACTCAAAATGAAATGCCTCATGATAATCCTCAACCTCAATCGTCTCCTCAACCGGTTCATGAGCCTCCCGAAGTGCTTAGAGAAGTTTCCTCTCATCCTCTTACTAATGTCATAGGTGACCCTAGGGAAGGTGTTAGGACTAGGTCTAGTTTGCACCAAACTATTGGTCATTGTGCCTTTGTTTCTCAACTTGAACCAAAATCTTTTAAAGAGGCAAATGTTGACCCAAATTGGATTGTTGCCATGCAAGAAGAGTTGAACCAATTTGAGAGAAATCAAGTTTGGGAACTTGTACCATTACCAAAAGGTAAGCAAGTTATTGGTACCAAATGAGTTTTTAGAAACAAGCTAAGTGAGGATGGTATTGTGGTTAGAAACAAAGCCCGTTTGGTTGCACAAGGTTTCAAGCAACAAGAAGGTATTGATTTTGAGGAGACCTTTGCACCGGTTGCTCGTCTTGAATCCATTAGAATGCTCTTGGCTTTTGCCGCTAACAAAGGCTTTACCCTATTCCAAATGGATGTCAAGAGTGCTTTTCTAAATGGTTGGATAGATGAGGAAGTTTTTGTCCAACAACCACCCGGTTTTGTTGACCATTTCAAACCGGACCATGTGTATAAGCTTCACAAAGCTTTGTATGGTTTGAAGCAAGCTCCTAGAGCTTGGTATGGTAGACTTTGTACCTTTCTTCTAGACAATGGTTTTAGTAGAGGCAAAATGGATACAACTCTTTTCACTAAGAAAAGAGATGACCATTTGCTACTTGTGCAAATTTATGTGGATGATATTATCTTTGGCTCTACTAATGCAACTCTTGCCCAAGAGTTTTCTTCTTTGATGAGTAGTGAATTTGAGATGAGCATGATGGGAGAACTCACTTTCTTCTTGGGGCTTCAAATCAAACAACTCAAGGATGGTATCTTTGTGAACCAAGTCAAATACGCCAAGGAGTTAGTAAAGAAATTCGGTGTTGAAGATAGCAAGAGCTTAGACACACCCATGGGCAAAAGTGCGAATATCGATGCGGATGAGAAAGGCAAACCTATGGACATAACTCTCTATCGGGGCATGATCGGTAGCCTACTCTATCTCACGGCTAGTAGGCCGGATATTATGTATGCCGTATGTCTATGTGCTAGGTACCAAGCCAATCCTAAGGAGTCTCACCACAAAGCGGTAAAACGTATCTTGCGATACGTCAAGGGTACTCAAAACCTAGGTCTTTGGTATGGTAGACAAACCGAACTAGACTTGTTAGGTTATACCGATGCCGATTTTGCCGGTGACCGTATGGACCGCAAAAGTACTAGTGGAACTTGCCAATTTCTTGGTGGTTCACTTGTGTCTTGGTCTAGTCGCAAGCAAACTTCGGTTGCTCTCTCCACCGCGGAAGCGGAATATGTAGCGGCCGGTAGTTGTTGTACTCAACTTCTTTGGATGATACAAACCCTTAGGGATTTTGAGTTAGATTTCCAAAAGGTACCAATCTTGTGTGACAATACTAGTGCCATCCTTATATCCAAAAATCCGGTATTGCACTCTAGAACCAAGCACATAGAGATACGACATCATTTTATCCGTGATCATGTTAAGAAAGGTGATGTGGAATTGGTCTACATCGACACAAAGGAGCAAATCGCCGATATCTTCACCAAACCTCTTCCAACACAACAACATCTTGAACTTAGGTTCAAACTTGGTATGCTTGAACTCAAAGATTAAATTTATGCATGTCATGGTGTTGTCTTTGTTGTTTGGAGCTTATTTTAGTTTAAATTGGTTGTATTTCTTTTGAAAACCTTGAAAAATAAGTTTTTAACTATTTTGGTCTCAATTTTCTGAATTTTCTGGTTTTCTGAACTCTGGCGTTACACAACGCCATTCAGCGTCGTGCAACGCAAGAGTAACGTTAGTTTAAAATGAATTTTGAATTCTGTCGAGTGAAACGTTGTACAACGCTGCATACCGTTGCACAACGCTGGTTTGATTTTGTCTTGTAACGTTGCACAACGCTGACTATCGTTGTACAACGCTGGCTTTGTATTTTAATTTTCCTTCGCTGAATTTTAAAAATCTGTCGAGTTCAACGTTATACAACGCTGATCACCGTTGTACAACGCCAGTCTGTTTCTTTTTACTTAACGTTGTACAACGCTGTTCACCGTTGTAAGACGTTGTTTTACTTCTTTATTTTATTTTATTTTTTTTTATTTTTTTTTATTTATTTGGCTTTAGTGTTGTACAACGCCCTCTAACGTTGCACAACGCTGGGTTGTAGCGTTGCCCATCGCTACTCAGCGTTGTACAACGGAGCAGTCAGTTTCTGCTCATTTTTCGCTGTTTTGACTCCTGCGTTGTACAACGCCCTTTGGCGTTAAGTAACGGTGGACGCGTTTTTAACTGTTGCGACCCCACCTCTTCTTCTTCTTCTTCCTCTTTTCTCTCAAATCCGAGCCCCTTCAACTTTTTCTCTCTTTCTCTCCATCTCACACCCCTTCATCTCTCTCTCTCAATTCTCTCTCAATTCTCTCTCTCCACTCCAACCAATACCACCAAAATACTCCTCTCTCTCTCCTCTCCACCCTCATACCCTCAATTCTCTCTATCTCTCTCTCTATCCCTCAATCCACCGAAACCCTAGCCACCGCCATCACCGTCAATTCCGGCGATCCGACCGTCGGATTTTCGATCGGCTTCGGTTCTGTGCTCTCCAAGGCCATCTCATCCTCTCCGGCTCTTCAATTTAAAGGTTTAGCCTCATCCTTTCTCTCTCAATTTTCAATGGCACCGAAAACCGCAACCAACAAACGGTCTAAGCGCAACCCCAAGGGCGCTTCCTCATCCAACCCACCGGTTCAACCCGACCAACCAATTCCAATGGATATACCCCCGGTACCCGAGGATTGGACCCTCTCCTCCTCAAATAATTACCTATTCAAGGACTCGGTCTCGTACATGCACTTTTGCCAATACCGCGATGTCAATCGCGAGTGTTCCGAGTGCTTCTACTTCGAGCACCCGTATGGGGTCTACCACTTGAATCCAAGAGAATTAACTTGGATCAAGGAAAGGATCGAATATTGGAACATGGCGGGTCTTCTCGCACATTTTCAACCATACACCCATCATTGATCAAGCTCTTCTATGCCAATCTCACAATGACGTGGACCGAGGGCCACCCAACCGCCAACTCTTATGTCCTCGGTCGCCACATCTCCATCACCGAGCAAACATTGGCCAATCTCCTTAGCCTCGACAATGACAACTTGGAGATTTACATCCATGCCACTTGGCCACGTGAGTTGCCTCCTTATGATGAATTTCACCGATTCTTTTATTGTTGGAGGAACTACACCGCTCGTCAATTCACCGCCACCGAGCTCCCGGCTTTGCACCGCCTTCTCTTCCTCTTCATCAACAATATCATCACTCCGAAGGCAACAATCAAAACAAATGTGGAGCAATTCGCCGTGTTTCTCCTTCGATCTCTCCTTGAGATGAATCAAAAGGTGAATCTCCCTTATATCATGCTTGCTCATATGGCACGGGTCGATACCTCTTCTCGCTTCTCATTTCCATATGCCCACATCATTCAATCTATTCTCATTGAAAACGGCATCCCTCATGACACACCCCTTTGGGGCGAACCCGTGCCCGAGAATGCCATTGCCACTCCCGAAAACCTCATGGCATATCTCAATGTTACCGGATGGACGGCCCAAGATGATGACTCCATTGTGCCCGGTCCTTTCCACCGCAACAACTACCTTTTCCGGCCCAATGCCCCCATAAACCAATATGAAGAGATAGGCAATGAACCATTGCATGTGCCCGGCGGCCGAATGGAGGGTCAAGGCGCACCGCAAGACTTCCATGCTTACCTTGATGCCAAATTCGCCGCCTTGACCACTCACATTGACACGCGGTTCAACACAATTGAAGAAAACTTGACCGCTTACCAAGCCAAGACCGATGCCTCGATCACTCATCTCAAGGATGAGATGATCAATCTTTGGGGAAGGATGGAGCTCCATCTCAAGAGAGGATCCGGTAGTGGTGCGGGGGATGATGATGAGGAGTGATTCTAGCCAAAACCCTCTCCAAGCCTTAGTCCTCTTTTTATCTTTATTTGGACTTTTGATTTTCGTAGTTTCTTTGCCTTTCGTCTCTCGTTTGTGATTTTTCGTTGTTTTGAGTGTCTTAGTTATGCTAAATGGATTTGGTTTGTTGTATGGATGTTGCATGAATGTTGTTTTGTTTTTTAATGAATTATGTTATGTTTTAATGTATTTTGTTTGTGCTAAATGGTGTTGTTTTAGCTCTTTCTCTTTTAATATGCATGCATGGTCTATAATTGTTAGTTTATGCCCTCATTAAACCTTGTTAGATACCCCTAATCAAATGAACTTAGTGGCCAAATTCTTTTCGAAAGGGGGAGGATTCTTATGGTTTGTCATCAAGGGCATTTTGGGTATTCTTTTCCCTAATTGTAAAAAGGGGGAGAATTAGGTAATTTGGGTTATTCCGCCTTGTTGTATCAAGTCCCAAATATACCTTAGGTGTTGTTTTGCAACTCGGCAAAAGGGGGAGATTGTTGGTTAAACATTTTCTCTCGATTTGCCGATTTGCAAAACAACACCGAAACCTTTAAACTAACATCTCTTTTTAGTGTTTTATAGCTAAATTTATTGAAGAATGGATTAAAGCAAGTGTGGCACTTATTTTGGAGCTCAAGAGATTGTTTTGGTCTAGTTAGAGTCAGTAATTAAGGTTTAATTAAACTCTAAACTAATCTCAATCAATTTGCTGGTAAAATGCTCAGTTTTTCTGTCCAGCGTCATACAACGCCAGTTGCCGTTACACAACGCTGAGTTAATCCGATTTTAAATTGCAAAATCTCTGACAAGGTTGGAACAGCGTTACACAACGCTCAGTAGCGTTGTGCAACGTTAGTTCATTTGCTTTTAATCCAGTTAAATCTTTTTTTCCCTTGTCAGAACGTTGTGCAACGCTAAGTAACGTTACACAACCTTTCCACTCCTACGTTGTGTAACGCCACTCAGCGTTGTACAACGCAGTATGAAACAGGCGTCTCTGCATTGCTCAGACATCGATCTGCATTGATGCTGCATGCATGCTGCCATGTTCCATGCATCATAGCGTTGTGTAACGCTCTAAAATTCGCTCAGACTTCGCTCAGTTGCTCTGGTCGCGTAGAGCAACGCTGAACAGCGTTGTGCAACGGCGTCGTTGTGTGACGGTAGTCAGCGTCGTATGACGTTCTGACAATATTGTTTGAGTTTGTCAGTTCTGCCTTGTTCTCTTCTTGCCTTCGTTGTGCAACGCTACCTAGCGTTACACAACGCTCTGACAAGTTCCAACGGAACTGTCGAGGTTCTGCTTTGGATTCTGCTGAAGCGTTGTGCAACGCTATACAGCGTTACACAACGCTCTGACAACTCATAACGTTATTGTCTGTGACCGTTTGATTTTTCAACGGCTATTTCAGCGTTGTACAACGCCATATAGCGTTGTATAACGCCAGAGTCTGTTTTGACTGGTCTTTGGAGCTGTTGGCGCCCTCTATAAATATGGGGCCTCTTGGAACTGTTTAGACACTTTTGAAACCTTTGAAACTCCTCCCTTTTGAGCTCCAACCAGTTAGACATTATACTCTCTTGTGTTTGAGCATTATTTTAGCAAAATCATTGAGATTAGAGTGTGCTAAACCAATCCACTAGTGTTAATTGCTAGATTAGTTGAGTGATTTGGTTAGAGCCTCAATCCTTTGTGTGTTTGAGATTGTTTAATCGAGTTAGGCCAATCCACCTTGAGAGTGATTGTAACAAGGTGATTTGGTTCGAATTTGTAGTCCCGTTCGTGTGGAATTGAACGGAGCGCGCCCATTTCGAGGTTGTGAAACTCCCGGAGACGTACGACTAAGGCTAGCACTTCCTAGCGGGTCGGAACTCCGTAATACATCGCGTGTTCAATTTCTCTCTCTCTTTCTCTATTTATTATCTTGCTACTTGAATTGCTTGTGCTTTGATTGTTTGTATTAGACCAAGTTTGAATTGAACCAAATATTGACCATACCGGTTTAGAAATTCGTTTTTGTGCCTATTCACCCCCCTCTAGGCCTAATTTTAGGGACAACAAAGACAATATACATATTTACAAATTTCACTATTTATCATCAAGGCTGGGATGACCTTTTGATAGATGTTGTCTTTGCGATTTATTGATTTTTTTCGACTCAAGATATGGTGATCGATACAGTTGAAATGAGATGTGGAATTTTGGAAATCTAAGCTGATATGTTTCAATGAGCAAATAAGAAAAGAAATTCAATGAATTTGGAAAACTGGGTCAGATCCATAATTAATAAACAGGCTGCAATAATAAAATATGGGTCCATTGCTATAGCTCAAGTAATAATGTCAATAATGCAAAAGCTTTCATATAATATAAAACTCATAATTAAGTACATCTAGATTTTTCAAAGAAAAAAAAAATCTCCATTTATATTTAATTTAAGTTTACAAATGTAACTGATTGATTTGCTTAATAATTACACTAAAATGATCACGACATGATGTGGTTGGTGAATGACGCACTACAAGAAACAACTAATTAATGGCTGCATTAAAGAAACCGATTGAGTGAGAGAATAATAATTTGAATTAAAAAAATTATGCACCTATACATTCTTTTAAGTGTAAAACTGTTGAAATGACTATTATTTCAATCATTTTTCCTTTTTTCTTTTACTTTATTCTTTTCTTCATTGTTTTCAATTGTAATTTCTTACATAACTTTCTACGGATTACAATGGGTAATTTTTGTTGTTTAAATGAAATTTGGGTTTAATAATCCTCAATATTTGAGGTGGAAAAAACAACAGCTTTTGTTCCATAGTAATTCCCGTAATAGGGAAAAAAAATATTACCCATTGCTCAAGGATAAGATCGTTGCGACATGATATTACCGACGAAAATGAGGAACAAGAGAACAACCTTGGCTCGAGGTTGAAAATAATTTACTTCTACCATGTAATAAAAAACAAAAGGGAAAAAAGAGACGACATTTTCTAGGCAAATACGACAAATGAAAGCTGCCGAGAAATGGAAGGCTATTACAGCTCAGTTCGGCGAATTGAAGTCCTATTAAAAAGAGGAACGGAACTGTGTTTACTTTTTAATAAACATAATTTAATGAGTTAATTTTTTTCAATTTAGTTATATGAGCGAGTGGTGAATGAAGTCTGGAATTTTTATTTTTTTTTGTATTGGACTGACAAAATTATTCCAGTTAGGTTTTGATAAGAACAAGAATATTTATAATCCGTATTTTTTTTTTGTATTTAATGAATGCAGACAACTTGTATTGCTTACTTGTTAAATAAAATAGCAAAATTCGTGTATTTTTTTCTATTTTCCTCTCTTATTATTTTGTAACCTCTTTTTAAAAATGGCGGTTGAAAAAAGAGATTGCCAAACATAATACTCGTCAAAGAGTACTTGTCCCATAGATGATACTTATCTAAGCATTTTTTTTAGTTAATAAAATATAGGGAAATGAGAGTGGAGCCGTGGAGGATAAGATTTGATATGTTTTTTCGTGGCTAGTAAAGATAAAGTTCGATCTCCCATTTTATCATAAAGTAATCAGAATTAAGTTTATATTCGTGTCTCCACTGTCAGAGGTACGTGGATGATTAAGATAAACTGTTTTGCATCTGATGTCCAAAACCATAAATTGTCCGATGATAAAGCGTCCATATTATGTACTCATATAGTCCTATTTGATAAAGTTTTGAAGTGTACTGTGTACATGTCGTCATTGTACCTAGCTAATATATATTTGATGAAAAACAAACTAATAAAATTTACACTTATAAGAGAGTGACTAGTGTCCAACATGTTGGACACAAGCACTTATCCGATATGATAAATTTAAATTTTTTAAATTAAAATGGCTGATTCAAACCGCTCAAATTCTTCTCCATAATAAAATCTCCATTGGAATCAAATTTTATAGTTTTTCGAAATTTTTTTACTATTTTTTTGAAGTTTTTGAAAACGCTCAATCTAAAAAGTTATAAAACCTCCAATTTTGAAAAACTGAAAAATATAGTTAGAAAATTTGGAAAAAATATAAAATTTGATTTTCAAGAATATTTTAATATAGAGTTTGAAATTTTGACAGTTGACTTTTCGAATTGCATTAGACGTCCTATATATTTGATTCTAGCATTAAAATTATAATGTATTCCTTAAGTAGTTGGTCGACAACCTATTAATATTTCATTAACCAAAGAAAAGGAAAATAAGTAAAATATTTACAAGACAAGAAATGATAAGCACAAGAAACACAGAATGATTAGCATAGGGATCTAGATAGCAACATGACAACTAAACCTGCATCTAGCCATCTACTAAACCCCAGTTGCAGACACCAGCTGACATGATGATATGGATACTAAATCCAAGAGCAGTTGAAGTACAGAACCCAGACATTTATAATTATTGAAAAGAGTTCTTTATAAAAACTTAAGCTTGTAGTTCAAAATAAATAACAACTCAGAAGCCAGAGTTTAGATAGAAGAATCTTCTTCTTGATTTGTCCACTTCAATAAAATTAAGCCTCGCTAATAACCAAAAAGAACAAGGACTTGTTTAGTTTACACATAACAAACCTTACCTTTTTCTTTAATTTTTTATTTCTATGTACAAGCCAAGCTGGAAGATGAGAAGGTGCTCCTAGGGGTGTCAATTTCATGCCGTTTCGCACGTTTCCGTTTCGTTCCGTCCGAAACGGAACTGAAACGGAGCGAAATTTGGTTACGTTTCACTCAACGAAACAGAAACGGAAATGAAACCATTTACGTTGGTAAGGACGGAACGTAAACGAAATGGGCTGATTCTGTTCCGTCGTTCCACGTTATTCCGTTTCCAATTGCATCGTTTTAAAATTGAAGAATTGCAGACCAAAAAAAGGCGGAGAAATAGAGGAGAGAGGAAATACCCTAGCCGCACAGCACAGACGAACGGTTCTCCTCTCTCTCTCTTTCGTTCTTTCTCTCTTCCCTCACTCGCCAAACCCTCGCTCACCTCCCTCTCATCTCCGATGGAACCCCTCACCACAACGGCACAACCCCACCTGTCAAGATTTGAACCAACCCAAGACCGTGACACCACCACTCTCTCTTTCTCCCTCCGCCTTATCTCTCCCTCTGACCTGAGCTGCCGAGCACCACCCCCAAATCCCATATCGCCTAACTATTCAATGTCTCTCTCTCAAACATCTTCTTTCTCTCTTTCTGAGAAGTAAAGAACTTGACACCACTAGAGAAAGGTGCGAAATCGAAATGAGCGAAGTTAGGGTTTTCGAACTAATTTCTTCTCTCCTTTCCCTCCTAGAGCAAAGATGACTTCTTGCGGCTCTCTTCTCAAAGAATTTCAGGTTTGGGTCCTCTTTCTTTGTCTGTGATACTTGATTTTTGAGAATTTTTTAGGATTTTGTGCGAATTTACCAATTTTCGGAAATTGGTAATTTCGAGTGTTATAAATAAGTAGGTATTTAGATTTTTGTCTGATTTTTTTGATTAGTTTTCTCCAATTTCAATAATCTGGTTTTGATTGTTATTCTATGTTGGTTCTTGTTGAATTTTGCTGCTGCTACCTATTTCATTTTTTCTGTTATAGACAAATTTAATTAAGCAGCCAGACCAGACATGTAATTTCTAGCAGTTCACATGAACATAACCCAGCTGTTTGTCCTTATTGATATGAGTTGTATGTTTTGAGTATTTTCATTCTATAAATAATTCTCCTTTTTTTGTCTATGTATGGAGTTGTATAGTGTATTTGACATCCGATTAATGAGTTTTTTTTTATCTTATTACTCCAGTTGGAGAACAAGAGGGCAGAGGGGCACTTTCAAGGAGCAAGTGGCCATGATAAATCTGTTCGATGCTTTGAGAAACAAAAAATTAAGAAGAAAGAATTAAAGAGCTTATCACATGATACCGTTTTTCCTTTAATTTTGTTTTTGGAATATTGAACTTGTCATTTTGTTGTTTTATTTCGTTCAATTTTTTTCAAATTTTGGGCTTGTGAAATTGTGAATTCTGTATTGTCTACGGAAAAAAAAATTAAACGTTAGTTACGTTCTTCCGTTCTTTATGGACGGAACGTACAACGTAACAAATTTCATTTCCGCTATAATTACGGAACATTAAACGAAATTAAAAAAAGTTACGTGCAATATAACGGAACGGAAACGAAAGTTGTCATTTCCGTGTCCGTTGTACACGTTTGACAGCCCTAGGTGCTCCCAAACCCAGATCCAAAAATGTTGTGACGAACACGGTTCCTTTGTAGCCAACCCTTGTGTGGTCTTGCATACATGTATCTCATACGACCAATGTAATCTCACAAATGTTCAGACAGCACCACTTTGTTTATCACACTAAATTATTTTTCAAAACTGCCTGGCCAATTTTCCACACGACTGTTTATCCTTAACTAATTGGCTGATTGCACTATACACAGTTGAATAATAATTAATTCAATCCTCCTGTTAGTTACTGCAATAAACCAACCATCAGATCAATTGATCGTACGGTAAATCACGACAAAGCAGGGAAGGATTGCCCTTGGATTCATCACAAACATCTCCTCGAGATTCGCATCACCGGCCACTGAATCGTACCCATCTGGCTCTGCACCGGCCTCCGTCCTGCCTCCCGCATGCATTACTCTGCCGGCTATGACCCTACACACAACCATCGCTCTATTCAGCCCCGACAAACTATCTGACTGGTTCAATGCATCGTGCGCACGTCCACTGCTAGCGGTTGTGCGCACCCCGGTCTGAGCAGGTGGCGTGAAGCCGTGGCGTATGGCTGAGCAGACGCCACAAGCCGAGGATCCACATAGAGAATTTGAGCCATTGAGACCGAGGGCACAACTAATTGGAGCCGGCAGGAATCGAAGAAGCTCGTTGCCATCTGCAGCTGCACGGGCTGATGAACGGGATTTGACAGCCGCTCGATGGGCCTCGAAACGGGCGAGAGTGTGCGGTGCGTTATGCACCTTTAGGATGCGGTCAATGTGGCATATGGGTCGACGGGCTGACGGTGCGCGCGACGGCGAGGGTGCTTGGTGCCAGCTGGATTTGAAGATTATTTCGACGATGTTGCGGCCTGAGTCTTCCGGTCCCAGCTCTGAAACTGCACAAGTACAAGTTTCAAACCAATTAATTATTTTTTGAAGAATAACTATACATATTTTGACCTTTTCTTTTCTATATATTACCATCTTTTTTGTTCACAGGCTAAAAACACAGAAATGGATTGTTAAATTAACTTTAAATGATTAAATCAAGCAGAAGTTTCTTGTTTCCCTTTTGTTTTTCTTTACATCAGTGTGCAAAGCAACAATGTGACAGCTTGCAGGTCAAGTAGCAACCTCAGCATAGATTTTGTACCCTTTTACGATCGCCTTTTTTGGATAGACTAAATAAATGTTGTCCTCTCTCAAAAAAAATAATAAATGCTCATAAAATTGAGTGCGGTATCATAATAGTTAGTACGGTTGAACAGATAAAGATATATTACTCCAAGACAAATTCAACATGGATGATTATTCTAATAATGAAAAGTGAATGAACGAATTAAGTACCTTCAACTTCCATCCAAACAAAGTACAAGAAATTAATTTCGCATTTTCTTGCTTCTACCTTACCGATTTTATATTAAATTATTAATAATAACTATAATTTGTTGGTATATATAGTTTCATATTGAACAAGCTACACTTTTTTTTTCCTTCCTCTCCTTTTTTTTTTGAGCAAATGAAAAAGAAAAAGGATAAAAAAGTAGAAATCAACATTGATCTGACAGGCGACACCCTCATTCAACCCTATCCTGTGAACATTTAATTTCTTGAAAGAAGCAATAAATTGACAAGTTCAAAACATGACAACACAACAATAGTGATAAATTATAAATATACAAAAGTTACCAAAGTTTAGTAAAAAACAAAGGGTGAATTGCTAAAATTACCAGCATGGCGAGTAGCTTGATGGTGCTCTAAGCTTTCAGGTTTAGTAAAGACCTCTCCACAATCAGGGCATACACAAAGTGCCCTGGGTCTTGGATACCTCCTGTAATTTTACATTATAATCCTTTTTAGGAGCTATTTTATGCCAATATTTACTTACCTAGTTACCTTTAAACAGTAAAGAGTAAAGATTACAACCTACTTTGTCAAAAGTAAAATGAATATGACCAAAGTATGGTCAAAAGAGACTTAAAAAGGAAACGTGAAGAGGATGGTTTATCTTGCTTATTACTAATTACAATTAAACAAGGACGTTTGAATTGTAATTTTGTTCTCTGTTTACAAGTTGAAAACTACTTAATTAGTTTCACAACCTTCTCTGTTGACCAATGATGAAATCAAGTTACTTAACTTGAATTGCAAATGAACAAAGAAACTAAAAATTTAGCAACCATTTGCATGCATATCCACAGAGATGCATCAATTGTAAGTCAATTACCTAGACATGGGCTCAACCGACACAGCACGGCACTCGACACAACCTGTCAGACCCCTCAGAGGCATCCCGCCACCTCCCTTTGATTGAAAACCGCCGCATCCACTGCTGAGTGACCGATCCTGTGACTGAGAATGCCCATGCCTTCTTTGCCTTGCATTCTTAGCAAGCGGTGCAGTCTCTTTACATGAAGCCGAATTAATCGACCCAACCGACTCAACCGAGGCAGCTGAGGCCGAGTCGGTGTTGTCAGACCGGTGCACAACTCGCGTATTTCCATGCACAACATCGCGCAATGCGCACAGAGAAGTGCCACATATGCCGGTACCAGTGGCGGTGACATTGCGGGAGGCAATTGGAGGTTTAGCATTGGAGGAAGGAGCAATGATGTGGACAGAGGAGAGACTTTTGCAGCTCAAGAGTGACTTGAAATGCTCCCATGAGGAAACTGGAGGAGTGGGTTGTGGTTGCGGTGCCGGAGGTGGGAGTTTTTTGTTGCGACGACGGTGTGAGTGATGGTGGTGCTGGTGCTGGTGCGGCTGACGCGCGTGGCGATCAGGAGTTGGGAGGAGAGTGGTGGCTGCCATTGGAAGAATCTCTCAGACCTCTCTCTCTGTAATGGATCTTAGAAAATAGTTGGATTTGTTATATGCAACTAGAGCTTGGTCTTAGTCTCTGTTTTTTATTACTCTCTCTCAGTCTCTGGTCTGAAGTCTCTGCAAGGAAGGCTTTAGTTTAGTTTAGTTGAGCTTCCCTCTCTTTTCAGATCGCTCGCTCCACATCTTCGCTCGATTTAAGATGCTTCTTTATTTTAAATGCCAATTTGTGCATGGCCCCTCTATCAATCCCATAATTACTCTCACATAGTTCCCACCGCAAGTCTACTGTAGGCTAGTAGGCGACCGACCCACAAAAGTATTTAACGGACCTTTTCAATTGAACCCCTGTAAAGAAATATTTAACGGTGTTGACCTTGTAAGAGCTTTTAAATTTGACTGCAGATCTGACCTGACAGTAATTAAGACACACTGAAAATGTATAAATGCGGTCTACTCTGGACGGTGCAATTTTTATTTTTTAGTTTATTTTTCCTGTTCTTCTTTCTTGCGTCTCTCTTTTGTCGCACTATTTTTAATTATTGGAATTTTAAAGTGGAGAGTTCAAACAAGTAATCAATAATGCATTTTGTACGAATAATATAGAGTATGGACGTAGAGATTCTTGCACAAGTGTAGTAACTCAATACTCTCCTTTTAGATCTATCGTTCAACTGTAGATTACTATCTGAATTTAAATTCCCTGCTTATGCGTAAGATACACTTATTGCAAGTTGTCTCAACGGAAAATTTACAAGTATTTCCCTGTAAAAACTATAAAATGTTTATGCACCTTTACAATTCTAATTCGTTTGTGGCGTTGTAATTTTAGCACTGGAACAACGAGGTACGTAAAAAAATATTTCCGTGTAACACCAAAATAAGTTATTTCATGAAATGAAAAATCAGAGGAACAAGTTTTTGAGGGTTTTGTGATTGAATTTACAAAAGATGAGAAGTCATATAAAGCAGACTGTACTTGTATGGCCAATATTTTTCTGGAGGGGGGACAGTGCATGGCATGAGGTTAGTGTTAGGTTGGTTTTTCTTGGTTTTGTTTTGTTTTTCTTGATTTATTTTTTGGTTTGGTTGGACTGAACTATATTGTTTAATTTTCCATGTAAGATGAGCTGCTTCAATACCTAATTAGGAGGTTCACTAACTCTTAACTAGATATAAATTGTGGTCCTTTCCATCAAGGGAATCTAGTTAGAGTAGATATATTAACGGAAAAATGTGAATATTCTCTTATTATATTAGTTTATCAATTATCAATATTTTGTAATTGGGAGCCAATAATGTCGTTCATACTTGCGGTAATAGTTGTCTATTTCCTATCACATTTTTTGGGGGGTCTTTTCTCTCTTCAATTTATTTCGGAAATTTAAATCTTTTAGCACTAATCTTTTAGCACTAATCTCGTTTTAGCACTAATCTCAACTTTGCAAGCCATAATCAACAAATTAGTTGCTGAAATGATAAGGAAAACCACAAAATTGTTAGGACCATTGCATGAATATTGGTATTTTTTTCGTTCGTCGTCCAAATTGAGAGGATCTCTGGTGAAAGTGGAAAAGGAAAAAAATAAAAATAAAATACATATTTAATTATTTGACTGAAAGGCCTGTTTACACATTTATTAGCACAGGATCCCGCACGCCACTCGTGCGTGAATCATGCACAGGTAAAGAATCAATTAATCTAGAACTTATGTATATGTATATAATTTTGCTTATAGAATTGTACGATCAAATATTTCAAAAATATTTCTAATGCCCATTCAATTTTTATTTGGACATCTTTATTTAACGTATATATAAGAGTAAAATAAACTTGAGATATTTTAAAATACTTTCTTTTATACACAAAGTAATGTTTCATTAGTTTATTCTATTAGTGGATGGAAACAAATAATTTTGAATAAATATACAAATCATGAGCAAGAGGATGATTTTTTTTCTTTTGTATAAAACATCCAAATTTTTATGTACAATCATAAATGTCTTTTTTTTTTGTGTTTCAATCATGCCTTCACTTTTTAATAATAACGTATTTTCTAAAACATAAAAGGCGAAAATGAAATAACTAGACTAGAATTGGTCTGTATTATTTATTCCAAATTTTTGTTAAAAAAAAAACGAGAGTCTGAATTTGTTTCAATGGAAAATTGGAAACTAAAGATTCAAAAGGTAATGTAATATTGTTACCCGCAGAATTTTTTAACTTGAAAAGATGTGATATATTTATGAGTTCATTTATTGATAGACAAACCAACACGAAATTACCTTCAGTGCCCCGTAATTATTTTCCTTAATAATTGATGGGATGTACGTTGGTATGGTTGTAGCTTTCAAAACTACCATATTATTATATGATAACACTGTGTATTTTGTTGGTTTCATTTGTTATCCTAATAATTAATGAGAGGTACTTTGTATGGTTGTAGCTTCCAGAACTACCATATTATTATATATTATAAAATGATGTATTTTGTTGGTTTCATTTGTTGTCTTCTTGAGCAATGTAATTTATTTTGAAATATCATAATTAGAGGTTTCCTCGATTAATTAAACAAACATTAATTTGTCCCTTCTAATGCACGGACATGGTACAAGGCGTAGGTTTTGATTTTCTCTCCAATATTGTCTAACAATATACCTAACTCTAAAGTTTGGAACCGTTCAATCCAAATCAAAAAAGTGTCCTTGTCTACATCAACTACGTGTTAACCTAGATTTCAATTTATGGTGACTATCGACATCAATGAATCGATATCAATGTTTGCATCTCAGCCTGTCCTTGTATACAACGATATCTATACAACTATTTGTCATCTCTGCGAATGAAATAAGTGAAATCTGTAAATAATCTTCCGTAAAAAAATTGAATTAGATTGTTTTAAAATTATATAATAATTAGAGATGGATTAAAAATTTCATAACTTAATAAATTAATTAAAAATTTAAACAAATTTGATCATCCCATCCGTATACTGTACGCATCCAACAAAAAAAAAGGTACCACGTACCAGAGAAACCTACCAATTTTGATGATAGTTAGAAAATATTAAATTTTATGTAGTTACTGAAATGATTTTATCAACTAATGAAATGCCGAAATTTGACTACCAATTGTCTGTTTAACCAAAAAAAAAAAAAGAGTTTATCATGTGTTGACTTTTATTTTTTATTTTTTAATTGGGAACATACAACTCTCTCGTTTTTTCTTTATATCTTTTTTCGAATGATCTCCACAGGAATATGATTCTCTTATGACTTATTTTTAAATTAAAATTATCAAAATACACCCAAAACTAAGATAAGCTTGAAAGAAAAGAAACAAAAATAATCAAAGATCCTAATTCAAAGGGTCTTCATCGTCTCGTGCTTCCCGGCCACATCCGGGACATTCACTACTCTGGCCTGTTATAAATCTTGCTCTACATTTGTAAAAAAAAAAACTCTGTTAAACTCAAGTAGTAAACATCTTTCAGAACCGGATCGGGCTCTCGAGAGGCCGGGTCTAAAAGAACCTACTTAAGGACCGAATCGGATCGGACTTAGAAGACTTTAAATATGAAGATTGTGTTAGAGTTATGTCCTAGAAGTCAATAATTTAATGACTCAATTATTAGTTTATGTTTTGGATGATATTTTATCATCTGTTTCTAGGTTTATTATTGACAGATCATTCAGGCTGAGGATCTGAATTGTGGATCTCTGTGGATC
Source organism: Rhynchospora pubera (assembly GCA_028095005.1). NCBI lineage: Eukaryota > Viridiplantae > Streptophyta > Magnoliopsida > Poales > Cyperaceae > Rhynchospora > Rhynchospora pubera. Next base: position 333,173,007 of record CM051460.1, read on the forward strand.
ATTCTTTAGAATGACAATAATAAATCTAAATGGTCCATAATCTTGATAATTAACAAGGAACATTAATTATCATATAAGATTAGTATGCAAGTTAAGTGATGATTAAGTTCTATAAATCATAGGTAAAGAGTTACCAACTTAATTGCATATGTGTATGTTATGTAACATAGTACAAGACTTGACCCAACGAAATAAACATATGGATTGTGTTATGTGTCATTATTTATTTCGTTATGATTTTGGTTCTAAGTTTGAGATGTTTATCTTTTCCACATGAGTATAGGTTCAATAAATATTGTCTACCGCTGATTCCCGATAAGGGCTGCTATACGGACTTTATTTATATTCTCTTGAATTGTGCGGAGAAAAACTAATCATCAAGAAACCGTATGTCTCTCATTAATTCACTTAGTGAGCGACGATATCTGTTTGGGCCCCTTGATGGAGTTGGATCGTATGCGCGCAACTAAGCGATCAACTCTAGATCAAGAAACGTATAATCTGCAAGAATTACACATTCCTATCTTGGATTATACGATGATATCGTGAGACATAAAAATAAAAATAGAGAAACATATTTATTCTCTTATGCAGGATTGAAATATTGTAGCAGTACATTATTTTATGCGAATTGGGAATCATAACGTGTTGCTAGATACCGCTTATGATTATTGGAATTAAATAACGATTTAATTCCATGACCAACATAGCATAAATCCTCAAAGGGTCACACAAATAGGACTTTAACCATACAGTGTATTAATTGATTTGTTTGCATTGGAGAATGCAAAAATATGATGAGTTGATTAATTAATTATATACCGTTGCAAACCGTTATAATTAATTACATCAAAAGGATCATATAGAAATTAATTTAATACATATGCTTATCCCAAAGTAATTATCATTGAGTTGATAATTAATTATGCTCAACAATATTTAATATAATTGTAGGAATTATATTGAATAAATAGGCTTAATTTAATTAGCCGTTGTGAGTCGAAATAATAATCAATTGGATAGGCCCATTATATAATTGATATAATAGGCTTGAGAGAAAATAAATAAAATATGAAAAAGTCCCATTTAGGCCTTTATTTTGGCCGGCCTAGGGTGATGACAAAGTGGTAAATAGTGAGGTAAGAAGGTTGGACTTGATCTCTATATAAGGACCACTAGTTGGTGTCTTCCAACTCTAGTTCTCTCTCCTCCTCTTGGCTCCTTCTCTAGCCGCCACTTTACAAGAGAGGAAAATTGCTTTCTCTCTTTCATTTTTGCTCTCTTCCATTGATTATTGTTAGGTCTCATGTGTTGAGAATAGCTATTCCTAAATTGAATATTGGATTAATTCAAGAATAGCAAAGGAATTAGCATTCCTCTAGTTCCTACTAGCATAGGACCTATGAGAATGGTTAGTTTCCTTGGTGGACTCGAGGCCAACATGGAGGAGGCGCATGGAGAGCACTCTACCGACTTTTATGCCGTGGTCGAGCCCCGCGAATACGATTTCGCGGGAGGTACAAATTCCACCTCTTATCTCTTGTGTCGAATGAGCTTTTGCACTAGATCCTTAATTGCTCATTGTTTAATTGGATTAATTAAGCGTAATTAGTCACAAAATTAAAATTTGGCAGTTTTCTAACAGTGGTATCAGAGCCAGGTTGTACTTTAGCTTTTTTGACTCTTAATTATGAGAAATTGGCTAATTAACGGATTAGTAGAGATGATGCGTTTGTTTGCTGTCTGGAAATGGCATTTTCTGTGTTGTTTTACTTTTTTCGCTATGATATGTTCTCTGGAAGTTTTTTCCATCTACATGAAAGTTGTAGATATGTGGATTGTGATTCTTTTGGCGTTAGATTCATATTTTTCTGAAATTGTATGGATTTATTGTGAATAAAACAGCGACAGCACGCAGAACCAGTTTCTGCTCGTACTGTCCTTTTTGAATGACTTGAAAGATTTATATTTTGAATATAAGTACCAGTGTTCTATGGCTAGAATTAAAAAGGACTTGAAACTCTTTCTGAGCATGTGTAGATTATTGCATGACTCGGATTAATTTGCAGGTTTTCAAGTATGAAAAGGAAGATCTTGTCAGATCCAGTTTATTAAGCAAATCGATTGTTCTAATAAACTGTACCAACTGAGAACTCTTTTAAAAATTATGTTTAAATGGAGTTGTTATATTTTAAGTTAGAATTCCAGAAAAATTAGTTTCATAATTTTTCATGGAAGTTTGAACCTTCAACTAGGTTAATACTTTTCGGTCGACAGTCTGTTCCAGTACAGAATTTGTTGATTGTTTAGTATGTAACTTGAATTTATTGAACTGAACTTGGTTATTTTCTTTTCATGGATGGTTAGCCTATAGTCTAAGCTAATTTTTCTATGTATATTATATATATAAAAACTGAATAGAAGGTTGTCTAACAGACCAAATGGTTGAGAGGATAAGCTGAAAATCTCATAACGGTGTTTCGTGCACTTGTAAGAGATTTGTCATTTTTTATTCTCCCAGATGGTTTAAGATTTCTTCTCGAAATTTTTACTGGTAATCACAATTATGATAAGTAGCTTAAGTAAATTATTTGAGAATTTTTGGAGACCAAAAACAACTGATTTTGTTGGATTCCATTAGTTACGTTTTTTGGTAAATTACTGTTTTTCTAATTATTCAAACTAGTTGAAAACAATTAGAATACTCCTTGTTTGATCTCCTTTCAGTTATGGGATGTTGAAAGAACTTTCTAAATGAATTTAAACAAGTTTGGTTGTTTAAAATTGAGAATTTGTGCACGGAATTTGTTTATGGCAAACAATACGCAAAGATGCTTGAAAATCGTTAATTGGAAACAAAGTGCTTGTATGTGCTAACTTTATTTTGTAGGTGGAAAGTGGGTTTAGTATGGCTCATGACTCAATGCCTTGTGGTTGTAAATTGAATGCATGTGTGAATGTTTGTAATGCGGCCTTTGGTGCCATTAATTAATTAATTTGTTGATTAATTTTAATGTAACTTGTGTGGCTTGCATGCCCCTAAGGCTATGATGAGAATAGAATATTTTCACATGTATTTTTATTCCTTTATTTTATATAGGATTTAGATCCGTATAGAATTTAGTGGGAGTGACAAGGATTAGGTTAGTTTTGTTTCATGGACGATGTGGCGAAACTAATGCAAGCAGGAGCCATACAAGGCCACAACTATGGATGAGATGCTTATATGTGATTGCTTGTGATTGGTATGAATTGTCATAGGCTAGGTATGGGTGTATGCTTACACGACCACCAAACAAGTGTCATATGATTGTTAGTCCCAACTAAACTCGATTAAGTTAAATCGCCCTCCTTCTCTCTATCCCCTTCACGCCGATTGTCAACACATGGCGCGGTCCGCCCAAGCGGACGTCATGTTTTGTCAATTCGGTAGTCGGGGTGCAAATAGCTAAGATTTGCAAGGAGCAAATAGTGAGAGGTTAATTTTCGATGGACCCAACTAGAGTTTGGACATCGGGGCGAAGTTTGTAAATATACTTAGATATTCACAAACCAAGAATCATATGGAACGATATGATTGGTTGGAGAACCTACCTTGTCTAATTAAGTAGGGTGACGTGCCATAGCAGGCTCTACTTGATGAAAACCGGAATCTTGAAAAACCAACTACATTTGGGACATTAAATAAATGTAGTAGGAGTTTTATTTGTTATAAATAAAACAATTGCATAAACTAAATGACCTTAAATTGATTTTGTTATAGATGTTAAAATTGTTAATTTTGTTGTGATCAATCTTTGAAAATTAACAAACTCGTTTCTAAAAGTATTAACTTAAAGAAATAATACCGATTCCTAAAACACGATCTTAGTGAAGAGAAATTTGAGTATGTCAATTCCCAAAACTTTTCTTAAACTACCCGAACGTAGCAACGCGATGATTGATTGACTTTTGACGAAAAGTTATTCAATAAAGCGTATGGCTAATATCCTCATTTGAAATTTCTAGACCTTTGAATTAGAGAATTCATATGAACTAGATTTAACTCGTACGCTCTCATCCACTTACTCAAGAAAGTGTTCTTGGAGAAAGTAGATATTAACTCCATCATTTATGATCGAGTATATAGAGTATGAGTTGACAAAGAGATTCTTCTTTTATAAAAGGATACATGAATGTTTCATTGGCTTACAAATCGAAAGATTTAAGTAGCTAATTGATAACTAGAGATATTGATCTCTGATATCAAGGATTATTGATATTGTCATACAATCTCTTTTGGAATTAAAAAGGATATAATGTTACCTTCTTCGCACACTTGTTGATGCAAAAAGGTAATTGGTTAAGTATTGAAGAAATACTTCACCAAGGTATGAGTTGAAATTTCGAGACCCTCATTCATGACCATGTGTCACATGAGTTATTTCATTTGCCGTTTATGAAAGGCATTTGAAAAGTTGTCCGAAACACCATGATTGTGACGATTAGAAATATTCTAATCCTAAAGTGTATTTGTCGTTCAAATTATCTCACTATCTCTAATTTACACTAGTAACTTGATACTAGTTCATATGCTCACATTTAACGAAATGTGTTAGCAATGAAGAATAAGAGAATGTTCGAGATATATAAAGTAAACTCCGTATAGGAAATGACTCGTTTCGTCTAAGTCATTACCGTTGAATACGTAGAGTTATCTTTATTAAGAGATTGTTTAGGAATTCAAGGTTGCATACCTTAATCCTAACCTCTCAAAATTATCTCCATTTCATATTCGATGATGGACGATTATGTTTTATAAAAAACAAGTTCCTTTTATTCTGGATTTGTTTATATGATTTCGTGCATCTTGATTGAATTTGTTTGAAATAAATAAACAAGTTTTGAATGACAAATAGGATGCGTAAGACTTGACATAAAGTATATGACTTTCATGTTATGTATAACCGCTTAGTCACATACATAAACGAGAATCACATTACGAGAGTTTCCGTAACGTAGAGCTCGTAATTCAATTCGATTTCAAATCGATTGATATGCGAATCATGTTTGTTAAATGACAAAAGCGCCTTTAACCTATGGAGGTTTAAGGACAAGTGAATTAATTATGACTTATACATATCGATGTATAAAGACATATAAGCACTTGTGCAATGAAAGCTTGTTGATACTTTACTACTTGACCAACGATCATTGTAGATATTAACATATCTATTTGATAAGGTATAAGTATGAACCTTTTGACTAGTTCAAAGGAGTTCAAGAGTAAAGTTTAAAAGTCCTTTCAAGAAAAATGAAAGTCTTACAATTAATAGTGGTAAATAAGTAGTTAAGTCATATGATTTGAAATATTATCTAAAGAGTATGAAAATAGTTTCATAACTCACTCCATGAGGAACATTATGGAATAATGTGTCCAAGAATGGAGGTATCGAACATATTTCGATCGGCAATAAATCAAATTGACTTATTCGACTCGTATTAGGGAATTATGTTTGAGGACAATATTGTTTACACTGAATGATGTTCCATCGAAATCTATTGAAGAAGATATCTTACGAGATTTTGATCTCTAAGTATAATACTTCTCAAGATTTAGTGTTGAGAAGCTTATTTCAAGTATTGTCGACTTGTAAGCTTAAACCAAATAAGACACTATAAGTTTGTAGGATATCTTAACTTAACCGAAAGGTGCTACTTCTACAAACATGATAAGAACAAAGTAGTTGTTGCTAATCATAACGTAATCTTGGAGAATGATATTCTCAAAAAGAAGTAGTGGGAGTAAAGTGAGTATTAAAACAGTTTATGCGTCACTACAAAAAGTACTATTATGGGAAACTTGTCACTCCATACACGGTTCTTAGTGGGAGTTGAGCGGAACTTCATTCACAAGTTGTTTTGAAAGAAGTTTAATAGGACGCTCCTTCTAATGAGGACTCAACCATCTCACGAGCTGATGATGTTCGAGAAACTCATGAAATATATGAGGAGTCAAGCACTCGTTCGACAAATCATTGTGGAAGTAGTTCATAAACCTCAAATACCAATCCTACAAAAGATCAACGAGAGTTGATTGCCTAAGCCGTTTGGTGCATTGGCTTCATGACATTCTCAAACTTAGCATATGAGAATTCGTTGATAAACAAGGAAACGATGGAACGATCCGATTCCACATATATGGTTTGAATTCATATGATCTTTAAATAAAATCCATGTATAACAACAAGGTATAGACCTTGGTTGATGTTCATGAAGGAGCAATCCATCAAGAACGTTTAGATTTTCAAAAGGAAAGATCGACATGGATAACAAGACTATGTACAAAGCGCGGCTTCTCGCTTGTAGCTATGTCTAAGTCGATGGCTAGTTAACTACGTACAAAGCACAACCTCTTGCTTGTGGCTATGTATAAGTCAATAAAGATTATTCTAGCAATAGTTGTATTTCATATATGTTGATATATGGAAAAACACATAAAACCGCCTTCTTCGTATGAATGGAGGAAGATGTTGTGCATTTGACACAAATCGAGGTTTTATGTATTGCTAAAAACATACGCACGCTTCAAGGATCCATTAATGGATTAAAGCAAGTGTTGTGGAGATTGGAATAAAAGTTTTGATAAGGAAGTCAAGGAGTTGAACTTCGTCAAAAAGTATCTTGTATAAACAAGATATTCAGTGGGAGCATAATTGTATTACTTGTATTGTTTAAGATAATAATTCATTAATTGGGAATAACATTAAGAAAAATAAATATTGTCAAGATCTCTTTGGAGAATGCTTTCTCAAATGAGAACTTGGGCGAAATCACCTGATCCTAGGAAACAAATCTATGAAGATAGATTATTATGGATGTTAGGTTTGAGCAAATATGCATATATTGACGAAGTGTTCTAGAAACACGAAAGTTACACTCCAAGAAAGGATGTCTAACTGTACGTCACATGGCATGGCTTGAGTGTTTAACTCGGTCTATTGCAACTCAATTCAAGAAAGTGTATGAAATAGTTCAAGCATTCTTTCATTATGAGTTTCATTTCGTACGCCATAATTATGCATATGCCCCAATGTGTAGTATCCAAGGAATATGACAAACAGTTGTCAAATAGATACAAAAGAGACACATTTGGACGATAATCAAGGATATCCTCGAGTACCTTATGAGAAAGATTGATATAATGTTTCATCTCTTAAGATGAAAGAAATCTCGTGTAAGTTGTTACACTGATAAAATTTTTCAAAGGATTGATATAATCATGATTGAGCTACATATTTTGCTTAAAAGGTGGTGTTGTAAGTTTAGAAAGTGTTCTAAATGGAAAATTACAACCGTTTCCGTCACCAAAGTAAAATACATAGCAACTTGTGAAGCAATAAAAGAAGTTTATTTTGGATCGAGTTCTTAGTCGAGCTATTATGGTTCTATGCATCTCGAACCACAACTTACTCCTAAAGAACCCAATGTTACATTGGAGATTCAAATATGATCTATAACGATATCACTTGATATCATATGATGATGATCAAGAATATATATATAGTAGTATATATATATATAGGGTCGAACAAATTTGGATAGGTTCGCGAACACAGCGAACATTCTAGCATGACCTCTACCTTGAGCAGTATACGAGATGCAGTTATGCATCCATACGTGGTGGACGTATGAGTAACTAGTTTTAAGCGTATTATTTATTTTGAGGTCCGAGACATGTATATATGTAGATATATGACATTGTTCTCAATTCTTCGTTGGCTAGAAGTCACTACTGATTGACTCTAGGCCAAGTGGGTGATTGTCAGAGTTATGTCCTAGAAGTCAATAATTTAATGACTCAATTATTAGTTTATGTTTTGGATGATATTTTATCATCTGTTCCTAGGTTTATTATTGACAGATCATTCAGGCTGAGGATCTGAATTGTGGATCTCTGTGGATCATTCTTTAGAATGACAATAATAAATCTAAATGGTCCATAATCTTGATAATTAACAAAGAACATTAATTATCATATAAGATTAGTATGCAAGTTAAGTGATGATTAAGTTCTACAAATCATAGGTAAAGAGTTACCAACTTAATTGCATATGTGTATGTTATGGAACATAGTACAGGACTTGACCCAACGAAATAAACATATGGATTGTGTTATGTGTCATTATTTATTTCGTTATGATTTTGGTTCTAAGTTTGAGATGTTTATCTTTTCCACATGAGTATAGGTTCAATAAATATTGTCTACCGCTGATTCCCGATAAGGGCTGCTATACGGACTTTATTTATGTTCTCTTGAATTGTGCGGAGAAAAACTAATCATCAAGAAACCGTATGTCTCTCATTAATTCACTTAGTGAGCGACGATATCTGTTTGGGCCCCTTGATGGAGTTGGATCGTATGCGCGCAACTAAGCGATCAACTCTAGATCAAGAAACGTATAATCTGCAAGAATTACACATTCCTATCTTGGATTATACGATGATATCGTGAGACATAAAAATAAAAATAGAGAAACATATTTATTTTCTTATGCAGGATTGAAATATTGTAGAAGTACATTATTTATGCGAATTGGGAATCATAACGTGTTGCTAGATACCGCTTATGATTATTGGAATTAAATAACGATTTAATTCCATGGCCAACATAGCATAAATCCTTAAAGGATTACACAAATAGGACTTTAACCATACAGTGTATTAATTGATTTGTTTGCATTGGAGAATGCAAAAATATGATTAGTTGATTAATTAATTATATACCGTTGCAAACCGTTATAATTAATTACATCAAAAGGATCATATAGAAATTAATTTAATACATATGCTTATCCCAAAGTAATTATCATTGAGTTGATAATTAATTATGCTCAACAATATTTAATATAATTGTAGGAATTATATTGAATAAATAAGCTTAATTTAATTAGCCGTTGTGAGTCGAAATAATAATCAATTGGATAGGCCCATTATATAATTGATATAATAGGCTTGAGAGAAAATAAATAAAATTTGGAAAATGCCCATTTAGGCCTTTATTTTGGCAGGCCTAGGGTGATGGAAAAGTGGTAAATAGTGAGGTAAGAAGGTTGGACTTGATCTCTATATAAGGACCACTAGTTGGTGCCTTCCAACTCTAGTTCTCTCTCCTCCTCTTGCCTCCTTCTCTAGCCGCCACTTTACAAGAGAGGAAAATTATTTTCTCTCTTCCATTTTTGCTATCTTCCATTGATTATTGTTAGGTCTCATGTGTTGAGAATAACTATTCCTAAATTGAATATTGGATTAATTCAAGAATAGCAAAGGGATTATCATTCCTCTAGTTTCTACTAGCATAGGACCTATGAGAATAGTTAGTTTCCTTGGTGGACTCGAGACCAACATGGAGGAGGCGCATGGAGAGCATCCCACCGACTTCTATGCCGTGGTCGAGCCCCGCGAATACGATTTCACGGGAGGTATAAATTCCACCTTTTATCTCTTGTGTCGAATGAGCTTTTGCACTAGATCCTTAATTGCTCTTTGTTTAATTGGATTAATTAAGCGTAATTAGTCACAAATTTAAAATTGGATAGTTTCCTAACAGATTGAGCCGGATCCTTGTTAAGCCTGCCCTTTTAGGCCCTCCTAGTTTCAAGAGGCTTGAAGGGTCTGAAGAACTTGAAGGACTGACAAACATACAATATATTTATTTAAATATTTATTTAAACTATATTTAAAAGAACAATTTTTATTTGTAAAAAATAATAAAAATCCTATAAATTATTTAAATATGATTGTAAAATTTATTTTTTATTATATATAATATTTTTATTTTTCATCTTTAATTTGTGTTTAAGATCAGTTATATTATAATAATAACATAGAAAAAGTAAAAAAAAATTGTTAATGTATTAATTAATTTTTAAAATTACAAATATATAAAATAATGTAGCGTAAAAGATGAGAAATATATATATATTTTTAATTTGTCTTAACATCATGTTCAAAAATTTAAATATTATTTGAAATGATTTCTTCAATTTAAATTGAATCAGATACGATCTTACCTTTGACATGATATTGTATCTGATTATTCATAACTTCAATCTCTCTAGACCTTAAACCCTTCCTAAGTCTGCCCTCGTTAGACCTCTCTTCAACTAAGATTGTAGTCTAGCCCTTCCAAATCTTGGCCTCTCTTGGCCCTGGCCTTTCTTAAGGTTTTAAAGAGGTCGGACCGGCCCTTTGTGTCAAAACGGTTTGGCCAGAGCCGGATTCAGGGTCATAGGCTTTTGAATGTTCACTAAACTCAAGTATAGAAATGAACAAATATGAAGCAGTATTATAGTATTGTCGTTAGAGTGGATGAGTTTGTATATTGTTGGCTTATTTAAACACAAGGAAAATAAAAAGTATAAAGTTTAATGATGAAATTTGATTGCACATTTTTTTTTTACTCTCGTGAATGAACAGTTAGCTATTATGTTGCTCTTTTGTTTTGTACAAATAAAAAGAAATGTGTTAAATAAGTACTGACATTTCAATTGATAGCAATTTAATTACACATCCAAACTATCAAAGAAAAAAAAAACGGCTCCACTTAAAATGTATTATCAATGAAACTGACAACATTTTGCCGACCGTATTTAAAAAAATAAAATTAAGGTTGCATGCAGCTTGCAAGTACAAAAATGGGGAAAGGGAATTTGTTTTATTTCAATTGTAAAATTCAGCTTGATAATTCTAGTTTAGTAGACGAAAGCGAACTCTGACAAATTGCTAGATAGGAAACGAGTTGGTGGGATAATAGCTACAAGTCAAGTGGTGTCACTATAGTTTCTTCATTGGCGTTTTCTCAGCGGTTGAAGGTTGGATGCTCTTGTAGTATATTCTTGCTATGAGCAAACGTACAATGGATTAATTATACAACCCCACCGAGACAACATCTGGCATCCCAATGCTAGTATGCTACAAGGTATGAATTCTGATATATATAATTATTATATCTTTGCAGTACGTAATTGGACCACATTGGCTTTATTGGGTTTTGATCAATGTACCGTTTCTCCTCGTGTTGGTGCCTATTACTAAGTCCAAAAAATATATAGGATAATTGCAAGTATTCTAGAGCAACTGGCTTTGTCATGTTTTTTTGTTTGATGCTTGTTTGAATACTGTTGTCTCAAATTCTCTTGATTTGGATTCGTCTAACAAACTTGCTATTCCAACGGTGCAAATTATTTGTAGCTGGTCGATATCGTCACTCTTAGGCTTTCTTGATACCTTCACCTTAATTAAGGGTACGTTTGGATAGGTGTGGGAAGAAAGAAAGAAGGGAAGAAGTGGGAAGAAGTATTGAGAAGTGTGTAACTTTGTGAAGAGTTTGGATTGTTTATAATTTTTTTCTTCTTCTTCTTCTTCCTTCTTCTTTCTTCCAACAATCCAAACGCAGGCTAAATGAGATTTTGTTTCACGTTCTGAGTCAAATAAAAAACAATACAATGTATTATAATGCAATAAACCAATAATTAATACAAATGCTGGGTGCATGCCCTTGCACAATTCTGTCATTATCTTTTATATAGTCCATTTCGAGCAGATATGGCCTAAGAAAGAATAATATAGGCTTCGTTTGGATAGGTGTGGGAAGAAGGGAAGAAGGAAAGAAGTATTAGGAAGTGTGTAACTTTGTGAAGAGTTTGGATTGTTTATAATTTTTTTTCTTCTTCTTCCTTCTTCTTCTTTTTCTTCTTCTTCTTTCTTCCAATGATCCAAACGCACCCATAAAAAGTTAAAGGTCCCCTATGACTTAAAACTTGACTTATTATCAGTATTCAAGTAGGGCTGAAAACGGAAGTCGTTTTAACCGTTTTTCATGTCGTTTCGTCCGGACGAAACGGTTAACGAAATAACAAAACGATTTCGTTTGGTTGGACGAAACGGTTAACGAAACAATAAAATAGTTTCGTCCATGAATAAATCACGAAAATTTCGTCAATTTCGATCGTTTCGTCCAGACGAAACGATCAACGAAATAAAAAACTGTTTCGTCGCATAGGACGAAACGATCGACGCAACAACTCATTTGCGCCATCGTCTCGATCATTTTGCTGCCCTATATATTCAAGTAGATAAATATAGGCCTAAATTATTTAATTATATCAAACCCAACCCAACCCATCAAATATAGGCCCAAGATCATATAATCAGGAAAAAATATAAGTTGGGCTGGATGTGTCATTTCTCGTATAATCACGACTCGGAGAGAAGGCCAGAAGGGTTTCTAACTTGAGCGGCAGGGGTTTAAGCCGGAGCCGCTAAAATCGACGGTTGAGATTTTGCAACTACGTGTTTAAGGAGCAATCAGAGCTGCATCATGCATACGGACGGCTCTGATTCCATGAAATGCAACTCTGCAAAGTCATTGATTCCTTTGAAACCACTGTGACAGACTGTTCCCTTGCTTCAGTTGCTTGCGAGAAGCCGAGAACACTTGAGCCAACATGGAAGAAGAGAAACTAACTGGCTCCGAAGAAACCTCCGCCGCCAAGGCGAACGGATTGTCGGAGGTGAACCGCGCGGTGGCGTGGGATGGGTGTAGTGTGCTTCTAGATATAAACGATGGAGATCGGCTCGTCTTCTCCCGCCTCTCCCCCTCCGCGTACTCTCTCTCTCTCTCTTTGAGTAATAATCATTTTTATTACTGCATATAGTGTGGTGGTAAACACTAAACAGAACTTAGTGCACTAATGTTTGAAATTTTGTAAAAGAAAGAAAAAGAGGAGAATTTGTTCTTGACTTTGATGTCTGCCGAGCAGCATCACTTGTAGAGTTTATATTTATTGATGGGTTAATAATCTCAGATCAATTAAGATTGGCAACAAGAAGTGCTCGCTTAGGCCTCTTGTTGGATGCCCTTTTGGTTCCCTTTTTACTGTTGAGACTGGCCCTTCTGGGCCCCACCTATCGCGCTCTGCCCCATCTTCTACAGGTATACTAAATAAGTTTCTTTTTTATAGCAAGTAATGCTATGCTGGTACCAGATATTTGAAACTTTGTGTTTACCCTCAAAGATCAGAATTTCAAAAGAACGATTTATACATCTGAAGAAGGTTATATCGACTATTGTTAGATTTATGAAATACATGTTTTTTCTTGTAAGAAGAATAATCTTTTACTCTTCTACTGAGATCACCCCCGTAACCGAAGAACACTGATAAAAATAAGACTGTAAGAGTAATCCCTTCTTATTCCAAATAGATCAGATATATTGGGGTTTAAAGTACAAGTCTCTGATGCTGGTGGCTTTGCACAGCGGAATCTTGTAGGAAATAAAATTCACACTTTCTTTAAGATATCATTTGGTTGACTCTTTTAACATTAAATAGAGAAAAAGGGAATGGGAAGGATTTGGAGCGATTGCACTGGCTGATCAATCAGTCATACGCATATTACCAGATACTAACTTAGTCTTAGATATAGACTTAAGCTGTAATTACTTGTTTATCATTCATGAAATGGTTTTAGTCATGCTAGCAAGTATTTAATTGATGGAAAAATTGCAGTTAGACATTTAAGTGTGTTTCTTACTTACAGCTTATGTTTCATTTATTAAAAGGTTTGTTTTATTTGGAAGATTATGAATAAGCAAATGGGGATCTTGGAGAGAACAAAAAAAAAATGCCGGGATGACAGTTTCAGTGCATCTCTTGTAATGGGGAGGATGGGTTCGATGAGTAAAAGAAAGTTTCAGTGGCCAAACTTTTCAGTCAAGTGATGAAGTTTAACACCATTGCATTTGAAAGAATCTGGGTTCCTTAGGCTCCGCTCCAGAAGGAGAGAGTCGGAGAGAAGGGAAGGGAGGAGAGTTCGGATAGCCTGCTCCAGAGGGAGAGAATGGACGGAAATTAAGGAGAGCGGAGAGACAGATAGAGGGAGAGATCGGTTACTCCCAAAATCGGAGAGTAGCGAGCTCCCTTCCCTTCGCTCCGAGTCTTCCCTTCTGGAGCGGAGCCTTAGAGTTTTGTCTGACATATTATCTTATTAAGGGATAAATAATAAATTTCAACCATTTTGCAGCGTATGCTTGATCTGTAGCTGAATGTTATCTAGTTTTCTTGTTTTCTATTGCTCTTGTTTGGTTTTGGTTTTTGTGCTTTCTATTGGATAAATTGATACTCACAGGTAACTGTGTGGAAGAAATTAGTAAAGACGAGGGGCAATCAGTCAATGAAATTAGAGATAATAGATCACTTATAGACAACAACACTGCACAAAGTTTATCAAGTGAGGATATTGAGGCTATGCGAAGGTTACGTTTCCTATTTATTGCTCTGAATCAAGTTCGGTTAGGTTTCCTATTTATTGCTCTGAATTAAGTTCTGCAAGTATCTTTCAAGGATTATAATTATCTGAACTCTAAAGTGTGTTTAATAATGCAGCGAGGGCGCCACGGGGGATGAAATAGTGAAAGCTTTAATAGACAATAGCTCCACATTTGAAAAGAAAACTGTTTTTTCACAAGTTAGTTCTATCTCTGTACAATATATGTTGTTAATCTAAACAGTTTTATATTCAAAATTAGCTAACTTGCTGATGTTATGTTTCGTTAATGCAATCAGGAGAAATACAAGTTAAAGAAACAGAAAAAGTATGCACCTAAAGTGCTTCTCAGGCGGCCTTCTATGCGAAGGTGCGATTTTTTTGAACGTATATTTTTTTATTTTCAAAATTTATCTATATTGAAGGTGTGTTGTCTTATTTTATTGCTTCTTCTGCAGTATTTGTGAGACATATTTCAAGAAGCACCCACAAAGAACTGGGTAAGTGTCGATCCTTTCATTTATTTTCAAATCTGTGCAAATAGTTTCTACTTATTGTTGTGTTAACCTTTGAGTTCTTATTCTTCTGAATTTAGGTTTATGAGAGTAGATACATTGTCTATGCTATTGTCTATGGCTAATGTGGGCCCATACTCTGATGCACTAGTCCTTGACAAGCTTGGTGGTTTAGTTGTTGGCTCAGTAGCTGAAAGAGTTGGAGGTGACACTTTTACCTTTCTTTCTTTCTTTTTTTTTACTTCTGATGTTGTAAAAACCATACTTTTGTCTTTGACAATTGAAGGTACCCTAGTTTCTGAAAGTGTGCTATTTTAATGTTAACTCTTTTTATTTATCTATTTATTATTTTTTATTTGAAAATAGTTGGTGAGGGGACTCCTAAATTCCTATTTAATGCAAGTTACCTAATAATAGCTACCATGATACAATAAAATGTTATGCTGCTAGTATGAATTAGTATGTGCCAGTCAAGTTGTTATACCATTTCTGTATTGGCATAAATAATCTTGTTACACACCATGGAGGCATGGAGGCTTTAACTACTGATGAATTTTGCTGCTGACAGAAAATCAGTAATGTAAAATTCTAAATATTTGTTATTAAATATGGCAGGTACTGGCTATATATGTAGCACATATTTTGGAACTGTTCCATATCAAATTGACATAGTGAGGATGTTCAATTTAAGCAGTGATGTCTGTGCCAGGTATTGAACTGTTTGTCAGAAGTTAATTTGTTAATTTCCTTTTTAGTGATGAGGTTGAATTATCGATCATGTGTTACTACAGGATATTGCAAGCACCTTTTAGTGACCTTTCGCCTTTGCAAAATGCACCTTCCGAGTGTGCCATGTCAGACCCAAGTGATGTAAGACCTGGTTCACCCGAGACTGCTCAGCCCGATCCATCAAATGAGCTCCTTCAGGATGGCGACTCCTTGTTAGGTACAAGTCCAATATTTCTTAGAAGTGCTTGACATCTTGGTTATAACTAGTTGGCATCTTTTTCGTAACTAATATTTGGCATGGTGTATTGTAGATTCTAGGGATAATGGTGATGATACTTTGACTGGTCAGAAACCAGTAAAACCTGGTAGGAAGGCCCCGCCTGAAATTGTAAAATCATGGAAGGACAATGGCTTCACAAGGTAGCTGTTGTTCCTCTTTTAAATATTAGCTTGTTAAAATGTAAACACTGTAGAACTATGAAGACTGTTTTTACCTATCCATTCCTTAATTTCCTCAGAAACCTCCTTCACCTGAACACACCCTCTGTATCTCCATTAAAATGGCACAACAGGGATGGTTTTCTTTTTCTTTTTCTTTTCTTTTATTTTTTGGGAGAAGGGGGGGGGGGGGGGGGGGGGTGAGGTGCTAATCCCATTTTGTTGTTGTGTTTTGTGTAATGTATGTTTGGAGGGTGAAGGATGGCTTCTACAGAAAGCCCATTGAGGTCCAATTTCCTGTTTATTCTTTAATTTAGATATTCTTTTCTTCTGCAGCTTAATTATTGCAGCTCCAGAAATGGATGTGGAGAGCTTGATAATGGATCTCCTCCCCCTTTTAGCTTATTCTGCACCTTTTGCTATCTATCACCAATACCTTCAGGTTTGCATTTCTGTTTTATTGTTTTCACTTGGCGTTTAGTTGTTATGTATATTCAGTTTGAACACTGACTGGCAACACTTAGAATGTAAGAGGGAAAATTAGATCATTTAACAAACGCTAAGAAAGCTGCTGCCAAATAAAAGTTAACTGGTACTCCCTGAGTATTGATGGGTACAGTACCGTGCTTAGTTCTTAATTGTTAACATGTACTTGTTGTTAACTTCTTCTATCCCCGTGCAGCCCCTTGCAACATGTATGCACAAACTACAAGCATCTAAAATGGCCATTGGCATGCAGATTTCCGAACCTTGGCTTCGTGAATATCAGGTATCATTCTTGTGAACCTGAAATATTGTTTTGTTAGCTGGTTCTTTCTTATTACTTAATCAGTTCATTTTTATTGGTTCACATGATCACATCATGCGTGTTTATAATTTTTCTTTCAGGTGCTTCCATCGCGGACGCATCCACATATGCAAATGAATGCATTTGGAGGTTACATTCTCAGTGGGATTAGAATTTCCAACTCCAATACGGGAGGTGTCATTGAAGATAAAGCAGCTTAGTGGATTTACTCGTTAACCAACATAAAATTTTCACTCTGATTGAGAATTTTAAACCACCACTACCCAACCCTACAAGAAAAAAAAAATGGGGGCAATTTTGCCGTTTTGAATTTTGGGTAGTTTGTTGAGTTTTTTGGCGTCTACGAACGGATTGTGTTAACTGTTAAGATGAGTTTCATCAGAATATCAACATTATTATGTCCTTGTATTATTTTAATAATGTGCGTTTGAGATCTTGGTAAGCTAGTATCATTGCCTTAAAAAGAGTTCTAGGCTGTATCACAAGGACGATACTGCCTGTCGTTTTGATCTAGAATACGGCTTCTCTGTAGCAAAATTTGTGTTCATTATATATCAGTGGAAAGCGACCCATGTACTACACTGAGAAAACATTGGGTCCATACGTTTAGGTATGTACATTATCGGCCGCAGAAGATCTTGAATCCTGGAGATCAATTATTTTTTTTTTGAAGACGTTTGGTACTGGTTAAAAAAGTAAAAGAAAATGAACTTGATTGGTATACAATATTTTGGCTGGACGCGGAGTAGCACTCAGTGTTTGAGCACAGCCAGTAATTCTCGCGACAGCGCAGAATGGGCACGTGAAAATAGAGGTCCAGCGAAGGCGGCTGGGGCGATGGCGCATTGGCGCGTTGCTTGGATTCGAACTCTCTCTCTCCTGGTTTGTTGTGACGTTACGACACTGCACCCGGAATTTGCCTTTTGGAGAAACGACTGGCGTCTCCCAAGATTTGCCCACTCCAAACATATTTCCACTTAAATATTTCATTTTGTTAAAGATGGTACAAGCCCTAAGATGCCCCATAGTGTAAATTAATAGCAAAATTGCAAATCACATATTTTTTTGTTTGACTATTTTGTAATAGACGTCATATGCTACTATTTCATTTATTTGTTCATATTATATTAGATTTTTTTACGATTTTTTACAATTATGTATGATTTATTTTAAAATCAATAACAGTTATATCAATTTTATTAATTAACATATCAAGTTAGCAATATATATTGTAAGTTCAAACAATTGATTGATTATATATTTACAGCTAGTGAAAGTTTTCTCAAAAATCCTTTCACATGCTAGTATTTGTTGTAGCAAAAAAGAAGTCTTTCATATTTTATGCCAGCTTATTTGATTTCTATTTTTACTCTAAACAATGAAGTTTCTATTGATTAGTATAAGAAATATATTTTATTAATGCAAATTTTAATGTGGACTAAAATTTATTTGAAGAAAATTAGTGGTCAAGTCCCATAACTTTGAGTTGAATGGCTCCGTTTGGATAGGTGTGGGAAGAAGGGAAGAAGAGAAGAAGTGGGAAGAAGTATTGGAAAGTGTATAATTTTGTGAAGAGTTTAGATTGTTTATAATTTATTTCTTTCCTTCTTCCTTCTTCCTACCTTCTTCTCAACGCATCCAAACGGTGCCAATAAGTAGAGAAGTTGCAAATTACTTTTATTTTGTTCATTTTGTAATCGGATTCAAATTCATATTGTTCATTTTAAAATTATGAACAGAGTCAAATGATTAAGATTGAAGTCCGTTTTAAAACATTTATGTGCACCATAGAATAATCCTTTTATTAATACATAATATTATTGAAAATTACCATAGAAAATAATTATATCACTCTGATAGCTTTTTTCCCAATAAAATGTTACTGAAAAATGGGGGAGAAGTTGGAATTCTTTAGCAGTCCAAGTGTGCGCGCTCTTAGCATCGTGCCGTCATCCATTATTCGGTCCGATCAATTTATCAATGTTCCCCGAACTCAATTTCACAAAAGCTCAAAATAAGCGGAAAAAAACAATTCACTCCGCCCCTTGAAACTTCAAAAATATCATTCATTAACTTACACGCCCATTGTTTTCCGTACTTACCATCATAAAACAAATTCACAAAAGACCAAGGTGAAAATTTAATATTTCACACAAAATTTACAAAAAGCCAAAAGATAATAATATAACCCAGGAATTAAACAATAGACCAAAACAAAACCAAAAAAAGCTTTATATTTTCCCTCTCTCACCGCGCCCCTTCTCTCTTTCCCTCTCTCCTTTCTTCTCTTCCCTCTTTCTCTCCATCAAAACCCTACCCGCCATTCCTCTCTCTACTCTCTCTTTCCTCAGCCATGTCCGGCGTAGATCCTCCGCCTAGAATCACGCCTCCGGCGATCCTCCGTCCTGCCTCCACCAACCGCCACTTCCCCTTCCTAGCCGCCTCCTCCACTCCACCCGCTCGATTGATCCCATCTGGCACTTCAGATCGCGCCTTCACTCCGTCGGCTCAAACCTTGGTTAGTCTCTTGCTCGGACCTTTTCTGTGTCTCTAGTTTTGTGCCTCCCAAGCTTGGAATCGATGCTTAATTTGTTGTTTTAACTGTTTGGTATCCTGTAATTCAAGTTTAATGTGTATAAGTTTAGATTATTGCAGTAAAAATTTCTGGAATTTTGACAGAAAAAGGGCCTTTTGGCTTGCTATTGGTCTGTTGATCTTATACCCCTATGTCGGAGTTTCTGATTTTGTTGGGTCATTCATTGGTAAAATGATAATACAAATAAGTGAAATTTCGATCTAGAAGGTTATCCTTGATAAACTTGAAATTGATTCTGTGAGGATTCTGGCTATTTAGTTCTAGGCTATACTGCTTGGGTAGATGGGAAGCAGGAAAATTGATGGATTTTTTATATTAGCCTAAGAAAAGGAACAACTTCTATTTTATAAAGTTTCTAGAAGATGTATCTAGTGAGACTAGATAAGAAAGCTAGGTTCAGTAGAAAACCAGCCAGCCATGGTAACTGAACAAATCAGGGGCTGTTGGCAGCCCTTTATTCAGTGCTGTTCTGTGAAAATTTTGGTCCCAGTTGCAAATTTGCTACAATAGGCGAGACGAGCATCATTCATCTATTCCAAGGAAACATGTGGATGGTGGAGGAGTGGAGAAAAGAGGGGATAGAATACTCTTTTAATTTTATTTTATTTTTCTGTTCCAAGCACAATAAGTACTATTCCTAGTAGCACTCTTCCGTCACTCTTCCACCATACTCTTTACGATCACTGCTATTAACACATCTTCTTTGCAAATAAGTACTATTCTTTTTTTCTAACTTGAAAGAGGGTTCTGAACTTCTGATTTGGAAACATACAAATATTAACACAACTTCTTTGCAGATAATAAATAAACATGCACGAATAAGTTATGTTGTGGTATATAATGCCAGTGGGTGCAAGGTAAGACAGACATTATGATTGCACCTGTAACCCTAATGGCAGTAACCAAAATTCCAATGATCATCAAAACTTGCAAAAGGAAAAATGGTGTGGATGGTATTGTTGGGCTGGTTGGCTTGGTTTACGCAGGTTTAAAAACTTCTAGTTACACCGTTCTAAAGAAAAATAAAAAAGAATCTGATTGTTGGTTATGCCTTTGTAGGTGAAAGAACAGCTAAATGGAAAAGAAAAGGTCAAGGTTGAAAATCCTGAGCCTGAAGCTGTGTTTAGTAGAGAAATTAAGATGGAAGATGTGGCGAATGCACTTCCTACTGGACTAAAGCCCCCCAAAAAACTAAAGCCTCCAAAAAGCAAAAGATTACTTTGTGATAATTCTGCATTAATTGATGGCAAGTCTCCCAAATTCTTTACATATGAAGTTTGTTAATTAATTTTAGTCTTATTTTTTTGCTCTTTTGTGAAGGAAACTTAAGGACATGGTCCTGTTATGTCAGATGAGGAGAAATAGGAAGTTGTTTGTGCCTTTGTGGTTTTGGCCTTAATGTATGACTGCCCTGAACCTGTTTGAAATCTGGGTTTGTTATGAGGAAATTTTATTAAAGTTGGATATGTAATTTCTGTTTTTGTTCACTATTTCAATGTTTGTGTTTTAAATATTCTGTTACAGGCGACCCAACAAATGCTTTGCTTGCCAATAACTGCCGTTATGATAGTTCCCTAGGTATGAAATGTGAAATTTAGTCATGCTTGTTTTCTTCTCAAATGGTACTCTTTGACATTAGGTTAATTTTGTTGTAAAAATTTTTCTAACATTTAATCAGGATTGTTGACAAAGAAGTTTATAAATTTGCTCCAAAAAGCTGAAGATGGAACTCTTGATTTGAATAAAGCTGCTGAAACTTTGGAGGTCCTTATTTAATTATAGACTACAATTTTATGACGAATTTCTTTGTTTACATTGTTACTTATTTTTAATGCTGTGATTTTCTTATAAATTATTTTACTTTGCTACAGGTACAGAAGAGGAGGATATATGATATAACAAATGTTTTAGAGGGAGTAGATCTAATAGAGAAAAAGTTGAAGAACATGATCCGCTGGAAGTAAATTTCCATTCTGTTTGACTTGATATTCTTTTTCTTGGTTTTGTTTGCTTACTCGATTGTCCCTAGAAAATCCAAAATTGATTTAATGAAAAAAAAAATGTTTGTAATTTTGATTAAAAAGGGGATATGACATGTCAAAGCCAAAAGAGCTAGAGGAGCAACTTGCTTCATTGAAGGTTTCCTTTTCCCACATTTGTACCACCATTAGTCGAATTATGTTAATTGTGTAAAATTTACCTTAACATTTTTCACCTTATGAATGTTTATATTGTTCTTTTCACAGTCTGATCTCGATTTGCTTCAAAAGGAAGAGTCTAGACTGGACGGAATGATAAGGTCTTGTTTTTAGTTTCTTTGTTTCTTTATTTATTCTTTTTTCAATTTCTGTTTCTATTTCAATCAGTGGTAGAATTGGGAACATTTCAGCTGGGCAAAAAACAAAAGAGGAAAAAACAATAACCATTGATTGAAAAAATTTCGTAGTGTATGCATATTGATCTAACTATAATTTTTTAAAATCTTACAATTATATTGAAATGTACATTTATCACTTTTCCCCTTTATAATAGAAATTATAACTTTTTGAGTTAAGCTAATATGAGCTTAAGCTCACTAATGAAGTTCTCGGACCTAATTACTAAACATCAAATTGGCTCTAAATACAGTATTGAACCATTGATCTTGATCTACTTCAGGAGCCAGCCCACTTGTGTTCCAAAATTTTTTAATTATTTAATTATTTTACTTTTTTTTATGTATAAGTTCTAGGGGTTGAAAATTGTTGAAAGATGAATGTGCCAAATAACTCAGTGTGTTGACCTGGTGATCTATGTTTATGCTTTGCTGGTGAAGTAGATCGGAATCAATGGTTGGAATTCATCATTTTAAGTTGATTTGATGATTTTTCAGGATAAGTTCATGAATCCTTTTGAGCTTAAGGCTACCCTAGCAATGGTTGTAACATTTTTCCCAAATTAAATCAAGAAACTACAAATCGGAAAAATGACCACTAAATGTAAATATGTATATGGCAGAACTCGAAAGATTCCTCAGCAAGTAAACTACTTTAAGATCCTTGTATTATATATTTATCACCAAACAGTGATGAATGAAGTACAAGTTACTGAATTTTAAGAAATTTGAATTTCAAGAGAATTGGTTGTATGAATTCTTTGAAAGGAGTATGTTGGGGAAGAAATAAATTCGGTTCATGACAAGTACTAAGAGGCTCGACTGACTTAAAAAAAAAAAAGAAATTTGAAATTTCTGTTGTGCTTTTGCACATTGAATCTGGGTTTATGAAAGATGCCAACTTATGTAGTTTGAATGTCTGGCTGTGTTTATTTAATCACAATTGAGTTTTAAAGTCCTGACTTTTTGAAATTTAAAACTCGTCAATTTGAAATTTAGATGTTGTAATTTGGTTAGCATGTTCCAACTTATTTTCTAAGTAGATTCTTATATTAATCTCACATCTCATTATTGAAATGATTTCTAATAAGATCTATTACATTGCCAATAAAATGAATGATGAGAAGAAATGTGATTGGGGAGAACAAAAAAGAGTTGGGTAGCCACCATATGAGAGTTACAATTGAGTTGTGTCAATTTTTTTGAAGACAACACATCACACCTGTTTTGGGAAGTTGTCACTCTGTTTGTAGCAGTTTTGGGTCGGTGCATATAATGAATAATCAGGCCTTTAAGGTAGTTATGGGCACAATGCATTTAGAAGTCACTCTAAAGTTACTATAACACAAGTAATGTAATCCTGCTTAAATAATTGTCACTCCTGCCTTGATTGTACTGTATGTTTCTTTTGTTACAGGGCGATGAAAGATAATTTACAAGAACTTTATTTGGATGAGCAGAACCAAAGGTTGGTTTTATTTCTTTTTCATTTTATTCCAATATGCTGCACGTTTATGATCTAAAAAAACAAATCTGAAGCAATATTATTAATTAATGAGCTCCATCATTCAATAATATGCCATCTTTTTATCCATGTTTTCTTTTCCATGTCGGTACTATCATGAAATATGCTTTTTCTTACATATTTGCAGATGGCTTTTTCTTAGCAAGGAAGATATTAACAGTATTCCAAATTTCCAGGTTTATTGTCAAGATGACTTTCAGTTTTCTCTTTGCTCCTTTTGGTTTGTCTTTTACTTATGAATTTAATTATATTTAATTGCAGGATTCGACATTAATTGCTATAAAAGCACCTCATGGGACGAGTGTTGAAGTTCCAGACCCAGATGAGGTTAGTAGTTTTTCATTATAATGACGAGTAAAACATGAATGAAAATAATTTTTCCATGAATTTGCACTAACAGGGTGTTGAGTTTCCTCAGAGGCATTATCAGATTCTAATGAGAAGTTCTACAGGGCCTATTGACTGCTATTTACTTAGGTATGTGTCATTTAGTTTTAGCAGAATTTGAAACTGGATCACCATTCTAAATGCACCTATCTTGTTCTTATGCTGGGACATTTTTTTGATATTTGACAGGATCTGTTCTTTTAAAATTTTAGATAAGTTATAAAGACACTACAACAACAACTAAGTCTTTTGTCCCAAACAAGTTGGGGTAGGCTAGAAAGAAACCCAACAAGAGAACACATCCAAAAACAAAAAACAAAACATAAAAAGATACTTATAAAGACGCTGAGTGTTGTAAAATTATGTTTTTTTTTCCCAGCAGCAGCCATGAAGACAGAGCAGAGACATCAAATCAAAACCAACAGGGATTAGCTGAGGAGCGTAAAACTATAAATGAAAATGTAGATTCTCAATTAAGAGTTTCTTCTTATCCATTTCTCTCATCACAAGATAACATTGGCGGCATCATGCGAATAGCTCCTTCTGATGAGAATGTAAGTGTTCTAAATTTAGGCTGGCAAAGAGGTGAGATGGGTAAGTTGAATCCTGGTCACTCTGGTACTGGCCAATTTTGCATCTGGAGTTGAGTTTTTGTGTTTCTTTCTGGTCTGGTGATTATCAGGTTCTGTTTGATGCGAGGTTAATGTGATTTTGGATCCATTTATGTATGGATTGCTTGTCTAGTTTGTTTTTAAGGCATCTGTTGGTCAAAATTATATTGGCCAGTTTAATTTTTTCAACTTTTTCTTTGTTAATTTTATTAAGTAATGGCTTATCGTGAGGGTATATTCTGATTTGCAGATGGATGCTGATTATTGGCTATCATCAGATCTTGGAGCTACTGTAACAGATATTTGGGGAACTTAAAGATGATGTATCCTTTAATTCTGTTATTCAACTATGTTACTTAATATTTAATCAATAGAGTGTGTTTAGAACCCTTAAGAATAAAATTAGGGTTTACTTATTTAGAATAAAAATTTTACTCCTAAATTAGATTAAAACAAACTTATTCTTAACCCTTTAGGAATAACAATTTTAATTTAAATAATTAAGCATAGTTTTATTCTCAAACAAACCAAACACTCTTATAATCTTAAACTTGAGTCTACCTTATCGTATGCTATAAACCCAGAACATTGAATATAATTTAGGTTTGGTTAGACTCATTTTTGTATGAACATGGGTCAATGCCTTGCTTGATTTCAAGAGTATTGACAGGGCAAACAATTTAAATATCAATTAAAACTGGCCTAGTAATTGTAAGATCTGGCCAAGATTACCATAGTTTCCTTTTTCCTTCTGTTTTTTTTTTATATTGACCATTTTAGGTTATTTACTAGCCATTTCCTGGTGTTTTCCTTTGACTTCTGGAAGGATGATATCATGACTATAGCTCAGGTGTATATGAGCATTGTCAGATTATCTATTACTGTGTTATTATCTACAAAAGGAGGTTCTGACAAGTTTTCTAGTGCATGCTTGTGTCGGTATGTACAGAAATGTAAAGAATCAGGATAGGCAAAATGTTGGGAGTAAGATTTATCCTCTGTATATTGTAGGACATATTCCTGCTTACTGTAAATGTATTGAAGAAGAAATCGATGAAATGTTTTAATTTTTTAATCTAATTTTGTATTGTAAAGTTTCTATACTATGAAAAGGAGGTTGTCATGATTCTCTTTCTGACTTTTTTCTTTTCTTCAAAAAAAAAAATGAAATAACTGATTTGAAGTTGATAGCGATGATCATTCGGCTGTCCAAAAAATAGCCCCATTCAGAATACTTATTGAATGTAAAGTAGCTGCGCTAAGAAAATGGTTACAAATAATGTTAATTAGTTGTGCAAAAAAACAATGAAAGAACGCAAGGAAAGAGAACGTTTTGATTTCTCTCATTATATAGAAATTAGTGTTAATATCATGCGTTGTGTGATTAAATTTTTTTATTGGTGGTTATTTGTAACATTGATAAAATTTTGCAAAATATTAAAAGGGACGAACAAAAAACAAAAAATCATGAAATATATTAGGGTTGTCAATGGTACCCTTTTAAGTATTTATCCTACTCGTATCGTATTCGATGAGATGGGTATGAGTAAGATTTTTTTTCTTTAAGTTATCAGGTATAGGTATGGATGTTTTTAAGTTTTTGTTAATTTATTGGGTTAGGGAATGAGTAAGGCTATTTCGTATTAGTTAATTATCCGTACTGTTATATATATAGTTTATAATCTTTATCATAATAAAAAATATAATTGTAAGATTCAATTAATATGTTAATAACAAACTAAATCAAAACGATATGTTTGTAAGATTCAATTGATATGTTAATAATTAAACTAAGCAATTAAATTATAAGATTTGATTGAGATAATACTACATTAAATTGGAAAGATATAATGATAAAATTCAATTGATATGTTAATTATTTTTGTTTGATTTTCATTCATGCGCTACATCGTTCATTATTTTTGGTCCAGGAGATAAAGCGAGTTGCACATGCGCCGGGAGTAGCCATGCAAGGAGCATTCGTAGTTCGTACACAAGTACACAACACATTGGAGAGCACATCAAACCGGTTCGTTCGAGGTAGCTGAGAGAGAAAAGGACAGGGCGAGATTATTTACTCACATGGGACTCGGAACTTTTTTTTGGGCCGTTCGGATGGTACGGAAATAAGAAAGAATAGTTTTTTTTAGATATTTATAAATAAGTTAGGAATAAAAAAAAAATAGTTTCTTCTAACAATTATATATACATAATTTCGATAAAATTAGCTAAATATTAATAATTAAATGAAATTTTGTGTGCTCTTTAATTAGTACTTTATTTAATATTAAATAATAATTTTTAATAATTTATTTAAATTAATATTAATTTGCTTATTTTTAACTTACCATCCAAACAACATTTCTTCTTTCCGGAATAACACCCTTTCCACTCTTCCCAATGCTTTCTTCCTAAAATCCTTATTCCTTTACAAACAAATGTATTTTATACATACGATTATTTAAATAAATAATATTTTATATATTTTTCTATAAAATATATTTTATGATAAAAAATCATTTATAAAAAGCCTCTGGTCGGACAGTAACTTGCGAGTCTGAAATGGCTAAAAGAATTTTCAAATAAGATGAAATATGAATCACTGGACAAAATGAAATCTCTAATTGTTATCCATAAAATTATACTGATTATTATAGAATAAACAATGCCTACAACTCACTTTATAATACAATTGACTAATTGAGAGACATAAATTTCAACAAATATTGTGAATTTTCACGCTAAAATTGTATAAAGTACGGTTGTAGCTGCACTTCGGATGAAGAATAATGCTCACAACCTGTTCGTCAGAAAACCTCAAAGATCAAAACCTTAGTAATACCAAAAACCATATATGCTCCAAATAGAATTTTAACAACCAAATTAAAATCAGTGTAGAGGTTGAAGTAAAGACTCGTCTCATTGGAACCATATATGTAATTTGAGAAAATTTGTAGAGAATAAATTGTAAAGATCGAATCATAAAAAAAGAAAAAAAAATCTTAGAGTCTATGCAATAAGGGGGGAAAAAAAGAGGACATCAAATTCTAGATCAGCTATAACTAAAAATTTCTAGAAAAAAAAAATAAAATTGAATTAGATTTTAGGATTTACGAACAATTTAAATAGTAAACATCGAATTTTGAAATGTGCAAGCAAATTTGTGGATGTTACCTCTGGTGATTTTGTTTATACAAAATCATTAAACAGGAAAAAAAGAAGAAAAAAATGACCCAAGAGAAGGAAAAAATGTTATCCTATATGTCACATGCCTTTGTGACACTTCTCTCTCGAGAAGTCTCCATGAGAAAGAGATCATCAGAGAATTTGTTACCACCATTGATTGTGGAGTAGAGAGGTTGTTTCTGAATTCGTGATTGGAGATTGTCACTGGAGTCCACTAATGTGTCAGTGCTTACGCTATGCACATCTCTTGCTTTGTTGACAAATTGATGAAGGCGTCTTTCGTACTCTGCGAATATCTTTCCTGCCTCATTCCATTGTTGGTTATATGCCTCAAGCATGACTTGTCTATGCCTGACTCAGAAAAAAAAACAAAGGAATTAATATAGAAATAGCAAATAGTTATGAATACGATCTAATATATATACCTGTATAGAAACCAAGCATGGGGAAATCATTAGTTCAGATTTCGGACCTCGCGATACTGACTATGTACTGCAGCACAACCAGATGATTAAATTTGCAAAAATAGTAAAAGTGAATTTTTCTGATAAAGAGCAATAGTTGATCCCAAACCTATGCAACAAATAACGATATCCTCAATCCTCAAATATCGAGCTTCCCAAATATTTAGTGCATGCGATGAAGAACTCCTTGAATTATGTTTGTTATTTTCGCTATCGAGAGAACAATAGACATTGTAACCTACAAATTAAAAAAAAAAAAAATTTAGTTCAGATATCGTATGTTTCCTTAGAAAGATGGAATTCACAAAAACAGTAGCACAGATACCTCTGAGAGGACAGAATACATACAGATAATAAAAAAAAAAGAAATTGCAAAGGTACACAAAAAATGATCTCACAGATTATCATATATATAGATAATGGCCATTTGGCTTGAAAGGAATATCTTTCAGGGGAATCATGGTAAATGTAATTTGGCAGGTTTTTTTTTAGTGTGTTAAGCATGGTTCAATTCTGGACGGGGGAGAATTTGGGTCTTGCTCAGTATTTTATTAGTAATTGAACCAGCTTGTTTTTAATTTTTTTACTTTTATGTTGCAGGTACAAATTCTGATGCAAAAATCCTTATACAATGAAAACCAAGGGTTCTGCTCTGGAGGATGAAGATCTGTTAAAGTAACTGTATGCTTTGGCTGTGTTTTTTTTTTTCGTTGGACTTGCTGTATCCGTGTTTGATCTTGTGTATGTTAGTTTTATGTTGTGTTTTTTAGGCAGCTTTGTAATGCTTTGTGTTTGTATTGGACCTTTCAAATCTAATGCAATTAGGTCCCCTGCTTGGGGTGCTGTGTTATAAGAAAAAAGTAGTATAGCAAGAATTTGCAGTGTCGTTTGAATTTGGATGCCCCATCGCAAGTAACAGGGTCCTGCCAGTTCATTTCCTTGAATTAGTTGTTATGTAGGCCTAATGTTCACTTCTTCGTAATACTTTTCGGACATAGGCCAAGCTCTATTTTTTAAATTCTTTTGATCTCAGTCGGTGATTTATGGGAATTATTATATTATATAGCATATATAATATATCTAGTTAAAGAGGATGGCTCTTAAGCACAATTTGAATCATATAATGCCTATTCAGTTATCACAAAGCTTGAAAAAAAAGACTGGGATTTCAAAGTTTTTTGAATAAATGGGATTTCAATTTTCAAAGTTTCTTAGCTGCATGACATGTTTTGAGAAGCCCTGTATTAGATGGAAAGTGCACGTCCCACGAGTCGGGTGATTCAATACCAACTTGACCAGTCAAGAACCAGAGGTCCATAGCTCCTCTCATTCATCTGATATTATCTTAATTTATGTACTCCCTTTGATTTCCATTTCTCCCTATACCACTATTTTTCATACTTTGCTTTTCTATTGTATTTTTTGGCGCATTCCTTATGTGTGCTTTTGATCACTGTACCAGTTCGAGTTACCAGACCAACGGAGCACTGAACTTTCAGAGTACTAAATTTACAATGTAAGGTTTGGTTTGGATGCTCAATGTGTGCATTGAAAAATGAATTAAACCTGTCAAATTTTTAACCAACTGTTTAAAAATTTATTAGTTATATATAACAGCCTTCAACAGCGGAAAATCATTTAACGACTCGATATTTAAACGAAATAAAAACGAGCAAAAAATTAATATTAAATATTGGAATTTTAATTTAGATTTAGTTTCTAGTTTCGCGAAACTAAAAAATGTCTCTATGCTAAAAGTGGTTGTACATAGAAAAAAAAAATTCTAACATAACATAAAATAAATTAAAATAAATATGAAATTTTATGGAGGCATTTGAGGGAACCGGACCCTCTCGTCGTTTTAAAATGTCCACTGGACGTTTTTTGATCTAAGCCGTCCGATCTGCATGTACTACTGTAGATCATGAAATTTGTCGGTAGATGTGTTGTACTCTATTACATGACTACATCTCCGAACTGCATGTACTATTGTAACGAGTACTTCCATTTTTACAACTCAATAATATTCTTTTGCAATGTTTTTGAAAACGGGATCGGATGTCGAACTTGCGAAACTGTTGGTTCAATGGTTCGATCGGTTGGACGGGTCGCTAGAACATGTTAGCCAAATTAATATGATTTTATACTTTGGCAAAATTAACAATTAACAAAGAGGCAAATAATATAAACTCATCCTTAGAAAAAAAAAACGTTAAATCGAGCACCCCAAGGAATGCATCCAAGAAATGCATATTTAGGACTTAAAAATAAAAAGGAATGCATGTGTATTGTTCGGTACATTCAATTGGTACCAACCCAAAAAAAAAAAGTAAAACGCGTGTACGTAGTAGCATTTGTGAGCCGGTCTCCAACCATGCGCTACCGCACAAATTTGAACCAGCCAATAAAAAAAAAACCATTAATATATTGGTAAATATCAATTAGGGAATGGGAAATTTAAGTTTCTAATTATTTTGGTGTATCTCCACTTATACTAAGGCCAAACCAACGGATTATGGACGATCACTGGAGAATACAGCTGGAGATTAATGGACGAGGCTTGAGTAAGTTAAATAAGAACTTAAAATTATATAGGAAGGTATCTATCCAAGGCACATTATTAATCGACGAAGCTTAAAAATTTATCGACCGTCCAGAAATATATATCTGCAACCCATTTGGTATTTGTTCGATAAAGAACATTGGCAATGTCTGTTCTGCTCTTGTCAGAATAACAGACTCTGTCAAATGATGGCTGATTTCTTTCTACTAATAATTCCTTCTTTTATTACAACTAGTTAAGAAAAAAAGTCATATTGCATTGTTGTGTTCGGTACAAGAGACAAAGGAATTAACGAAGACGAAGAAATTTAGATGTGGAAGGGATATATCGGCAATGTCAGATGGAAGCCACGAGATGAATTGGAAAAGTAAAATAATGGATAAATGCAATATGGGCTGGCTTTAATTTGGGTCTTGTACCTTTATTTTTGTACACCGTGTAATGTTAGATTAATTATTTTCATATAATTATTAGTTACCTAATATGTTGCTTAATGAAACAAGTATAAAAGAATCTGCGCAAATGTAATAGACAATCAATATCAATCAAAGGCAGCCGCCAGTTTATTTCTACAATCGTTTCTTTCTCAATTTTTTTTTCTGTTTTCTCTAAATTATTACAAAAATCTCAAAAAAACTTGTCAGTACATGACATGCATTTGTTTTAATCAGAATAACGAAGGATATATTATTTGACTAATATGTGCCACGCGTTTGTATTTGAAGACTTTGGCCTGGTCATTTATCCACACAAATGACATCTACATTGAAAATTTTATACTGATGTCATTGGAAGTATTTTTAATTCCTTCTAAAAATAATAATAACCTATACTACTTATAAAAACACCCATATAAAAGAAGTAAACTTGTTAGATAAAATGGTGTAAACAATTCTTATATCAATTATGGACCATTGATATGTGTAATTTGATTTGATCAATGATCTAGATCAATGTTAGACTTTTCTTAAAAAAAATTAAGTTACTACCAAATTAGCTATTTATTTAAAAGAAAAGACTAAATTATTGATTTTACCATATCTTTATTGTCTAACATGTAACATTTTATATATAACAAAAAATAATAATAACATTTTATTTTTTTTATTAGGACATTTTTGCTAGTAGAAGAAAAGTATTCACGTTTTGCGCGACCCATTGACAATTATTATTATTGTATAGAACCTTCATATATGAAAGAAAATAAAATGACTTTTAACATAGAAAATATAATCAATATTAAGTTAATAGGTAGAAACTAATAAAAATTTTACCTTACAAAATTCATGCTCACCAAGTATTTCCGGTCTTCGCATTTAAGGCCAAATTTTTGTCACGCTTACACGTATCACACTATGAGTCTCGTATCACTAGTATGTAATATAAAATGTATAAAAATTTATATGTTGGAAGAAATTTAACAGGAATGTTCAATGATTTGCGAAATGAAAATTATAAATGCAATAAAAATTATAATCAAAACAACTAATATGACCCTTTCGTTAGCTCCTTTTGGATGCATCTCCCCGCATGGGATGGGAATCCTCTCTAATGTCTCAAAAGACAGTAGAGCTCTACGATCGAACAAATTTTATCAAAATTTTAAAATTTTAAAATTCAAATGTTGAATCCAAATTGTTGATTTTATTCAATTTTACGAGCGATGCGTTTTCATATAAGTTTCATAAATTTTGAAGTTGATTTGATACTAGATCAAGTGGTCAACAAATGAACGAATCTGGCTAACTATCTGGCTAACTATCACTAATTAATTCTAATCCGTTCATAATTTGGTCACTTAATCGAGTATCAAATTGACTCCAAATTTTATAAAACTTATATGAAAACTTATCGTCCATAAAATTGAACAAGATCAATGGTTTAGTTTCAGAACTTGAATTAAAATTTTTCTTTTATTTTAATAAAATTTGTGAGAACAGCATATCCTTTACGACAGTAGAGGATTTCCGTCATCCCCACATGACTACTATATGGTAACTGTGACACACTTTGATGAGGAGAACTATCATACGACATACTTTAAATATATGCATCCTTAGATGACTCTCGTAACAATGTCAATATAGACTATTTCAATTATAGATAAAAGTAATATATTATCTTGACAGTGACTCGTCATCTTACCAAAAGACCGCAAAAAAGAAATATCTTCTTGATCGTAATTAATAGTTCATTTCGTTAGTTCTTTTATGAATTAATTTTTTGGAGCTGTAAATACAGCACTGAGCTAAAGCATGTATATAATTAAAGAAGAAAAAACCTCACATTTATTTCCTTTTAGTTTCTGATTTTTTTTTTGAATTAAAAGGCTTCTCTACGGATTAACCAATAAAGTTTCTCTGTAAAGTAGAAAACAATAATAGCTTGATTCTTATTAGTTTTACTGTTACATAACCCATTGCCATTGGGTTAAGTTATCCAAAAGTTTTGAAAATTGTGTTTTTAGCTCTGTCTTCTGGAATTGAGAAAAGGAGGAAAAAAAAAAACGTTCAAAGTGCTGCTGAAAGCAATTTTTTTAGTTTCAAAAGTTTTAATGTTGATATTTACGAGATGATTCATTGTTGGACGAAATTCATGGTATTCAGAGAGTCTTGAATAAAACTATATATTTATTT
Source organism: Rhynchospora pubera (assembly GCA_028095005.1). Taxonomy (NCBI): domain Eukaryota; kingdom Viridiplantae; phylum Streptophyta; class Magnoliopsida; order Poales; family Cyperaceae; genus Rhynchospora; species Rhynchospora pubera. The sequence goes on from CM051460.1 coordinate 333,206,146, forward strand.
AGATGGAAATATATCGATACTTGCAAGGCATGATGAAAAGAGGATTTTGATTGATACGTGCGATCTCTTATCTGGTCGCAATATAATTTACGAGAAAAGCCATTATACAAACACCCTAAAAAAATAAAAAAAATACACAGACACGTACAAGAGATAAAAAAGAGAACGACTTGGTCTAAGCTCATAAAAAATAGATTGAGATAGAATTACTCTGCAAGTGAGACCCTGCTTTCAAAATGTCATTTTCCAAATTACTCACAAGAAAAGAACTGAATGTTCGGTAGGTGGCTCGGTTTGATACTGTCAAATCGATCATCTTTAAATTAAGGAAGTTACATAAGAGTTCAAAATTTTAAGAAAAGGTCAAAAAAATTTTGACCGACTAAAAAATTTGTTATCCATGCAAGTCCAAGATTGACAGCGCCTTTCTGTTCTAAATATTAACTAGAAGAATGACCTCTATGACAGAATGATCAATTTTTTTGTACTAATTCCCTAATAAACAAACGAGAAAAAGTCTAATTAGTGCGTGTGTCTTAATAATTCAAAGGAGGCTTATTTATTTGATTGACTAAACTGAGTCCGCACCCATCATCGATCTTACCAACTCTCCAATTATTGATTATATATATAGAGCAAATACCAACACCTATCTTCACAAAACATAGCAAACATGAATTTGAAGCATTTCTCTTCCATCCTACTTGCAGCATATTTCTGCATTATTCAAATTTTCCAACCAGTACATGGAGCCAGTGGCGGATCTAGAAAAAATATCTAGGTGGGTCTGACAACCTCTGTTTAAGTCTTCAGCTCTACTTTTGAGTGCTCCAATGGCAGAAAAAATTAGCTGGGGCTAAAGGGGGGCTCCAAGGGCTCGACGGCGTGAGGTGGGGCTCTAGCCCCACCCGCCCTGGTGGTAGATCCGCCCCTGCATGGAGTCGATGCATCAAACGAAGTATGTAATGCATCAACTAAATCCATGCGACCAATATATATTATGTATCAGTCTGCTAAAATTTCCTATGGATAATGGATTTCAGGTCTATATCGTGTATCTGGGAGAAAGAAAGTATAATGATCCGGAACTTGTCACAGGCTCTCACCATGAGATGCTAACTCCACTTTTTGGAAGGTTTTTAATTTTCTTTCCTTCATATATTCTAAGCTTCTTTCTTGCTTTCATGAAAAGTGGCTTATGTTGACCGTTGACGTTAAAGCATGCCTATATTATACAATGCGATTAGTGACTAATATATCCTAACGATATCTATATGTTTATATAGTTACTCGAATGTATTACCAACATTGTTTTATGATCATATGTATATATGAAACAGTAAGGAGGAAGCAGTGAGTTCAATAGTTTACAGCTACAAGCATAGCTTCTCTGGTTTTGCCGCAATGCTAAACGAGTCTCAAGTCCAGCTCCTTTCAGGTAATCATAATCAACGGTGCGCCATTAATTTTACATGCGATACTTTCAAATTTAACATTTTCCCACACAAGAAACGTATTACATTTTTATGTTCAAGTTGCGATTATGTATTTACACATCATCAAGCAATTCGAAAATTTTAAGAGAATAGTGATAGTAAAATTTATCTTTTCCTTTTTATATTTATTTGTTACGAATATCGATCAATTAAGGCAGTTATTTTTTTCATCACTATAACAGATATGCCTGATGTAATTAGTGTGACGCCTAATCACAAGTCTGAAGTACACACAACACACAGCTGGGATTTTCTTGGGCTTGATTATAATTCCCAATCTAATACACTACTTCAGAAGGGCAACTATGGAGAAGATATTATTATAGGAGTCCTCGACTCAGGTTAGAGTTTAAATGTTAATTGAATAGTTCAAAATGCTTCTGACTGTGTGTAATTATTATTTATCTTAATAAATTCCTTGGTCTTGTAATCACTGACCAATTACTTTGGTGCACTTCCAACAAAAGACTCCTTACAAAATATGTCCCCCCCCCCCCCCCCTTTTTTTTTGGCGGTAGTGGGACTTATAACATAGGCATCTTAATGTCGTTCTCCCGTATCATGCATGAAAGCTTCTTAAATCATCTAGTTTCTGATAAAAGGCTTCTCTTAAATTTTTACTAGGCATTTGGCCTGAATCGAAAAGTTTTGATGATACCGGATATGGACCTCCACCGGCACGATGGAAAGGCATTTGCAAAACTGGTGATTTATTTGATGCCAGCAAAATTAATTGCAGTAATGCACGTTGGTATGCCAGTGAGTATACTTCTGAGGAACTTGAAGGGGAGTTCGTGTCACCTCGGGACAAGATGGGACATGGGACTCATTGTGCCTCCACGGCTGCAGGTAATTAAGGTTCTTTTTGTCTTAGATTTCAAAATGCATATCATGTATTTTTTTTATCATATTTGGCTACATACTAATCAACAATTCCGACTTAATATGGTACTCGGACAAAATTTAAATTGTTTTGAAATTCGTCATCATTATTATATATATCATCTAATAATTTGATTGTAACTTTGTAAGGTATGATCTCAAGAAATATATCATCATAAATCCAATAATTAATAACCCAAAGAGAAAAAAGATTAAAAAAAAATTCATTTCTCCATACAGGTAATCTAGTATCAAATGCAAGCTTCCATGGGTTGGCATCTGGATCCGTCAGGGGAGGAGCCCCTCGTGCCAGGCTAGCCATATACAAAGTGTGCTGGGTCAACCTCGGTTGCAGTACGGCAAGCATACTCGCAGCAATAGATCATGCCATAGATGACGGTGTTGATGTTATATCTATGTCCATTGGCGGGCCGGTTGAGTATCTAGGAACATTGCATGCCATTGTCAAAGGGATTCCAGTGGTTTTTGCGGCAGGAAATAATGGGCCAGCGCCTCAAAGCGTACAAAATAATATGCCTTGGGTTATATCTGTGGCAGCTAGCACAATGGATCGGTCATTCCCAACAATTATCACCCTTGGAAATAAACGTAGATTGGTGGTACGCAATTTAAATTGATACTTAATTTCTTACGTTCGATAAAATTTAATTTTTATTTGTATTATATATATATCAATAATTTATATCTTTAATTTGTAGGGTCAGTTAATTTTTTATGAAACTCAACAATCTAACACCAAAAGTTTCACCACGCTTGTTTATGGTGGGAGGTACTTGCAATAAATTTAAATAACATTTTAAATGATATTTAGTTTGACAATGTTCCAAAATTTATTTAACACTAGTGATAATTTAACTTGTTATTTCATCTTTCTTTTGCAGCTGTGACAACAGTACATTAAGTAAGGTGAATATAACTAACAAGATTGTACTGTGCTACAATCCTACTGCAGTTGCAGCAATTTTACCTCGGAAAAACTTAAATGAAGCCTTAACAGAAGTATCGAATGCTGGGGGTAGGGGTCTCATATATGCACAATACACAGTGAATATACTAACACAACAAGATGTTCCTTATGCTCTTGTAGATTTTGAAATTGCGAATGAGATCAGCTCCTATATTTCTTCCACTAGGTACAAATGAAATATAGGAATGCTTCTATTTTCAATATTGCTAGATTTGATATTAATCCATCATGTAATTTTTCTTTAAATTTGAAAGCAGCAATCCACTAGTTAAAATCTCTCCGGCATATAATATAGTAGGAAATCATGTACTGGCACCAAGAGTTGCAGCATTCTCATCAAGAGGTCCAAACCCCATATTCACTGGCATTCTCAAGGTATTTAATTTATATATATATAATGATTTGCATATAAATTGTTGGCACCATAATTCCAAAAAATAATCTATTTTGCTCTGACTCGGTCGAATCGGACCAAAATTGGAAAAGAACGATATGATTTTGAGAGATTTAGGATGGGAATCGAGTTGAATTTCATCATTGATGGTGATGAGAGAGGTGAAGATACTTGAGAAATATTGTCCAAGGTGGCTAAGAATGAGGAGAGCGCATGAAATTGAGTTACATGGTCAAGTCATAAGATTAGTGGCGCCACTTTGTTGGGGTGGTTCTGCCCCTTTTGCTTCAATGCACAAAAAATGGAGCGTTTGAGAACAAATAAATGCAAAAGAAAGAGAAGTATCTAAAAGAAATCAACCAAAGAACATCAGAACACATTTCCCAACAATGAATTTATGTTATAAAAACAACAACTCTTGATCTGAAAATTGATCCAAGCTGAACATCAAAATATTTGCAAACTTCATACTGACCTATGTTAAACATTAAGGTATTATAATTAACATATCATTTTTTTAAAAATACAATTTTGTATGAAATATGATTTAGTAATCATGACACTCAATTTAATTATTCTTAAAATTTTATGTTCTAAAAAAATTAAAATATCATGGCCACTAATTGATTTGTTTCTTTGAATAATTGAGTTATTAACTTATTTCTTTTGGAAAAAATAATATTTTCTCAATTTTTATAATCATTGGTTTTATTCATCATCAATTTAAATTATTTTGGTGAATATAATATATATCACAAGCTACGCTGAAACTATTTTTGTGTGTTCATGCAAAAAAGTAAGTTACATTAGTGTAAGAGTTCATGCAAATTGAATGTAAGAAGAAAACAAACTAGTGCAAGAGTTGGCCAATAAAACTGGAGATGGGCTAAAATCAGCCACGACTGACGGATGCAACCGTCAGCTACGATCAAATCTCAATTTTCGAGATTCTAATAGTCGATCCGAACCGTTCAATGTGTTCTCCATATTGAAATCTCATTGGAGACCAAAATTTATATTTTTCTGATTTTATTTACTATTTTTTTGATATTTTTAAAAATCATAGTTATTGAAGGGTCCAGAATTGTTTAGATTAAGAATTTTGTAAAATATCAAACAAATACTAAAAAAAATTAAAAAAATATAAATTTTTGTCTCCTACGAGATTTCAATATGGAGAACACATTGAACAATTCGGATCGACTGTTAGAATCTCAGAAATTAAGATTTGATCGTAGCTGATGGTTGCATCCGTCAGTCGTGGTTGATTTTAGCCCATTTCATAAAACTGATATATTTCTTAAATTCACTCTTTATGTGGTCGGTGGTGGTAAAAACAAACAAAAAGTTGAAATATTGGTGGGTAACTAAATTATCATGATTTTAATACAAGCACATGATAATCAATAAAAGATGTAAATTTCAAAATTGTCTTTTCCTTTTAGCGATCTCTAAAATTTTATGATTGAAACAATAATTTTAACAAATTTCATTAATTGATCGAATTTTGAAATATTTAATTATTGAAAGAAGATTCATTAATTTTTGTAATATTGTTGTTGTATTTTAGTTGATTTTCAATCTTTAATTTTTAAAATTATTTCTAAAAAATATTTTTTTTATAATGTCTCATATATTTTTCGAGATTTTTAGGCATAATATGCTTTCAATGAAAAATTCGATTTTTCGACCTAATTTATCAGAGTGGCATTTGCAAAATGTTAGTAGCTAAGTTCTAAGAATTTTTTTGTTCGTAGCCCGATATAGCTGCACCAGGAGTGAGCATATTGGCCGCTAAAAATGAAGGTTATGAATTTGATTCTGGTACGTCAATGGCATGTCCACATGTGGCTGGTGTTGTCGCACTTCTTAGATCTATACATCCTGATTGGTCTCCAGCAGCTATTAAATCAGCAATTGTCACAACAGGTAATGGGAAAATAATATTATTTATGCATGAACAAAACCATCTCCTGTTTCTACCACTTGAAAATGACAAACTTACTCTTTGTTTTTATTAAACTTTTTGGGTGCTGCTTAGTCTACTTTTGTTCTATTAAGGTTATGCACCTAAGCTGATAGTACAAACCAAGATTGATCAATCTTACAAATTTGAAATGTCAGTATATAAGTGCATGACTTTATGTGATTCAATAAAGTATGAATTTAATTTTCGGCCAAGAAATCGCTTTTTGAAATTTGTTGTTAGCGGAGTGCCTAATTTGTAAGTGATATTTTGCAGCAACTGTTGTTGATACGTATGGTGTACAAATAAAAGCTGAGGCTACTCCAAGAAAAATTGCAGATCCATTCGATTACGGTGGCGGCCACATTGATCCAAACAAGATAGTTGATCCGGGTCTAATTTATGACATAAACCCAAATGATTACACCAAGTTCTATAATTGTACTCTCGGTTTATCTGATGAATGTGATTCATATGTAGATCAACAATATCAACTAAATGCCCCGTCAATTGCCATTCCGAATCTTAAGGATATTATTTCCGTTTGGCGTACAGTTACTAATGTGGGACCCTATAACTCGATTTACAAGGCTTTTGTACAACCTCCGGCTGGAGTCAGTGTATTTGTTGAGCCGAATTTGCTTTCTTTTGATAACAATAACAAGGTAAAAACATTCAAGATTACTTTTGTGGCAAATCGAAAAGTTCAAGGAGATTACACATTTGGAAGTTTGACTTGTCTGATAGCCTGAACCACTCAGTGCGGATCCCCCTCGCTATTCGAACCATCATTCAAAATTCTTATGCTGACACTGCCTAATTTGAATGAAGCTTTTGTTATTTGTGGTTAATAATAAAAATAAAAAAAAAACATTTTTATATGTAATATAGATATTGCATTAATAATGAGACTGTGTTGCGTGCTCGGTGATTTGATATTTAACTTTAATAATCGAAAGGAGCAGGTGATTTTGTTAATAGCATAAAGATGCAATCAAGTTGTAAAGTTGTAATGATTATTCTTTATTTATATACACACACAATTCACAAATTTCCTTCCCTTCTATTATTTTCCCTCCGTTCTCCTCAATCCATACAAGTTGTAAATAACAATGAAAATTGATTACTGCCATCTGCAGTTTTATTATCCCTTACCATCACTAAACAGAAAGTAAACACACAAAATAGACAAGGTGAACATAGATTGATTCAAGTGAAACAAACAAATAAGTTCAATAAAAATAAGTTGAATATGCATATATAATAAAAAAATCTGAAAAAAGATGACAATACTTATTTGTTTGTAAATATTCACTTTGATTGTCTATATATTTGTCTTATTTATTTATGTGTTCATTTTATATTCAACGATGATAAGAAATGACAAAACTACATATTACAGTTATGTACAACAACTCTTTTTCCACGGAAGTGAGTAAAATTTGTTGGGCTCCTTCCTCGAGAGATCCCATGGATTTGGGCAATTGGGCTTACATATGTCAAACTGGACCCAGCTGGTCTCATTAATTTTGGTAGATGAGAGAAAGGAGTTGTCGAAATTATACAGAATCAGATGATGCCGTGTAACCCGTGTTTTTGGTACATGATGTCGTGAACCGAACCGAACTGCTTAAATGGATTTGCATATTGAAGCGAATTGGTTAAATTGATTTACATATTGCAATCTTATTGCAAATTAAATATATAGATCAATAACAATATTTCTCTCTCCATCTACGAAATAGTAAATAAAATAAAATATTTCGAAAAAAGTTTCAATATATAGATCAAATTAAACGAATCGAATTAATAGTTTAGATTTCAAAAATTTAGACTTTAACGGGAAATATTGACCTCAGCGAGAGATGAGAACTAAAACCGCAATGCAATAAAATTCAATTATTTATGTTAATATAAATAGATTTTACTGCCTACAGAAAAAACAAAAGCACTACAGACATTGCTAACTAAAATACTAAATGTAGTATATAGGGCTCCGTTTGGATACGTTGAGAATAAGGTAGGAAGAAGAAAGAAGGAAAAAAATTTATTGGGAAGGAATAAATTTATTGGGAAGTGTGTAACTTTTGTGAAGAGTTTGGATGGTTAGAAATAAATTTATTGGTAAAAAGTGGTTATTCCTTATTCCGGGAAGAAGCCATCCAAACGGAGCCTAGACTAAGAAGAACGTAAAATGTTTGCAAAATTTCATGAATTACCTGTGAAAAGATTATGAAAAGAAAGTTAGACCCCCGAATACCGCATGAAACGAGAGAAGATTATCTCAGTAAATTGCTTCAAACATCACCTCACATAATTATTTTTGTTTTCAACTTCTCACTTATCACATAATTACGCAATTAATTATTAATCAAGGTCACATTTCACAACCAAAACGGCCAAAAAAAAAAAAAATCCCCACATCCAAATCCTCCCGGATCAACAGTAGAATATGCCCCCGGATCCGCATTCACAATTTCTAAACTTATCAAGGGTTAAAGGCAAAAGAATGCGACACGTAAAACCCTTTGTTAGGATCCTCGATCGAATATGCCATCTCCGAGGTCCCTCTCCTCCTTCCTTTCCTTCCCTTCCCTCCCCCTCCTCCTAATTCTAATTCCCACGTTCCCTCTTCTCCGCGCACCACTTTTCTCCCCGACGTAGAAGGGAAGGAGACTCACGAACCGCCTTGCGAGTGAGGCGTAGAAGAGATGGGAGGCGAAGGGAGGGAAGGGGACTGGGAGTGCGGCGGGTGTGGCAACCGCAACTACGCTTTCCGGTCGCTTTGCAATCGGTGCAAACAACCGCGCCTCTTAGTCGATACTAAGACGCCTCGAGATTCCAAGTGGTTGCCTCGAATCGGCGATTGGATCTGTTCTGGTGCGCGTTTTTTTTTCTTTTCTCCTTTTACAATTCGTTATTGTTTAAAGTTTGCCTCTTTATGGTGAATTTATGGTGATTAACTTGAAATTACGAGCTGGGTTTTCTGTTTTTGGTTATTGGGTGACTCCTAATTTAGTTGTTGAACTGAAACCAGTTGATGCTGTTTTCATGAAAATGCACAATTGGTTTTATTCTGTAAGTAAGCTAGAGCTCAATCAAGGCTTAAATATAAAAAAAATTGTGCTATAATTCTATAAAGATTTTTCGATTCAGTTCTGTCTGTTGTTTATCTTGGATGAAGAATCAAAGTTTCTCATGTAACTAATGTCTAGGATTGGTTCGCATTTTCTTGTCTGTTGCATGGCTGTAATAAGTTCATAGAAAGGTCATGAATTGTAAACCATCAATCACTGACAACTGATATCTAAACATTCTTATTTCCATCCTTGCCGACTTAACTGATGCGATCAATGTTTTTAAGCTGGATATTAGATTTGCTATGTATAAACCCTGACCCAAATGATGCAATCAATAGTTTTGACCTGAAAATTGGATTTGTTTTGTATGAACCAAACTAGGTAAAAAATTAACTGAACGTGCAAAGGAATGAAAATCAGAATATTTCACATGGTTTGTTCAACTTGCTAATGACTGGCCTCCACCTGTTCCAAGCCTTACTACCCAAACCACGGGGTAGAGGCAGAAATGTGACATAGGGGCTATAGGTAACCGTACTTTTTAATAAGAGCATTATCTGACTCATTAAAAGAATCCAAAAAAGATACTAATTAAGCGCATATGCTAGTATCATGAGGGAAAAAATTTATCAAAATCACATCTTTAAATTATTGAATGTGAATTCATGAATATTAATTTTGTAGCCATATACAAATAAACAAGTTTACTTTCAACAATCAAATCTAATTCAAAAATCTTAAATTTTGTTGCCATATAAAAATAAACATGTTTGTATCAAATAGTTGAGAGAAATGAAGAGCATTTATAATTTGACAAAATAAGATATTTTAGATACTTTTATCACTAAAATTTTGACTTGTCTCCTTTTTTTCCTGATTCCTTTTCAATTTATACATTGTTAGAACGAGCAATCTGTATTAACAGTAATAGATGGAGTGGCTTCATTTAATAGGGTGCCAACATGGAAGTTTAAAAGTTTTTAATCAATACTATGGAATATAAAGAAACTTTAGAATCATTGGGTGGAGGGGTGGAGAATCAGTTGTTCAGAAGTCAGAACTATGTATTCCCTTTATCCTAGTTCTTCTTTTGATAGTTCATACTTATTCAGCAACCAGGAAACCAAACTGAACCATTTTCCTTTTGTTTCTTTTTTGTATATGGTGTTTAACCCCACATAAAAAACAATCTAGGTTGTAGTAATAACAACTATGCCTCCAGAACAAGTTGTAAGAAATGCAACCTTTCAAGAGAAGAGGCAGCTGTACCAGCTCTAGCCTTACCGGGTATGTCCCTCCTCCCTTCCTATGCCCAATACCTCTCTCGCCAGCAACAAGGTCTCAAAACAGGTCTCGGGTCACCCAGCAGATCTCATATGCAGTCAGCTGCAATGTCTGCTGGTCTGGGCTGGATGTATGGGGCCCAGACAGGCAGTTATGGGTTGCATTCCCCCACAAGTGCCAACCCAAGCAGCAACCATAATTGGGGATTCAGTGGAACAGGTTCAGGTCAGTTTTTAGGGTTCCCCAAAGATTGGCGTGATGGGGACTGGATGTGTGTTTGCGGGTTTCACAACTACTCATCTCGTGATCAGGTTTACACTTTTGTATCCTTTTTTATTTTGTATTTATAATATTATTTTTCTTTCCTAGTAAAATGAAGTTTAGCTCTTCCATTCATCAGTGCAAGAAGTGTAATGCACCTATGCCATCTGGTGCGCCTTCAACAGAAGTTACAACATCAGTCTCAGAGACTTCCTCAAGTAAGTTGCCCTCTCTTTTTTATTAATGCAAAAATGATTTTTCCTTTCATGTGAATGTTTCCTGTGATGGGATATATGACATTCTGCACAAAGATCTAAATGCCCATTCCCTCGTACCTGACTTGTTACAGGTATAAGTTTGTGCATGTGTGAAAAAAAGATATGATGGGTGGACCAATTATTTATTGCTTTTTTATTTCAGCACTAGGGATTAAACGGTTGGCATCTGATGACTTTGCGAGTGACTGGGAAAGCAAAAGGCTTAATGCTGGTCAGGTACTTAAAATCTTAAAATATTTAATTTGTTCAAGTTTAGTTCTGAAACCGTCATTATTTTTTTTTTATGCTTTCTTCCTTTTTTGTGTTGATTTTTAATAATCTCCTATTTTCAATTTCATGTTTGGTCAAAAGTCGAATGGGCATGAATTTTTTGGAAATGGGAACTCTGCGATTTTGCCACAAGTGCAGATTAGCTTTCCAGCTCTCATTGGAAAAGGGTAACTTTACTTTGTATTTTTTCTTCTTGAATTACTGCTTAAGTGCATGTTGCAGTTAAAATAGAAAAGGAAGTTGAAGTATAGTCAGAAACTCTTTTGGCCAATATATAAGTGCTTGCGGCTTTTTATTCTCTATTCTCGATATGAGTTTATTAGGTAATTGCAGCATCACTTTAAAATTGTGTCTAGAATTTCTTAAGAAACACAGCCATCACTACGGAAGCTAGCAATCCGGAGTGTATTGAAAAGGTTCCTAAGACACAGCAAAAAGCTATTTACTTTTGAGTGGCTATATTTTGTCAACTAATCTGCTTGTTAACTCAAGCTATGAAAAATAAACGTAACTAGGCGGAGTAGTAGGATGTTACGCCGAGTAGGGAATTCTAGTATAAAATCCATCAAATAAAGAAAATGTTATATTACGTGATAGAATATATTTTGAAAATTTGTACCTGCAAATTACTCATGTTATGTTGAGTAATACTTTTGCAGAGCAAAACAATGGCGTGATGGGGATTGAATGTGTGGTAACTGTAACAATCATAATTATGCCTCAAGAACCCATTGCAATAGGTATCTTCAACGTTATTTTGGTCACATCTCTACTTCTATTGTGTATTATTGTTATTTTAGTCAGATGTAAGCTTGTAAAATGTACTTTGAGCTAAACTGTGATTTTGGTCTGTTTCAGGTGTAAAACTATGAGAGATGGAGGGCTTAACCCTGGAACTGTGCTATAAAGATTATTTTGCCATATTTGCCATAAGTATTTTTTTTTTCTTTTTGAGTGAAATCATAGCTTTTTGTGGGTTGGGAGTTGGTGCTTGTTTTAGTTTGAGTCTGTCTTTCATGGTTGACAATGTGGAGATGTCTTTGCATTGTTGTGTTTGTTCTTTTCTTTAATTTATTGTGGTTCTTTCAAGTATTTAGTGATTGAAGGTTCATAATTTTATTTTTATGTCTATTAACGAGCTGTGGTATTATATGTACCTATTTAGTGTGTCGAGAGAATAGTGTAATTCTTTACAAACACTAGGGGTTAATTGAGCTTCGCTCGATATTTAAATTTCTAATATTTTTATAAAATATGTCATCGACTTAAAATTTTTAACAATTTAAGTTCAAAAATGTTGCATTTATATATGATGGAAATAATTATAGTAATATATAAATAATATATACTGATGTTTTGCATTCATGATTTTCTCATGTACCGGGTAATATTGATTATTAGTTGTGAAAAAAAAATCTAATGTAGAAACAGACATGAGAAATATATAATAGCAATATTTGTTGAGATCGATTTTTTTATTTTGTTGCCTGAACAAATGATATGTTTTTTATTGGTTTGCAGGACATGTTTTTTCCCCCTTTGAAACAAAGGCTGATTTGCTGGCCTTTGTTTTTTTAGGTTTATTGCATGTATTTTAATTCTAATTCTAATGTCTAAGGATATCACTGTTTCAATGAAAAAAAAATAGTTAAAGTTGTTTCATAGTGTTAGATTCTTATAATAGTCACATACAAAAGATATATTCATAATAGACATTTAAAAAAAAAAAATGAAGATGCAACAATCTAGATGTCCTTAGCTGGTATAATAGACCCAGCAATATATATTTTGCTTGATCCTATGACATCCTGAACAAGGTTGTTTGATTGCATCACTATCATCGTCCTCGTTGCTGAACTCTTTAGGATCATCGGAGCTGCCATGTTCACTATTCTATTCATTTTCCGTGTCGTCGTCTGCTAATCCAACCATTGTAGACATCTTTTGGAACCAAGGAAATGAACCATCTAGCAGTAATTGTTTACCACTGCTCTGTAAATTATATAGAAAATATTTTTTTTGTTAATTGCTAACTTTAAAATTTGGATCATAAGCAGTGATAGAAAAAAATATTTGGGTTAGATTAGTACCTTAATCATCTTTCGATAATCAACATGGGCTGGTGCCTTAGGTCGGTCATTCGCTGTATCCCAACCTCCACCAGTTAGTTTACGTTTGGATGAGAGAAGAAGAAGAAGGAAGAAGGAAGAAGGAAGAAAAAAAATTATAAACAATCCAAACTCTTCACAAAATTACACACTTCCCAATACTTCTTCCCACTTCTTCCCTTCTTCCCTTCTTCCCACACCTATCCAAACACTTTACCTCATTTAAATTAGTAATACAAACATTTGAGTGCCACTTTAATTCAGCCTAATTTAATTAATTTATAAGTAAAATACAGCACTAACTGGTAGACCAGATGCTTATGAGATCAATTAATAATACAGTTAAGATGCCCTCATTATAGACGGTATCTACATAGCAATCTAACTGGTATGTATCTACCATGCAATTGGCACAAGGCAACATCGAAAAAAATATATATCCTGGGATGAACAGTGCGTAGCTTTGCTTTTTGTTGATTTTTCTATGTGTTTGTTAGTGTGGTGGATTTCTTCTCATTCAACTAAAATCTGACTTGATCTGTTCTATGAAACCTACAAAGATATCAGCCTCAAATGATCTATATCTGGGTGTGTAGATTTTTGTTTGTTCTTTGGAAGGGTCCTGTTCTTTTTGTATGCACATAAACCGTGCTTGATTTTTCTTTTCGATGGACCCACTTAACTTTGGTTCATACAATGCTATCCATACCATGTCTATATATTGTGTGGTGTTGAGTAGATAGTTTTTCTGTGGAAAAGCTATTTGTATCCATTCCAATGACTGTTAGTCGATTTTTATAATTAATATGATCCGTCACATATCATACTCCATAGTCTCCTCCACAAGATTGCCTACTACTTTTCTTCTACTAATGCACACGGTCTGTCCATTATTTTCTAGCCTACAAGCTTTTTGCCACCCATATTTTTGCCATGTGGGTCCTACATATTGTATTTTTTTGAAGGAAAGGTATGCCTGTCATATCTATGGGAAAATGAAATTGCCTCCTGCTATTATCATTCTCCGGTTTTTTTGGTTAGTGAGTAAAATAAAATTCCTAAGGTGGGCCCAGTACAGAGGAGTTTTGTACTCGCAAGTCTTTCTTTTTTTTTTTTTTTGGTGAAGAGGCCCGTAGGCAAACTATTAAAAGTCAAATAAGGTTACATTACATCAGAGATTTTTTTTTTTTTTTGAAAAAGAAAAAGAGAAAACCCCCGAATCAAACTATAAGATACGAAAATTAAACAGGGGTAGATACAATCATTAAACGAAATCTCATTCGCCCGTGCATAATTGGCCAAATGGTGTGCTTCCACATTAAAATCCCTTGAGATGTGCTTAAACTCGCAAGTCTTTCTTACACACCATTGTGTAACTTGGGACATTTTTTTTACGAATTTAATGTTTGCTTTCGTTGTATTTATTTTCTATTTAGTATGGTTGAAATTATCGAAATCACAGTGCACTTGAGATATTGCCATATTGAGGGTTATATAAATTTCAAACTGACAGTAGTGCTTCTCTGTCTAATATTGCACATTCTTTACATTAGGGTGTGTTTGGATCGTTGGAAGAAAGAAGAAAAAGAAAAAAAATTATAAACAATTCAAACTCTTCACAAAGTTACACACTTCCCAATACTTCTTCCCACTTCTTCCCTTCTTCCCATACCTATCCAAACGCACCCTTTAAGCTCCGTTTGGATGGCTTTTTCCCGGAATAAGGAATAACCACTTTTTACCAATAAATTTATTTCTAACCATCCAAACTCTTCACAAAAGTTACACACTTCCCAATAAATTTATCCCTTTCCAATAAATTTCTTTCCTTCTTCTTTCTTCCTACCTTATTCTCAACGCATCCAAACGGAGCCTTAGGGTGCGTTTGGATGAGAGAAGAAGAAGAGGAAGAAGGAAGATGGGAAGAAAAAAAATTATAAACAATCCAAACTCTTCACAAAATTACACACTTTCCAATACTTCTTCCCTTCTTCCCACACCTATCCAAACGCACCCTTAATGAATAAATTTTCGGAGACAAAGTACAAAATTTCCCACACGATGCTATTAATATTTAATTCATTCACAATTAATCTCATGATTTTTCCCTCATCATTTTTGCTTAGTTTTGTGATTTTTTATTGTTTTAAGAAATGTTAACTTCACAATCGGAGTAATCATTTTCTAACCGGTAGATAATTAATGGCAACATCTTTTGATTAATATAGCTTGCTGATTGTTTTTTTTTTTTCAACTTCTAAAGCTTGAAACTTTCTTCTCAACTAGAATTATTTTTGAAATTTTGTATCATACATATAGCAGTTCGGATTGCGGCAGAGCCGCAATTAAGAAATCTAGTGAGGACAAAAGTGAAAACTTTTGACAATAGTAGTGGATTCAGATCACCAAATAAGCTGGGTAAGATCGACAAAGTTTTGTTTGATTAGAGATCTAAGTTTAGGAAATTGTAATATTAATGCATTAAAATTATTAATCGAAGTCTCTCTTCCATGACTGTGCGAAGCTAACACTGGGCAATAAAACTTCTTTCCAATATTGGGGCGAGGTTCATGGACCTTTGGTCTTTATTGCAGATGGCAAATGCTACCGATCCCACATTGAGAGAAAAATGTATCCAGGGTTTTCCTTATTCTCTCTTTGGTGAAAGAACACAGTAAGGTCTCTCACACAATAGTTTATCCATACACAATTTCAGAAAGTTCCCTTGGGTGAAAATATTTTGTATAATTAAGAAAATATAATGTGTTTCCAAAAATAAATGAAAAAAAAAATGTGAAAAGCTATTAAGGTTAACCGGCAATATTTCATAATTCCTCAAAATTCTCCTACTGCATATGAGATGTAAATCACCTGTATATGACGTGAGTTACCAAAATACTAGAATACATTAGATTGGCTAGGTACACGATAAAGCCGATATCAATGGCAACACCAGAAATGAATTTCCTGTTTCATCAAAGCTTTTCTGCTACTGATTTGTATCACTGAACATAAGATGGTTAATTTGGTCAATTCCAACATCTGAAATTGGGTCAATTGGTTTTTCCATTCCCTCAAACAGGGTGAATGCGGTAGGTTCTCGGCTATATTCATCTACAAACAGAAAAAAAGATGATATCAGACGACGACGACAACAACTAGGCGTTTTGTCCCAAACAAGTTGGCGTACGCTGGAAGTGAAACACCATCAAGATGATATCAGACAAAAAAAAAAGAACAACAACTGTGATTTTCCTATGCTTCTTGGTTTTAATCATGGCCGATATAGATCATAGGTGTACCAGCACTTACAGTGCACAAATATGTAGTAAATGTAAAGAAAATAGCACAATGATGCAAACCAGAAGAACATAGTAATGAGTATATTTGATTTGCAGCATAAGGACATGAGGAGTCTGACCAATAAATTGAACTTAGGTACCCAAGTTAATGCTCTTTTAACATACCATAAATTGTATTTGGTGAATACGACGGAGGCGTCGCCAAGAAATTCAAACCCAGATAGAGCACCATCATCAAAAACACAGACATAGTTACAAAGGATGGAACAGCCAATGCCCAATACCTGAGAGCAATACCATATTAGACATCCCAGTAACAACTGGTGTCGTTAATCTGCCCAATACCAGATAGCAGTACCATATAGATAATGATTATACTCACAAGGTGCAAAACTACAAATTGTATAGTGAGTCGCAAACGATACAATTATACAAATACAGATCATTACAAGGGACTTGAGTATCAAGAAATCTGTGCATGATATATTCTGAAGTTGACACTGGTAAGGTGTGAGCAAATTTCTAACCCATTAACTCACCAAACTGAAGTTCTGCTGACCAGTAGTTTTGTGCATTTTAAAAATATAGTTGGAATGCTAAATTGCCAAAATGGTATATGGAGGTACCCTCAGGAACAAGGATGGAACTCAATACAAGAATGAGACAACTATATAGAATGAGGAGACTGAGAATGGGGATGGGGAGGTGGAGGGAGCAAAATAAAAAATTGTTGATTCATTAAGGTACATGATGGATCCCCAGAGAATAAAGAAGAGGAGAGAAGAGATGCAGGAGTGACGTACTTGCTAGGATAATAAGTGATCCCCAAAGAATGCAACCATGGTTGTGGTGTATAAGCCCACACTAAATATATAGCTGTGAAGAAAGAAAGAAAACACAGAGTATAAGTATCAGTATCAGTATTATACTTATTACAAAGTGACGGAATGAAAAATTGAATTGAGATGAGATGTGACCAGTGGCGATAACAGTGGTGATGGATCCGACAAATCCGTAGACCTCGGATGGTTTAGGGCCATGGTCTCCAGCAAGAGGAGCAGCTGATGTTCTCTTTTCGTGATTCAGCGACAGAGAGGAGGCATCAGAGGCCCGACGCTCACGCAATAGGCTGAGAGTGCGGCGAGGGCTGCTCACCACCAGAGTCGTCGGCGAACCAGGTCCCTCGTCCATTGCCTCCCTACTAGTAAGAAGAGGAGATCCTTTCCTTTCCTTGGTTGGGCACTTGGGCTGAGAATGAGAACTAAGCTGGCCTGTCAGCCTGTCAGTCACATATGAGATACCGAAAAAATAAAAAATGACGTTATTGTTCACACGAATTACGATAATAACCGTTAAAAATTCAAAATTTAAAAAATAACGTTGTTGGATCGGTATTCGGATTGACGAAAACAAAAACTGCTTGGATCGTCATTCCAATTGACGATCCGAAGTGAGACTGAAAAATTCACTCGGCAAAAGCAATTGCTCTCTTTTTGTTATATCCAGTCAAGGTTGGTCAAATGGTCAAAAGCAATTACTCTCTCACTTATCAACATTATTTTCATAATCTGTATAAATAAAAGGAAGCAGAATTGGAATAGTTATGCATCTGGTATTATTTCAAATTATATCTAACTTAAAATAGAAAAACATAAATATTAAAAGATATTGTATGTTCAATATATGAAAATGAAGAAATAAATGAAAAATTCAGAAAAGTATAATGTCAGCTTTCATTATAAGATGCCTTTTGAGAATGATGTACACCTAATCTAAACATTTCAAGAATCCCTAATAAATAAAATCACAATAAATGTATTACTTAATAAACGAAACAGCAACCTAAATCCACAAACAAAAAATGAACCTAAATCTGTCGAGGAGTCGGGAGGAGGTGGGGCGTGCCTGGCAGAGGAGTAGTGACGGTAGAAAGAAGGGGTGCAGAGGAGTCTTCGGGGGCGGGGGGAGGGAGGGGAGCGGCGGAGTAGAGTGAGTGAGTGACAGTAGATCTAGGGTTTTAGAAACCGTTTGGTTGAGGAATAGTGGAGGAAGACGCCTTTGCTCAGCCCACTTCAGAATACAAAATCTCCTATCTAGATAGCACTGCCGCTCTCAGATGTACAGGTGTTGAAGAGTTTAAGTGTGGTTTTCAGGTAAGAGGTGATCGGAAAAAGTACTTGAGCTTTTCTCTTCTTTGTTTAGATCTGGATGGAAGGAGCCGCAACCGCAATAGAATGGAACAGAGAGAAATGACCTATATATATCGTAAGCAGCTGGGGTGTTTTATTATAATAAAATTTTGCGATTTGATCCTCCTTTCTTTTTTATTTTCGTTTGTTTTACTTCCCGTAGCTGATTTCAGAATAGATTTTACAGTTGTGTCATGTGTGTGTAATATGTAAAAGAACTCTATACATTAATCTAATTCTAAGCCCATTGGCCGAATTCTCAAAAAAATATATATGTATATATATAAGTGGTGTAACTGTGTAAGTATGAAAATGGATCTCACACGTAGAAAACTAAAATAAAAATCTCAGCGACCCTACGTCCCTACCATTAGTGCCCTTGGCTACTGGCCTTGCTCCAGAATCTAGAATAGAAGGGAAAGGGAAAGAAAGATATAAAATGAAAGAAGAAGCTCAATACACTCCAAATTTGGGGGTGAACTGACTTTCCACTTTTTTCAATTTTTTGTATAGAATTTCTCCAGGTTCTCCTGGTTCACCCCCATTTTCCCAGAAAATTTAATATTTTGAAGCAGGTTAACCTTCTCCACGTTCACCTCCACTACTCCTTTCTAGAGCAGGGCCTCAGCCGTTACCTTTCCCACTCCCAGTTGTAAATACCCACCAACAGTAAGTTACCTAGGACCAAAATTGTAATTTCCAAATGATTGCAGGTGCAAAATATATCATGCAGCATTCCAAACTTTTCTATATCAGAAGACAAGCACAATAGAAAATAAAGAAAACACTTCTTAATTAAGTGCATGTGTTGGTTTAATAACTCAATCCACTACTAGAAGGTGAGATTATACAAAGATCTTTAACAGAAATATGTACAAATAATTATATCTGACAGTTGATCAACGGGATATTTCTAAGTTGGAAGAGTGTCCATTTATTTGTTGCAACTGTTCCATGCCCCAGCTCAGTTTCTGTTCTGGGACATCTTCCATCGCCTCATACTCCTATAATAAAAAAAAATAAATTAGAGAAAATTATATGGGAAAACACAATACACGGGAAAAGAGAAACAAAAGCTATTAGTTGTAATTGATTTATGCCACAGCTCAGTTTCTGGTAAGGACGGCACAAGAGATATTGCATCTTCCTGGGTAATATAAGGGACTTAATTTTTCGTGAAAGAACCAACATGATGTAATTTTTATTCTGCATTCCGTACAATGCATCCAATATTTGATAATAGGATATTCTGTTTGAGCACCCACGAAAATGTTCCCTACAATAGGAAGAGAAAAGATGCTATATATGGACCATTGAAAAAAAAGGTTTGGACCAAAACATGAACTAGACTACAACAAACGGGAGTGGCTAGTGTCCAACATGTTGGACACAAGCATTCGGCCAACATGATAATTTTTTTTTTTTTGAGATTAAAATGACCGATCCGAACCGCTCAAATTGTTCTTCATAATAAAATCTTTATTGGGACCAAATTTTATATTTTTTCAGATTTTTTTACTATTTTTTGAAATTTTTGAAAATGCTCAATCTAAAAAGTTATGAACCATCCAAATTTTAAAATTTGAAAAAAATAGTTAGAAAATTAAAAAAAGTATAAAATTTGATTTGCAAGGATATTTTAATATAGAGATCATATTGAGCGGTTCGGATCGACTATTTGAATTTTTAATAGTTGATTTTTTGAATCGCGTTAGATGTCCTATATGTTTGATTCTAGCATTACTCACAACAAATTGGGTGTACCAAAACAAATTAAATAGCAGGGATACTTCCCTAGTTGCCATCATTATATTATTTCTATTCTCAGACAATGTGAAACCTCAGACATACAAGCTAAGTAGACATTAAGAACGTTTTTGTTTCATCAAATATCTACTCAACTGCCTGGATTAGCAAAGTATAGATATATAGTTGGTCAGTTCCAGCAAGTGCATGTATGCTTTAACTTTTCGTATTTAAAAGGATAAGTAAATAGAAAACAATTTGAATATTAGTTGGAATCTGCATAGGAATATTCCACTGGAACAGATTCTACATTTCAATAATATTTTGGTCAGGTTCTTCCATTTTTTCCTCAGAAAATATCAGTTGCTTACAATGTACAAGATGCTCAAAGAATTATTTGGTCATGTTCGCCCATTTCCTCAGAAATTCAATTGCACACAACAAATATATTGCCATCTA
Organism: Rhynchospora pubera; assembly: GCA_028095005.1. Classification (NCBI taxonomy): domain Eukaryota; kingdom Viridiplantae; phylum Streptophyta; class Magnoliopsida; order Poales; family Cyperaceae; genus Rhynchospora; species Rhynchospora pubera. Next base: position 333,226,849 of record CM051460.1, read on the forward strand.
AAATATCAAGGTAGCCTCTTTGTCATGTTCGTCCATTCCTACAATGTCGTGCAGTATCATTTCATGTCGTTTCCGGTAACAATTTCTGTATCTGTAATACATACATAGGTCAGCAACAAGGAAATCTAACTAGATCTTCACCATCTCTCAAGTTTCAACCCAGCTCAAACATAGGCCTTACCTGATGTCATATGCTTTATGCAAATAAGCTTAAACCATTCCATCATTAATATGCTAACTGGGTATAATAGATCATCCACATGAAAAATAAACTACAAAAGATTGGTTTAAAATTTTATGTTAAGGAAAGTGAATATTACAGGGCTGATCACAGCATATTGCATAATTCAACCATTTGTTTTTCAAAATGTCAACAACATATGAAAAGTGTATATTATAGAAAATGAAAAAATAAAATCTACAAACCTTATGGTAAAAACAACAGCACAGAAGATTACTAACGCTTCTTTATTTTTAATCTCGAGGAAGATAATGTAGCTTTATTTTTAACCATATCTTGGTTAGATGCTCTAATTATGAAAAGTAGAGTCTCAAGCAGCATGCTACAAACCAATCCTAGTATACCTCCCGCAGCATTCTACAGAAAAATTAGAGGAGAGAGTTTGAAAACACACCTTAAGCACTCATGAAATTATCAAAACACCTCGTGCGATGCAAAGTTTGAAATCTAGGATTCACCAGAGTTGGTTTTAAAAAATGATATCTAAAGTTTGAAATCTAGGATTCACCACAGTTGGTTTTAAAAAATGATATGTAAAGTTTGAAACCTAGGATTCAGCACTGTTGGTTTTAAAAAATGATATGTAAATTATGAAATCTAGGATTAACCACTGTTGGTTTTAAAAAATGATATGTTTTATATAGTTATATCTAAAGTAACCACCAAAGCCATTTTGAGAGTCTAATTGCATCTACTTTGAAGAAGCTAATTATATCCGAAGTAACAACAAAGCCACTTTGAGAGTCTGATTGCATCTAATTGAAGAAGTAAATTAGGCATCTCTAAACTAACTCAATGGACCATTTTCATAATTTTGGTTGCTTATAACAGGACACCGAATAAGGAACTTTCTTAGTAAAAGCGAGGGAAAACTACCATAACAGGGTTGTGATTGAAGAGGGCTCTGAGAGTGGCATAACCAACCAAGTAGCCTGTGAACATTAGAAGCACAACATGTAACCCTGAAAAAATAAGTAATGTTAAGTGCACTTGCCCTAACAATTTAAAAGAACTATCATCTAATATAAGAAGCTTCATGTATGTCCTACGGCCTACGCACATAATTCCCTTTGGCAGCATTCAATCATGCTTTCTCCATTACTTGTCGACATTAAACATGCCGTAATATGTAACAGTTCCTTGTCATTTGTGTAGCACCAGGATATCTCATCTGGCACATACCAGTAACAGGCTACTAGCTACGGACATGTATGTTTCAAGTAGACTTTTGTTTAATCAACAAAGCAAATCAACAAGTAATGCACAAACTGTACAATTTCAATGTTAATCTGGCTGCCCAGACCCCTTAATTTTAGATAGATTAAAAAGTTGTCCTTACCAAAACCAATCTGATCCTTGTAAGAAGAGAAGGGCTCTGTATTATCCTTTTTAGGAGTAACATCTTTTACTAACTCAGCATATTCCCTTTGCTCTGCCAGCTCAGCAAGCTTCTTCAGCCTCGCCTTGAGCTCCTCACTCTAAACTCAACATGTCAATATATATCGTAAACAATTAGGAAATTTAGAACATTGTGTCAAAGACATCCAGAAAATTAAAGAAGCTTTCTATGAAATCAACATATGAATTCAAATCATACCTTCTGTCGCGGTTTGGGGCTGGTGAAAACGAAACCTGATCCATCTAAGAGGAGGCGAAGCGGCGGTCGAGATGGAGCGGGGAGAGCAGACCACAGAGTCCGGACCGACTTGTAAGGGACTGAGCTGAGAGATGAGAGAGAGATAGCGAGCTCTCGGAGTTGGTCGGAGAGGTGGTCCCGGTCGCAGGAGGCAGCGACGAGGAAGGATCGGATCGGGTCGGTACTGGCGATCACCAATCCGTCTGACATATTTGTTGGTTGAATCAAGTCTGGTTTGAGTTTGAGGAGTTTGGGCTCTGAAAAAATAGAAGAGGAAAGAAATTCTTTTTTTGTTTGACTGAGACTGAGGTTAGAAATTCTTAGTCCCCGTGGGAACTGCATCCGTTGGATGGCCATGGATGGTTTTCGATCTCAGCCGTCTGATTTAATCTCAATGGCTATAGATGTCCCGTGCATGATACCTGGATTGATAGGCCCGAAAAGATCTAATCGTTGAGATTAAATCGGACGGCTCGGATCGAAAGACGTCCACTGGATGGTTGAATACAACCATCCAGAGGATACTCTCCCAGGCGGTTGGGGTGTTTTCGTGGCTTTGTCATAAAGAGTTGAATCTTATTGAACGAGGGTAATGGAATGGAATGGTACTGCCCATGTCATTAATTTGCTCCAGATTTTAAAAAAATAGAGTAGAACTTGAGGTTAAAGGGTGGAAATGAGGAAACATTTCTTATATAATTGTTGTCTATTTTGTCGTCCCAAATTTGGGGATTAAGTTTTAGTTCCCCTCTTCTTTCCCATCTCTTTCAATTCCATTCCACCTTCATTTCTGGAGCAGAATCTAAAATGTCAATTTCTGAAATCTAAATAATTGATTGGATTTTATTTTTAATTCTATCTGTATATGGAAATCAGTGCAGATAAAAATCATCTCAAATCCTATCATCTTCATCATCCTCCCAGCAATTAGATTAATTGCATTCTGAAAAAATAAAATAGGGAGCGAGAAAGAGGGGATGATAACGCATTCTTTTTTGTTGGATGAGGGGATAAGAGAGGGAGGGATGAGCGCAACAGAGGTGAGAGATGAGCGTCTCACAGAAGAGAGGAAGGCAGCGACACAGAGGGGAGGGAGCGACATAGAGAAAAGGGATATACAATTGTAACTATTCTAATTAATATATTTAACAGTTCTAATAATATATTTAAAAGTTTTAGTAATATATATAAATGTTCCACTTAATACAATAACAGTTCTACTTGATATATTTAACGGTTCTGCATAGCATATTTAACAGTTTTAGCTAGTATAACAATTGTTCTAGTTAATAACAGTTATAGTTTCAGCCTTTACTCTCCTCTCTGATTCGCTCTCCCTCAACCTTCGTCTCCTCTTTGATTCGCTCTTCCTTTCCTGACGCTCATCCCTTCTCATTCGTGGACCTCCTAAACCAGAAAACGTGTTTTATAAAAATAGAAGGGGATGATGAGATGATAGAAGAGAGAAAATGACGGAAAGCAATTCCGTATTGAAATTTTGTTTCAAAAATATTTTATGTTTCTATTTTTACTGTTTATTTCGGAGGGAGAAATATTTTTTTCTGAGATTTTTAAATGCAGAACGTGTTCTTTTACATACGTTTCTATTGCAATTTAAATTTTTCTCTAGTTTAGAGTATCTTTCTGTTGCACTAACCAAAGTAAAGTTTAAAAGAATAATAGCTTACCAAGTAATCAAAATTCTAACTAATGATGATATAACTAACACAATAAGTGACCTGCTGGAGCTAAGTTCAAGAAATGGGGTCAATTGACCTCCATTAATTTATAAAAAATAATACTATATTTAAAAGTTCATACTTGCAAAATGAAATATTTTGTAGATATACAATATTTGAACTTCATAGATATTCAAAATATATTCCACTAATGAACTCCATATTGAATTTAGAAAATTTATTCTTGATGGAAAAAAATTATTTATATAACATATATATATTAGACTGCCACAAATGTTAATTTTTTCTTTCTCAAATATTAAATGAACTTTCACTATTAGTATTAATATGCACATGCATATGAAACTTATTAATTGAACTTGAATATGTAACTTTACAATCTACTTTGTTAATACAGATATTTTTTATTTATTTAATTGAATATTATAAAGATTAATCAATAACCATAATAATTTTAATGCATCGATTTAGTATGTTTTATTTTTGTTGTTTGTTTATAACATTTTATATTTTGACGATTTCAAAGGATGAGACTTCAAAGAATTAAATTAGAAGATAAAAAAATCTATTATAACTTATAATTTTTATAAAATTGTTCTTTATTTTGTGTCCTAATATTTTTTTAGTAAAGTTTTTGAGTACTTTATTGGAACAAAATCGAAATGATTTGTAAAATATCTATTAATGTCTATTGCACGATCAAAAGGACACTAATAATCCAAATAGCCATGGATGAGTTTTTCAAGGGCCATTTGATCCGTAATCAATCATAATGAATGATTTAGATTTTTTCCTAATAAAAACTCGTCCTAAACAAAATTTTTCCAATATACACATTGTATTAATTTATTTAATTTCTTGTAATATTAATGCTATAAATTATTGAATCCCATTATCAATTTTTCTGCCTCCACCACTGTCTACTGTTAGTTGTGCCAGACTGCCAGTCGAGAAGGGTAATTATTGCTATTGTTTGATAATTATTGCTATTGTTTGAGACCTCCCTGAGAGGCTGAGACTAGTTTTAGTAGGCTCTGCTCTTATATATATTATGCGATAACTAGAAGGGTAAGCAGTTTTTCTCCTTGCTGAAGTGAAACGGCAACAGTAAAAATTAAGAAAAGGAGATGCAAGCATATTAAAATCATTTCAACCCAACATGAAAAGTCCGTGAATTTTTTAAATAAACATAATCTAAATTCAATATTTAATAATAAATATTTAAAATATATAATTTTAACAGTAAACATTCCGACGCGCCACTTCGATTGGTATGTCCAAAAATTTAAAAAAACAATAAAAATATTAAAATATTAAAACCCCACTCTCATTGACATGCGGAAAAAATTTTATTTTTAAATATAGTAAATAATTTTTTAAGAATATTAACTTATTTTATAAAAATAATAAATATTTTTTCAAAAATGTTAAAATACTAACGCACCAATTGCCATTTCCAATTGGTGAGTCCAGAAAATTCATTTTATTTCAAACTTCGAAGGCTGAAAAAACTCTCTTTTATCTCCAGTTGGCGCGGCTGCCAGCGTGTCTGGATGTTTAATCTTAAAATTATTTATTTTAGATATTTATTATTAAATATAGAATTTATATTATTTTTATTAGAAAAAATCAAGGGAGAAAAGTTCTCTAGCCTCTAGGTGTCAATGTAAGGCCCAAAATCACCTTGATTTTCCTTGTTGGATTAACAAATTGAAAATCATAACTATACCTTGTTGGTTGTTGGGTGCTTCAGATGCTTTGAAGTTTGACCCTCTCTCCAAAAGAAACATTGTTGATAAGTTATAAACCGACAGCCGCTGCATTTTAAATTTCCTGGCGCCTTTAATTTAGCCATCTCCAGTTGTACTGCTATAGTTTCGTGCACGTGTCCTCCAAACGGAACGGCCGAACGATAAACTGTATAAAATTTCATTACGTTTCATGAACGGAACGGTAAATGAAATGTGTTCCGTCATTCGTTTGGGTAAAAATACAGTGTAATACACGTTCCGTGACGTTCCATTCAAATAGAACGGTTAACAAATCGTCCGGTACATTCCGTTACCATAAACGAAACGTCAAACGAAACGGACCATTCTGTTGCAAGTTATCAACGTTTGACCGCCCTATTGGGAGGTTCATTTTATTTCCTGATGGTTCAAATTTTAATCCGATCAAGTCATTATAACCAAAACCTAGGGTGTGCTGTCTGATTTTAATCGTAGAAAATAAAATTGATTAAAAATTTAAAACCATATGATGGATTACTCTTATTTGACTTTGACCATCCCAAAAAAAATGTCTGAAGAAACAACCATAAATCATGGTTTTCAATACCTTATCGGCATCCATACCGGTCGGTGACCGAAACCCAGTATTTTTTCGAAATTTCCCGGTATTTCCTATCTAAATATCGAATACCGCCATTTCGACCACCGTTCCGGTATCCGATATTACCGGAATTTTCCGGTAAGCGGTAGGATATTGAAAACACTGCCATAAATAGATACCTTCCCACAAAACTAAAGAAAAAAGAAGGTACCTTACCTTTAACAGTGTTAACTTAAAGGTGAATCTTTTTTTTGATGAAATGCCCGTAGGCTTTGCATTAAGAAATAAACAGATTACAGAGTTAATTTCGCACATAGATAAAAAATGAAAGGTAACCCCCTGAGCTAATCCTAAAATCTTTAAGTAAAATCCTACTGAAAATAACGGAAAATGAAAAAGCAATAAACAACAAAAATAAAAGATAGTTAAGCAAACCAGCACTAAAAAACGAAAGCTACTTAAAGAACAAATGGGGCCTTATAAAAACAAAGAAAAATTTTATGGTGGCGCCTCTTGCACTTGCTGGTAAAAGCGTTCATCAATCATCATGCCTATGTTGTGCTGCATCATAAGCATGGCTGAGGGTCCTCCATGATAGCTGCTTCCTAATCTCCTCGCATGGTTTGCCAATTCATGTGCCGATTTTACTGCCTCCCTTCTTACATGCTTCACACTAATATAATGGGCAGACGTGGCGATTTCTCTTATGATATTTGCCAGTATCGGCCGCACCCTCCAAGAAGACAAATTTTCCAGATCTAATTCTTCAATTGTCTTGACAAGGTTGAGGCAGTCAGAGAATATTTGTATTACCTTGCTTCTTTGGTCCCCAAATGAGCTATTCAAATAAAGAACAGCTGCCTGCAAAGCCAAAGCCTCAGCCTCAAAGGGGTCATCTGCCTGCTGATTTTCCATTCCCATCATATGCAATCTTTCTTCACAGTACATCATGTAAGCTATACCAGCCTTATGTACAGCATCCCATGATGCATCCACTATCATTTGCCATCCACCTGGATTGAGTTCATAAGGTGGAAAATCAATTTCAGGAGGTATATTTTCCACTTCTGCCCCTCCCTTTCTGGCACCCCCCTTCCATGGTCTGACTTTCGCACACACTTCCCTTGGATCGAAATTCTTTCTTTGGAAATGCCAATCATTTCTAGCTAGCCATATTTCCCACAACGTATAGCAAAAAGTACAAATTTGGTCTTCATTCATACCTTGTGTTATGTACTGCACTGCCTCCTTTATGTCTAAAGGTAATTCATCAGTTCTTAATCCTAGCTCTCCTCCAAACCACACCATTCTCGAGCCATGACAGAAGAAAAAACAGTGTGTGGCAAATTCATTTTCTTGGTTGCAACGTGTGCACATTGGAGAAATGGTATGGATTCTGCGATGCAGGTTATTGGCAAGAGGTAATCCATCCATAAGGAGCCTCCACATAAAAACTCTCACCTTGGGCGCTATCCTCTTCCACGTCCAAATGCATTTCCACGTCACTTCACTTTCTTGCCTTCCCATTCTCATGATCGAACAATTGTAACCATCTTTCACTGTGTATCTACCCGACTTGTTGTAGTTCCAATTCAGCTTGTCACTTAACCCCTGCATTCTATATGGCTTTTGCACTGTTTGCACAATGTGTGCAGTTATATCTTCTCCAAGCAATCTAGTCAGCTCCTCTCTTTTCCATTGATCAGCCCCAAAATCAAACACTTCTGTAACTTTTATTTTCCTATCCCTTCGCGCAGCTTGCTGTGCCACTTGCCATCCCTCATACCATGGCTGAGACAACACCTCAACTCCCTCTCCATTAGAAAGTTGCCATTTCACATTTTCCTTAAAAAATTCCCTCATTTTGACTGTTTGACGCCACAAAGAACTGGTGCCTGCCACATTAACTGTTCTCCAAAAACCTAAAAAATTCCCTCATTTCACCTTTAAGTTTTTTTAAGACTTAAAGGTGAATCCACTTGCATTTGTAAAGCAACCCCTCATGCACCCATTTCTCACACGTGTCGACAAAAGGCGCTATTCGTAGGCCCACTTACAAAAAAGTAGCAATTCCTCTTTGTTGCATTGTATCCGGCGTGTTTGATCAATAGAATTCAGCCTCCCTTTTATATGTGACAAGTACATTGTTTTCTTCTCCTATTGCACTCGTAATTTAGGCATAAGCAACTTAGGATTCACAAAAGAGATATATTAATATGGATGTATTGCGACGGAGAAAACAAAAACATTGTACTTCTAAGTTGTTCTTCTTTTATATTAAGTAATATCAGAGAAGCTTAATTATGAGTCATGGCGTAGTGTACGTATGCACATGTTATCATTTTTTAAAATATTTGCTCGGAATGGAAATTAAACTAACTCATTTTCTCTAAATAAAAAACGAAATCACTAACCATTCATATTGAAATCCTCATTTTGTAATTGTAAGTTACAAGGGCGGAAATATTTAATATTGAGTAATATTTAAGCTCGAGCATGATATACAGTGTATCAGGTATCCTTTAAATAATAAATACACGGGAATAAAAACGGTCAATAATTTTATGTATACGAGAGTGTAAGTTTATTTGTCAAAAATTGAAAATCACAAGTTTACCGACATGAAATGAAGACAACAAAGTACATTATAAATCAAAAATGAAAAATCTATACTTTACGCGTCAGCAGAGTATAACCTTTGGCGGTCAGAAAAGTCAGAAGCCTCCACATAAAAAGAATTCTTAATGGGACAATTCTCAGTGGGCCCCAAATTCCACGTCAACACCACCAACAAGCAGGAAAAAACATAAAAAAGGGGCGAAAGTAAAAGTTGTCATACTTTATGCTTTTTCAAAAGGCATACAATACAACAGCATTAAAGTTACCTGAGATTTTTGTTTCTCCAAATTTTCTTTTTTTCGAGGGTCCTGTTTCTCCAAAATTTTCATGGAAATATAAGACACTATTTCAGGACAAGTAGCAAACTGAAACTTTCTTTCTTTTGTGTTTTGTCTGTAATGTTTTTTTTTTTTTTTGAGAATTTTAAAATTTCTTTACATCACAAGCATCTTTCCTTTTTTTTTTTTGTTTTGTATTTTTTCTTCTTTTTTTGACGAATCATCTCAAGCATCTGTATCTGATACAAGTCACAGGTTACGATCTGCACAGGCTCAACAAAAGCATATAAAGAAAAGAAGAACATTGATTCAATTAAATACCCACAAACATGCAATACAGTAAGTTCCAATGACCAAAATTGTAATTTCCAAATCTGCAGGTGCAAAAGATATCATGCAGCATTCCACTGATCCACTCCTTTCTATATCAGGAGACAAACACAATAGAAAATGTAGAAAACAAAAAAAGAAAACACTCCTTAATTAAGTGCATGTGTTGGTTAATAACTCAATCCACTACTAGAAGGTGAGATTATACAAAGATCTTTAACAGAATATGTACAAATAATTATATCTGACAGTTGGTCAACGGGATAATTCTAAGTTGGAAGAGTGCCCATTTATTTGTTGTAACTGGTCCATGCCCCAGCTCAATTTCTGTTCTGCGCCATCTTCCATGGCCTCATACTCCTATAATAAAAAAAAATAACATTAGAGAAAATTATATGGGGAAACACAATACACGGGAAAAGTGAAATAAAAGCTATTAGCTGTAATTGATCCATGCCACAGCTTAGTTTCTGGTAAGGAGGGCACAAGAGATATTGCATCTTCTGGGTAATATAAGGGTTTTTGTGAAAGAACCAACATGATGTAATTTTTATTCTACATTTTGTATAAATACATCCAATATTTGATATTAGGATATTCTGTTTGGGCACCCATGAAAATTTTCCCTGCAATAGGAAGAGAAAAAGGATACTATGGACCATTGAAAAAAAAAAGGTAGGGACCAATGCATGAACTAGACTACAACAAATTGGGTGTACCAAAACAAATTAAATAGCAGGGATACTTCCCTAGTTGCCATCATTATATTATTTCTATTCTCAGACAAATGTGAAACCTCAGACATACAACAAAGCTAAGTAGACATTAAAAAATTAAGAACGTTTTTGTTGCATCAAATATCCACTCAACTGTCTGGATTAGCAAAGTATAGATATATAGTAGGTTAGTTCCAGCAAGTGCATATATGCTTTAGGATAAGTAATAGAGAACAATTTGAATATTAGTTGGAATCTGTATAGGAATATTCCACTGAACAGATTCTACATTTTCAATAATATTTTGGTCGGGTTCTTCCATTTTTTCCGCAGAAAATATCAATTGCTTATGACGAATGTACAAGATGCTCAAAGAATTATTTGGTCAGGTTCGTCCATTTCCTCAGGTATTCAGTTGCTTACAACAAATATATTGCCATCTAAAATATCAAGGTAGCCTGTTTAGGTTAAATAAATTTAAGACCCCACTAAAAGATTGATATTCAAATATAATGCACATATGCCAATGTGACCTCTTTTTTTTTTCTTCTTTTGCTCAGTAATTCGGCACATATATTTACAGAGATAAGGATCAAGGAAGGGAATTGTAATTTAATTTCTTTTATGAACTAAATCTTGGTGAAGATAGACGATAATCTGGAGAATGTTAAACGAATATCCATCAAAAGTCAGTTAACTGGGGGTTCGGCAATTTTATATTTACCTCCAGTTTAGATAGAAGCTCGTGAGCAGTCTGAGCAGAGACAATAATGTGGCGAGCAGATGGCATAATAAAGCCTTCATCAACAGCTTTGTCGATGAAGGAAAGGAGAGAGTTGTAGTAACCATCAACATTCAACAAACCCACCTAACCTCATGCAAGTGCACACAACATGTTTAAGAAAATATAGATGGAAGAAAAAGCTAGTGAATCATACACACAAGTAATTGTTAACTATAATACTTATAGCCATCTTGGTTTCATAGATAATGACAATTTGGTCAATTTGTTATTTATTAGTTTCTTTATGCTACCAGTTGAGTGTTATTAATTATAGAGGGAAAGCTCAAGAAGAGACCACTGGAGCCTCAAAATTGGAGGGTGAAAAGTTGTGTTCATACCCTCAAAAAAACTCTTTGACTTTTCTTGTTATTATAAGATATCATGTACAATCTCCTAATGCAGAACAGTTTTGTTTCCTTATTTTCAACATTTGTGTTGCCTCTATTGATTTTGAAAGGTACTTGAATTGAAAGATAAAAATTACAACTATCTTGACAACTTTTGAATGGGAAACTTCAATGGAATATCATTTCACAACCAATAATCTTCTTTATTTTTTCACTGAAATAATGGCAACACAATAGCCAATTACAACATTTTCTAACATATTGATCTTTCATATCACAATGTATACCAGTTAGTGGGAAACATAGAAACCCTTTTCTTGTAAAATCAGATCCCTTTGGAAAGAAAAACTAATCATTTGGATCCTACTTATGACAGTTCTAGAATATTTTTTTTTTAATCATCTCAAGACAAACAAGCAAAAGGAAAGGAGACCGCGGGCAAAAAGATAATTGGATATCTTATAGGGTCCTCTATGAAAGAAATGAGATTGAAATTACCGGTTTGTCATGGATTCCAAGTTGAGCCCAGGTGATGACCTCGAGCAGCTCTTCCAATGTTCCATAGCCACCTAAATAATTGTACAACAAATAACTTATTTATGTTCATTTAAAAACTGAGCACATTTAAGGTCATGTGGGGGCAGGAGAAAAATGAAACTTTGGAACTTTTTAGTGCCAGCATCACAAGCACTCCTGTTTAATCACATGATTTTGAAACAAAAGTAAACCTAGTTAGCTATAATATGTATAGCAAATGATTGGATTGTGTCTTATTGAAAGTGAGGTATTCTGGAGAAGGTGTTACGACCAGAATATGTTTGAATTCAGAAACAACACGTTAAAATCCAAATCTAATTTTTCACTGAAATTTAAACATAGTTAAAACTTGCAAAGATAAGTGCAAATAGAGATAATAGACCATATTATTAGTAAAAAATTACACAAATAGAAGGGACCATGAGAAAATTTAGGCTATATCTCACAGTTGGTGGCCCCTCTACCCTATATAGTATTATTAGTACATGTACATCCTGCCATGCTTGTTTGTGCTTTTTACAGCAGACCAAGAAGCTAATGCACTGAATTATCTATTTTGTATCCAACCGATTTCATCTGCACCCCCAAAATTGTTCATATTATCCAAAGTTCAATTTAATAAAAAATTTTCAAATTTAGAAGTTACCAGGCAATGCAATAAACGCATCGGCTTGCTTTGCCATTTCAGCCTTCCTTTGGTGCATACCAGAAACAGATTTAATCTCCCCTACTGTCTCTCCAATTATCTACAATACAAAAGCATATCATTTTTAAAAGCTGCGACCAGAATAATCATTTCATTTAAAAAAAAGTCAATTTCCACTAGAATGAAAATATGGACAATTGGACAAATAGTTATAAAGAGGAGTCAATTATTGTAATTTTTCAAATACAGTAGTAATTTCCCAGAGAAAGATCAATTAATGTGTTTAACAAAGGGAGGAGGTGGACTAAATTTAAAATTAAATAAGAAGATGTTAAGTTCACCTCTCTTGGCATGATAGTCCATGGGACAACCCTGGAAATTTCAAAGAAAAATGTGTTAGAAACTCATATAATTCTTTATTGTACGAGTGTGTGAGAAATAGGGGGAAAGAAGAGGAGTTAGAGATAAACAGAGACCCTAAGACATGGCGACCACCACTGTAGACCGCTTTTGAAACAAGACCCATAAGCCCAACACTGCCTCCACCGTACACCAGGTCTATGTTCCTCTCAACCTTGAAAAATCAAAACATGAGAGAAAAGATGTAAACGCATTTTATGAAAATTACAATTATAATTACAATAAATGTTGAGTTGTCAATTAAAAATTGTAATGTTTCCTATTTGCAAGGCGTTGTACATCAATTCATGTTATTAGTTTGCTTCATCTTAATCTGTACAAGGTTTTAAGTATAAAATCTATTTGATTTTGCCTCCTAAAAGGACAATCATTACCCAAGTTTGAAACATAAAACGCACGTCTTGTCAAATCAATCTTATCTTACCACTAATCTCTAAAGCATATCTCTCTCCTCTTAAAATAGAAAGCAAACTCTTTCCAATTGGGTTCAACTCCAAATTTAGCATAAAAAAGTAAAACCAAAGTGTGAAAAGTTCCAATGAAATTCAAAATAAAACCAAGTATTACTAATTCATGGCCGAGTTGAATAGCAGCAAGCTGATAACTGGGTTTCTTTCCCGTGCTACTTCCACAAAACACACACACTCGTCGGAACCTTGAGCTAGTAGATCTCTTGTGCACCTGGTCTTCCATTTAGTAATACACCGAAGGACAGACAATAAGGACAACCTTCTCTCTCTCTCTCTCTCTCGTTCTTGGTCAGAGAGAAGTGGGAAGGTACAATCAGACGGAAACAAATGGATACACTATCTCTCTCTGTTTTTTTCTATTTGAAGGAAGTTGTGAGAGAAGGAAAGAGAGGTCTGTGGAGGAGGGGGAGAGGGATAGGTTGGTGGGGGCCTTATAAACCCATCGCCTGCCTTATTTTATTCCTAGAAATTAGAAAAAGGCATGTAATTACAAACATGCATTAATTAAACTCATTATCATTATATTAACCTCCTATCTGCAAATTGCAAGTTGAATACCCCTGAATCCCTGCTGCTTCTATAGAGTATAGACTCTGACTGTTGATGGGTCGGATTCTATTATTTCTAAAAGATTTTAATTTTACAAAATCTACGATCGTTTTATATTTAATTAACATTTATGCATTATAAGTATGAATTTATTTTAATGTATATTTAGTGGAGCTCTTTTTCAAGTTTCATCGGGGAAAAAGATATCAACTAAATTTTTTTTTCAAATTAAAAAAAAGATTCTATAAAAATTTTATCGAGCAAATTGTAAGCAATAAGAAGCCATTCGTATTCACTAGTAGGGTGTACGACGGGTGGGTTGATGATATTTTAGTAAAATTTGAATCCAATCCGACAATATCGGGTTAGAAAATAAATTTAGTTAACCCATCCGTAATCCAACCCAATCCATCAATTTTTTTTCGTACGGGTTTTCACGGGTTTAGCAGGTTATACGGGTTAAGCGGATTAAAATTTTAATCAAATAAAAATACACACAAAAATTATTTTTTGGCTATTACAATTTAATTCGAAACAAATTAGAGACATATTCGAAGCATCTTTCAATTTTCGAGACCTTGTGAGAGGATAGATGGCGTACATGGCTATGGAGGAGATCGAAACTTCGTGAGAGAAGATATCTTTGAGTAAGGAGATATGAAAATGTAAGGTGGAGAGGAGTAAATAGTGATAAATGGGTGGGTTGAAATATACACGGGTTACTAGTGCAAAAACCGTAACCCAACCCAATGTAACAGGTTTGTCAAAATTAGAAACCATATCCGACCCAATATTATGCTAACCCGGTAAAAAACAGTTCAAGTCGGGTGGGTTGAACGGATTGAGCGGGTTCACGGTTTTTTTGTACACCCTTATTTACTAGGTAGCTTCTGGCTAGCATTAAAAAAAAAGAAACCATTCGTATAACAAAACACATTATAGTTGCATTGTTTAAGAATTATATTGCACCTTAAACTTATTAAATTCATATCGTTTTTTTTTAAGGGGAGAGAAATATGAAAAATAAACCATCTAAATGAGATAAAGATTAAAGAGGAGAAAAACATAATTAAATAACTGATAATATTGATGATGTGGCATGACTACTGAACTTAAAAGGCACTAATTCTATTTATGTATTCTAAATTAAGGTTCCGTTTGGATGGTGTGAGAATAAGAGGAATAAGGAAAGAAGTATTGGGAAGTGTGTAATTTTGTGAAGAGTTTGAATTGTTTATAATAAATTTGGGAGTAGGAAAAAGTTATTCCCTTATAATAAATCTGGATGAGATTAGAATTATAGTAGTATTTTTAAAAATATCTAAAATAGCAAAATACAATGTAAGTGAACATAATAGTGTTATATATCATTAAAGTACTAATGGAATAGTGATATTTAATATTTTCCTTTCAACTGGTGTATTTTTCAAATCCGTTTATTGATTACTGAGACTAGTCAAAATCTAATCTATATCTATAATACAAAATTTTAATTTGTCATCTTTCGTATTGGATGACACAGGTCCGTCGGATCGAGTGACAAATTATCGGTACCTCTTATAAACACCTTAAAGGGCATTCACCGTTATGGATATATTATTAAACTTGTTCAACATGAAGTGGGGGTAGCTCAGCTGGGAGAGCGTCAGACTTGATATCTGAAGGTCGCGTGTTCGATCCACGCCTCACCACATTCAATTATTTTTACAATTTCACTTCAAAAAAAATATATTTATATATATAATGTAACCAATCTTTGATCGGACTCTTTGATCTAATTTCGACGTTGAAAAATATCGACGTCCTTAAAATTACATCGAAACTCTTAAACCCTGATATTTTCTTATCATCTATCTCTCCCATTAGTTGTTAATTTGTTATTGTAATTTTGCACGTGAAATATTTGACTCAACTGTGCCTGTGCTTTTTCGATTTTTCGAAAGAAATGCAATGCGCTCGCTAATTGGGTAAGGGGTTGATGTGCACAGGAGAAAGTCGAACCCACTAGTTTCGTGATAATAAAATTTTAATAAATAGCATCATGAACTTTTGAGCTTTTTTATGCAAAATTTGTAGGAGGGCCCGAATTTTTGTCCCTTATGGCAACTTGATAATATTATTTTAGTGTACCAATTATAATATTAATTTCTAAATTTGTCCAAGGGGAAGTTAATATAGAATAGAAAATCAATTTAGCAAACATTTTATTTATTTAAAATATTGTTTCGAAATGACCTTCAAACGTCTTATGAAGATTTATTTACTTTGTTGGTTCCCTTTGGCATGAGATACTAACGAATGAAAAACTTATACTTTATTCCAATAGCACAAGTGACGCCATAGACGGTCATTTGTTACTATTGTTGTTTATGTGGCTTTGTCATTGTGCACAATGATCTAATTAGAAAAGAGATAGGCTAAAAGACTGACGAATGAGACCGTCAGTTACGATCAAATTTCAATTTTCAAGATTCTAACAATCGATCCGAACCGTTCAATGTGTTCTTCATATCGAAATCTCGTTGGAGACAAATTTTTATATTTTTTCTGAAATTTTTTAGTATTTATTTGGTATTTTACAAAATTCTTAATCTAAACAATTATGGACCTTCAATAACTATGATTTTTAAAAATCTCAAAAAAAAAAGTAAATAAAATCAGAAAAACATAAAATTTGGTCTCCAATGAAATTTCAATATGGAGAACACATTGAACGGTTTAGATTAACAATTAGAACCTCAAAAGTTGAGATATAATTACAGCTGACGGGTTTAATCGTCAGTCGTGGCTGATTTTAGCCTATCTCATTAAAAAATCCAATAATTACTGTGGAATCATTTAAAAAATTAATGACTAATTATGGCATCACATTAGGTTGGTTGAATCGTCAATAGTTTTTATATGAATCTATTAAACGTCCACTACTGTTACTAACAGAGACTTTCTGGCTCCACTTATATGCACTTTGAATCAATATAAAAAATAAATAAATAAATATCTTCAAATCCTAGAGAAGGGGTACTATGAGTCGGAATCGCATTCTCCGCCGCGCGGCACAAGCAACATTTTTCATCTCAACCGTCCAATCTATGATGGATGCCCCGCAAATAATATCATATTAATAAGTCCGGAAAAATTTATCCGTCGAGATCAGATCGGAGGGCTCGGATAAAAACGTTGTTTGTGCCGCGCAGCAAAGGATACGGATCCACAATGAGTCTATGACCCTTGAACTAACTCAATAGCTTACAAAACTGTAACCAATTAGCTTATGGGTGGGGGTATCTATGCACTAGATTTAATTCCGATTTGGACTAAAACCAACCCAAATTAATCCCTGACAAATTATGTCTTGAAATGCCTTTTTCCAGTCTAATTTAAATAACCATAACCAATCAAGCACATACGCTAGGCCCAACAACATATGTATCACAATAATTAATAACTATTCAATAAAAGTGACCTAAATGAGTTTGGAATTTATCAATTTAATTAAGCATTTAATCATATGCACGAATCGAAAATGACAATATTGACTAACCTCAAATGGCTGGAAACCAGGAAGAGATATTTATAGAAAAAAAAAAGAAGAAAGATCGAAATCTTAAGCTGATCCGAAGGTTCGTGAGACGTAGATCAGTGATTGGATCGTTCGAACACGGGTTGTACGGAATAGAACACGTGGACGAATGAAAGCCTTGCATTTTCTTTCCGCGTAACACGTCGATACTGATAACCTGATCCGGTGTTCCTGTCTTATTTGAGTATGATAAATCATTAGATGAACAAGGTTCATCCGTATATCTATGCACCGACGCCTGCTATATTGCTATGCACGCTTGCATGGTGCCAACTCTTGATCCTATCCGAAAAAACCCGGATGACTCGTGTCAACTCGTGTGTCATAAATCCAACTAGAGACCCAAACGATTTGGAATGTTGAACTGACACAAATCTGACCTGATCAGACTTGATTTAAAATCCGAATGTGATTCAAGATTCGAATCTTGACTCGACATGACCCAACTCCATTCATTATCTAACAATTTTATAAAATCAAATTGACATGATCCAATTCAAAAATTTTGGCTCAGCTTAAAAAAACCTCTAGGACCGGATAGAAATAATATGACTCAATATCTACCTTACTACATTGACCATCTTTATCAAAATTGAATGAATGAAAAAATTGAAAATATTTTTATATTAAATTTAGACTGTCTAAACTTAATTAGACGATTCATATGAAATATGACGTGATGACGTTATGTATCATTAATGTCAGTAGATGCTAACACATGACCATTAAGAAGGTACAAAAAAAATTATGGCTGCTTGGATCAAGTGAGAATTTGGAGAATTTCTTATTCTAAGGCATAAATTTATTATAAACAATCCAAACTCTTCACAAAATTACACACTTTTTAATACTTTATGCCTAGGAATAGGAAATTTCTTTTATTTCCTATTCCTAGGCGATCCAAACGGCCCATAAAATAATTAGAGATGGAACTAGATAAAGTCAAGTGATGACACTTGTCCTAATTTAAAAAAAAAAATAGTGATTTTTTTCTTTTTGCTATTACGACCTATAAACAATTAAAATATTTCATATCTATGTTCGCAAAATTACGTCCCACTTTAATGATAAAAATATTTAAACTATGCAATTAAATTTTGATACGATGATTTAGCTAGTGTGGTTGTTTTATTTGGTCTCATTCTAAAATATACTTATTCTTCTCCTTGCCAAAAGGGCAGCTACTGTCAAATTCAGATTCTCTCCGGAAACTCCTCAAACCTGAATTATTGGTTTTGTGGCCTCCAAACATTCTGGTGACTGTTATAAAGCCGAAATTATTTTATATAGAATTTTTGACACAAAAAATTTTAATAGAAAGAATTATTTATTTTTTTTTTTTAATAAGAAGAAAGTTCGAACGCGTTTTATAAAAGCGTACAGTCTCTCTCCTTCGTACGCGTTTATAAAACGCGCTCGAAGGCTTCGAGCGCGTTTTATAAACGCGTAAGAGGAGAGAGCTTCAGATACGCCTGAAAGGCTGGTCAGACTTTCGTACGCGTTTATAAAACGCGTTCGGAGCCTTCGAGCGCGTTTTATAAACGGGTAGGAAGGCGTAAATTTTTCGAAATTGAGTTATTACCATTTTTTTTCAAAATTAATAGAAAAATTAATGTGAAAATTTAAGTTAAATTTATTTTTAAATTTAATCTTATTTAAAAATGACATTAGAATATTAATTTTGACATTAATATCATTTTGTTTGAATAACTATCAAGAAAGTCACTTAATTTACTGCATTTCTCTTTTTAATGATTAATTTATGATTTTAAAAACTTTTTTAGTAGTTTAGAGTGGTTTTTAGGTTTGCAAACTTTCAAAGTGAATTTTGGAGGTCTAGAGAGCGTTTTTTGGCTCCGAAAATGGTCGTTACGGGGTTTCACCCCGGTAACATGTGTAGATCTCGTCGCGAGCTTTCCGGATTGTCCTCGATCACCCCAAACGGACATTCCTATCAAAAGTTAAGCCTGTTTAAAGTTTTAATGTTCAAAATTGTTTTAAAAATTTATATTTTAATTATTTCCATATTATATATTATTTGATTATATATATGGCTAACATAAAATAAAAAAGAAAAAGAGAAGAGACTACAATTCAAAAGATAAGTATGTAAAATTACAGGGTCGTCGGTGAATAATTATTCAAATAAAATGATATTATACACATGTTCAAAAAAAAAATATGTGCAATTAAATGCATCTTTATTTGGAAATAAAATTTTGATACATCTATTTAATACATCTTTAATTGGAAATAAAATTTTGAGAATTTTGTAAATATGAAACATGCAGGGACCTTATTGAAAAATATTATTTTTAATAAGTTAAATGTTGCGGTTTGATGGAAAATATGAAAAACTAATAACACGTTTATAAAACGCGCTCGAAGGCTCCGAACGCGTTTTATAAACGCGTACGAAGGTCTGACCAGCCTCTTCAGGCGTAACTGAAGCTCTCTCCTCTTACGCATTTATAAAACGCGCTCGAAGCATTCGAGCGCGTTTTATAAACGGGTACGAAGGAGAGAGACTGTACGCTTTTATAAAACGCGTTCGAACTTTCTTCTTATTAAAAAAAAAATAAATAATTCTTTCTATTAAAATTTTTTGTGTCAAAAATTCTATATAAAATAATTTCGGGAAAGATTGAGAGTTCAGAACAAATCAAAATAGAGAGTCGGTGCAGTCAAAAGGATAATTTGGATTTAATTTGTTTCATCACATGGGTCGGTTTAGCTTATGCTTATGCGCACAAAATAGAAAGTACTATACATCTACTCCCCTCCATTCCTCAAAAACTGTACCCTCTCTTCATATTTTATGACACACTATGGTTCAATCTAACCTGAAACAACTGAATTTACTAATAGAGGCCAACAAAGTTAGAAAGACAATACCCAAAAAGGCAACTAAAAGGACAAGTAATGAAGTAATGCTCTTTCTTTGTCGTCTAAGAAAGCCTTTTAAGCTGACTCATGTCCGCATTTGGTTCCTCACTAATGTGTCATTATCTAAATCATTTCTGTTAGGTACAGAATCCCACGTCATGTTGCATTTTTTATTTACATTTTTTTTTTTTGAATCTTGACAGGTTTATTTGTAGTGACATATAGCAGTGTGGGATCTATTTTCCAAATTATAATCGGTGTATAGTAATGGTCCTACTAATGTGAACGTGATTTGAGCGAGGCACGGCTACAGTATTTTCTATTTCGTCCTTCAAAATTTTATGTTATTATATGAGTTGTGGGTCCTATATCAAAATGGAACCGCCAAGCATATGTGGTAGGGAAATAAGGGGTAAAATAGGGAACTTCCAATTATAATTTTTTAATTATATAGTCATTCACGTAATGGCAAATGACAAGGTACTTTTGTTGACAGTCTTCATAAATCGTAATTGAGAATCGAAGCATGCATTTTTCTGGTCAACTTGTTTGATTTGGTTTTGGTGCCACAATTTTTCAAAAAGTAAATGAAATGTTATGAAAAATAATTCGATGTTGAAATGATTTTAGTAAAACAACGTTCGATGTTGGTAAATATAAATTATTTTAAACACTGAATAAATAATTGGGTGGCAAGAATTTTTTGCAGAGAACCATCTTTTGGTCTATTGGTAAAGAGCAATATATTTCAAGTGAGAGGTTGCAGGTTCGAAATCCGGCTGGGGAGTCTTAAGTTGGGAGTTTTGACCACCAATTTATCTTCATAGAAAAAAATGAATTTTTTTGCAGACAATAAAAAAACATATATAATATCCTAAATGAATAAATATTTTTGATCTAGTGACTAAAATGAACTCTTCAAATGAAAGTGGCGGATTCGAATTTACATGACATCTATTGTACGTATTTTTAGAATTAAAATGTTTAATAAATTTTTATCTCAAAATCAGGGGTCTTCTTATTCATCACTAGATTTAGATTTTTTTTATTTAACAAATTAGATAGGAGCAAATAAAGTTGATACAGCATATTTCATTGTAGCAACAAATTCATAAGAAAAAAAAAATAATTTGATCCAGAGAGAGAGAGAGAGAGAGCTGCTTGATTATGATCATTGGACCTCTCCTGCCCTCTGTGATCGATATAAATGAAGATGATGAGAGTAATCTGTTTTTAGTTTTTTCTCCAAGTTATTTTTGGTAGAATCTCAAATAAATTTACTATAAATAAAATAAATCTTTGTATGTTAACAGCTGGTCAATTAAATTGATTTAAACAATTTGAATCAGTCATTGAGACTGGTCATATAGAGTTTGAAATTAAGCTTGTAAACTATATTGACGAACTTACATTCATAATAAATTTACACGCAAATTATTTGCTTTTACACGTTACTAGGCACTTTTTTTTTTTTTTTGTCTCATGCGTATCGGGCCAATTTTGTTTTCCCCCTTTTCTCTTCTCGTCTTTGTTCCGTTCGACGCAGGACATGCAAATTATGTTCGATTCCAAAGGTGTAATCATTCTAACTATTATAACTTACTTCGAAATTTGAATGTTCGAAGTTATATAACTTTTCCTACCTTATAGATATACGTACAGCATAAATACGTAATCGCACCTACGTTATAGACATATTAATAAGAAAAAAATATAAAGTAGGATTACTGGTGGCATGCGGAGGAGCAATACAACTTTCGGTGGTGATGGGGCGCTGCTTCTCTTTTGACATTTATATTGGCTAGTGCACTCAGCCGAAATAACACAAAATATATACGAAAAAACCAACACATAAATTTACTTCCTATGGGTGCGTTTGGATAGGTGTGGGAAGAAGGGAAGAAGGGAAGAAGTGGGAAGAAGTATTGGGAAATGTGTAAATTTGTGAATAGTTTGGATTGTTTATAATTTTTTTTCTTCCCATCTTCCTTCTTCCTCTTCTTCTTCTCTCATCCAAACGCACCCTATATATTAAAATCTCGTCATGAATTTGTTTTTTTTACGAATCCCATCTCCAAAATTGACGCAATGGAGATGTCCCTGAGAATTGATGAGCTCCGTTATGGAGACTAGAGTTTGAAAACGGTCAAGATGTTAATGCTTGGATGATTTTTTTCCCCCCCTTTGCTAGATTGATATTTCGATTTGCACCAAAAAAAGGTTTTCTTTTTCAGTGAGAAAACTAGATAAATTATCTATCATGTCATTAAATGATTAAACTATTACGATTTATATGTGATGAATTTTCTGATGACAAATTTGAAGTTAATTTTTTCGTGGTTTGTTTTTTCTAGTGTCAATTTATGCTATATTTTCCGTTTTGACACGTAACAATATAGTACTAACTTTCAAAATGAATAAATAAATAAATAAATAAGATATCAGTGTATATTTGTATCGAGACAAGTGTCCTTGCCGTTAGCAAGGGCGCGCGGAGCCATGACCCATGAGGGGGCTTTATAAAGAAAATGAGTTTTTATTAATTATTTTAGTTAGATATAGATAATTTTTTTAAAATTTTTCCAAAAGGGAAAATTCAAAATACTCTGTCCAAAAGTCCAATTGAACTGCCCCCCCCCCCCCACCCACAAAAAAAAATCCTGGTAATTGCATGTTCAGCATAATTGTAGTCTAGGATGTATTAGGTTTGTTGGTTGAGCTATAAAGCGAGTCAATTTGTGGTACAACTTGATCTGAGATGACTGCTACATTTTCTTGTTGTTATTATATATGGGGTAAACTTCAATTGTTTGGGGGATATGATTTGAACGGATTTGGGGAAGAGCAAAATTGAAAAATTCTAGATACACAAAATTTTAAATTAAAATTAGATAAGGTACTTTCACATTTATCTGTTTTTTCTTGCTTGAATTCAACATTTATATTTTATTATTAATTGGGAATACTTTACAAACAAACAAAAAAATACATGTGGCATGTTTCCCATGTATCATGTTGATCCATTCTCATTAAAATGGAGAATCAATGAAGATATCAGTTCCATGCATGTTTCTTCGCTTTCTTTTGTCCTTGATCATTTTTTTTTCCTTCCATCTTTTTGTTCCTAAATGGTGGGTCCATTTGTGCATAAGAAATGAAACTGTAGATTAGACGGCTTGGATCGGATGTGTATTGGTTGTTGGGAAACAATCAGGCATTGTCTTCTTTGCTTCTTTGTTTTAATCGTGTGATGCACAGTTCACTAAAATATCATAATGGAGTTGAATCTTTTTGCTTTTCAGATTTCTCTGCCCCACTAAATTGTCTGAATGCAATGCATGTAGATTACAAAGTTTGACTTTCTTTTATAAAAGAAAAAAGTGGGCAGGCTTTGAATAAAAAAATTATAAAATAAAATAAAAAGATAATAAATACATAAAATCGGACTAGAATGTTGTAGTAGTACTCATGAAGCGATTTTAAAACTTGGCTTTGGAAAGTGAAATTAACTCTTAAAAAAGCACTCACATAGAAAAAGAAATGTGTTGTTAAGTCCTGGTCTACTTTTTTTCAGGAAAAAAAAATAGAAGTCATATATTTGAATTAGAATTTGTCATAACATTTGGTCACTGGATTCGCCAACTAACCTTCTAAAAAATATATATATATATACACATTTACCTACTGGACCAGATGCTATGATATCACGCAGTAGTCAGAGTTACTAGTGTTCATTCAAGCATTACATGGGATTTAATTACACGAAAACACAAATATTTTGTAAAGAAAATTTTAAAATCAATTTTATCAATCTAATTGAACAACAACAATATTTGTATACTAAATATAATCTAAACTTAATTTGTTATACTGTTTTTTATGATAACAATCTTGTAAACATACTAAGAAAAGGTAATAGTCCATATTTAGCCATTAGTGCTTTATTTTTGTATTATGCTACATGTTTAATCGCAGCGTACTCTTTACCATATTTTTTTCTTTACAATAACAACTATTTGGCTCACTAGATAGCCGCTATCTAGTTTGTCTTAAAAAAATCGGGGGTGATAAGGATCATCCCCGTATTTCATCATCCCCATCATCGCAGCGATACTTCATCAATAACAGACGCGTTATCTAAAAAATGGAAAAAAAATTCTCATCCCCATCCAGCGATATCCCATCCCTCTTTCCTTTTTGTTCTCTCTGTCCCTCTGTACCCAGCGATATCCCTCTGTTTTTCTACCTCCCTCTCACATTAACTACAACAACAACAATTACTAATACTAACTACAACAGTTAGTATCCGAACTACAACATTTACTCATATTAACTTCAACAGTTGATATCTGAGGTATAACAATTACTAATACTAACTACAACAGTTAGTATTCGGACTACAACAATTACTCATATTAACTTCAACATTTAGTATTCGAACTATATCAATTAATCATATTAACTTGAATAGTTAGTATCCGAACTGCAACTGTTGAAGTTAATATATATAACTGTTGAAGTTAATATATATAATTGTTGAAGTTAATATATATAACTGTTACAGTTATATATGCCAACTTTAACAATTTAAATATGTCAACTTCAACTATTACCTTCAACATTTAAATATGCCAATTTCAACAATTACGACATTATCTTCAGCATTTATGAATATTAATTTCAACGGGTTATGAAGTGTGTGAGAGGGGCAGGAGGGAGGGTGGGGGCGAGGGGAAAATGCAGGAGGGGTGGGGCGGAGGAGTAGCGTACGCATAGAAACGTGTTTTCTGAATTTTCGAAAATGGAAGAGAGAATTTCAAACACGTTTTCTAAAAATAAAAAAAATGCGTTTTCTAAAAGATGATGGGAATGATACAAATGCTGGGATGATACAAATCAATTCCGTAAAAAATAACACCATTTGGTATTCTTCAAAACATAAAAAAACAACTAATTGGTTTTGGTTATATTAGTACTGACACTACGTATATTTTTTATATAATAATATAATATGATAAAGACTGCTGCAATTTTAAATCAAACGAATCATTTTTATTCCGAAAAAAGTTATTTATCGTATTTTTTTTTCTTACAATAACAGCCACTTGGTATTCTTCAAGTGGGAAGAAGGAAAGAAGTATTGGAAAGTGTGTAACTTTGTAAAGAGTTTGGATTGTTTATAATTTATTTCTTCCCTTCTTCCTTCTTCCTACCTTCTTCTCAACGCATCCAAAAGGTACCCAAAAAAAAAAAACCAACTATTTGGTTATATTACTAGTGACACTACGTATATTTCTATATATAACATGAGATTGCTAAAGTATACTCCAGCATACGGATCAAACCCGTATGCTAAAGTCGTTTCTCAAAATCTAAAATTCAAACAGTCGATCCAAACCGTTCAAGTTGTTCTCCATGTAAAAATATTTTTCAAGTCCAAATTTTACATTTTTTTGAAATTTTTTGATATATATTATACTATTTTCAAATTGAATGGTCAGAAATACTTCTTTATAACTCCTTTATAGTGTTTCTTTAAAATAACATAATATATAGTAAAAAAATTCGAAAAAATATAAATTTTGGTTTCCTAGGAGATTTCAATATGGAGAACAATTTGAAAGGTTCAGATCGACTTTATATATTTTAGATTTTGAGAAATAACTCCAACATACGGACTATCTGTATGCTGAAGTATACTTTAGCCAATCTCTATATAACGTAATGAAGACTAATGCAATTTTAAATCAAACGGATCATTTTTTTTATTAGGGAAAAAAAGTACAATGCAGTACGTAAATCAGAGCAGCTACTTTTTTTTGGTATTAATGACTGTAAATCTCCTTGTTATAGTCGCACTTATTCTTGAAAAGAAATTATTACCTCAAAATAGCAGAATAAAGAGGATATTTCCCTTGCCCTTTCGGCTTTGGGCCTTCTCAAAGCCTCAAAGGTTCTATCTCGGAAAACCTCAAAGCAAAAGAAGTGCGCTTGTTTTATCTTTTACGTGGTTGCGAGAAATTGGTATCCTTTTTACCTAGATATTTTCTGATCGGTAACAAGTCAGGAGTCAAAACCATCAACAAGTTATGAATTGACAACCAATTTCTATTTCAAACGCAAACTATTCATTGCAAATGAGTAAATGACGCATAAGAATTGACTGTACACTTGTGAGATGAGGTGAGATGTCTTGGGTTTTCTCATGTTTTCTTGTCCGTGCCTTTCTGGTACTTCCATCGCCACTTAAATGTGACCTAATCTGCTGTGCTCCAAATACAAGCGCTGTCAAGTTGCTCCAATTTGTACGCGATTATAGTTGAGACATTTTCTTTTCTATGTAATTCTGATATAAGTAAGCTTCTTTATCTAGTTAAGTTCGTAATAATAACTTGATAAGAACCAGGGGCGGATCTACCACCGGGGCGGGTGGGGCTAGAGCCCCACCTCACGCCGTCGAGCCCTTGGAGCCCCCCTTTAGCTCCAGCTAATTTTTTCTGCCATTGGAGCACTCGAAAGTGGGGCTGAAGACTTAAACAGAGATTGTCAGACCCACCTAGATATTTTTTCTAGATCCGCCATTGATAAGAACTATAGAAGTGATAAATAAGTGCAGAGGGACATTGCTCGTCCCTTATTTTATATGAATTAGGATATTTTGTAGTTGGTTTGAGCTCTGGTCAATCGCAACTGTTCATATTCTAGATTTTGGCCTGTATAAAAAAATTAGTCCACCGTTGAATTTTCCATAGAAATATATATACACACAATTATTTTGAGATAGCTTAAATTTGAAGTACATTCTTGATGATTAAAAGTTTAACTTGAAAATTATAATTTTAACGTTATTCCTTGGATCTACATAAAAAAATAATATCATAATAAAATTCAAATGTGCATTAGTATCTTGTTTTTTGTTTCGTTACTATACATGGTTTGCGACCATAACTTTTATGAGATGCAGTGTAGCTTCATCAACTCAGAACAATTGGAGACGATAAACATTTCTATTTGTTGGACCACCACCAAATTTGATAAAGACTAGAATACTGGGAATGTGACATGGAAATGGAGGTTGTCAGGTTCGAAAAGGAAAGGAGAGGCTCGAGAGGACCACCAACTAGGAGTCTAGGATATTCATTATTCCTAATTCCTCTAGCACAGGTTCCATGTCATGTTGATTGGTGCAAGGAGCTCGGTTTGATCGAGTCAGGTATGGATTGGCATTTGTGTGACGTGCCACTGGTTGAAGGACCCCGCTATGGCGCTATCAAATTAAATTTATGAAATAACTAGTACATATAACACGTGACAAAAGATTTATAACCTCGTCCTTCTTTTTCCTGAAAATAACAAGTGTGAGCTGTAATTATGTGAAATATTTTTCTCGTTTATTAGTAAGTAAAACAAGAATGGAGTATATTAATCTTACAATTAAATTAATCTCATTAAACAGAAATAATTTTAGACGAAAAACAAAATTTAATTTTGTTGAAGAGAGAGTAGAAAGACGGATTCATACATGAGAGTCTTAACTCCATTGGATTGCCAGAATCTATCTTGTGTATATTTAAAGCTGGTTGCCTCCGTGTTTCTCTCTTGGTACAACTCTCTTCCTGCTGACCCCCTATCTCCTCGGCCCACAGAGAAAAAAACGTAGGGTTGGTGTTCACTGTTCAAAATTCATTACCAAAGAAATGACTCACAGAGCCGAGATTACTAGAGAGATCACTAACTTATACTAAAATGAATGCTAATATAGGCTGTGTTTGGATGTGGTGTGGGAAGAAGAGAATAAATTTATTATAAACAATCTAAACTCTTTACAAAGTTATACACTTCCCAATACTTCTTTCCACTTCTTCCCACACCTTATCTAAACGGAGCCATAATAAAAAGAATTTCTTTTTTATGTATACTTTCCCCGTTTCTATTGCTATTGCGGGCTTTACGCAATCGATCGGATCATATAGATATCCCTTCAACACAACATAGGTTATCGAAAGAACCTCGGACAACTCACCAAAGCACGAAAGTCGGAATCTTTATGAAAGTTGATTCCTATTTCAAGAGTGCATAACCTCAAAGATAAGCTTACACTAACCCGTCAATTTTAGATTCAATTGGAAATTTTTCTTAGGAGGTATCCGCAAGAAATTGGAATGGAATAATATAGATTCAAAATTTCATAAGAAGAAAAAAATTCTCTATTGATTCAAAGGTATACCTATGGGATAGAATAAGAAAAATCAAAATAAAATTAAAGAATCCAGAAAAAAAAATAGATAAAAAGAAATAGAACAAACAAATAAGTAGAAGATCGAAGACCCCGAATTCAAATGACAAAACTGAAACTAAAAAAGGATCTTTCTTTCTGATTCTCGAATGATGAGAGGCAAAGAGATTTCTATCGAGCAAGAGTTATTGTTCTTATTTAGATCGAAGATCGTGATTTGATATGCATATTTTTTTGTCTTTACCAAAATCTGACTTTTAGTGCAATAATAATACCTTTAATATTTCATCAATTTCAGAATAATGTAGTTTTTTTATATTACTTTAACTTAGTTCTGTAATATCATAATCCTCTTTTATGTTACTATGCTCTATCAGCAAACATCGAAGTTTTTTTTTAATAAATAAAGTTAAATAAGTGGTATTTACCCTTATTAAAGGGGCATATAACATATGTACGTAGCTCTCTGCGTGTCCATCTAATTCTTTTTGTTTGCATATATCAACCTTTTCGTAGTGATTTTGAATTCAGACAAATATTTTATAGGCTCGAATTTCAAACTCTGACAAGATTTAGAAAAATGTTGACGACTAGAGTTTCAAACTCGTCAAAACTTCGATCTTGATTTTGAAAAAAAAAATCAAAATTTTTTATTCCAAGAAAACCAAACTTAATGATGGTAATTTGAGAGACTAACAGTATTTGTGACATTTTCACTAAAAATCTAAATGTTTCATACTTTGTCAGGGTATATGGTAATTGGAAAGCTCCCATATTTAAATACCGTAAAATTACATTTAGTTTCTAATTAGTAACCCTTTAGATTATGCTATTATCAAACCCACCCATACCCCTCCTCCGGACCAGTATCCTCTGCAAGCTTAAAAAAAAACCCTGCAGTGCAATTCTTTAATCTATGACCGTCGATCTAATCTCGACGGTTGAGATTAACGGGCCCACGAATTTCAATATCAATCACGTAGTATCCATCGTTGATCGGATGGTCATGGATGAAAGAACTGCACCGTAGGTTTTTTTTTAAACATATTCCCCTGCCGCTTTAATATTTATTTATTTATATTTTTTTTTGAGCCGTCGAGAGTTCGAGGTGGCGCGTCACGCAATATTTGGTGGCAATTAGCACCACACAAGATTTGGAAAATACCAAACAAGGAACTATCATCGAATCAATAATTACCTCTTGATCTTGTTATGGTACAGGCGTACAGCTTCTAGGATTTTGACCCGGATCGAATCGAAGTGACGTGAAAAAATCGAACCATTATGATCCATTCATCAAACTTAACAGAATCCAATGTTACCGACTGGATTAAAACATCGAAGACAGCATGTATAATCTGCAGAAATTGTTTTATTTTATTCAATTTATTTTCAGTTTAAGAAATGATATGGCTTGAACATGATGATTTTGCCTTGCACAGTTGCACTCATCCTAAACAAAAATAAATGACATAAACACTAATATCAACACATTGACTATTAACCGTTGACCATTAATCATACCGGTACGTACCGGATACGGTACTAGTACCTGGTACGAGTATGGCTGATGTTCCAAAGTACCGGGTAACCTAGGTACATGCGGTGCCTTTGAAACGGACCAAATTCAGATCTAACGAGATAACCTGACCGGATACACAAAAAAAGAATACTCCTGATTCTCAAAATCTTACAAAAAGAATGTAGAACATACAAGTATATTCAAAATATTAAGATAAATGATTAATAAAAGAGAAGTGGAATCAAAGAATCTAGGTAGCTGTGTTTGTGGCTATTGTTAGGTCTTTGTCCCTTAAGCCTTATCCAAAAGCCCAATACTCGTCAAAAGATGGAGACACTAACCGAAAGGTGTTTGGAAACACGTATGTTTTGTTCCAGAGGAGATGGAAGTCACTTCAACTGGATGCTTCAATTAATTGGTTTCAATTAGCAGTTAATATTTTTATTTCCCATATATTTTTTTCTTGTGTGGTCGTGTGAAATGTTAGAATTAATCCAAATATTTTATTCAATTAACTAAATGAAAAGTAAGAAATTTAGTTTAAAAAATCACAAAAAAACTGTAAAATTTAGAAGTGTATAGGGATCTCAAATTCCAACTTTAACATACTTTTCTCACCATTGCGTAAAATAATAATAATAAAAAGCAGCCATAATTTGGGTCGGAATTTCTAAACTGCAGCCTCAGTTTTTTCGAGTTGGAACATAGAATTTTATTCTATTTTTCCGGCCATTTGATATATTTTAATTCGGAAATTGATTATTGCCATCGCGGTCAGCGTTTGTTGAGCAGTCTTCTATCCCCTCTACTCACCCAACGCACATTTTTTGTTCATTTCGTTATTATAAATGTTCACTTTATTAGATACAAAAGTTCACTTTGTAGTAGAATTGTTCACTGTTTTATAAGTGTTCGCTATGTTCACTATGTTCATTTTATTTTTTTTTTCCAAAAAGTTCATTTGATTAAGTACAAATATTTTATTAATTGAATATAAATATTCAGTTAGTTGCAAAAAAAAAATATAAATGTTATGAGCAAACATGTTTATTTTATTAAGTATAAATGTTTAGTTTAGTAAGTACGAATGTTCAATTTAATAAGTACAAATATCGACTATTTAAATATAAATGTTCAGTTAGTTGCAACAGGAAATATATATGTTATAAAAAAAACTAAGCGACGGGGTCACTAACCGGACAAAAAATACATGAAAAAATTAGAAGGGATCATTAATCGATCCGATTCAAATTAAATTTTTTTCGACTCTACTCCTGCCTCCTAGCGCACCTCTTGACCCACGCGCGACTCTGATTCTGGCCCGACGTATTTAACCGAACACTTCTTATTATTAAATTGAATATTTCTAATATACAGCAGCGATGGTTTATTTAGCGATTACAATAGTTGTTTTAATTCTAACGCCGAGCCTTGACCAAGATCTTCTTTTATTTTGTTAGCTTATCTTTGGGCCGTGCATTTAACAGATGTTTCTTCTTTCGTTTGTGTTTGACGAAAATGAATTTGGACCGGATTTGGATTTCCAACCAACCTAAATTCATTTGTAATTTTATAAAGTTTATTTTGAAAATTATAATCTATTACATCAAAAAGTTTGGACAAATGCTTGCTACCAATTTACACGTAAAGAATTACATAAACAATGCAATGTTTGTCACACACTTGACAGATAAAAATGTTTCACAACTCCATTGCTCTGTACATTGCTTAGTCAATAATTTACGGGTGCTAGTTGTAAATTATTGAATAATCTCTAGAAATGTTGTAATTTCTAAGACATCTTTATAAAATAATCAGTAAACCATGACACATATCACGAAAGGGAAGTCAAATGTTTAGTTTTTTGTGTACATCAAGAAACAGTACCTATAACTATAAGAGATGTTCTTAATGTATATTTAAGTACCATGGTATAAATTGCGACAGGAATATATTGGCAATTAATTTTACATGACCATTGCTGCAACCAATAAATTAATTATTAATAAATTGGAGAAAATAAATTAATTTTACATGACCATTGTTAAATTCTCATTCTAATAATTTCAACATAAAAGTAGAGGTCTGCCATATAGGCAAGCGCCAGAGAGAATCCTGATTAGATGGGACAAGAAATTGGGAGTGGATGGAGACAGCAGAGAAGCAATCTATGTGGTAGAAACCTCTCAAAGATTAAGACCGAAAGTAAACTGGTAAAAGAGAAAAAGGAGAAATAAAAGGAAAACATTAAAAGGTATCAAGTGGCCTTTTTGCTTGATAGAGACACGGAACCGAATCTCTTAAAAGTATTATCCCCGGTGTATTATCAGCATCCATCATCAGGTGTTTTGTCCCACCTTTTGTGATAGAATCCTCATCAGGTATTCAATTACGCATCTCTTCTAATTCAATCTTTTTAAGAACTCAATTTTACTAGTTTACA
The DNA here is from genome assembly GCA_028095005.1 of Rhynchospora pubera. Taxonomy (NCBI): domain Eukaryota; kingdom Viridiplantae; phylum Streptophyta; class Magnoliopsida; order Poales; family Cyperaceae; genus Rhynchospora; species Rhynchospora pubera. Next base: position 333,259,120 of record CM051460.1, read on the forward strand.
TAGGTAAGCTAGGAGCAGAAAATTTCAAGTAACAAGTGGCACCAATACATGATGAACTAAATAGAAACCAATTGCAAAACAAATGCTAAAATATAGTTTCTAATGCTTCTCTTTTTTTTAGTACTCTCTTCCAGCCAAGCCAAGCATGGAACCAGAAAAAAGAATCATCAATTATATCTTCCATTCATGAGCATCTGTGGTGGAAATGTTGTCTTATTAACTATTAAGTATACTTTTGGAAATTTAAACAAAAATATTTACTATTATAGGCGATCCTTCAATGCCACCAAAAGAAAAGAGGCGAAACACACACACACACACACACTATATTGCAATTACACAATATTTAGATACCCTTCTTCCAGAGGACATCTTAACAGAATTTCTCCGATGTAAATTGCAAGGGACCCAACATGAAGAAAATTCCCCTGGTTCCCCAATAGATTTGACCTGTAATAATACCTACAGCATCTCCCTATTAAACAGTTCCCTCCTAAGCTTTGGAGATGCAAATATTCCAATCCTAGAGCCACAATTAGCTCACTGTAACGAATTAAATAGAATGATACTATTACCTGGCATCAACAGGACTGAAGCCCTTAAAACTGTACAGATGTATAATAATACCACACTAATGTGGGAATAATCACCAATTTAAAAATTAGCTAAGGTTGTGGAGTTGAGTTGAGTTCATCTAGTAAAGACAAGTATGACTGGGCCAACATGTGACCCAGACGAATTTGGGCTTCAGTATTAAGGTGTAAATTGTCATTTAGAAGGGGCAGCCCATATGCATCTACAGTTCTAACATTATGTAGTTGAATTCCCTTTTGTGCAGCTCTTACTTTTCCTGTGTAGTTGCCTTCTCCAGAGGCAAGTGCAACCTGAAACAAATAAGAGAAGAAAGAACTGGATATTTGAGTTATCTATTCTTAGAATAGAGTATATTGATTCAACTGTACAAATTATCAGGAAAAAGCAAATACTGTTTTCAGTAGTTATTTTATTTTTCTTAAAAAAAAAAGGAGACCGAGAATCATGCTGGATAAGCAAAAGCTAACAGCCTTAAAATACAAAAAGCAAGAAAGAAAGTAGGCATTACATTAGCTCACATGATACAAATAATTAGAACTCCTAAACTGGTATATCACCAAAAAAAATCTCACTTATCTGTACACAATCACACTTTAGTTTCTCTAATTTGATGACTTGTTGAAATGGCCTACCAAAGTTTTTTTATTTTTTAAGGTTGGACTCATAACTATTTTGAATGTTCAAAGTGATATGTCATCTTCAGTGTACATCATTTTGCTGTATACCTGATATGGCACCTGACTTGTTAATCCCACATTCCTTCCCCTTGACCCTTTGATCTTTGTTTCCTCTCTCAAAAACTGACAAAAAAATGAAAAACCAAATCCATTCTCTCTGAATGATTTCCCTTTGGCTCAGGTAACCCTTGTCCCTCCATTTTCCCTCTCCTGGTAAGAAAATTTTTTCTCTATTTTGAATGGTAGCCACAAAATCCTAACAGGGTCCTGTGCGGACAGAGAAAGCTGTGACCACTTGCTAGAACACCATATCAGCAAGATAAATTAACAGATACCACTGACATTTTATATAAAAAGGCCACTTTTAAACATAGCTAAATAGTATAGGAGCAAGTAGGTCACAAAATAAATGTTGTAACGAATAAATTGAACAAAAGGGCAATTAATGAGCGAAAGTGCAGCATTGTTTCTACTTAATCTGTGTATTGTTTTTTAGCTTGTGTTAAGGCTAAATAAAGGTACTTTGCTTTTAGATCTGGTGAAAGTAGTGTATTATTTTTTAGCTTGTGTTAAGGCTAAATAAAGGTACTTTGCTTTTAGATCTGGTGAAAGTAGAACAAACAAGTTTACTCACTCTTAAATGGTTTAGACTAAATTAGAAAGCTTGGGTTGGACAAAACGCATCGTTAAGGTGATCGGCAAGGTTTGTATCAAATTAGCAACTTGTGAAATACGAGTCATTTCAGTGTTCCAATATAAATGACAATACTCACAATACTAACAAAAATTACACTTCCTTGAGGGATAATTTTCTCTACCTACTTTGTTGGGTGACATTTTTTTTTAAGTATTTTGTTGTAACTTTCACATTCTATTTCATTTCCTTTGTACTGATCTTACCATTTAAATAAATACTTATTCTATTTTCCTGGAAATTCATATCCATGGTTACAAGACCAACCTTTATGGTAATGTTTAGGGTAAACATAGAAAAGGAAAAGAAAAGCAACAAAAGGTTTAAAAGAATTTCTCTCGATACCTGAATAACAGGCAAATGAGGAAGGCCCAAATCGGCCCTGAAATTTCTGATAAGTGTCTCCATCTTTTCAGCATAAACCTCCGCATCATCAAAATTTACGGTATCCGTCTCCCCTTGGTACCACAAAAGTGCCTCTATCCTCCCTCCTCCCCTTTTCGCCTCTACAGCCGCTTTAGCTCTTTTCACAGCCGAATCATATAATCCCAACCCTTTAGTCCACTTTTCTATTTTTGTACCTCCAACGGCGCATGGAACCAGACCAATCACAACTTCTCCATAGCTATAATGCACTGTTTATTTGGGAACAAGAGGTTGTTTTAACCAATTTATACCCAAAGAACTATAATACAACTAACTAATAATCATTGCACAAATAAAACCCCCTCCCAGTCCCCACCACCAACCGCTTTGGATCATGGAAAAACAAAAGAACACTCAAACAGAAATTCGGTACCAATATTTGAATAAAAGTCAGCTGAAAACTGTAACATTTCAGATAGCATATATTTTTCTGAGTATAAAGGGGAATTCAAAATAGAGATCAACAGAGACTACAACATTACAAGAGTTTTGAAGATAATGAGTATTTGAAAAACCCATTAGAAGCCATAACAAAAAGAACATCTCCAATAAGTACCAAATTTTTTTACTGGTCATTAGTGATACGGTACCAACATTGAGCATTGTAAATCTACAATAAACCCAGCTGGTTATTAAACTAAAAATTTGTCCCAATATGGCTTTAGTAATTAACTATCAATCATGCCAAACAAGAGTAATTAATAATCACAAGACCTACACATAACATGCACATATGCACTAAAAACCAATTGGCCAACAAAACCTATTGATCAAAATTATGACAAGATCTGACCTTTCTGAAGCACAGATTTTGCAAAGACCAAACCAGGCCCAACACCACAGGTCTTGTTAACATCTATGTCATAATGCATCGGTTCTCGCGCCGTCTCCCAATGAAGCCACCGATTCAGCCTCAGTACAGAGAGGTGAGGAGAGTACTGGTCATAGGGGTCACTGTCTGAATAGAGGGGCCCACGGCCTGCCATGTTGGATTGGCCAGCGAGGATGAAGACGAGCTTGTAGGCGCCAGCGTGGGGAGGAGGGAAGAGAGCGGAGAAGGGGAAAGGGAGGGAGAGAGGAAGAGGGTAAATGGAGAAGAAGGTGAAGAGAAGGAAGAGAGAGGAGAAGAGAAAGAGAGCTGGGATCAGCTGTCTCATGTCTCTCTTCCCTTTTCCTCTCTGTTCAGGAGCCAGAAACCTCCAGTTTTGTTTGTTGACTCGCAATTTTTGCATATAAGCACTTTTGTTTATTTAAATTTGGTAATTTACACTTATGTACCTGTAGAAAGTGGTATTTGGTTATAGAGTAACTATCTCATAATAAAGATTTTGATTTTCAATCACTCGCTAACTCATTTTCATGGTGTCATCATGGCAATGATTAAGGAGATATCTACAAATGTTAACAGTTCAGATCTATATCAATATAAACTTAAATCACGTGATAAATGAGAGAAAAAGACATAGCACATTATATGTTAACAAATAGGTCAATTCAATGAGAGTCATTTTTATAAATTATAGATTTAAACGATGTGACTCTGTCTATAGTCTATGAGATATTTGGGTGATATTAGATGTAGTCTGTAGATGTAAAATCGGGAAAATAATGTATTAACCGTTAATTTTGTTTGTCTTGTCGTTGACTCTTTGTTATCCAAGTATCCAACAATTATATTATTCGAAGAAAATCTGAAGTGAATTTTAACAAAATATCTTTAACTGGACCGATTGTGTGCCTGTTTCAAATATTCTTTCTCCTTTTAGAGTGGGTCCGTTTGAAGATCGTTATTCGTTTAAGTGCTAGCCTGGAAATGATTGCAAGTCAAGAGCTAAGCAAGGTTTAGACAAAATGATTACTTAAATCCAACGTTTGCCAACTACTTTTTATGGGACAATAGTTTATAGACGCTGAAATTAGGAGGGCCCTACTTTAGATATTAAAATATGATGATTTGCCAAATCTATAACTACATTTCCATTTCTTCTCATGCTTATATTTAAAAAAAGGCAAAATCAGCCGTATGCCCTCCAAATCTTCTCTAATTAGCCATATACCCTTCTATTCTTTAATATTAGCCATATATCTCTCAAATCATCATTACTGTTGCTATTTACCCTTTTGACTAGTTTAAATGATATAATAATTCTGAAAATTCAATTTACAACATTTAAGACTAAAATATCCCTGGCCTTTGCTCTTCCTCCTTTTCCTTTTGATCGATTCACCTTCCTGGAATCCTATCAGATATGGTAAATTACAAAATACGATATGGAAAGAAATAAAATCCAAATCAATAGTTAGAAAAGCATCTACAAGATTCTGATTTGCTAAGTTGTATGAACGAAAAAGAATCAACTTGAATACAAATGTTGAATTTTATAGTGTTGAACAACATAGTAATTTTGCCAATTGTGTTGTATTTTGACTATTGAAAGATGATTCAGATTGAATACAATGACTTAATTTTTGCTACAAGTGTATCAGCGTATATTATCTATATGAGAAACAAAAACATGTTTTACTGTTATTTCTGATCCTTTGCCTTACTAGTCACGTCCCTTGGTATATCACCAAAATTTTAATCAAACCTTCAAAGAATCAGTTTACCAGACCAAAGTCCTGGAATTTTTTATCAAAATTGAGACAAATTTTAATCGTTATCTGCTAAGGCCTCATCATTTTAGCATCACAGAGACAAGTTCAGTTAAACTCACCTCTGCCTCAACTAGTTATAAGAGCTTTTTCGATGACAATGTTGTATTCTAAGAATGAAATAAGTCTGTGCGTTCGTATTTTGTTGCTCTCAAAAAGTATCGGTCAACTAAATTAGTAAAATTTCTATGGTGCTCAACGTACATAATAAGATACAAAAGATACGAATGCTAAGTATTTTTTTATTTGCTTATTTAAGAAATATATCCTTATTAGCCTCCTATTTGTTTATTTCTTTTTCAAGAACCAATGAATCTCTCTGGCGAGATAAGGAAAAGGAGTGAGAGCAAAGGTCAGGGGTATTTTAGTCTTAAATGTTGTAAATTGAATTTTCAGAATTATTATATCATTTAAACTAGTCAAAAGGGTAAATAGCAACAATAGTGATGATTTGAGGGATATATGGCTAATATTAAAGAATAGAAGGGTATATGGCTAATTAGACAAGATTGGGAGGGCATACGGCTGATTTTGCCTTAAAAAAAAGGCAACCTTGAGTCTTTAGGCTATTTGTGCTTTATTATTATATATCAATAAAAATGAAAAATAAGTTTTTATTTAAAATATCTAAGTAAGGTTCCACAGATTGTTTCTGAGCCAAGCGTTTCTTATTTATGTATGAATCTCATTTTATGAAGGCAGACAACTTTTTTTCAGATATCAAAATGCGACAGAACTTATTTATCTGCGATTTAGTTAAAGGACTTTGACCTTTCTCAAATTCATCAAAAAAAAAAAAAAAAAAAAAGGAAATGTTGAACAGAGAATTGGCATATTAACGTTGGTCTCAAATACTGCTTAATACGCTAAAATTTTAAATGACATTGGTGCATTCTGCATGACAAAACTGTTCAAAGAGTACATCTAATGAAAACCGACTGTAGACAATCATGCCATCAGAACTAAATTTGTTTTAATGAAATTTGCACGACACACATATTTAATACCAGTTTCAATTTCGAAAAGGAAGAAGACAGTAAAATTTGTGCTTGATTGTACAAGAAAGTCATAAATTATCAATCCTGATTCCAAGGAAACCAAATGAAGAAAGCAGTTGCAACTTGCAAATTTCCCAAGAATGCTAACAGAACTTTGGAGGATAATCAATAATAGACCAAAATAAATTATATATAATTAATTGACTTGTTAGTTGTGGAATGTGAACTGTCATTCCTCAACAAAAAATTGTGATCGCTATCATATATACCTTCTCTATATGAGATCAAAATGATGGGCAATTTTAAATTTTTAAAAACAAGGAAAAGTGAAAAAAAAATGCTAGGCTCCAACAGTTGCTTTGACAACATTCTCTTCCGATTGCAAGCTGTTGTAATAATCAACAAGAACCTTCCAGCCACCAGGGCACATAAATCCATCAGGTGGGTTCTCTCCACTTTTTGCGAAATTTCTCATCTACAGTATTAAAAGGAAAGGAATAAGACGGTGCTATCTAGAAACAAACTTTTAACTTGGAGAATAATATGCCTTGATTGCATAAGCCCAATAATATGCAACATTATACCATACAGTATTACCCCAAAACAGAATACCTTAGTTCCGGATATGAAAAGAAAATCCTGGCTCCGCGAAGGCTCAAAAAATGCCATCTTTTTGGCAACCTGATCATATGCTGCCACCTACAGAATTTTAAAGATAAAAGTGTAAACAGGAGCTGCCAGTATGGTAACATCAGATATTAAAAAAATAATAAGAAGAAGAAGCTCCAGGCCTCCAAGCACAGTATACTGGCCAGAATTACAGAAATAAGCTGCTAGTACAGTTGGTGGTTTCAAGTCTCATATCAGTAAAATAAAGCCTGTGTAAAAATACCCAAGAGGAAAAAATTATAAGTCATAACAAAAAGCATTTGTAATACCTTGAATGGGAGTATATTGAGCTTCTCTAACCCCAGCGCCATGCTTAAAACCTTTTTTCCATGGTCTGGGTTGTATAGATCCCTCTTTTCAGTGGGATGACCCATACCAGCCGGGTCACGACCCACTATGTAAAAATTGGCACCTGCATTTATGCGTGCCTTTGCATGCCACTGCACCTCTGTGGGTCCTGCATAATGCATAGGAGAAGGGAAGATTGCCACAATTGTCGTTTCTGGGTCAAGCACTCCATCTTCTAACACCTAATTTAACATATACAGGGATTTAGAATAAAAGAGTTGCATTTTTACATTGCACGCATAAGGCAATGATACAAAGAAGGGTGAGATATTAGGCATGCACATGCTTTATTGTCCTAGATCAAATTTGTATGTTAGTCTCAAATTTCAGTACAGTACCTATCAGGTCTAGTTTGACACATACTGATAATCTAAGCCAGCACTGCACTGGTCATGCTGTGCATTTCAGTCAGCTTCAAATCCATACTGGCAAAAGACTGGTCTGAACAGGTAAAAGCTTAATGCACAAATCAATACAGCCAAAACCATCAAGGCATGCATAAATTATAGGTATGACCTTAATGCACAAATATACCTTCTTATGTTGCTCCATTCGCACATCCAGAGGCACATCATCGGCCTTAACAAAACCACCCAAGGGATGAAGTAACAAAATTGGGTTCTTATACCCCATTTCTAACAACCTCCTCCTAGTATCATTCATCAAAAGTGCATGTCCATTATGCACTGGATTTCTCAACTGGAAAGCAAAAACAGCATCAGCTTCCCGCTTGTCAAATTCATCTCTCAACTGGTGCGGCGACAGTCTGTAATGATCCAACCCATCATTGTATTTGATTGGTTCGATCACTTGTAGGTCCCCACCAATCAGCCAGTTCCCGGCCGGGGTTATGGCTTCTTCTACATATGGCAGGCCTGGGGCCGTGCAGCCCCATGTACGTGCTATTCTCTCTTCTTTGTTGTGGGGGTATATCTCTATCCTGTCATGTCAAGTTGAGAAGATTGTGTTATAAGTAAAGCTTAGTTGGGTCTAATTTTATTCTTATATATGTATCAATTCAAGATATAATCATGAAATAGTGGGTGTTCCTCCAATTACGTACTATTGATTGAAAATTCAATAGTTTAGGTTCACCATTTAGTACAGTAGTGGTGATTGTTGACCCCATGAATTGAATTGCTGAGTCAGAGTCAATTTTAATATTGCAGAGGAAAGCTATTGGTTCTGAAATCTGCAAAGAACCATTTTGGACATGGGATAGTGAAAGATTCCTCAAAAAACAATTTGCTGGCATGTTCAAACTGCCCTGTTTTAAAACCAAATTCTTCTCTTTGAGAAAAAGAATCCAGATTACAACACCTTCTGAGAATTGCAACGGCACTACCACTAGGACCCAAGAGCGTAACGCTCTCGTTGGCACCAATCGCCTCCTTTTCTCGATCCGTGATTGCAAGAACGATCGGGAGAGACATGTTCACAACTGATCCGTCCTCCATCTTCAAGCAATTGAAGTGCAAGCATTGCAAGTACTCGTTCTCTCTCATGAAGCCTCTGAGCGGGCTTGCCCACCCTTCAGAGAGCACGTGCACCCACTCCAAGTCGATTTGTTTGAGCGAGATGGAAGGAAGAGTCGAGGTCTCTTGACGGAGGGCATCCCTCTCGGACGGAGGCGCGACCAACTCGGCCAGATCGCCGCCGTCGGGGTCGATGAGAGCGCTGGTGCGGGTCACGTGGGGGTCACGTGAGGAAGGAGAATTGTGCATGATGCGTTTGGGGAAGAGAGAGAGGGACGAGGGAGAGGTGTGTGGGGTTGGTGCGGAGGGAAAGAAGGCGAAATGGGGTACTCTTTGGGGATGTTTAGTAAGGAAGGAGAGAGAGGAAGGAGAGGAGAGAGTGGGGTTAAAGGAGAGGATGGCCATTGGATGGCTTGGGAGAGCAGCAATGAAGGCTGTGTCAGTCTGTTTGCTCCGGAATAGCAGGACATGTGTCTTGGTTTTTATATATATTTAGCATTTAATAAACTGTGTAAAATATTAAAATAATAAGTAAGGGTAATTAAATATTGGAGATAATGCAAGTGTATCAGATTTCTCTGCGTCTGTTTCGTGTAGTCAAGTGATGAAGTCACATGTTTTGTTCGGACTCTTTGTTTACCTTTTTTTTTTTAGATACGCTAAAATCAGTTGCGACTGACTAATGAGACCGTTAACTACGATCAAATTTCAATTTTTTAGATTCTAACTGTCGATTCGAACAGTTCAATGTGTTCTTCATATTGAAATTTCATTGGAGACAAAATTTTATATATTTCTGAAAATTTTTAATATTTGTTTGATATTTTACAAAATTCTTATTCTAAACAATTTTTAACCCTTCAATAACTTTGATTTTCAAAAATTTCAACAAAATAGTAAATAAAATCAGAAAAAATGTAAAATTTGGACTCCAATGATATTTCAATATAGAGAACACATTGAATGGTTCAGATTAGCCATTAGAGCCTCAAAAGTTGAGATATAATCGCAGCTGACGGATTCATTCGTCAGTCGTGGCTGATTTTAGCCTATCTTTTTTTTCATTGCTTTCTTTGACAATGCTCAAGGATCTCAAGTTGGTTCCTTTAAAAAGTTATACAAATATGACTTCAAAATGTTGTTTTGACAATATTATTATTATTATTATCATCATCATCATCATCATCATCATCATCATCATCATCATCATCATCGCTATTATTATTATTACTACTACTACTACAGATAAAACTAGTTGGTAGTTCATGCACAGTTATGTTTGAATTATTAAAAATATCTAAACAATAAAAAGAAAATTGGAGCATATGTATGGCGTTCTCATATGCATGATATATCAATAATATACATCATGCAGATCACAGTTTATAAAATGGACACGAAATTAAAAAAAATATCATCTCTGATTTTTCTTTCAAAATTTGTCGAAATAAATCAACGTTGAAGAATTATTGTCTAGTTTTACTCATGTCATTTTTATGTCAAACGACGAATTTCGTTGTTAGAATTTGAACTATTTTCCTAAATAAAATTATCCACACATAATATACAGAACAAATATTTATGCTTAATTTAGTGTTAATGTCACTAATTAACATTTAATTTGGTATTATTGTCAAAACTTCCTTTCACCTAGATAAGTAACCTTATCGTCTCACACTGGTACAATCGCAGACGATCCCTATCCTGGGTGGGGAATAAATGTTAACCTCATATGACATTTGGTGGAGCCCAAGGCCATCAAATTTGAATTTCACAAAGAGCTCAGGTCCATTAAACTTGTTGGGACCGCCTTTTGTGCCGAGAACTGGAGGCCATTTCTTTTTTGGGAATCTTAATGGGTTGATGACGATTCTCATAGACTATTCGCCGGATATAGCTAAGAGCCATGTATTGGGTTAATTTGATCTCTCATAATCATATGGTTGAAAACGCAAGTCCTCTAATATTAATATATGAATATACATTAGTTTAATTAAGTACTTTATTATTGTACTTTCTTTTGATGTCTTCAAAATTTTGAAATTATTTTTTTTAATATTGAACCTCCTCTTTCTAATTCTCGTTTCAAATACCTTTCAATTGTAACCAAATTTTCTAGAAACAAATTGCATGATATGTATTGCGTGCGTGGTATGACACCGATCAAGATGCCATGTTAGATGCAAAATCAGCAAAAGAGCTGAGTCATCAATTCAAGAACTATCAACAATAATTAATTAGTTAGTTGAGAGTTATCTTTAGTCAAAATGAGTTAATAATATGTTATTGAATTTTGTGTTATCTTTCGTGGTCTTCTAGGAGGTAATTAAGTGTGTTTTGGGATTAGAAAAAGTAGTTGAGATGATATATTAATGGGTAGTAACTCTTAATTGTGTTAGATTGCTATTTAAACTGAAAATCAGAATGTAATAAGGAGATTATTGAATTATTACGAATTTTGCTTGTGAGTTGAGTTTATCTCCTCTTTTATCCACTGTCGGGTCGAGTTCTTACTTTTCTTCTAGTGATGTATTGTTATGCTTGTTAGTTTCTCTAAGTTTTCTGATTCGAACGGCGTCATTTGGTATCATAGCTTCATTAGGTTTGATGGCTGATCGTTGTAGACAACACAACATCCACCATGGAGGCGAAGATCAATGCATTACGAAGGTACGAGAGCTGAGATAGCTTGTACAACAACTCCATGAGCGTGTTGCGCAATTGGAGGCTAATCGAAGCTAAGACCACCGAATAAGGTATGGCCTTTCGAGAAGCACAACTTGTGAGAATCGAGATCGCTGACTGAGGCACGGTTCTTCCACTGGTAGCAATTGTGAGAATCGAGATCGTCGACCGAGGCATGGTTCTTTTACAAGTAACACTCGTGTGAATCGAGATCGCCGACCGAAGCACGATTCATCGAGATACATCGACTTTTTTTCTCACCACCGACAACAATTCATCTCCAGCGACAATGTTTCTCTACCACCCCCACCTCCAGCAGAGAAACAACCATTTTGTTCATGTGCAGGACTCTGGAACAAAATACGATAAATTGAATCGTGTTTCAGCTGACTCGAATTCTAGTGGTATAGATGAAGAGAGCAACCTCTTCCATGACAACAAACCAACTTTTTGTGTCTTGTGATGAAGCGGCTCGACATCAACTCCACACCCAAAAGAGCATTTCTTCCTAATGGGCTACAGTTTGTAAAAGAAAATTTTGTGAGATGTTTCTTCAAAAAAATTCTCTTACATCCTATTCTTTTCTTTCTTCTTTGAAACCTGATATGAGGGTTAAGGAACCATTTAAAAAGAAACAAACCACCAGCAACGAAAAGCCCTCTTGTAAAAATTGAGATGTGATAAAAGGACCAAATTGAATAGCAATAATAAACCAATGGTTAAGTGTTGAACCCTAAAATATTCTCATAAATACCGGAGAACGGTAAAGAGGAATTTGACAGTCTGAAAATTATCCCGATTAATCGGGAGGGTTTATTTACAGATAAGAGGACAGAGATATTTTTATATCGTGCAACATGTCTTTTCTTTTTCACGAGCCATGCCCCGAAATATCGTACGAAAATAATTATATGATTTCATAAATATTTGTGAAATTATATGATTATAAAAATAAAATTAACATGGGCATCAAAATATATCAAAATCAGTGCATCCGAAGGCATCAAGATTCGTGCAACAAATATTCCATGATCAAATTTCATCTTACTGCTCTGGCCCACTTCGTTTCGGCCCAATCCATATCAGCCTATATAAAAAAAAAAAACGGAAAGCCCATAATGAAAATAAAGATGCAACGGCCCAACCCACATCAGTCAAAAAAAAAAAGGGAAGGGGGAAGGCCCATAAACACTCGCGGCCCATTACTTCGTCTCCTTCGTTCCGACTGATTTCATTTCTGACGCACGCCATGACGCAGAGGAGCTTCTGACGAACGCCGTGACGCAGGAGATGGACCCTCCCTCTCGCACGCCTGTTGACAAACGAAGCCAAGTAATGATGGCAGGGAAGGGAATCTCGTTCTCCTCTCCTTCTCGCGCGGTGCACAGAGGCAGGCTGCTCACATTGTCTCCTCTCTTGCCTGCTCAAGTACGAAGCCAGACCAGCCTCCTTCAATTCCGCTTTCACCACTCCTCTTCTGCCACACCATGATGACTAGGCATTTAATTGCGAGAGAATAGAATCCCAATGCCAATGGATAAGCTCATCTCTATCATCTCCAGTGGGGGCTGAGATGGAGAAGGTTCAATTGTTTGGAACTTGTAATCTGAGCTGTTGTTCAATTGATTGAAATAAAGATTAATCAATTTAATCCCATGGTCAAACTATAACTAAGAAGCAGCTGTGAAAGCCAATGAGTTGTTAATTGAAGGGATTATGAAGAATAGACAGATCAATTGTCTAAAATCTATGAACTCAAGTGTCATGAGGCAAAGCAATGTTGAATTTTACAATCAGATTGCAATCAAGAGATGTTATGATAAGCTAATTAAGAGAACTAGTGAACAAAGTTCATTGTAACATGGAGCAACCACGGTTAAAGCCAAGTGTCACAATTAATAATCAGAAAATAAAAGGAAGGCAAACCAGGGAAGTGTTCAAATCCCCAATTACACAGCCTTGATTGGAGGCGTGTCATTCTTGTTACAAATCAAACTGAGGTTCAAAGAAGCATGCAATGATATCAGAAATCGAGTAATGCAACACATGCTTAAAATGGAGACCATATGACACAAAGGATCAATGCTGTTAGAAGGAAGAGAAGAGTGTCTCACTGTTGGCATATCCCTTAGGTACAGAAAAGATGGAACAGTGAAGTGAGATGACCAGAGAAAAAAATGCAGGTGTAAAATCGTCCAGCTCCCTCAGAATATTGGATGATTGGTGCCATCTACAGTAGACCCTCCATTTCTCCTATAAGAAGGCATCCATGACGTGCACAAGAGACACCAACACCCCAGCAATCAAGTTTACAAACCAGCAACACACAACACGAGATACACATGAGAGGCTCAGCCATCAAGCACAAAGCTATAGCACCTTGTACACATTTGTGAGGATAAGAGTGATTTCTGTTAGGATAGCTACTTACTAAAAAAAAAAACAAAAAAAGAGTGTGTATTAGAAGTAGTTTCATATTTCCAGCAATAGTGAGGATTGTGTAATCTACTTTTTATTTTGGTGTAATCTGCCTTGGTAAATCAAGAAGGTTTATTCCTTTTACTTTGCAACTTTCATCTCCTTCTTTTTCTTTCTGATTTTGCACAGAATTGAAAGCAATGTAAGGAATAAGACAAAAATCGTTTTATGTAAATATGTATATAAGTACATTTATCTAGCATAAGTATTAGTGATAATGTAGGAACAACTAAAACTCATTCTCATTTTCACATCATGCTTTTATGTTATGTACTCATGAGGACTAAGGAACTATGAAGACTATACTTATAGTTAAGTATACATATTTGATATTAAGCATATTATCATAAAAAAAAAATAATAAAAGTGGACAACAAGCATGAACAGCAGGGATTATGGACAGCAGGTCAAAAATAAAAAAAAATATACAAAGGACAGCAGGTAATGGAGTTTCATGGAGTAGCACACCCCCCCCCCCAAACTGGCCAATGCACTGAAGGAGGTAGTCACTTCAACATAAGCCATGCTAAGAAGGAGTTGTGCAATGAAGGGGCAATTGTGTCAGCCTAATAGCTTGCTATTTCATGCATACAAGCTATTAGGATTCACACATCTCTATTCCTTTCCAATACATACAAGGATGCCTCACTATCACCACCACTACCTCAACCATGCCAAGAAGGAGCAATGTACTGGAGGTTCTCTCATGTTGATGGCAACAAATCAATACATTCCCCTTTCAAATCAATACAATGCTGCCTCATCATAACCATTATGGTCAGACCAAAACACAAGAGGGTCCCCCATGCTGCCATCACATCTATGACACAATTGAAGGCTCACACTCACTCAGGAGCATGACAGGATGTTCCCCAATGCCTCTCATCAAATTCTCAATGTTATCAGGAGTAATAATGACCAAAGCAAGGCCAACCGACAGCTCATCAACATGGCCAAACCAAAATTTAGGAGTAACTCCTAGATAAAGGCATTCGGCAGTCAAATTGATTATCCAATCATCTTCCTGCATCTGTCACCAAGCTCATAGACACCTTATTTGACCCTCACCATGGCCAGGCAACTGTATCGACCAACTCACCGCCATGGCAGATTCTGGCTGAGGTGAAGCACCATGCCGGAGGAGCTCGGCAGACAAATTGAGAATACACCAAGCTTTATGGATCCCCCACGATGCTCTCAGGCATTCCACTTTGGTTCAACAAACACCAGAGGTCCAGAACCGCCGTCAAGCCTCGTCAAACCCTAGCCAATTAGGGAGGAGATGATTACAGTGTAGGAGACGGAGATAAGCACGACTGGTGGACCCTACGACGTCAGGAGAGTCTGACGATCTCTTGCGGCCCTGTGTTGATGTCAGATAGTCACCTAATCGAGCCAATCACACGGCCATGGCGGGGAACTCCGTCGTTCTGTCGACGAAAGCGAAGAAGAGAGAAAGGGTCATTTCCCTGTCTTATATGGACACGGCGCAAAACATAACGGCTAAAGCCATATTCACTGACAACAGGACCCACACGCGAAGGGATCTGTGTCTCCACGAAACACCGGGCGTATGGGAGTAACAGAACAGTTTTAAACGAACAGTCCCAAATTCTGTGATGTTCTGTGGCACTTTTCGTGTGGCGAGTCAACACGGCGTAATAATCCACTGACAACCAATCAGAACACGCCATGTGTTCCCTCCCTCCCAGCTGAGATCGCTGCTGACCACTCTTCTCTTTGCTGGCTTGGACCAACCATGCGCTGCCACGTGGCATTGCTGCTGATGTGGCAACATTCTATTGCTGGAAACTTTAAAAATTCGTAGAAAATCAACCATAGCTCAGAAAAATCCAAACCAAATTTCTATGGATCCAAAAAATATGGAGAATACAGTCATGCCAAAACCACAACCAAAATCCAAACAGAATATTTTAAATCCATATTCCAAATTTTGGCCAATCACAAATTGCCACCTCAGCCTTATATTTATTTAAAAATCCAGCAACCTTTAAAAATTCATGAAAAATCACAGGAGGTTTAGAAAAATATGAGAAAAAATCCTGGAAGCTCAGAAAAATAAAGGGAATCTATTTGGCTAATCATCACCACTAAAAACCCTACCAAATATACCCCTACCATTATTCTCTCCTGGATATTATGAAGAAAAGCCGTTCCGGCAAAGGCTCAAAGGCTCATAACGAAGGCATGGATAATATTTCTAAAAGTCATACCGGAATACTAGCACGACCGAGTCTAGTGCTCCGTCTATGACTTGAGATAAAGCTCATCGCAACCCCAAGTGATCAAAACCACCAGACGGTCATCGTCACAACGGGCATGGATCAAAATGGAGGCACCAAGTACTGTTGCTCACGAACAAGAGTACTGGTGAAATATCAAGCTCAATGATCTGGTTAAATTGAGACTCGCTAGCCTCAAGATGATGGGTAGTGAGATCTATCACGATGTCACGGGACTCTATCAAGAGACCCGAAATAATACGCAAATCAGATAAAGACCAAAACAATATTCAAGCAAACTGATAAAATCCCAAAGAGAAGGCAAATTACACCGCAAGATATTACCGGTGAAGAACATGGATCCAACCACATACGAGCAGAACTCTTTGCAGTCCGAGAAAAGCTCACAGTGTTGTCCCAAGCCTGCTGAGACGATGAAAGCCACGATTATCAAAGGCACCCGCTCTCTCGAGAAAGGCAGGAGGTCCAATCTTGAGTGTATGCAATCTACCCGCCAGAGATAACATATGCCAACACCGTTGACACAGGCACACAGCATTATGATCCTATCAAAGATATGCAAATATTGTCACCATGGACAAATTCCACGTCATCATACCCGTACCTTGGGAAAAAGATCACACTTTTATTTCAGGAGTCTACGGTTATCTAAGGCACCCGCTCTCTCAAGAAGGCAGGAGGTCCTAACTTGAGTGTTTGCAATCTAACCGCCAAGGATACATCGAGGCCAACACTGTTGCTGTAAACGACTCCCTCAGATTACATTAAAGACCTTATCCCACCTCATACCACCACATCAGATGGATCCATAATCCTTACCCAAACAATATCCTCATTCAGAAACTGTCAACATGTTCCTTAGTCACATTACTTATGCCTCAAACAGCTCAGTAATGTTGACTCGATCTATCTTTTAAATCAACAACCAGATCTCACACAACAAAACTTACCTCTTTCGGTGTTGGAGGGAAATTACAATGTTCCGGTCGGAAGCCGGACATTACCTGAACGCTCGCAAAGATTGCCGAGCGTCTATTGACTTTCCTTGGCTAAATGCCAAGCACTATGTCGCATTGACACTTGATCAGGAATCAAGCGAAGCTTCAACAGCTGGTCAGAGACTGAGTGTCAGAGGAACGCTCCCATGATCGAGAACCAACTGTTCATGACGTACCGGTCGGCAGCCGGACGTTACTTGAACGCTTAGCGTCATTTGAGTGACTCGTCTTGCCTAGATGTCAAGCATTACGTCACATTGAACGATTGGTCAGAGACTGAGCGTCAGAGGTACGCTCCTATGATCGAGAATCAATTGTCACCCGCACCTGAGGAAGCCGAGGGGCAGCTGACTTAGGTAGCACCCGCGCGCATAAGATTTTTGGACGCCCACAAACCCAAGGGTCTGGCGAAGGATAGTTTCAATGCTTCGGGTGAGAGCCGAACTGTTGAAACCTTGGATATTTCAGGTGGCAGCTGAACTATCCGCTGAACGTTTGAATAGCAATCAGGGTTCCTTGCGAGGTTTCGAGTAACACTTGGACTATCTGCATGATATCTCGGCTGGCTACCAAGTATCATCAGAATATTCTAAGGAGGATCGAACCGTCTGTTCAATACCCGTTTGGCGAACAAATGTCACTTTAACATCTGACTGGCATCCAAATGAAATTCGGACACTTCAGGTGGCAGCTGAACTGTCCATTGAACGGCCGACTAGCAATCAGATTCCTTTTAACATTTCGAATAATAGTCAGACTATTGTTTGATATCTCGGCTGGCTACCAGGTATCACCTCAATACTCTGAGTGAGGATCGAATTGTTACTTATCTGATTGGCGAATGGACGTCACTTCAACGCTTCGAAGGATAATCGAGTCATCTGTTCGATAAGCTGGCTGGCTACCAGATATCACTTCAGAGTCTCAATTATGATCGAATCGGAAGGGAACATCTGACTGGCACCCAGATGTCATTTCTAAACGATTCGAATAGCAATCGGACCAATTGTTTGGTACTTTGGCTGGATACCAAGTATCACCTCAATACTCCGGATGATAATCGAATTGGCACTTAACACTTGGCTGGTGATATAGCATTTATATATATGGTATTTGGCCGGACTTAACCCTAAAATCATAGCCTAAACTCTTGAAATTGTGTGCTTTTCAGCTTGGATTTGTAGGATTTGGTACTGCTTTTGGTTTGTCTTTGAATTTTAGGGATTTGGAGCAAAAACAACGAAAATCGGCACATTTCGGCGCTACAAGTGATCTAGTGCGGCCAACAACTCTCTGGTGCGGCCAACACCCCTCCTGTGCGGCCAACAATCCTGCTGTGCGGCCAACAGCTCTCCAGTGCGGCCAACACCCCTCTGGTGCCACCAAGACCTCTCTGGTGCGGCCAACACCCCTCCTGTGCGGCCAACAATCCTTCTGTGCGGCCAACAGCTCTCCAGTGCGGCCTACAATGCATCCAACGTGTCCTGGACATCTCCAGTGCGGAGTACAATCCAGCTGTGCGGCCAACACTTGGGCTGGATGACTCATTCCCAGCCCAGCACGCTATTGTACTCTGAACTGGGCCTGCTGTAGCCCGCACAGCCCAAATTGTATCCCGCACCGACCTAACTGTATTCCGCACCAAACCCTAAACCTAACCCATTCCCTATATAAAGCGCCTCCCATGCCAAATTATTTTATTTTTCTCTCCATCTTCCACTCCCCAGGCGGCTGCCTGGGGCGCCGCCTCATTTCCCACCATTTTCCTCCACTGTAGCCCGCATAGCTCCATCGTTGCCCGCACAGCACCATCGTATCCCGCACAACTCCACTTCGTATCCCGCACACCACCATTTCCTACCACCGATTCCACCTCCTGGCGGCGCCTCCATCCTTCCATCTCGATTCCAGCACTTTTCACCATTGTTCCCCGCACAACCACCATTGTTCTCCGCACAGCCACCTCTGTTGGCCGCACAGGACCCCCTGTAGGCCAACCAACACTTCATCCCGCCTTGGAGATCGCCGTTTCAGCCGCCGTTGCTTGGTCTTTTGCTCAGATCTGCTCCATTCGACTTGCAGAAGAAGAAAGGCTTGACCAGGGGTTCATCCTCCCTTTTCTTCTCATTTTAGTTTAATGGAGATTGTATCACTTTACTTTGTCATTTGTGTTTGTTCTTCTATCATGTTAGGCTAGTTTACCTTTGTTCTAGGGTAAGGTAAAAACTGAGGTTAGGATTGATGTGTTGATTGGATGCTTTAGTTTCTAGTGTGTACTACTTGTTTGATTGCTTATTGTTATGCTTGTTTGTGCTTGATTGATGAACTGAACCTCCTATTGGGTGAATGCGCACACCTAATTTTGGCTAAAGGTGTAGGTTAGTTAATTGGTCGAACAAGTGACTTGAGGTAGGACATAGGCCGAAAGGTAGTCCAATTGGTACCCGATAGGGGAAAGTTTCTGCTGTAGCGAAAGTTAAGTAGATACCTTTAGTAGATCAACAAGTGGACTTAGGATAGTTAAGCCAACAAGCGAAAGCTGAGGGTTAATTAACCTAATGGGGGTGTTAGACTAGGTTCCGGTCCCGATACCATGACCAACAAGCGACAGTTGAGGTCTAGGGAGTCCAAGTCCGGCTAGATCTGTCCCACACGACTTAGAAACTAAAGTACCAAGCCAAAACATCACTAACCGAGGGTCTATGCGGCTGACAATTGCCCCTGTGCGGCCTGCAATTGGGCCTGTGCGGCCAACAATTGCTTCTGTGCGGGTGACAATTGTCCCAGCACGCATATTGGAAGGGGTAAGGCACGAAAGTGACCTGCACCGACCGCCCGAGGCCTAACCAAAGTAAAACCGGACCCCTAGAACACTTTTATACTTGAATTTACAACCGTTTCAACCAAAAAAATTGTTACTTCCTATTTTTATTATTTGCTTGGTTTATCTTTAGTTAATTTTAATTGCTTGTTATTGTCTTGTCTAAAAACCCAACTTGAATTGCTAGATCTAGATTTTGTGAATAAGTAAGGTTTAGTACTCAACCTACCGTCCCTGTGGATTCGACCCCTAACCACATCCAACGATTTACCGTACGCTTGCGGTACTTTTAGGACTAAATTAGGGTATTATTAGCTACACATCAGCTGGCAACCAAGCGTCTTCGGTTCAGGTGGCAGATGAATCGATTCCTGGATATTTGACTTGCGACCAGATGCATTGTCGACACCTCAAGCAACAATCGGATAACCTGTGGGATATCTTGGCTGGATACCAGATATCACCTCAGTATCTCGAATGATGGTTGAACCGTCTACTCAATGTCTGAATGGCAACCAAATATCTCCTGAACGCTCTGAACAACAATCGGATTATCTGTTTGATATTCTGGCTGGCTACCAGATATCACCTCAGTACTTCGGATGGAGATCGGAACGTCACTTAACGTCTGATTGGCAACCAGATGTCTTGACGATTCGAGTGACAGTTGAATCGTTTCCCTGATACCTTGGATGAAAACTAGATACCGCTTCAACGCTTCAAATGGCAACTGGATCGTCTACTTGATATCATGGCTGGAAACCATGTATCAACGCAACGCTTCAAGTGACAAGAGAACCGTTTATTTGATATCTTGGCTGGAAACCGAGTATCACCCCAAGGAAAAGAAACCGAACATTGCCAAATGTCACTTCAACGCTTCGGGAGCAAACCGAACCGTCACTTTAAACATCGCCAAATGTCACTTTTAACGGAAGCCACTCCGTCTATTGAACGTCTTGGTCAGGTACCAGATGTCACTTAACGCTCTATGCCCATTGAACGAGCGTCACCCCGCTTCCCGGGAAAGGTCAAGGGGCAACCGACTCGGGTCGCACCCGCGCGCATAAGATTTTAACGCCCATAAACCTAGGGGTCCGGCGTCTTTAACATCCACAAGCCCAGGGGCCTGATGTCAACTCCAAAAAAAAAAGAAGAAAACAACCTCAAGCACCGCATCAACCAACTTTAACGATCTGATCAGGAATCAGACGTCACTTTCAAACAACCTCAACAAAGATCAATAGGAAGTCTAAGAAACCCGCTTCGGGAAGTCCATGCCTTGCAAATATAAAATTCACACCAGAAGGGCCTAAATCTTGATTCCTCATATTACAAGGAGAACTCGAAAAACGAGAAGATTACAAGCGTCCAGCGACGGCAGTCAACCGTAACCTCTACAAGCTAAGAACTCCAGAGACTGCTGTCCCCTGCAATCCAAAGTCCACAAAAAAAATATGATAATATGACATATTAATATTGCATTGTAGTAGTAATATTAATAATAATAAAAAAATATATATATATAAATGCATGATAGGACCGCTAATTGCATATTTACAATTCCCTAACAGCTCACGACACACAATCCTTTTGTTTTCCCGATCTAGAGGTGCTCCTGACCATGTCGGAGGTAATTAACAGTAGGGGCTTGCGCCTACTGGAAAGAAAGGACCCCTTCAAATAATAAACCCTCGTGAGAACTCAAGACCGTACAGTTACCGCGCTTCGGGGTGGTATCGGTATCGGCCTCTTGAGGCTCGCGAGGGGTATCTGATCCGCATCTTTTTTTGCCCCTCAATCCGAGACCAGATTTTCCTCTGTTGATCCGAGGGCCGCGAAAAAGTGCGAGACAGGTTCTGGCACGCCCGGTGGGACCTCTTTTTCCTCTCATCAGGCGAAAACCAAAGGATTGTTACCTCTATTGATAGCCACCGTGCGTATCTGTCTCGCAAAAGTGCGAGACAGGTTCTGGCACGCCCGGTGGGACCTCTTTCTCCTCTCATCAAGGAAAATCAAAGGATATAATGTATGAGCTTTAGGGATCAGTGACGTTTCATCTTTTGCTGACAAATAAACAAGTACTTCTCTTTTGCAGGAAGATGATGAGCAAGGGCAACAATGGCAATGAAGTGGCTCCAGGGGCCACTTCCGCGATGTACTTAATCGGATCAATTCCGATTACTGTTCCAGTGGTGCAGGTTGGTGTCAACAGCTCCTTCAACACCCCTGCCAGCGAGGCGATTGGCAAAGACAACGTGCAACTTGATAACCATGGAGGACCGCGTACCATTAACACTGTTCCAATAACCAACACGCGTGCCAAGAAACTCAAAGTTAAGAACACTATCAATGAGGTATTCGCTTCAACCAAGCCAGCGCCAAAACTCATGAAAAAGGTCAAGGCGTCAACAAGGGAAGCCTTGCAAGCATACCAAGAGGAGCTCGAAGTGGAGACGGACTTGCCTGTTCAAAACTCTTTCTCTCCACTCCGAGCAGCGAAATGGAGTTCCTCGAACACACGCCTTCTCGGATGGAGAGATTTGCCTGCCCGCTTCAAATCTCTGACCGTCACCTCCGATAACCCGAGACCAAGCATTCCCGAAAAGATTCGAAGGGTATATCGTGTTATCAAGAACGCGCAGGGCCAGAGGGAAGTTCATGGTCTTCTGCAACCAGAGGACAGGGAGGAAAAACCTCGTAAATCTGTGTTTGACAGGCTTTCCTTCCCGCCTACGATGTCGTCCGAACCTACAAAAAAGAAAAC
Source organism: Rhynchospora pubera (assembly GCA_028095005.1). NCBI lineage: Eukaryota > Viridiplantae > Streptophyta > Magnoliopsida > Poales > Cyperaceae > Rhynchospora > Rhynchospora pubera. Next base: position 333,281,669 of record CM051460.1, read on the forward strand.
ATATCATGACAATTGTGGCCATCGTGACCCAATTTACAAAAGGTTGACTTATCAGGAAGATGAGCCTAAAGATCAATCAAAAATCCTCGTGAAAAGTAGTCAACATATTGTTCGTAAAAAGACCAGAATAATACGAAGATTCAAGCAGTTGTCCCGAGGAGATTTGCGAACCCAATTGGAGACTAAGAGATGGGAAAAGAAAAAGAAGGAAGCGCAAACCGAGCAGCAAGTATATGATTGCGAAGAATCTTTTACCGTAAATGCCATGAGCATAGACGAAGAATCTGATGATCAGCTCATCTCATATGCGGCTAGTGGCGATGAGGACGAGCCTCAAGAACCAGAAAGTGAGATGGTAATAACACGCAGCCAGGCCGATGGGAGACAACCAGAGACAAGGCAAGCGAAAGTTGGCCAAAAGAAAGGCCGAAATACCAGGAAGAAACCCACATCCGGAGAAGAAATACCAACACATCCAATCGACCCCGTTATGAATGAGGAGGAATTCCAACAAGAGTATGATGTATCGACGGGTGAAAGTGCAAGCGAAGAAGGAGATGTCGCGAATACACACTTAGAAAAGAAGCTGGAGCTAATGGCTCGAGAACTGGAGGCGCTTCGAAAAGAAAATGTCAAATTAAAAACTCGACAAAAGAAGCAGAGCTCTCACGATGAAAACGAAATCCGCCCCAGGACAAATGGTAGCACCAGGATCCGTATTGAAGAGCCTGAAGAAACTGTTGCTAAGAGGAATGGGAGAAGACTTACAAAAGATGAGGATAGAGAAGAAAAAGATCGTGGTGTTTCCTGGGATTCTCCTAGGGCATCACTAGCTAATAGGGGGCATGCCTATCCCCTACCAACCTCCTCAAACTCGACAACTGGAGAAGACCTTCGGGAAATGATCTTCAGACAGATGAAGGAGATTGGATTGGGGATCCCAACAAAATTCAAAAGATGGGTAGGGAGACCTTACCCTCGACATTTTGATAATGAACCCTTCCCCAAAAGATACGTGGTGCCGAAATTTCGGTTATTTGACGGGATAGGATCAAAAACTGCTCCAGAGCAACACCTTGCCCACTTTGTTACCACATGTGGAGACACAGCTAATAATCCTGCATGGTTACTACGTCAGTTTCCCCAAAGCCTTGCAGGAGCTGCCTTTGAGTGGTATGCGTCTCTGGAAGAAAATAGCATTAACTCTTGGGAAGAGATGGAAGATGCCTTTTGTTCTAAATTCATGGTCATCGCTCAGGATGTCACCTTTATGGATATGGCAAATTTAAAACCAAAAAAGGGTGAAGGGATTGTAGAATACATCACGAGGTGGAGGAACGTGAGTATTCGGTGTCAACCGCCGTTAAAGGAGACCGAGCAAGTTAATATAGTCATGAGCAATCTGCCAGGATGGATTCAACCATATTTGGTGCCAGCAAAAATCACAGAGTTCCAGCCATTGGTCACTCTGGCATCCAAGTATGAATCTTTAAGTCAAGAAGGATGGATTCCAACAGCTCGGCCCAGTTTAGAAAAAGAGAAGGGTAGAGAGAAAGGAAAGAAGAGCGAAACAAAGAAAAGCGAAAACGCAATGGCCTCAGCTAGTTACAACATTGGCTCTGACGAGAACAAGCGAGCAGAAAGAGATGATAATAGAGAATCAGGCCAACGGAAGTTTGGCATAAGCCTACGGGAGCGTAGGAAAAGGCCTTATTCTTTCAAAAAAGAATACATAGATGAGCTGTTTAAAATTGCCATAAGGCACGGCATGCAACTACCACAGTGCAAGCGACCCGAAGAGGCAGACAAGTCCGATGATCCTAATTATTGCCTTTACCATAGAATTCTCGGGCACAATCTTGAGGGGTGTTACATCTTTAAAGATTGGTTGGAAAATCAAATACAAGAGGGAGAGATAAAAATACCTAAAGAGGCTCAACAAACTCCAAAACCGCACTTCCAAGTTAACATGATATCTTGTGTAGGATCGGAAGACGAAACAGAATTGCATCAACCTTGGGTCCTCCATCTAACCAAGAAATCTAAGAAGTTACTAAGAAAAATGCATAGTGAGCTCCAAGCCAAAAGCAACCCCCAACCTACAGAGAACATTCCCGCTCCAAGAGTCATATTTAGTCGATCAAAGGAAAACGGGAAGAAAAAGGAAAAGCCGATAACATTGGCTAGAGCTAAGCAACTTGCTGGGATGGGCGAAAGGACTAAGAAAGACAAAAATGAAGAGTACGTGCAGAAAGTCCCAAAGCCTATCACGCTTGAACATTTTATTCCCCAGCAGGTCATGGCAAAGATTTCAGGAGCAAAAACAAATGCCAAGATTAGTACTTCAAAAGGAAAGGAGAAATCCTTATGTCTAGATAGACATGAACATTGCAACAGTGTCACCATGACAGACTCGATGGACGATCAACCTCCTGCGAATATGGCGACACCTCTAGCCCGAAGACCAAAACATACAGCTCGTATCTCAGTTGGTTACCGGGCCATACGAGAAGAGTTAGAATTAATGCGATCCATTTATACCGCAACTTTGGAGGAAGAGAATAGAAAGATCATTGAAAAGATAAGACCAACCATTCAAAGATACATGAGTCAACCTCAAAGCGAGAACTTACAACCAGTGCACCTCAAAAGCGACACATCGCCAATCAAGAACAAACACGGTGAAGGTACCTCGAAGCCACTATTGGTGTATCGGCGAGACAAAAATAGAAAAATATACAGTCATGATGAGCACTGTTACTCGATAGGATATGGGGGTCCTACCGGGGAAGACCCGTGGAGAGATGATTTTGAAGAACAAGATCCAGAGGAAACAGAAGAACCACAATACTCAGAAGATGAGTACCTATCGGATGAAGACTTTACCCTAGAAGACTATTTCACTCTATACCCAGAAATGCATCGGATTATCCGAACCATGATGAGCGAAATAAGGATATCTCAGGGTATGGATCCAATTGAATATTCTAGTGATGATGATGAAACTGAAGATGAAATCGAATTCTCATTTCGACAATTGAGTATTGACGAAAATGGTGATGACATCAACTTAGGATGGGGAATAGAAGGCATCGTCGCCCAAGGATGGGGAGACACTGAAGAGGAAGATGGAACAGAAACTCCCTCCCAGGGGTCCTGTCATAACATGTGGGCAGGATGGGACTCATTCGAAGATATAAAAGGAGACGAAATGGAAGATGATGATGTTATGCCACACCGGGAGGAAGAGCAAGCCATAGAATTTGAAATCAACCCGGGACCAATTCTAGCACCACTCGACATAAACAGTATAGAAATCGCGTTCTCCGAAAATCCAGAAGATCCACAGCTGACAGTAACTATCTTCGCTGACCCAAGAAACGTTCAGACTGAGATTAAGTCGGAACTGATAGATGAAGTACTTCGCCTTGTGGATAGAGAGATGCAGGGAGTATTGCGTACTCATACAGGCAAAGATTTGGAAGAAGAATATGATCAATATGAGTATTGCAACGCCATTACCAAAGGCGAGCGGGTAGACGAACCATCAGAAGAAGGCGAGAACAACCCGAAAAAGGATATTGCACCAGATTCAGATGAGTCAGAATACCAAAACGTAAGAATGATACACATTCCAATGAATGGGGGTATGGAAATATGTGCGGCAATACCACCCGAGAGACATGTAACATGCAAGAAACGACGATATGACCCGACAATCCCGTACCCGTGGATAGCAAGTCGAAGGGATGTGGAAGGAGCTTATCAAACAATAGCGATACACGAGGCTCGAATGACTAACGCCGAACTTCTCGAGTACTTTCAATTACCCTCTGATACCAGGATCACAGTGGAAAAAAGAAAAAGGCCTCCGTTGGAAGCATCAATAGTATGTCCGTGGAAGAAGTATCCAAAGTGGGGAATGTTTTATGATTGTGAAATAAGAATAGCCCCACCCGAGGATTATACAGAAGAGGAGTTAGCAGAAAGTCCCTTGTATTCAAAGGCTGTAAAACTCTCCCCGTGTTCCATCTTTAGATCCAACAAAGATATATTATATCTCCCGAAAGAATCCTGGTGTCGAGAGATGTGGGGGCAATATGAGCCGTCAGAGGATAAAACATGGGAACATGGCGAGGCGTCGCGAAGTAACCATAGGAATGAGGTCCTACAGAGGGGCGAACTATCAGACATGGAAACAGATGATGAACTATCAGACATGGAAATGGATGATGAACAAGATAATCACGAAACTTGTAATGTGGTCAATTTTAGTGATACTGACTCAGATGATGATGAAGTAACGCCAAGGCTCTGTACTGAACTTCTCGCTGAAACATCCACCAGAAGGAAGGATAAAGGGATTGTAATAAAGGAAACAGGCTCGTGCTCACCAGATAGAAAAGGAAAAGAGCCCGTTGGATCACATGAAGGCGTCATCTCTAGATTGGAGGAAAAGATGAGCATGTTTCTCGACACAGTCACGGTGATACATCAACAAAACATGACGATACTTGCCACCCTAGAATCATTATGTGACTTGGCGATCACTGACAAACGCACGAATGAGGAAGCGATCAAGGCTGCAGTAGAAACTCTACGACCTATAATCAGAGAAACAAGAAATGATACAGAAGAAGAGAAAAATAATGACAAGACCGGAAAAGAATCGGTAGATGGTCATACTACACCTTTATCAGAGGAACCTTCTCAGACCAATACACCCTTGGAGACTCCCCAAGTTGAGAATCAAGCTGATCAGGTCCCTCGAGGGAAAAGCGACAAACGACGCAAAAGGCGAAAAAATAAAAAAGATCCTAACCAGGAGAATCTGAAACACCCGATTGAAGAAAGTATAAGAAAGAGCCCTCCTGAACAGACTATAGAATCTCCAAGATCAAATCGCAATCCTAATACCGAACCAGCAATACCAGAACGATTAGACACGAGAACGCATGGGAGAACTTCTTCAGGAAATGAAAATCCAAGGAACTCAATAGGACCAAATTCTGCCCCAGTGGTATTAGAAGGAATTCCTATGACGATGTGGGGAATCCCGCACATAAGAACACAGCCTATGGCACCTGCCCAAGTACGAACAGTCCCCACCAGGAGGAATCGCAGAAGAGCGCGTCACCAAAGGGATCGTGGGTACTCAGTAACTGGGAGAGCTCGCTCTGCTCGAAGGGCATTACTTGAGCAGACAAGAAGGAGAGATGGTCTGCAGGAACCACCTACTTCACCAGCTGAAGGAGCGGAATATTATGCTTGGCTCAGAGAAGTCTTAAGAGATAATATGCGGTCATCAGGAAGAGCCAGGCGAAGGGACAACTCTGAATTCTGCTTGTATCATTTGGAAAGAGGTCACGCTACCAAAAGATGCCCCGTATATAGAATGTGGCAAGACAGGCGAGCCCAGTTGAGACATATGAGGACACGGGGGCCCTCGTCCTCAAGGAACACCCAACTTCGAAACCGGTCAGCCCGACGGAACCCGAGATGGGAAGAAATGCTAGAAATATACGAGGACGAATTCATTAACACAGTTACTTGTGAGTTTGATCCAGAAGAGTCATTCAACGGCTATGATAGTTCAAGCAGCTTTGAAATCAACGAGTATTACGATAGCTCGGAAGAAGGACCTGTTGTGATTCGTCCTGAAAATATAGGGAGAGAGTATCATGAAGAGAAAGACGAATTCTTCCTCAAAACAATGTTTGAACCAGAAGAGGAAAATGAACCGCCATCATCATGCTCAGATGAGTGTAATGTTACCCTTCGCTCCGGCACATACATACCCGAACGACAACCTTCCAAAGAGAACACAAAAGGAGTAAACCAGACGAAGGACTTGTCAGAAAAGAGAAGGCCAACGGCGAATAGTTATAATGTACTGGCACATCTTCGGAAGATACCTGCCCTACTCAGTGTCTTTGATGCCCTAATGATGTCACAAGAATTAAGGGAAACCCTGATACATGCCCTGCAAAATCCAGAAGGTTTCCAAACTTGCACGATTGATGAAGTAACCGAGGAAGCTTCATATGCTGACCCGGTGGAATTGATCACCTTTACAGAGGAAGATTTACTGGTTGGAAAGTCTGCACATAACCGACCTTTATACATAACCGGAGTAACACGAGGAGTCAAAATCAAAAGAATATTGATAGATCCCGGGTCTTCAGTCAATATCCTACCATTGAAGTGTTTACAATACCTTTCCTTAAGCGTAAAGAATCTATCCAAAGAAACACCATCAATTAGAGGATTTGACCAACATCCTCGAAAGGCGCTGGGGGCAATCACTCTGCCACTTCAAGTCGGGGAATTAAAAACTAATGTGAAGTTCTACATCATAGATGCAGATACTTCATACCGAGCATTACTGGGGCGACCCTGGCTACACGAGAATCACCTGGTGCCTTCGACTCTCCACCAGTGCATAAAATATATTGCAGATGGTCAACAGAGAACGATAAGAGGAGATAAGTATCCATTTTCTGTGAATGAGGTCCAATTATCAGATGCGAAATTTTTCGCCCCTAAATCTTCAGAGGCCATCATAATTTTCGATTCTCCCAGATACGAGAATAGGAAGGAAAACACGGAGCCTTCACCAACTGAAAAAGGAGAGAAAACAATGAAAGTTAGATTCGTGATCAAGGAATCACAACCAGATAAGGGTGCATCGAGTGGAATAAAATCTCAGATCAATAGGAAACCATTCATAAAAGATGAATACAGTATCGAGAATGGAGAATGCCATTGTTCCTCCACTATCGATCTGATACCTGAAGACTATTATCGAGATTTAACACCAAGAAGTGCGAACCAAGTCGAACGACTGGAAGTCTTTTTAGTGCCGGCTAAAATAGAATATATCGGTAAGAAAAAGACAATGCAGCCACCTATCCTCTTCTACAAGGCTGAAGGAGATCAGTTTGGAAGAGAACGACCCTCAGACGAAAATACGGAAAAATGGTTGGGTGAGGAAAATAAAGAGCTAAGATCGGTCAAGGCACAGAAATATTGTCGGAAAGAGTTGGTTTCCCTTTTTAAGAAGTTTCGATGTTTCGGTCCTATAGATCCAACAAGAGCAGATTTCTTTCGAGAAATGTGGGACAGAAATCCTTCGAAGATCGAAGGAATAGACGGCAAGAAAAGATACACCAAAGGATTGGGGTACGATCAAACCCATGAGAATATAAGAATCCAAAAGGCGTATGAACGCTTCTGGAATGTACACAATCCAACATATCTTTTAGTAAAAGGAAACCAAATAAGGGAAATGCCCTTTGTATCCCATGCAACAAACGATGCGGGAGAAGAGAAGGAAGAACAATTCATATTAGCAGCCAAAACGGCACCGAAGGAACTTGAAGAAGGAGGCCAGAATACGATAGATGAGTTACTTGAGGTAAATCTAGGAACAAAGGAGGAACCACGACCCACCTTTGTGAGTGCCTCTCTCTCTCCTGAAAATAAGAAACGACTTGAAGCTCTCTTGAGGGAGTACATCGACTGTTTTGCATGGACTTATAGTGAGATGCCGGGGCTGGATCCTACAGTGGCAGTTCGCAAATTAAAAATAGACTCGGGTTTCAAGCCCATTAAACAAGCGCCCAGAAGGATGCGGATAGAGTTGGAAGAAAAGGTCACAACAGAGGTAAAAAAGCTGACTTCCCGTTGTGGAGTATGTTAAAAAGAAGAACGGTCAAATTCGGGTCTGTGTAGATTTTCGAGATCTGAATAAAGCATGCCCAAAGGATGACTTCCCGTTGCCCGTCACCGAAATAATCATAGATCACACCTCGTCTTACGAGGTCTTCTCTTTTATGGATGGGTATTCGGGGTATAACCAAATAAAGATGGATGAGGAAGATCAAAAGCACACCGCTTTTCGCACACCAATAGGTATTTATTGCTACAAGGTCATGCCATTCGGATTAAAAAATGCAGGAGCAACATACCAAAGGGCTATGACCAAAATTTTTGATGACCTAATACATAAAGTGGTGGAATGCTATGTGGATGATCTAGTGGTAAAGGCACATTCTCAAGAAGAACACTTACAACATCTTAGGGTGGTATTCGAAAGATTGAGACTTCATGCTCTCAAACTCAACCCGTTGAAATGTGCTTTTATGGTTTCCTCGGGAAAATTCTTGGGATTCGTAGTAAGACACCGAGGAATCGAGATCGACCCCGAGAAAATCAAAGCAATTCAAGGATTGCCACCGCCCCGGAACCTAAGACAACTGAGATCCCTACAGGGACGATTAGCATATATTCGAAGGTTCATAGCAAATCTTTCCGGCAGAATTAAACCCTTCACCCATCTCACAAAGAAGGATGTTCCTTTTAAATGGGATGACAAATGCCACAAGGCCTTCGAAGACATCAAGGCATATCTCCTCAATCCACCAGTGTTATCTGCACCTATTCCTGGAAAACCCTTGATTCTTTACACCACCGCTTTGGAAGGATCACTGGGGGCATTGTTGGCCCAAGAGAATGACGAAGGCAAGGAAAACGCACTATACTATCTCAGTCGGATGTTAGTAGGGGCAGAACACTCGTATTCACCCATCAAAAAACACTGTTTGGCATTAGTGTTCGCTGTTAAGAAATTGAGGCACTATATGTTGGCACATAAAGTCACCCTTATCTCGAAGGTTGACCCGTTAAAATTCTTGATGACTAGGCCAATGCTTACAGGAAGATTGGCCAGGTGGGCTATTATTTTGATGGAATTTGATATAACCTACGCCCCACAAAAGGCTATAAAAGGGCAGGCCCTTGCAGACTTTCTGGCTCACCACCCAGTGCCAGATGACTCTCCTCTAGCATGTGAGTTTCCAGATGAAGAGACGATTCAGATGCAAGAAGAAGAAGAACATTATTGGGAAATGTATTTTGATGGTGCCTCATCGATTCGACCCGCTGTGAGACCCAGGCTGCCTAGGATACGAGCGGGGATTGGTTTAGTTTTTGTAACACCTGAAGGGGGCATTCTGCGCCATTCTTTTGCACTCACCGAACCATGTACTAACAATGAGGCAGAATACGAAGCATTGATTACAGGTCTTGAAACCGCAATAAGCATGGGTATCAAACGATTGCGGGTCCATGGAGATTCCCAACTGATCCTAAACCAAGTAAAAGGAAAATATCAGACCGTTAAGCCGGAATTAATCAAGTATCATGAGAAAGCCCTTGAGTTGATAGCACAGTTTTCACATGTGACACTGGAGAAAGTTTCTAGAGCTATGAATGGGAAGGCGGATGCTTTAGCCAGGTTGGCTAAAGAGCTAGGTGACCCAGACGAGAAGGAAGTACAAGTCGTCATTCGTAATCGAAGATCACTCTCTCCGTACTTCATGAGTCTCGAACCTGATGAAGAAAATGTTGCTTACATAGAAGTCGCTGCTCTGGAGGAAGAAGAAAATAAGGATATGGAAGAAGTGGAAGATGGAGAAGATTGGAGAAAACCATTCCTGGAGTATTTTCGGCAAGGGATATTGCCAGAGAATAGGGCATTGAGAGAACAGATAAAAAGACGATCTCTCCGATACGTTTATGTGAACGATACTCTTTATCGAAGATCGTATGATCAAATGTGGCTCCGATGTGTCTCTAAGGAGGAGGCACAACAGGTAATGCAAGAAGTTCACGCCGGGATATGTGGAGCTCATCAGTCTGGCCCTAAGATGAGATTAAAAATTAAACATTTGGGATACTATTGGCCCACAATGATCTCTGATTGTGAAAGGTATGCGAAGAGATGTCACGCGTGTCAGGTCAATGGAGACTTCATACATCAACACCCAAACCCCTTACACCCCACGGTAGCATCATGGCCTTTTGATATGTGGGGAACTGACATTATCGGTCCCATTGACCCGCCTTCTTCCAGGGGGCACAAATATATCCTAGCTGCGACTGATTATTTCTCTAAATGGGCGGAGGCAGAAGCCTATAGAGAAGTAAGGGCTGAAGATGTGGTTCGATTTCTTCGTACTCGGATCCTATACCGATTTGGAACACCCCGCAGGATTATTTCTGACAACGGGACAGCATTCAAAAATGCCAAGATATACAACTTTGCTCGCCAACACAAGTTGGATTGGCGATATTCCTCGATTTATAACCCAAGAGCAAATGGATTAGCAGAAGCATTTAACAAAACCTTAGTGCGTATCCTAAGGAAAATGGTGGGCAAAGAACACCGAACATGGCATGAGCGACTTCCAGAAGCACTTTGGGCATACAGAACGACCGAACGGACTCCGACACAATCCACTCCGTACTCTCTAGTATTTGGAGCTGAGGCTATCCTACCCCTGGAAGTAGAACTCCCATCATTGAGGGTTGCAATGTACAATGAAATGCCGCTTGAGAAACGAACTAAGTTGAGGATAGAAGAGTTAGACGCCATGGATGAAAAGCGGTTAGCTGCGCAACAAAGTTTGGAATTATATCGCGCTCAGATGACTCGGGCATACGATAAACTGGCTCGTCCCCGGACATTTCGGGAAGGAGAATTAGTCCTTGTATTACGAAGACCGATAACAGGACGACACCATGGCCCAAAGTTCGCACCTAATTGGGAAGGACCGTATGTGGTTTGCAAGGTTTACGAAGGAAGGGCTTACCTACTAATAGACAAAGATGGAAATCATCCCATGACACCTATAAATGGGAGGTACTTGAAAAAGTACTACGCTTAAATTATTAAATAACATTATCCTTGTACATATGTAAAAAAAAAAAAAAAAAAAAAATTCCATCAAGCTAAAAATAGAGTCTCATGATGATACATAGAAAAACCACCATACAAAAAGACTATCAAGGTGCAACACAGTTCCGCCACGACAAAGCTAGCCAGATCTGAGATAGAAAAATTGCAAAATCAAGGAGGCTAGCGCCACTTCGAAGCAGCAACATCACCCAGAGCAGAAAATGAGACACTCCTGATTAAAGCAGCATACAAGAGCGAAGAAATAATAGGCGTGTAATTCTTTTCATGAATAACTCCTTTCGCAGCAAAGATTTTGCAAAAGAAAGGGGGTGCGCCATGAGGAGGATAAGCTCGCCACACCTTTTGAAAAGACCTCAACTTCTACATGTGACGAAGGAGACCTCAACTTCTACATGTGAAATGTTTGAGCAAAACATATAAGATGTCCTATGACATCTTATCCCTTACCCCAGATATTAAAGAAGAAATGCTAGAATTAGCGATGTAAAGATATTATGGGTAGAACGGGAGATTCCCGGAAAGACCCAGAGATTGCTAAAGGGATCACAAAACTATCAAAACTTTAAAAGCTGCTTAAGAGATGTTGGGATATCTTCTCAAAGCATTCATAGATTGTGGTGGGAGATATAAATGGGAAGTTTAACGAAAAGAGATGGTGACAAAAGAGAAAAAGAACTCCCATATATAGACTCGGATAAGGTCTCACTGTGCATAACCGAACCGAAAGGGAATCTATCCGAACCTGGAACCAAACCTCTAAGGCCACATGGTAACAGGCAAAGATGTGACACAAAGGCAATGAGGCATCGAGAATTGGCGAAAATTAAATGCGGGGCTTAGTACGGAATTGCCATCCGACGAAGAAAAGACAACAACTTTACCAGGCATGCGCATAACCAAGTAGCAGCGTCATATTTATCATGAAAATGGGGGGCATCATATTTCAGTAACAAGCTGATAGAAGACAAATACAGAAACAGTAACTCTTGGCAAGGCACCAGAGCGGGTCACTCGAAGATAATTCTCCTAACCCGCTCTGGTGGGGGGCATTTGTTGAACCCTAAAATATTCTCATAAATACCGGAGAACGGTAAAGAGGAATTTGACAGTCTGAAAATTATCCCGATTAATCGGGAGGGTTTATTTACAGATAAGAGGACAGAGATATTTTTATATCGTGCAACATGTCTTTTCTTTTTCACGAGCCATGCCCCGAAATATCGTACGAAAATAATTATATGATTTCATAAATATTTGTGAAATTATATGATTATAAAAATAAAATTAACATGGGCATCAAAATATATCAAAATCAGTGCATCCGAAGGCATCAAGATTCGTGCAACAAATATTCCATGATCAAATTTCATCTTACTGCTCTGGCCCACTTCGTTTCGGCCCAATCCATATCAGCCTATATCAAAAAAAAAACGGAAAGCCCATAATGAAAATAAAGATGCAACGGCCCAACCCACATCAGTCAAAAAAAAAAAAGGGAAGGGGGAAGGCCCATAAACACTCGCGGCCCATTACTTCGTCTCCTTCGTTCCGACTGATTTCATTTCTGACGCACGCCATGACGCAGAGGAGCTTCTGACGAACGCCGTGACGCAGGAGATGGACCCTCCCTCTCGCACGCCTGTTGACAAACGAAGCCAAGTAATGATGGCAGGGAAGGGAATCTCGTTCTCCTCTCCTTCTCGCGCGGTGCACAGAGGCAGGCTGCTCACATTGTCTCCTCTCTTGCCTGCTCAAGTACGAAGCCAGACCAGCCTCCTTCAATTCCGCTTTCACCACTCCTCTTCTGCCACACCATGATGACTAGGCATTTAATTGCGAGAGAATAGAATCCCAATGCCAATGGATAAGCTCATCTCTATCATCTCCAGTGGGGGCTGAGATGGAGAAGGTTCAATTGTTTGGAACTTGTAATCTGAGCTGTTGTTCAATTGATTGAAATAAAGATTAATCAATTTAATCCCATGGTCAAACTATAACTAAGAAGCAGCTGTGAAAGCCAATGAGTTGTTAATTGAAGGGATTATGAAGAATAGACAGATCAATTGTCTAAAATCTATGAACTCAAGTGTCATGAGGCAAAGCAATGTTGAATTTTACAATCAGATTGCAATCAAGAGATGTTATGATAAGCTAATTAAGAGAACTAGTGAACAAAGTTCATTGTAACATGGAGCAACCACGGTTAAAGCCAAGTGTCACAATTAATAATCAGAAAATAAAAGGAAGGCAAACCAGGGAAGTGTTCAAATCCCCAATTACACAGCCTTGATTGGAGGCGTGTCATTCTTGTTACAAATCAAACTGAGGTTCAAAGAAGCATGCAATGATATCAGAAATCGAGTAATGCAACACATGCTTAAAATGGAGACCATATGACACAAAGGATCAATGCTGTTAGAAGGAAGAGAAGAGTGTCTCACTGTTGGCATATCCCTTAGGTACAGAAAAGATGGAACAGTGAAGTGAGATGACCAGAGAAAAAAATGCAGGGGTAAAATCGTCCAGCTCCCTCAGAATATTGGATGATTGGTGCCATCTACAGTAGACCCTCCATTTCTCCTATAAGAAGGCATCCATGACGTGCACAAGAGACACCAACACCCCAGCAATCAAGTTTACAAACCAGCAACACACAACACGAGATACACATGAGAGGCTCAGCCATCAAGCACAAAGCTATAGCACCTTGTACACATTTGTGAGGATAAGAGTGATTTCTGTTAGGATAGCTACTTACTAAAAAAAAAAAAAAAAAAAAAGAGTGTGTATTAGAAGTAGTTTCATATTTCCAGCAATAGTGAGGATTGTGTAATCTACTTTTTATTTTGGTGTAATCTGCCTTGGTAAATCAAGAAGGTTTATTCCTTTTACTTTGCAACTTTCATCTCCTTCTTTTTCTTTCTGATTTTGCACAGAATTGAAAGCAATGTAAGGAATAAGACAAAAATCGTTTTATGTAAATATGTATATAAGTACATTTATCTAGCATAAGTATTAGTGATAATGTAGGAACAACTAAAACTCATTCTCATTTTCACATCATGCTTTTATGTTATGTACTCATGAGGACTAAGGAACTATGAAGACTATACTTATAGTTAAGTATACATATTTGATATTAAGCATATTATCATAAAAAAAATAATAAAAGTGGACAACAAGCATGAACAGCAGGGATTATGGACAGCAGGTCAAAAATAAAAAAAAATATACAAAGGACAGCAGGTAATGGAGTTTCATGGAGTAGCACACCCCCCCCCCCAAACTGGCCAATGCACTGAAGGAGGTAGTCACTTCAACATAAGCCATGCTAAGAAGGAGTTGTGCAATGAAGGGGCAATTGTGTCAGCCTAATAGCTTGCTATTTCATGCATACAAGCTATTAGGATTCACACATCTCTATTCCTTTCCAATACATACAAGGATGCCTCACTATCACCACCACTACCTCAACAATGCCAAGAAGGAGCAATGTACTGGAGGTTCTCTCATGTTGATGGCAACAAATCAATACATTCCCCTTTCAAATCAATACAATGCTGCCTCATCATAACCATTATGGTCAGACCAAAACACAAGAGGGTCCCCCATGCTGCCATCACATCTATGACACAATTGAAGGCTCACACTCACTCAGGAGCATGACAGGATGTTCCCCAATGCCTCTCATCAAATTCTCAATGTTATCAGGAGTAATAATGACCAAAGCAAGGCCAACCGACAGCTCATCAACATGGCCAAACCAAAATTTAGGAGTAACTCCTAGATAAAGGCATTCGGCAGTCAAATTGATTATCCAATCATCTTCCTGCATCTGTCACCAAGCTCATAGACACCTTATTTGACCCTCACCATGGCCAGGCAACTGTATCGACCAACTCACCGCCATGGCAGATTCTGGCTGAGGTGAAGCACCATGCCGGAGGAGCTCGGCAGACAAATTGAGAATACACCAAGCTTTATGGATCCCCCACGATGCTCTCAGGCATTCCACTTTGGTTCAACAAACACCAGAGGTCTAGAACCGCCGTCAAGCCTCGTCAAACCCTAGCCAATTAGGGAGGAGATGATTACAGTGTAGGAGACGGAGATAAGCACGACTGGTGGACCCTACGACGTCAGGAGAGTCTGACGATCTCTTGCGGCCCTGTGTTGATGTCAGATAGTCACCTAATCGAGCCAACCACACGGCCATGGCGGGGAACTCCGTCGTTCTGTCGACGAAAGCGAAGAAGAGAGAAAGGGTCATTTCCCTGTCTTATATGGACACGGCGCAAAACATAACGGCTAAAGCCATATTCACTGACAACAGGACCCACACGCGAAGGGATCTGTGTCTCCACGAAACACCGGGCGTATGGGAGTAACAGAACAGTTTTAAACGAACAGTCCCAAATTCTGTGATGTTCTGTGGCACTTTTCGTGTGGCGAGTCAACACGGCGTAATAATCCACTGACAACCAATCAGAACACGCCATGTGTTCCCTCCCTCCCAGCTGAGATCGCTGCTGACCACTCTTCTCTTTGCTGGCTTGGACCAACCATGCGCTGCCACGTGGCATTGCTGCTGATGTGGCAAAATTCTATTGCTGGAAACTTTAAAAATTCGTAGAAAATCAACCATAGCTCAGAAAAATCCAAACCAAATTTCTATGGATCCAAAAAATATGGAGAATACAGTCATGCCAAAACCACAACCAAAATCCAAACAGAATATTTTAAATCCATATTCCAAATTTTGGCCAATCACAAATTGCCACCTCAGCCTTATATTTATTTAAAAATCCAGCAACCTTTAAAAATTCATGAAAAATCACAGGAGGTTTAGAAAAATATGAGGAAAAATCTTGGAAGCTCAGAAAAATAAAGGGAATCTATTTGGCTAATCATCACCACTAAAAACCCTACCAAATATACCCCTACCATTATTCTCTCCTGGATATTATGAAGAAAAGCCGTTCCGGCAAAGGCTCAAAGGCTCATAACGAAGGCATGGATAATATTTCTAAAAGTCATACCGGAATACTAGCACGACCGAGTCTAGTGCTCCGTCTATGACTTGAGATAAAGCTCATCGCAACCCCAAGTGATCAAAACCACCAGACGGTCATCGTCACAATGGGCATGGATCAAAATGGAGGCACCAAGTACTGTTGCTCACGAACAAGAGTACTGGTGAAATATCAAGCTCAATGATCTGGTTAAATTGAGACTCGCTAGCCTCAAGATGATGGGTAGTGAGATCTATCACGATGTCACGGGACTCTATCAAGAGACCCGAAATAATACGCAAATCAGATAAAGACCAAAACAATATTCAAGCAAACTGATAAAATCCCAAAGAGAAGGCAAATTACTCCGCAAGATATTACCGGTGAAGAACATGGATCCAACCACATATGAGCAGAACTCTTTGCAGTCCGAGAAAAGCTCACAGTGTTGTCCCAAGCCTGCTGAGACGATGAAAGCCACGATTATCAAAGGCACCCGCTCTCTCGAGAAAGGCAGGAGGTCCAATCTTGAGTGTATGCAATCTACCCGCCAGAGATAACATATGCCAACACCGTTGACACAGGCACACAGCATTATGATCCTATCAAAGATATGCAAATATTGTCACCATGGACAAATTCCACGTCATCATACCCGTACCTTGGGAAAAAGATCACACTTTTATTTCAGGAGTCTACGGTTATCTAAGGCACCCGCTCTCTCAAGAAGGCAGGAGGTCCTAACTTGAGTGTTTGCAATCTAACCGCCAAGGATACATCGAGGCCAACACTGTTGCTGTAAACGACTCCCTCAGATTACATTAAAGACCTTATCCCACCTCATACCACCACATCAGATGGATCCATAATCCTTACCCAAACAATATCCTCATTCAGAAACTGTCAACATGTTCCTTAGTCACATTACTTATGCCTCAAACAGCTCAGTAATGTTGACTCGATCTATCTTTTAAATCAACAACCAGATCTCACACAACAAAACTTACCTCTTTCGGTGTTGGAGGGAAATTACAATGTTCCGGTCGGAAGCCGGACATTACCTGAACGCTCGCAAAGATTGCCGAGCGTCTATTGACTTTCCTTGGCTAAATGCCAAGCACTATGTCGCATTGACACTTGATCAGGAATCAAGCGAAGCTTCAACAGCTGGTCAGAGACTGAGTGTCAGAGGAACGCTCCCATGATCGAGAACCAACTGTTCATTACGTACCGGTCGGCAGCCGGACGTTACTTGAACGCTTAGCGTCATTTGAGTGACTCGTCTTGCCTAGATGTCAAGCATTACGTCACATTGAACGATTGGTCAGAGACTGAGCGTCAGAGGTACGCTCCTATGATCGAGAATCAATTGTCACCCGCACCTGAGGAAGCCGAGGGGCAGCTGACTTAGGTAGCACCCGCGCGCATAAGATTTTTGGACGCCCACAAACCCAAGGGTCTGGCGAAGGATAGTTTCAATGCTTCGGGTGAGAGCCGAACTGTTGAAACCTTGGATATTTCAGGTGGCAGCTGAACTATCCGCTGAACGTTTGAATAGCAATCAGGGTTCCTTGCGAGGTTTCGAGTAACACTTGGACTATCTGCATGATATCTCGGCTGGCTACCAAGTATCATCAGAATATTCTAAGGAGGATCGAACCGTCTGTTCAATACCCGTTTGGCGAACAAATGTCACTTTAACATCTGACTGGCATCCAGATGAAATTCGGACACTTCAGGTGGCAGCTGAACTGTCCATTGAACGGCCGACTAGCAATCAGATTCCTTTTAACATTTCGAATAATAGTCAGACTATTGTTTGATATCTCGGCTGGCTACCAGGTATCACCTCAATACTCTGAGTGAGGATCGAATTGTTACTTATCTGATTGGCGAATGGACGTCACTTCAACGCTTCGAAGGATAATCGAGTCATCTGTTCGATAAGCTGGCTGGCTACCAGATATCACTTCAGAGTCTCAATTATGATCGAATCGGAAGGGAACATCTGACTGGCACCCAGATGTCCTTTCTAAACGATTCGAATAGCAATCGGACCAATTGTTTGGTACTTTGGCTGGATACCAAGTATCACCTCAATACTCCGGATGATAATCGAATTGGCACTTAACACTTGGCTGGCAACCAAGCGTCTTCGGTTCAGGTGGCAGATGAATCGATTCCTGGATATTTGACTTGCGACCAGATGCATTGTCGACACCTCAAGCAACAATCGGATAACCTGTGGGATATCTTGGCTGGATACCAGATATCACCTCAGTATCTCGAATGATGGTTGAACCGTCTACTCAATGTCTGAATGGCAACCAAATGTCTCCTGAACGCTCTGAACAACAATCGGATTATCTGTTTGATATTCTGGCTGGCTACCAGATATCACCTCAGTACTTCAGATGGAGATCGGAACGTCACTTAACGTCTGATTGGCAACCAGATGTCTTGACGATTCGAGTGACAGTCGAATCGTTTCCCTGATACCTTGGATGAAAACTAGATACCGCTTCAACGCTTCAAATGGCAACTGGATCGTCTACTTGATATCATGGCTGGAAACCATGTATCAACGCAACGCTTCAAGTGACAAGAGAACCGTTTATTTGATATCTTGGCTGGAAACCGAGTATCACCCCAAGGAAAAGAAACCGAACATTGCCAAATGTCACTTCAACGCTTCGGGAGCAAACCGAACCGTCACTTTAAACATCGCCAAATGTCACTTTTAACGGAAGCCACTCCGTCTATTGAACGTCTTGGTCAGGTACCAGATGTCACTTAACGCTCTATGCCCATTGAACGAGCGTCACCCCGCTTCCCGGGAAAGGTCAAGGGGCAACCGACTCGGGTCGCACCCGCGCACATAAGATTTTAACGCCCATAAACCTAGGGGTCCGGCGTCTTTAACATCCACAAGCCCAGGGGCCTGATGTCAACTCCAAGAAAAAAAGAAGAAGAAAACAACCTCAAGCACCGCATCAACCAACTTTAACGATCTGATCAGGAATCAGACGTCACTTTCAAACAACCTCAACAAAGATCAATAGGAAGTCTAAGAAACCCGCTTCGGGAAGTCCATGCCTTGCAAATATAAAATTCACACCAGAAGGGCCTAAATCTTGATTCCTCATATTACAAGGAGAACTCGAAAAACGAGAAGATTACAAGCGTCCAGCGACGGCAGTCAACCGTAACCTCTACAAGCTAAGAACTCCAGAGACTGCTGTCCCCTGCAATCCAAAGTCCACAAAAAAAATATGATAATATGACATATTAATATTGCATTGTAGTAGTAATATTAATAATAATAAAAAATATATATATATAAATGCATGATAGGACCGCTAATTGCATATTTACAATTCCCTAACAGCTCACGACACACAATCCTTTTGTTTTCCCGATCTAGAGGTGCTCCTGACCATGTCGGAGGTAATTAACAGTAGGGGCTTGCGCCTACTGGAAAGAAAGGACCCCTTCAAATAATAAACCCTCGTGAGAACTCAAGACTGTACAGTTACCGCGCTTCGGGGTGGTATCGGTATCGGCCTCTTGAGGCTCGCGAGGGGTATCTGATCCGCATCTTTTTTTGCCCCTCAATCCGAGACCGGATTTTCCTCTGTTGATCCGAGGGCCGCGAAAAAGTGCGAGACATTAAGCTAGTTGGAAGGCTTCGAAAACAGTCCTAAAACTTGAGAAATATAAATTGGAACAACCCCAAACAAAAAACATAATTTGTTTCAAATGTCGTTGCACTGGGCATAATTTGATAAGCTGTCCAGAAAAGAAAATAATTTCTATTTTTGATGAAGGAAATATTAATATTAACTTGAGAAATGATAATGTCTTTGAAATTTCTGAAAGTGACGTGTCATTTGATTCTCCACCAATCTTTGATGAGTATCCCGATAACGAGGATGATGTCTTTAATGTGACGGGTGAACCGAAGAGAAATGTGATGTCTTTTGACATACCCATAATCTTTTGATGAAGAACTTGTTGATGATTTCATAATCTGTTCAGATCATGATTTCAGAATTTAGCGATCCATTCTTGCAATTGAGTCTTATGTCGACAAATGCAAGGTATTTTACATTTTTGAGCAGTTGCAATTGTCACACCCCGTATCCGAGATTCGAGGCCTAAGGTGACACAGTATCTGATCATCCATCCGACGGCCCGTCAATCTACGTCACAACAGAAATAAAAGCAAAATGGAGTCATCTACAAAGCCGAGTAACCAGTTATTTAACGACGCAGCTTCTCTATAACTAATTTATATAACAAATATCAACCGATCGGATTAATCCACATATCAATACCAAATAAATTAAATGTATTTCACGGAGATCAACGGGTCTAGGTTTTCTCAAATTAGTTTCTCGTATCACTTTCACATTAGCGCGAATCCCTCTCTAGGCGATTCCGCTTCACATTCCATTTCACTGTTTCATTTCAAATCAAGTCACATCAGAGACCCGTTGAATCGTAAAGTACATCAGTCACAATTTTCATATATCAATTCAATCAAATAAACAAACGATATTTAAATCAATCAATACGAAAATTTAATTATAGAGAAGTCTGGTTACTTGACGAGCGACGACCATGATTACAACATAGAACTCGAATTTCAATCGGATGAGGATCCAAATTCCAATCGGATAGTAACATAAATGCATCATTAATTCATGGCTTTAAATTGAAATGGAGGACCATAGATATTAATCAAATGAGAGGATATATCGGGTGAAAATTTTTTAATGGTCTTTGGTAGGACTGACGAGGAGGAATGACATTTATAGGCAAATCAAACAGAGTTACCATTCTTATAGGCTAAAGGGTGCTTGGTCTCAAAGCTTAATAAATTTTAAAATAACCGAACGCATAATAAGGCTGGGTTTAAAGAATGAACGGAAGTTTCACAAGGAAAGAAATAACTGTTTATTTGTGCCGCAAAAAATATTTATTCGAATATAATGATAATAACTGAAAGTCATCTCAAATTATCAACGGGGTCACGGTTATGGACAACAAGAATTAGAAAGGGACAATATAAATAAATCAATAGTAAAAGTTATAGGATAAATAATTAAATAAGAAGTTTATTAATAAGGTATATAAACGGTAGCCCAAAATACAATTTATTTATTTTTTGGACGAATAAAACTTGAATTTTCATTCAAGGCTCTGTAAATAATTGTACAAATATAAATAATAATATAAAAATTTTGGGGTGTTACATTCACCCACCCTAAAAAAAAATTTCATCCTCGAAATTCTAACAATCAAAAATTTTCATCCGTATTTACTAATTATTTTAGTCATTAACATCTGATTTTTAGATTATTTCTTTTATATTGCAAATATAATGTTTATAAATATTCAAATGTCCATGTTATTTATTTTTGATGTATTAAATTATTCTTATTCCTTGTCGAATGAATTTTCTGCTTGGCAAACTGGCATCAATTAGTTGCCCTTTAATTACTCTATTTGTCTTATATGAAAAGATATATTTCTTTTAATCGGCAATTCTTTGTATACCCGATTTATTTTGGCTTGGACTTCACGTATAGTTTGCGTGCAAAAATACCTTTCTTTTCCCTTTGTTCTTTGTAACTGTTCCATGATATAACCGTAATTGTTGCGGTTAGATTTAATTGCAAAATTATTAGACTGGTAGGGCGCACACCCCACCGTATATTATCTCTCTTTAATTCCCTTTCGTATCCCATCCGAAAATGAAAATGCTTGTTTCCAAAGAAATACAATAATCTCATTTCCTTCGGCAATCCATGTTGGTAATCCACAACCAAATTAAAATACTGTTTACAACTCGATTACTCGACCATTGAATTTCTGACACTACGTGGCAGTCGTTTATGATTCGAGTTCTTATATTCTCGTCAGGTAACCAGATTTCTCTATAATTTAATTTTCGCATTGATTGATTTAAAAGCCGTTTGTTTATTTGATTGAATTGATATATGAGAATTGTGACTGATGTATTTTGCGAGTCAACGGGTCTCTGATGTGACTTGATTTGAAAGGAAAAGTGATATGGAATGTGAAGCGGAATCGCCTAGAGAGGGATTCGCGCTAGTGTGAAAGTGATATGAGAAAACCTAGACCCATTGATCTCTGTAAAATACATTTACTTTGTTATTATTGATGTATGGATTAATCCGATCGTTTAATTTTGGATATATAAATTAGTTATAGAGAAGCTGCGTTGTTAAATAACTGGTTACTCGGCTTTGTAGCTGACACCGTTTTGCTTTTATCTATGTTGTGATGTAGGTTGACGGACCGTCGGATGGATGATCAGATACTGTGTCATCTCACGCCTCGTATCTCGGATACGGGGTATGACAGCAATACTCGATTTTGTGTTGTTTTTTATCAAAATAGTAGAACCATGTATAAGATTACCCGTTTGTGGGTTGCAGCACTCGATTCTGGTTTCAAATGTGTTAAGGTGCATGGCAATGAACTTGTCAAAATGGTTCTAGCTCAGTGTTTTTATTCATTACTATAAAAGTATAAACGCATTTTGGACATGACATGGTATACATAAGAAAGATTGAGTTCTTGCAGCAATAACTAACAAAGAGAACTTGAAGAAAAGATAGTAGAGTTTCTACTTGAAACTTTCAACAACTTTGATGGGTAGAAGTATAAAAAAAACTATGAAGTTCTTTGTTGAGGACAGAAATTTCTGAAGTTTTATCCTCTGTGGAGTGTATGCTAGACCTTTTAAGAAGAACCAAAATCTGTGTAGTATGGAAATCAAGAAAAAGTTTTTGATCATGGTGCTTTAAAGCTCAAACCAACAGATTTTGATCTGATTGAGAATGTGGTATGTACTCAAGTTGATTTCTGAAAGTTTGAATGAGAGATGTTGGAAACCGTGGTTGAAATTTTGTAATCTCAATCTGAAATGAGCAATTTTTGTTGCAATATTGGCTGAAAATTGATTCAAATAAATCAACGGTGTTCAATGAAAATTTTCAGTTGAAAATGAATTTCAGAAGCTGGTAATGTGTTATGTGAATATTGAGGTTACATTTTATTGACTATTGAGGAAGTCATGACAGTAAGCTTGTGTTGCTCAATTTCGGGCTTGAATGAATCTCTTATTTAGAGAATTCAAAATTTCTAAACTCTCCATATTGTCTAGAATATGATTCATATCTTATTTATACAAAAAGATTGGATTATACATAGTAATTTCGCATATAAATTGCAAATAATGCAATTCTGAATATCATTAGAGCATTTCAAAAGTTTCTGGATTTATTCAATGTCATTTTATAACAATAATAAAAATTTAAACTTTTCATACTGTCTAAAATATGATTCATAATATATTTATTCAAAAGAATTGGATTATACATAGTAATTACGCCCCCAAAGTACAAATAATGCAATTCTGAGTATCATTTGAACATTTCAATCGTTTATGGATTCATTCAATGTCATTTTATCACAATAATCAATATTTAAATTATTTATACTATTTACAATATGATTCATATATTATTTATTCAATCATTTGGATTCATTTTAAGTCATTTCATCACAATAATTAACATTTAAACTCTTTATACTGTCTAGAACATGATTCATATCTTATTTATTTACAAATATTGGATTATACATATTAATTTCGCATATAAATCGCAAATATTGCAATTCTGAGTATTATTTGAGCATTTCAATCTTTTCTGGATTCATTCTAGGAGATTTCATCATAATACTCTACATTTAAACTTTATATACTGTCTAAAATATGATTCATACAATATTTATTAAAAAATATTGGATTATACATTGTAGTTACGTATATAAAGTGCAAACTAATGTAATTCTAAGTATCATTTGGCATTTCAATTGTTTCTGGATTCAATTCAATGTCATTTCATTACAATAATCTACATTTAAACTCTTCATAGTGTTTAGAACATGATTCATATCTTATTTATTCAAAATGAATGGATTGTGCATACTAAAGTGCAAATAATGTAATTCTGAGTATCATTTGTCCATTTCGATCGTTTCTGGATTCATTCTGACTCATTTCATCACTATAATCTATATTTAAACTCTTTATACAGTCTTAAATATGATTCATATTTTATTTATTCAACAATATTGGATTAAACATATTAATTTCGCATATAAATTGCAAATAATGCAATTGTGAGTATCATTTGTTGATTCATTTAATGTCGTTTCATCACAATATTAATTTCAAACTATTGTTGATTCATTTAATGTCATTTCATCACAATAATCTAAATTTAAACTCTTTATACTATCAGGAACATTATTCATATCTTATTCATTCTAAAAGAATGGATTATACATAGTAATTATGACACCAAAGTGCAAATAATACAATTCTGAGTATCATTTGAGCATTTCAATCGTTTCTGGATTCATTCAATGTCATTTTATCACAATATTGGATTATACATAATAATCAAGCACATAAAGTCGAAATAATGCAATTACGTTTATCATTTGATCATTTCAATCGTTTCTGGATTCATTTTCAAGTCATTTCATCAAAATAATCTACATTTAAACTCTTTATACTGTCTAGAATATGATATGTAACTTATTCATTCAAAATGATATGATTATACAAAGTAATTATGCATACAAAGTGCAAATAATGAAATTCTGAGTATAATTTGTGCATTTTGATCATTTCTGAATTTATTCTAAGTCATTTCATCACAATAATCTACATTTAAACTCTTTATACAGTCTAGAATATGATTCAAATCTTCTTTATTAAAAAAGATTGGATTATACATAATAACTTTGCACATAAAATCAAAATAATGCAATTATGCATATCATTTGTGCATTTCAAGCTTTTATGGATTCATTTTAACTCATTTCATCATAATAATTTACTTTTCAAATCTTTATACTGTCTAGAATACGATTCATATCTTATTTATCAAAAGTATATGATTATACATAGTAATTATGCATATATAAATATCATTTGTGTATTTATATCATTTCCGAATTCATTTTTAAGTCATTTCATCACGATAATCAACATATCTTATTTATTCACAAAGATTGGATTATATATATTAATTTCGCATATAAATCGCAAATAATGAAATTCTGAGTATCATTTCAGCATTTCAATCGTGTCTGGACTCTGGATTCATTCTAAGACATTTAATCATAATACTCTATATTTAAACTCTTTCTACTGTCTAAAATATGATTCATACATTATTTATTAAAAATGATTGTATTATACATTGTAATGCGCAAATAAAGTGCAAATAATGCAATTATGAGTGTCATTTGAGCATTTCAATCGTTTATGGATTCATTCAACGTCATTTCATCACAATAATCTACATTTAGACTCTTTATAGAGTTTAGAACATGGTTCATATCTTATTTATTCAAAAAGATTGGATTATACATACTAGTTTTTTTAGAGTACATTGACAGCGGCTGTCAAAGGAAAAGAAAAGGCAAAAAAAAAAAAACAAGACTAAAACATCAAAAACTCAAACGCTATATCATACATTTAGTTACGCATATAAAATGCAAATGCAATTCAGAGTATCATTTGTGCATTTCGATCATTTCTGGATTCATTCTAAGTCATTTCATCACTATAATCAACATTTAAACTCTTTAAACTGTCTAGAACATGATTCAAATTATTTATTCAAAAAGATTAGAATATACATAATAATTACACACATAAAGTCGAAATAATGCAATTATGTGTGTCATTTGAGCACTTCAATCGTTTCTGGATTCATTTTAACTTATTTAATCAAAATAATTTACATTTAAATTCTTTCTACTGTCTAGAATATGATTCATATCTTATTTATACAAAAAGGTTGGATTAAGCACAGTAATTTCACATATAAATTGTAAATAATGCAATTCTGACTATCATTTGAAAATTTTAATCATTTTTCCATTCATTTTATGTCAATTCATCACAATAATCAACACTTAAACTCTTTATACTTACTAGAATATGATATATATCTTATTTATTAAAAGGATATAATTATACATAGTAATTATGCATATAAAGTGCAAATAATGCAATTCTTAGTGTAATTTGAGTATTTCAATTGTTTTTGGTTTCATTTTAAGTCATGTTAGTTAAGTGCATAATTTTCATTTTTATGGTTAATTACTCCTAATTAGCCACAAGCAAACATGCAAAACAAGATCTAGTACTTAGCCATCCACACAAAGAGAAAGGTTCAAAGGTATACCTCTCTTGATATAGTAATCAAGAGGCTCGAACCGGCTAGGTTGTAGGTGGTGCGCGCTTCTAGCTCCTCCTTCGTGCCAAGCTCGTCCTCGAGTCCACCACGAAATTAACCAAGACCTACAAGCTTTGCTAGAAGCTACAAGGTCTAGACTAATCCCAAGCGTTCTCGCCTTCTTAATTCTCTTTAATTAAGTGGAGAGATTATGGTGCTCAACACATGAGCTAAGGTGGATGAGAGGGGAGAGAGGTGGCGGCCAAGAGAGGTCGGAGGTTGGTGGCGACCTAGAAGGAGGAAGAGAGAGAGGGGAGCAAGGAGCCTCCAAAAGGGTTATTTTATAATGCTCAAACCCTAGCAACAAGTTCCCTTTATTTACCATCATGCCACCTGGGAGCGTATCCTCTACCAACTTTTTGAGGTTGGTAGAGTGGCACGTTTGATCCAAGCCGTTAGATCTGATCTCGACGGTTAAAATTTTTCGAGCCTATCAATCTAGGTTACATGCACGGGGCTCCCTTAACCATTGAGATTAGATCTAACGGTTTAGATCAAACGTTGGCCCTCTACCAACCATAAATGGTTGGCAGAGGATTTGATTCCCATGCCACCTACCTACCACACACCTCTATGGCCGGCCACATAATGGGCCCAATTGGGCTTTATGCACTCTCCAATTTGATTATTAATTCAATCCATTTGATCGACCATTTGATGCTCTAAATTTGGGCTATTTATTCTATAATAAATATCGGCCCATTAATTTAATATAACTATTTATATTAAATTGTATTGTGTTGAATAATTATTAACTAATTAATAATTACCATGGGATTAGCTTATGCATTAAATCATTTCGATATGATCCGTTTGAATTAATTAATTATATCGACATATAATCAATTAATCAACTTATCATATTTTCGCAAAAGCACACTGATGCAAATAAATGATTAATGCATTGTTTGGTTATATTTCGATCTGTGTGACCCTTTGAGGATTTATGCTAAGTTGGACATGGGATTAAATCGCTATTTAATTCCAATAATCATAAGCGATATCTAGCAACACGTTATGATTCCCAATTCGCATAAATAATGTACTGCTACAGTATTTAAATCCTGTATAAGAGAATAAAAGTATTTCTCTATTTTGATTCTTATGTCTCACGATATCATCGTATAATCCAAGATAGAAATGTGTCATTCTTGCAGATTATACGTTTCTTGATCTAGAGATAATTGTATCAGTTGCTAGCAAACAATCTATCTCCATCAAGGGGCCCAAATAGATATTATCACTCACTAAGTGAATTAATGAGGGACATACGGTTTTCTTGATAATTTAGCTTTTCCCCGCACAATTCAAGAGAACATAAATAACGTCCGTATAGCAGCCCTTATCGGGAATCAGCGGTAGACGATATTTATTGAACCTATCCTCATGTGGAAAAGTTAAATATCTCAAACTTAGAATCAAAATCATAACGAAATAAATAATGACACATAACACAATCCATATATTTATTTCGTTGGGTCATGTTCTGTACTATGTTCAATTAACATAAACATATGCAATTAAGTTGGTTACTCTTAACCTATGATTTATAGAACTTAATCATCACTTAACTTGCATACTAATCTTATTGATAATTAATGTTCCTTGTTAATTATCAAGATTATGGACTCTTTAGATTTATTGTTGTCATTTACTACTAAATGAAACACAGTGATCTATAATTCAGATCCTCAACCTGAACGAACTGTCAACAGATAAATCAAGGAACAAATGATATAAAATCATCAATGACATAAAACTATAGAAGTAGCCAAATATGATTGGCTTCTAAGACATATCTCTAACAAGTCATTCATCACAATAATTATCATTAAACTCTTTATACTGTCTAGAACACGATCCATATCTTATTTATTCACAAATATTGGATTATAAATATTAATTTCGCATATAAATCGCAAATATTGCAATTTTGAGTATTATTTGAGCATTTCAATAGTTTCTGGATTTATTCTAAGAGATTTCATCATAATACTCTACATTTAAACTTTTTATACTGTCTAAAATATGATTCATACATTATTTATTAAAAAAGGTTGGATTGTACATTGTAGTTACATATATAAAGTGCAAACTAGTGCAATTCTGAGTATCATTTGGCATTTCAATCATTTCTGGATTCATTCAATGTCATTTCATTACAATAATCTACATTTAAACTCTTCATAGTGTAAAAAACATGATTCATATCTTATTTATTCAAAATGAATGGATTGTGCATACTAATTACGCAAATAAAGTGCAAATATTGCAATTCTGACTATCATTTGTCCATTTCGATCGTTTCTGGATTCATTCTGACTCATTTCATCACTATAATCTACATTTAAACTCTTTATACAGTCTAGAATACGATTCATATTTTATTTATTAAAAAATATTGGATTAAACATATTAATTTCGCATATAAATTGCAAATAATGCAATTGTGAGTATCATTTGAGCATTTCAAACTATTGTGGATTCATTTAATGTCATTTCATCACAATAATCTAAATTTAAACTCTTTATACTATCTAGAATATTATTCATATCTTATTCATTCTAAAAGAATGGATTATACATATTAATTATGACCCCAAAGTGCAAATAATGCAATTCTGAGTATCATTTGAGCATTTCAATCGTTTCTGGATTCATTCGACGTCATTTTATCACAATGATCAACATTTAAACCCTTTATAGAGTTTAGGACAGGATTCATATCTTATTTATTCAAAAAAGATTTGATTATACACTGTAATTATGCAAATAATGTTCAAATAATGTAATTATGAATATCATTTGTGTATTTCGATTGTTTATGGATTTATTCTAACTCATTTCATCACAATAATCTTAATTTAAACTCTTTACACAATCTAGATTATGATTCAAATATTATTTATTCAAAAAGATTGGATTATACATAATAATTACGCACATAAGGTCGAAATAATGCAATTATGTGTATTATTTGATCATTTCAACAGTTTATTGGTTCATTTAAGCTCATTTCATCACGTTAATTAACATTTAAAATCTTTATAGTGTCTAGAATATGATTCATATCTTATTTGTACAAAAAGGTTGGATTAAGCAAATTAATTTAGCATTTAAATTGCAAATAATGCAATTTTTACTATCATTTGAACATTTCAATCGTTTCTGCATTCATTCTAAGTCAATTCATCACAATAATCTATATTTAAACACTTCGTAGTGTTTAAAACATGATTCATATCTTATTTATTAAAAAAGATTGGATTATACATTGTAATTATGCATATAAAGTGCAAATAATGCAATTATGAGTATCATTTGTGCATTTTGATAATTTCTGGATTAATTCTAAGTCAATTCATCATAATGATCTAGATTTAAACTATTTATAATATCTAAACTATGATTCATATCTTATTTATTCATAAAGATAGGATTATACATAGTAATTACACATATAAAGTTCAAATAATACAATTCTGAGAATCATTTGTGAATTTCGATGGTTTGTGGATTCATTCTAACTCATTTCATCACAATAATGTATATTTAAACTCTTTATACAGTCTATAATATGATTCATATCTTATTTATACAAAAAATAGATTATACATAGTAATTATGCATATAAAGTGCAAATAATGCAATTCAGAGTATCATTTTAGTATTTCAATCGTTTCTGGATTCATTCTAAGTTTGTTCATCACTATAATCTACATTTAAACTTTTTATGTTGTCTTGAATTCGATTCATATCTTATTTATTCAAATACATTGAGTAATTACGCAAATAAATTGCAACTAATGCAATTTTGAGTATGATTTGAGCATTTCAATCATTTCTGGATTCATTCAACGTCCTTACATCTCAATAATCTATATTTAAACTCTTTATAGTGTTTAGAATATAATTCAGATCTTATTTATCCAAAAAGATTGGATTATACACAGTAATTACGCATATAAATTGCAAATAATGCAATTCTGAGTATCATTTGTGCATTTCGATCGTTTCTGGATTCATTCTAACTCATTTCATCACAATAATCTACATTTAAATTCTTTATTCTGTCTAGTATATAATTCATATCTTATTTATACAAAAATATTGGATTAAACATAGTAATTTCGCATAAAAATTGAAAATAATGCAATTGTGAGTATCATATGGGCAATTCAAACGTTCCTGGATTCATTCTTCATTTCATTACAATAATCTGGATTTAAACTCTTACACTGTCTAGAACACAATTAATATCTTATTTATTCAAAAAAATTGGATTATACATAGTAATTACGAATATAAAGTGCAAATGATGGAATTCTGAGTATCATTTGTGCATTTCGATCGTTTCTGGATTTATTCTAAGTCATTTAATTACAATAATCAACATTAAAACTCTTTATACAATCTAAGATATGATTCAAATCTTATTTATAAAAAAAGATTGGATTATACATAATAATTACGCACATAAAGTCGAACACAAAGATTGGATTAAACACAATAATTTCGCATATAAATTGCAAATAATGCAATCTTGTGTATCATTTGAACATTTGAATCATTTCTGGATTCATTCTAAGTCATTTCATCATAATAATCTACATTTTAAAACTCTTTATACTGTCTAGAATATAATTCATATATTTTTATATTAAAAAGATTGGATTATGCACAGTAATTTCGCATATAAATTTTAAATAAATCATTTCTGACTATTATTTGAACATTTCAATTGTTTCCGGATTCATTCTATGTAATTTCATCACAATAATCGATATTTAAACTCTTTATACTGGCTAGAATATGATATATTTCTTATTTATTCAAAAGTATATGAGTATAGAAAGTAATTACGCATATAAAGTGCAAATAATGCAATTTTGATTATCTTTTGAGTATTTCAATCGTTTCAGGGTTGATTTTAAGTTATTTCAACACAATTATCATTATTTAAACTCTTTATACTGTCTAAAACATGTTTCAAATCTTTTTTATTTAGAAAGATTGGATTATGACGCACATAAATTCAAAATAATGCAATTCTCTGTATTATTTGAGCATTGCAATCGTTTCTTGATTCATTTGAACTCATTTCAATACAATAATGTAAATTTAAAATTTTTATACTGTCTAGAATATTATTCATATCTTATTTATACAAAAAGGTAGAATTAAATACAGTAATTTCGCATATAAATTGCAAATAATGCAATTATGAGTATCATTTGAGCATTTCAATCATTTCTGGATTCATTCAACGTAACTTTATCACAATAATCTACATTTCAACTCTTTATTGTGTTTAGAACATGATTCATATTTTATTTATTAAAAAGATTGGATTATACATAGTAATTACACATATAAAGTGCAAATAATGTAATTTTGAGTATCATTTGAGCATTTATATCGTTTCTGGATTCATAGTAAGTAATTTCATCACAAGAATCAAAATTTAAACTCTTTATTCTGTCCAGAATTTGATTCATTTCTTTTTTATTCAAAAAGATTGGATTATACAGTAATTACATATATAAAGTGCTAATATTGCAATTTTGAGTATCACAATAATCTACGTATAAACTCTTTATACTGTACAGATATGGTTCATATCTTTTTATCAAGCTTTTAAATTTCGATTTTTTCGGTATGACGGTCTGGGTTTGATATAACGTGCGGTGTTATTTCGGCGATATAACGGTGATATAACGGTTTAGTTCTATAACAATCAATTTCCTACGCTTGGCATGCAAAAAAATTACAAATTTGTTCTATAACCATCAAAGTTTGACATACATACATCAAGATTACACATTTATGCTACCACCGTAATTTAGATTATACAATTATACTGCAAGAAGGATTCTTTATAATTGTTTGGTTATGCAAACAATTTAATGAATGAGCTAGGTTGATATTTCAGCAATAACATTAATAAGAAAATTCCAGCATTTCTACAGTTCCAGCAAGTCTATACGGTTATGTCTTGTATTTATGCTTAGTTGCTCACAAACTCACAGTAAAGAGAAACAAGCCAAACATGAAACAGCTCAAACAAGTAAAATTAGATGAAAATACACAATTGCAATAATAATTACACGTACGGTCATTGAGTTCAATTAACATTGTCACAATCAGTGGTTCAATCAAATTTGTAAATCTCTAGCAGGCCAAATTAGCACGAGCTCCAGTGGTAAATATTTGCATACCACTAATTTGCATTCCACAAAATTTGCCTCTACCAGACAAGGATGATGGCCGAATACATGAATTTGTTTACTTAAGAACAAAAGAACAAACAAAGAAGTCATATACGAATCCAATTTTGCCAAATGAATAAAAAAGAAAAGAGGGATCTTGAAGGGAGAGAACGATGGCATCAATGGAGCAACCCCCCCCCCCCCCCCCCCACCAAAAAAAAAAGAAGAAAACGAGAAGGGAGAGAAGAAAAGGAAGTACCAAAATCAGCCGTGACATGCATCGCCTCTTCCTCTTCTGTCGTGGATCGCACACGTGTTCCTTTCATAGCTTGCTGCTAATAGAGAGGAACGAAGTGGCGGAGGATAAGATCGAGTAGCGGAGGAGTTTGGGTTATGGCCAGGTCTCCGGCGAAGGATGGCCAGGCCTCCGGCGAAGGATGTCCAGGCTCTCCACCGGAAGAGGAGCAACTCTGCTAATGGCGGGGGTATAGAGATAGATTGGGGAGGATTAGGATTTGGTTTCAGTCGGGTGAAAAAAAATTAAATAGTTAATAACTTGACAACATTTCCGCTTTTACTCCGTCAAACGCAATATAATTTCCGATTTTTCGCCGAAAATTCGGAAATTTCGCGTTACGTCATTCTCGTAATCGGAACCATAACGTTTGTGCGTTCAGCTCAAAAAAAGCGATATTTCCGATATAACGGCGTTTAAACGCCAAAATTTAAAAGCTTGCTTTTTATATAAAAAAGATTGGATTATGCACAGTAATTCCGCATAGAAATTGCAAATAATGCAATTCTGACTATCATTTGAGCATTTCAATCGTTTCTGCATTCATTCTATGTCATTTCATTACAATAATCTTCATTTTAACTCTATATAAGGTCCTGAATATAATATATAAATTATATATCGAAAAAGATATGATTTTACATAGTAATTACTCATATAAAATGCAAATAATACAATTCTGATTGTCATTTGAGCATTTGAATCGTTTCTGGATTCATTCTAAGTCATTTCATCATAATAATCTACATTTAAAACTCTTTATACAGTCTAGAATAAGATTCATATCTTTTTAAGTTTTTATATAAAAAAGATTGGATTATGCACAGTAATTTCGAATATAAATTACAAATAATGCAATTCTGACTATCATTTGAACATTTCAATTGTTTATGCATTCATTCTATGTCTTTTCATCACAATAATCGGCATTTAAACTCTTTATACTGTCTAGAATGTGATATATATATTATTTATTCAAAACGATACGATTATAAATAGTAATTATGCATATAAAGTGCAAATAATGAAATTCTAAGTATAATTCGAGTATTTCAATCGTTTCTGGATTTATTTTAGGTCATTTCTACACAATAATCAACATTTAAAATCTTTATACTGTCTAGAACATGATTCAAATCTTATTTATTAAAAAATATTGGATTATACATAATACTTACGCACATAAAGTCGAAATAATGCAATTATGTGTATTTTTTTACATTGCAACCGTTTCTGGATTCATTTTAACTCATTTCATCACAATAATCTACATTTAATATGTTTATTCTGTCTATAATATGATTCATATCTTATTTATACAGAAAGGTTGGATTAAGCACATTAATTTTGCATACAAATTGCAAATAATACAATTCTGAGTATCATTTGAGCATTTCAATCGTTTATGGATTCATTGACCATCATTTTATCACAATAATATACATATAAACTCTTTATTGTGTTTAAAACATGATTCATTTCTTATTTATTAAAAAAGATTGGATTATACATAGTAATTACGCATATAAATTGCAAATAATGCAATTCTGAATATCATTTGTGTATTTCTATCGTTTCTGGTCAATGATTCACTATATGTAATTTCAACACAATAATCTACATTTAATCTCTTTAAGCTGCATATAATACAATTCATATCTTATTTATTAAAAAATATTGGACTATATATAGTAATATCGCATATAAATTGCAAATAATGCAATTCTGAGTATGATTTGAGCATTTCAATCGTTTCAGTATTTATTCTAAGTCGTTTCAACCCAATAATCATCATTTCAACTCTTTATATTGTCTAAAATATGATTCATATGTTATTTATACAAAAGGATTGGATTAAACAGAATAATTTTCGCATATAAATTGCAAATAATGCAACTCTGTGTATCATTTGAGCATTTCAATCGTTTCTTGATTCATTCTAAGTCATTTCATCACAATAATCTATATTTAAAACTCTTTACACTGTTTAGAATACGATTCATATCTTTTTATATAAAAAAAATTGTATTATGCACAGTAATTTTGCATATAAGTTGCAAATAATGCAATTCTGACTATCATTTGAACATTTCAATCGTTTATGCATTCATTCTATGTCTTTTCATCACAATAATTGGCATTTAAACTCATTATACTATATAGAATATGATATATATCTTATTTATTCAAAACGATACGATTATATATAGTAATTACGCATATAAATTGTAAATAATGAAATTCTGAGTATCATTTGAGTATTTCAATCATTTCTGGATTCATTTTAAGTCAAATATATACAATAATCAACATTTAAAATCTTTATACTATCTAGAACATGATTCAAATATTATCTAGTCTAAAAGATTGGATTATACATAATAATTATTATGCACATAAATTAATACAATTCTGTGTATTTTTTGAGCATTGCAATCTTTTCTGGATTCATTTTTACTCATTTCATCATAATAATGTACATTTAAAATATTTATACTGTCTATAATATGATTCATATCTTATTTATACAAAATGGTTGGATTAAAAATAGTAATTTTGTATACAAATTGCAAATAATGCAATTCTGAGTATCATTTGAGCATTTCAATCGTTTATAGATTCATTCAACATCATTTTGTCACAATAATCTACATATAAACTCTTTATTATATTTAGAACATGATTTATATCTTATTTATTCAAAATGATTGGATTATACAAAGTAATTACGCATATAAATTGCAAATAATGCAATTATGAGTATCATTTATGCATTTCTATCGTTTCTGGTGAATGATTCACTCTAAGTAATTTCATCACAATAATCTACATTTAAACTCTTTTTGCTGTTTAGAATATGATTCATATCTTATTTATTAAAAAAAAAGATTGGATTATATATATTATATAGTAATATCGCATATAAATTGCAAATAATGCAATTTTGAGTATCATTTGAGAATTTCAATCGTTTTAGGATTCATTCCAAGTTGTTTCATACCAATAATCAACATTTCAACTCTTTATACTGTCTAAAATAAGATTCATATCTTATTTATACAAAAAAGATTGGATTAAACACAATAATTTCGCATATAAATTGCAAATAATGCAATTATGTGTATCATTTGTGCAATTGAATCGTTTTTTGATTCATTCTAAGTCATTTCATCACAATAATCTACATTTAAAACTCTTTATACTGTTTAGAATACGATTCATATCTTTTTATGTAAAAAAGATTGGATTATGAACACTAATTTCACATATAAATTGCAAATAATGCAATTCTGACTATCATTTGAACATTTCAATCGTTTATGCATTCATTCTATGTCTTTTCATCACAATAATCAGCATTTAAACTCGTTATATTATCTAGAATATGATATATATCTTATTTATTCAAAACGACACGATTATACATAGTAATTATGCATATAAATTGCAAGTAATAGAATTCTGAGTATCATTTGAGTATTTCAATCGTTTCTGGATTCATTTTAAGTCATTTCTACACAATAATCAACATTTTAAATCTTTATACTGTCTAGAACATGATTCAGATCTTATCTATTCAAAAAGATGGGATTATACATAATAATTACACACATAAAGTCGAAATAATGCAATTCTGTGTATTTTTTTGAGCATTGCAATTGTTTCTGGATTCATTTATACTCATTTCATCACAATGATCTACATTTAAAATATTTATACTGTCTATAATATGATTCATATCTTATTTATACAAAATGGTTGGATTAAAAATAGTAATTTTGTATACAAATTGCAAATAATGCAATTCTGAGTATCATTTGAGCATTTCAATCGTTTATAGATTCATTCAACGTCATTTTGTCACAATAATCTACATATAAACTCTTTATTATATTTAGAACATGATTCATATCTTATTTATTCAAAATGATTGGATTATACATAGTAATTACGCATATAATTTGCAAATAATGCAATTCTGAGTATCATTTATGCATTTCTATCGTTTTTGGTGAATGATTCACTCTAAGTAATTTCATCACAATAATCTACATTTAAACTCTTTTTGCTGTTTAGAATACGATTCATATTTTATTTATTAAGAAAGATTGGATTATATATAGTAATTACACATATAAATTGCAAAAAATGCAATTCTGAGTATCATTTAAGAATTTCAATCGTTTCAGGATTCATTCTAAGTCGTTTCATTCCAATAATCTTCATTTCAACTCTTTATATTGTCTAAAATATGATTCATATCTTATTTATACTAAAAGATTGGATTAAACACAATAATTTTGCATATAAATTGCAAATAGTGCAATTCTGTGTATTATTTGAGCATTTCAATCGTTTCTTTATTCAATCTAAGTCATTTCATCACAATAATCTACATTTAAAACTCTTTATACTGTTTAGAATACGATTCATATCTTCTTACTTAAAAAGATTTGATTATGCACAATAATTTCGCATATAAATTGTAAATAATGCAATTCTGACTATCATTTGAACATTTCAATCATTTCTGCATTCATTCTATGTCATTTCATCACAATAATCGACATTTGAATTATTTATACTGTCTATAATATGATTTATATCTTATTTATTCAAAATGATATGATCATACGTAGTAATTACGCATATAAAAATGCGAATAATGCAATTCTGAATATCATTTGAGTATTCCCATCCTTTCAGGATTCATTTTAAGTCATTTCATCCTAATAATCAACACTTAAACTCTTTATACTGTCTAGAACATGATTCATATCTTATTTATTCACAAAGATTGGATCATACATAGTAATTTCGCATATAAATCACAAATAAATGCAATTCTGAGTATAATTTCAACATTCAATCGTTTCTGGATTCATTGTAAGACATTTCATCATACTACTCTGCATTTAAACTCTTTATACTATCTAAAATAGGATTCATACATTATTTATTCAAAAAGATTTGATTATACATTGTAATTACGCATATAAAGTGCAAATAATGCAATTACGAGTGTCATTTGAGCATTTCAATCGTTTCTGGATTCATTCTAAGTCATTTCATCACAACAATCTATATTTAAACTCTTTATGCAATATAGAAAATGATTCATATCTTATTTATTTGAAAAGATTGGACTATACATAGTAATTACGCTCTGAAAGTGCAAATAATGAAATTTTGAGTATCATTTGAGCATTTCAATTGTTTTTGGTTTCATTCAAAGTCATTTTAACACAAAAATCTACATTTAAACTCTTTATGCTGTGTAAAATATGATTCATATCTTATTTATTAAAAAAAATTGACTTATACATAGTAGTTACACATATAAAGTGCTAATAATGCAATTCTGAGTATCATTTGAGCATTTCAATTGTTTCTGAATTCATTCTATGACATTTCGTCATAATAATCTACATTTAAACTCTTTATACTATTTAGAATATGATTCATATCTTATTTATTCAAAAGATTGGATTATACACAGTAATTACGCATATAAAGTGCAAATAATGCAATTTTGAGTATCATTTGAGCATTTCAATCGTTTTTTGGTTTATTCTAAGTCATTTTATCACAATAATCTACATTTATACTATTTATAATGTCTAGAACATGATTCATATCTTATTTATTTAAAATTATTGTATTATACATAGTAATTACGCATATAAATTGTAAATAATGCAATTCTGAGTATCATTTGTGAATTTCGATTGATTCTGGATTCATTTTAAGTCATTTTATCACAAAAATCTATATTTAAATTTTTTATACAGTCTATAATATGATTCATATCTTATTTATTCAAAAATATTGGATTATACATAGTAATTAGGCAAAAAAAAAATGCAAATAATGCAATTCTGAGTATCATTTGAGAATTTCAATCATTTCTGGATTCATTTTAAATCATTTTGTGACAATAATCTACATTTAAGCTCGTTATATTGTCTAGAATATGATTCATATCTTATTTATAAAAATATTGTATTATACGTATTAATTACGCATATAAAGTGCAAATAATGCAATTCTGAATTCATTTTAAGACATTTCATTACAATAATGTACATTTAATTCAACTTTCATTATGTCACTATTCTCTATTTCCTTTCTCATAAAAAAATGTCCCAACAAAAAAAGAGTTTAGTGGAGATAATTGAAAAGGAAAACAAGCCGACACTTTTTGTCCCCTCTTATTGTAAATCTATTTGAGTAATGCTATAATCAAATGCGTTTGACGTTAAACACGATTATAGACTCAACTATTGAAATTTCAAATTACCAATCCGAACAACTAAATATGATCTTCATATCAAAATATTCTTAGAGACCAAATTTTATAATTTTTTTTTAATTTTTTAACTATTTTTCCAGATTTTTTAAAATTGGAGGGTTCAAAATTAATTAGATTGAAGATTTTCTAAAATTCAAAACAAATAGTAGAAAAACTAAAAATAATATAAAATTTGATCTCCAAGGATATTTCATTATGGAGAACAAATTGAACAGTTCAGATCGGCCGGGATAATCTCGAAAATTGAGATCCAATTGCGTTTGACTCTAGCATTACTCAATCTATTTAACATTTTCAATACTATTAGTATTTTTTTTCAAGTTTTATCAAGAAAAACTATTCCTATAGTATTTTCTGAACATAATAAATTAATAATTAGAAAAAAGTACTCATGTGGTAATTAAAAAGAATGCTAGACAAAGAGTAACGCTAAGTTGTAAAGAAAAAAGAGTAACGCTAAGCTGTGATGGCGTGAGAAAGTCATTATTATTTTTTTATTTCTATCAACTGCATATGTGTTATGTTCCGTGACGGAATAATATAAAGGATAAGAATAATTATCACTATTGTTATCGCTAATACGTTACAAAATTATAAAGACAAACTCGAATTCAAAGCATAACTCTTGTTATCGCGAATAAAAAGTCATCTAGAAAACTTAAGACCATTTCTATCCTAGATTTACTCCCTCCTCTAACTAAATATATTTTAATTAATTGATCAAGTTAACATAATTAACTTATAGCCAACTAATTACCCTCTGTAAATAATAATAACATATCTGAAATGATTATTTTATTTCTCTGATGTGGTCATTCTAATTATAACGCAGATTACTTTGCTTGTATAGTAACATTAATTGGTCAATTTAAAGAATGCCATTATAAACAATTTTTTTGATCTAATCATGCTAACTAGTATGTTAATATGATTGATTAGATCATATGGAATACTAATTAGTGTACTTTGTTTCCTAATATAAGCTAACTGCTAGTCTAGTGCCGTAAAATGTATCTTTAACTATATTTCCAATTCTCAGACGAAGTGCGTGCTCCTATTCTTTTGTTAGAATTTGTAATGGAAGATATATGGAAATTTTACTAATGAGGCGTAACAAAAATTGAATCACTTTTCAACAATCATTTCTAGTAACTCAAAAGAGCTAAATAATCAATTCAGAACACCTTGCAAATAAAAGCTCCACATAACTTGTATAAAAATGTTAGTTCATTGCATGTTTTGAAGAGCATTAATTGAAATTTTTATATTTGTAGTCAATGATAAATTTTTCATGAAGATATCAAAATTTCATTTGAATTGTATTCCGATAATTTACAGTCTAGAATTATTTATTGAAATTTGTGAAAGTTTTTTTTTTTTTTAGACAAGCTGGATAGAGGCTATCCAGTACAGTAACAGAAAGAAAACAAAATGAAAACAGAGAAACTGAAACTGAAGAAGCTAACAACATTTTAAAAAAATGGAAGACTCTTGTACAATCCAATCTTGTACAGCACTGCTATTTCTTCTTTCTCCACGGAACACTCTATTGTTTCTTTCAAGCCAAATCCCCCACAGAGCTGTTGACAGTGTTGCAACAGAAGAGAAGTTGAATTGCTGCAAGTCACAAAGGTGTGCCAGTAAAGTTCTGATGTCAGTCCGATGGTGGAGTTGTACTCCTAATCTTGTCCAAATATCAATAGAAAAAGAGCAGTCACAAAACAAATGGTTTGCTGTTTCCAGTAAGCAATGCTGACACAAGTGACAGAAATGCTGTAACTGAATGTTGCGCTTAATTAGTTGCTCTTGGGTTAGTAACCTGTTGTGTGCAAGCAGCAACAGGAAAAACTTGATGTTCGACGGCACTTTGAACTTCCAAATGGTAGGGTAAGCAAAACTTGTCTTTCCAGCTCTAACCAGAGCATTGTATATCGAAGAGGAAGTGTATTGACCATCAGATCGCCAATTCCAGTGAAGTGAGTCAGGGCCCTCTTGGAATTGAATTGATTGAGCAGATTCAAAAACTAAAGCTTGACAAAAATTCATTGGGTTGGGGATCAACTCAAGCCACCTGGGAATAGCTTGTCTAACTGTCAAGAGTCTGGTGCTAAAAGGCGGTTGTGTATTGGAGTAGAGGGAAAGGGGAGTACCCCCCCAATTATCGAACCAAAAGAGAGTGTTTTTTCCATTGGTGATTGTTGCTCTGACAGAAAATTGGAAATATAACCTCAGCCCCTTCAACTTTTTCCAGAAATAAGACCCGTTAAAGTTAACCCAAGCCAAAGGAGGAGAATGGACATGCAACCTGCCATACAATTGTCGTGCAAACTTATACCACATGGATTCAGTGTTGTTATATAACCTCCACCACCACCTCAAAAGCAAAGCGATGTTATGAAGTTTCAGGTCACACAAACCAAAGCCACCAAGTTATTTTTGGTAAACACACCCTGTCCCAAGCGATTAAATGAATTCCCTGACCACTTGAGTGAGATCCTTTTCAAATAAAGTTACGCCTTATTTTGTCAATCTCTTTTATGACCCAAGTCGGAAAAAGAAAGCAAGACATAAAGAAAACCGGAATAGTGGAGAGTACTGATGAGGTAAGGACGACCCTTCCAGCTCTTGAGAGAAGAGAGCACTTCCAACCCGCTAGCTTGTGTCTAACATCCTCAATTAGTTTCTGGAAGCACTCCCTCTTTTTTTTTTTTTGTGAAAGTTGTTTTGACAATTTACACTAGGCGAGTCAAAGCGTCAAATTGACGGCAATAACAAGGTCCTACTTACAGCGAAAATTGTTTTACCACGTGGTAGAACAAGTTCAGGCAAAACTTGTCACACTAAAATTGATTCCAGTAGCCAGTCCGCGCCAGCTCAACAGTTTTGTACTATTAAACTGCCTTGACTCCCTGCTATTCGGAGATTGTGATACGTGGCATCATTCTCATCCAACGGTTTAGACTGAAGGTTAGAAAAATGCGAAGAGGAGAGAGGTTACTGAAATACTGACATGGTAAATTTCTTATCTTTTTTTTGTATTTATTCATTAGTGTTACAGTGAAACAACATACTATTCATAAAAAATTAGATATATTATTATTACGACTACAAAAAATAAAATCTTGAAGAAAATTGCATGCTCATATAAAATATTATTATATTATAATTAAATACTAATTTCAAGGTTAATCATGTTTGTAAAGTATTAACAATGCTAGAATTTAATTACCAAAGGATTGGGTCATTTCATTTTCAAACATTATAGGAATCTTTTTGTGATTGTTAATTTAATTAAGAACTTGGGAATCCGATCTTTTTCTGAATAATTGTGAATTAATAATAATGCAAGGGCCTCAACCGTCAGCCATCATCCAACTCCAATAGGAATTTAACAATCCAGTTCCACCGTTGGATTCCAAAGCTTGCCACGTGTAACGATCTGATATAACAGAACGATCCTATAAATCCGTACACTCAGAGAGAAACCTTCCCATTATTTCTTGCTTCCAAGTTCCAACTCTTCACTCCCTTTCTCTTCTCTCTCTCTCTCTCTCTCAAGAAAAAAGCTTGAAACTTGTGAAGAAACCAAAGGCGCTCCGATCGATTCTTCCCCAAACGATACGAGAGGTTCGTTTCGTTTTCGTACTCAGTTATTGCGTCTCGTTTCCAAGATCTAAGATTCGATCTTTCTTGCATTTAGTTCTCTTTTATTGGGGGGTTTTCGATGATGTAGGATTGTTAGATCGAGTCTCTATTTGGTTTAGGTAATATTACAATGGTACATTGCGTTTCTTGATGATTTGACACTCGCTTCTTGATTAAATTAATCTAATCTTGTTAGTTCATGAAAAAGTACTTGACTTGAGTTCAGTTTGGTGCAACGATTGAAAATACGAAGACTGACATCGATTGCCTTTTATTTTGGTTTTGATTGATATTTGTATTATAGAAGATGGTGATATAAGTTCTTAAAGCTCAAATCTTAGATTCAGATTGCAAAATAATAATTTGAATTTTTTGGGAGAATTTCTAGCTCAGTATTTGTCGTAGATCTGCTGAAATAGAGTTTGATACTTTGATTTGCTATATAGTTTCGTAATACATAATTGAGGTACCAAATTGTTAGAAAGGTAGATAGCCACACCATAACGGTATCAAGAAATCTTAATCTCACACTTTTGGAGCAATTTGGTAAGAGTTGTATGTAGTCTTGTAGATGAGTGCATTCTTGCACTCGGTTGCTCACAACTAAAGCATGATGTGTTTTTAGATTTAAGCCAGAAACTCTCTTAATTTCCAATTTTTTTTCTTGTGAGCAAGACTTTTTTTGTGTCTATATTTTTCTTTTGATTTATTTGAGTTAAATTTGTCCCTAATTGCGATTTTATGTTATATTTGGTAAAACTGAGGATCAATGAGTATAAATTGTAACTAGATAGATTCTATATATATAAGCATTGTAAGCCTTAAAAGTAAGATTTGGTCATACATGACTGTTTGGAACCAGTACTAGTTAAACTAGTTGTGAAGTTCTCTGACACTTGCTTCTCCTCTGTTCAATTCTCAGGCCAACTTAGTTCTATCTACCA
Source organism: Rhynchospora pubera (assembly GCA_028095005.1). Taxonomy (NCBI): domain Eukaryota; kingdom Viridiplantae; phylum Streptophyta; class Magnoliopsida; order Poales; family Cyperaceae; genus Rhynchospora; species Rhynchospora pubera. Next base: position 333,325,204 of record CM051460.1, read on the forward strand.
TGTCTTCGGATGATAATGCAATCTCTTCTAAGATACAATCTGACACCCCTTCAGATGATAATGGTGCAACATCTTCCGAAACACCACTTGACACGACTTCAGCTAATACCGGTTCAACCTCTTCCAAAAGATCTGATGCACCTTCAGTCGATGATAATGCATCCTCTTTCCAGAAACAACTTGCCATTGACTTGGTCCAGACTGTACTATCAAAAGGAGATCTCTCTAAATGGGCAGAATCAGCCCACATTGAGCGGCACAGGTCACTTGATGTATACCACGACTTCCAATTGAAGAGCCACAATAACCTAAACATACAAGAGAAGAGTATCTGTGAGGGTGAAAACTCTGGTGAAAGTGGGTCGATTGCTGCAACACCAGGGCCCATGTCAGGATTGGAGCCATGCCCTTTATTGATTGAAGCGTGGAAGGAGTTGAGCAAAGCTGTGGTTAACTTCGAAAATGAACCAGTCGGTACTGTTGCTGCTCTTGATACAGCTAAAGATTCGCTTAACTATGACCAGGTGTTCATTTTTATATTTTTACGAACTTTTAATTTACCTCTGACAGAAGTTGTTCATCACATCACTTGGCCTGGCCACATCGTATAGAGAACTGAATTCATACTAATACTTTTCCACTTTATTTGAAAATCTTCCCATAAAATACTTCTTTTCAGTTATTAATTTATTTCCAATTTACAAATATTGTAACTTTTGTCTTTAACATCTGTAATAGGTCTTTGTTCGGGACTTCATACCGGCTGGCCTAGCATACCTACTGAAAAGGGAGCCTCAAATAGTGAAGAAATTTCTCTTGAAAACAGTACGACTTCAATCCGCAGAGAAGAAAATTGACCAATTTAAACTTGGTGATGGTGTTATGCCGGCAAGTTTCAAGGTGTGCCACCAAAATGACTTGAATACTAAAGAAGCCATAGTAGCTGATTTTGGGGAGAGTGCTATTGGTCGGGTCGCACCAGTTGACTCAGGCTTTTGGTGGATCATTCTCCTGCATGCATACACCAAGTCAACTGGAGATACAACACTTGCGCTGTGTTCACCAATTCAGAATGGTATTCGGCTTATTCTTGCCTTATGCTTGTCAGAAGGATTTGATACATTCCCTACTCTTTTGTGTGCTGACGGGTGTTGCATGATTGATCGCAGAATGGTATGTTCTCTCTGTTTCCTCTCTATATGTTTTTCATATATACTTGATCAGTCAGTTTCAGTATTCAATAAAATTAAGCTGCTGTCAATTTACTAATTGAACAAATGCCTTCTAATGCAGGGAGTTTATGGGTATCCAATAGAAATACAGGCCCTTTTCTTCATGGCCTTGCGGTGCGCAAGCAAATATTTACAGCACCAAAAAGATGGAGAAGACCTAATTGAACTGATCAACAAGCGCCTTCAAGCTTTAAGTTATCACATCCGAGAGTACTTCTGGCTTGACCTCCCACAACTAAATAATATATATCGGTACAAGACCGAAGAGTATTCCCACACAGCTGTCAACAAATTCAATGTTATGCCTGACTCATTGCCGGAATGGCTCTTTGACTTCATGCCAAGAAAGGGTGGATACTTCATAGGGAATGTGAGCCCATCCCGCATGGATTTCAGATGGTTTTGTCTGGGTAACTTTGTGGCAATTCTGTCTTCTCTGGCAACAAGTGAGCAGAGTAAGGCAATAATGGATTTGGTGGAGGAAAGGTGGCAAGAGCTGGTGGGGGAGATGCCTCTTAAGGCGTGCTACCCAGCAATGGAGAACCATGAGTGGCAGATTGTTACTGGTTGTGATCCGAAGAATACCCGCTGGAGTTATCACAATGGTGGATCCTGGCCAGGTATTACTTTCTTCATCATTTATCTGTTTCGGAAATCTGTGCAAGTGTGTGTTTAATAATTAAACATGACATGAAAGATGAAACATATATATAGTGTGCATTCTCAATTAGACATGGCATGAAAGATGAAACATATATATAGTGTGTAGAAATCAGCAATAGATAGTTATGCACACATGCAATACTGTCAGCCACTCCTGCAAATGCCTTTTTTTCTTTGAAGTAGCTACAATAGTATCTCATGTTGATGTCAAACCAGAAACAAGAAAAATTAAGAGCGTGCACGCTATTAAATAAAAGAAAAAGATATTGTAGGTGGTCACTAGAAAATACCAATGCTTGTTATATGTAATTGAATATTAAAAAATAGTATATAGCTATATTAATTCTGTTTGAGTTGTAGTTTGGAGCATTTTTCATTTATTGATCACTATATTCTGTTTTAGTGTGCTGATTGATTTCCAGCACATCCAAATGACTGAACCAAGTAAGAAAGAAGTAAACTGAGAAGAAGGCTTTCTATTATTCTAAATCCTATTATGATTCGATTTTGTAGTGCTGCTCTGGCTGCTGACTGCAGTTTGCATCAAGACGGGTCGGCCCCATATTGCTCAGAAGGCAGTAGAACTAGCTGAACGGAGACTGATGAAGGACAAATGGCCTGAGTACTATGATGGAAAGCGAGGCCGGTATGTCGGGAAACAGGCGCGCAAGTTCCAGACCTGGTCAATTGCCGGCTACATAGTGGCAAAAATGATGCTAGAAAATCCAAGTCTTGCCTCTATAATCACTCTAGAAGACTACTGCCAGGGGAGGGCCCGCCCCGTTCTTCGCAGATCTCGATCCTGGAGCTGTTCAACTGATAAGCCAAAACCGATGTACTAATAATCAAGAGAAAGCTTAGATGATTCTGATTGATAGTGCTTTTGTTGTTTTGTTGGGGAAAGATGGATTGGTTGATCTCTTATTTGAAATAAGCGAAACCAGTGATAGTTGGTACTATTTTCACAGCTTTTTTATCGGATAGTTCAAATGCTAGTACTTGATATTTTTTCTTCTGGTTATTTTCTTACAGTATTCTGAAATTTTAACCAGAAATGGTAAACCGAGATAATATTGTTTTTTCTTTATTAAAATAAATTGTCTCCGTGAAAATCATCTGCGAGTGACTTTTGTCACTTTTGATATCTGTTTATTATTATACTAATAATTAATTAGATGTGCATTTAGAAATTATAGGATAAGAATTCAGATTGTGTGTATACAATAGTTCATAATGAATTTTCAAAATCATACTATTATTTATGCCTTACATTTATTATTATTCTCTAGGTAATAAAATTGTACTAGACATTTTTTACTAGTTAATAGACAAAAGGCTATCCTAATTAATTATCGCTTACAATGACACAATGTCCCCCAATTGAGCGCAGTTTGTATTTTACAAAAGTGACTTTGAATTTACAATAACTAGCCAAACATTCGCGTTCCACGCGATTAGTATTTGACAAAAATCAGCCTTTTAATTATTTATTTTTGTTTTTAGCAAGCAACTATAGATCTCCTAATATCAAAAATAATTTAAAACAAAATTTTAGAAATATAAGCTATAAAAAATATATACGGTTGGATTATGTGAAATTTTGGAAGAATATCGATAAAATTTCATCCAAAATGATCAGTAAAAAACTTGCACAACAAAATAAAAGTAAAAAAAATGCCAAGAAATAAAAAAAAGTCAAAAAAAAAAAAAACTAAATCACTTGATTTTATGTAGTCTATGCCAATTCAATAATATATAGAAAAATATATTTGTACGACATAATTACAATTAATAATAACCATGATAAGATGTATCAAGCAAAACTTGTAACGAAATATGTCAAATCCAATAAGAAAATGGATCGATTAAAAAATTAGAAAAAAAATTTTAATCCGAAATTGAAAAAATATTAAGCTGATTATTTTATAATTTCATAAGAATATTAATTAAAATTTAATGCAACAATTACTGTGGAAAGACTTGTAAGCAATTAAACAAAATAATAAAAAAAAAATAGAATACTTAAACTAAAATTATTCATGAAAAGCACTTTGGAGTTAAAATATTTATAAAGCTCAAAACTTACTTGCAATATTTACCTACAAATAATTAAATGATAAATGATACAAATTAATTTGGACAATAAAATTCTTCGAATTTTATGCACACTCTTTTATTCTTGTTTTTGTAAAATAGAGATGATATTTGACCCTACTTGCAATATACCACCAATACTTAAAAAAAATGGCTAATTAGATGCATTTTACTTGGTCCGTTTATTATGTACTATCATGAATTATTTATGCCATTAAAATATAAACATATTAACTAATATACCACCAATTCTTATATAAACATATTAACTAATAAGATATTTCTTTATGATTATTCCCAATATATCGTAATAAATTCATCAAATTAATAAAATATAGCAACAAAAATAGATGCTAATGTATGCAATTATAAAAATAATACATTAAGGATGTAATTGATCAATATAATACATTTATCAATCAATACTATTTAAATTATGTAAACATTTATAGATATATTGATATATTAACATTGAGAACGTTATATAGATACATTTATTTTTGTAATGTTTTAAGACTATCTGTAAAATTTTAAAAAAAAAATCTAGAAAAAGCTTCCAAATAACTAAACAAAAGTGAAAAGATAAAAAATAGAAATCTGTAAAAAAAATTATATCACTTTGATTCCATATAATTTATGCCGATCAATATATTATCATATAAAAAATATTTTCTTGTAATATAATTATAATTAATAATAGTCAAATTAAAATATATCAAGCAAAAGATGTGATAAAATAATTTGTATCTCAAAATATAAACAAATTAAGAAGATTTACAATTTAAATGAAAAAAATTTCATGCAAAAATACTTTTGTAATGACTTCTAAACAATTAAAATAAAAAACTAAAATTATGAAAATTGTTTTATGTAATAAAGGAAAGTATTGGGTCTAAAAAAAGATACATGAAATATGGTTCGAAATAGAGAAAAATGGAAGGGTCCAACTGAAAATTCATTTAATATCCCTCTACCCTCTTCCCCCATGCACGCTGTGGCTGCAGCTGCTGGCCCTTTTCCTTACATTTTTGCATTTTTGTATGAACCTATAAATAACTTTTCATGTTGCCATTGAGAAAAATGTTGTATGGGATTTGTTACATGGAATTACATGGGATATTAGATAAACAATCCTAAAAGAATGCACATGGGGTCAGCTTGTTTTCTCATTTATTTTATGTTGAGGATTCTAAATAGCTGTTTTAGTTGCATTCGAAAATTGAAAGTTAGATAAACCCTTTACACAAAAGACCATACGAATGTGATGCCGAAAATGCCAAAGAGACACTGTAGAAAAGCTCCCTAGCTTTGAAGTATTTTTTGATCTGTTATATGCCTATGATATAAATGATTTGTAACTCCTAAACATTTTCCAATAATAAAAAGCGGTTGAAACAGCTGCACGATTTTTGCCGCGCCGCATAGGAGATTTCTAAAGTTTCTTCCGTACTATCCCAAATCCCACCTCCCCACCCTTCTCCGACCTTGGCCGACTGCCACCCTCCTCTCTCTACCACAAGCAAGTGAAAATCCTAGGCGCCTCCCCTTTCTTCTTTCTTTCTTCTTTTTTTTTTTCATTTTTCTTTTGCTTTTGGACGAGTTTCTCTTTGTTTTTCTCTTCGGCGACTAGGTGACCGGTGCTTCTCGCACATGTCCTTCTCTACCTCTTTCGGTTTGGTAGTGTGGTCGGCAATTGCGGTGTGGTCATGATCGTGGTGCGATTTTGGTGCAGCCAGCGATTGTACTAATCGTGTGGATGGTTCGGTCTTAGGAATGGTTTAACCATTGTTATGATACAGTCAGCGATGCGGCGTGGTGTGGAGCGGCCATCGGGATGTAGTGTAGTTGTGGAGGCGTTGCGACTGTTGCTACTGCTGCTACTGCGATGCATTGCGGGGAATTGCGGTGGTTGGAAAATGGTGTGATCGACAAATGTGTTTTGACCATGGCTGTATTGAGGCAGCTGTGTGTTTGGATGTGGTCGGCTTTGTGGCCGCAGCCATGTGTTTGGGTGCGATCTTGGTTTTCGTTGCAGCAGTCTTATGTTTGGGTGTGGTCGACGGTATTGCGGCAGCCATGTGTGTGGTGTGGTCGGCGACTGTGCTATGTGACCTAAATTATGATGCGTTGTGGTCTTCGATGAGATGCAGGGAAGCTCGTGTGCTCTGTGCCATGGTGAGGGCAACAATGTCTGTTAGGTTTAGGCAGGGTTAACTGAGGTTATATAGGTACGGTATTAGTACCGTCCAAGTTGTAAACTTGTTGGTAGTTTACGGTTGGGTTATAAACTCGTTAGGAGTCTACCTTGTTTTTAGTTTTTGGTTCCGTACCAGTATTATTACTGGTATTTGTGCGAGTTCTGAATTTTATATTGTTCCTTTTGTAACTTTTTTTTAAATGAAAATCGCTAGCTTTTTTTGCTAGCCCTCAAAAAAAAAAAAAAAAAAAGATATTTGATTTGTACATTCAACATTGTGAAATCTTCCAATCACTGCATACCTGTAGCTTAATTGCGAATTCCGGTACTGATTACGTATCTTTGAATTTTCATTTCTAAGTAGAACAACATGTTCCTTTCAAATGAGATTTGCACGTGGTAAGGTTATTGAAACTCTTAAGTTCTTTTTTTTTTAAAAAAAACTTATAGTCTTACCGTATTAGTTTTTCTCCGTCCAGAATTCTTTTGTTTTATTATTTGTCTGATAAACTTTTCAGAGACTGTGAAAACTCTCCGTCGATAATTCTAATTTAAAATTTTCGGCGCCTAATACAGTAATACCTGATTCTGTTGAACTTTCAAAAGTCAGCAACTTGCACTGAAGGAGCTTTAGGCCGAAAAGCTAATTTTGTGAATTTGTGATGTTGCAACTTGAAAAGAAGGCAGATGCAACAATCCGGTTTAGGCCTTTTGGGCCTGAGTTACAAAATTCAGGACCGTCACCCATTTATTGGGGTGAATCAATATAGTTTTGGTCATGACGGATTGACGGTACGGTTTGGCATTTTCTCCGATCATCCTTTTTGGAAATCTCTCAACCAGATTCATTCTAAAAATCTAGCCGTTCATTTTAAAATCCACACAAATACCAATCTCAATGCAGGAAAATAATTGGAAATTCATTTGAGGTGTTTATATGATTTGTTTAATTTGATGATTTCACTATTAATTGAATAACGCTTTATTGCTTAACAAAGCATTGTAGCCTAATTCATTAATTTAAGATTATTCAGCTAATATTTATTTCTTAATTTGTTGAAATTTTATTTCAGAACTATATTTAAGGTAAATTGCTCAATTCATACTGAATCAGCGATCGACAACTGACATCATTAAAAAAAAAAAAAAAAGCATCGAGCCAACTCTTCATGCTTACGTATTAAAAAAAAAAAAAACTCTTCATGCTTACGAAATTTTATTACGGTTCTCCAACATGCATGGACCTAACAGTAATAATTCATTTTCTTAGGTATCCAACACATAACAAGACATACACTTAGAAGTCTTACATAATTCATTCATAAAAACTATAAGGAACCATATATTCTAGCGAGTGAAAGAGTAATAAATGGTCCAGATGTAGAGGGCCAAAGAGGAGCCTACTAACACCACAAGCGCAGTCACAGCGCGAATTGTAGCCTCCCGGCCACATGAAAGTAGTCCAAGTTTGATCTGAATCACATAAACTAATGACAGAAGCAAAAATATGCAACCTAAGATTGATCCAACTCCTACGCAAATCATGCCAAGCGATAGAACTTTTGTGTTGACCTCGGCCTCGAACGCCTCATCCGGGTCGTTGCTGTTGATCAGGTTCATAGCCAGTTTCAGACCCTGTGTTTTTTTTTTAATTAAGGTGTGTTAATAACTTAATATAGACTAAAATCAAAAGGACTTCGGTTAAGTTTAGATCTTAAATTTTAGTTCTAGTACTTGTAATCCAGCCATAGTACTTCTAATATATATTGCATCCAAACTTTCTAATTAATTCTCCAACTAAGTCAGTGTAAATTAAATTGATGATGTAAGATTTGAACTCTATCCACACATGGATGGTGAAAGTTATAACCTGTGCAACGAGGCTGGAGAAGAGGAAGAAACTAAAGGAGATGACCTCAAACACTATAACACTCCGCACCATGTCCATCCCTGCACTGCAGGAGGAGAGAGAGTTGTTGCTGAGTGAGGAAGCAGATGTCAGAGATATCCCAACAAAAACTGCCGCCGTGAAAAGCGAGTTGGCACTCACCACCTCGTCGAGTGCCATGACATGGATGCTTGTTGTGCTACTGTCATTGTTCTTTGCCTGAGTTCCTTGACTATTTTAGCTCAAGAAAAATTTAATTATATATCAGTGAGCAACATCGATCATTGATTTTTCAAGGAAAAATACAAATAATCCAATGCCACCTTTTCTTTTGTTTTTATTTTGAAGAATTGACACCTATAACCATGAAAGAATGGTACCGAAATTTTGTTAAGGAATATAATTATGGAACTTTTAAAGTAATTGTAATCACAATTCTGGTTTCAAAAGTTGTAAATTTCAGCACTATGCAACGTTGTTATTTGTTATGCATAGAAATTGAGCACGAAATATGTCGTGCAGTTTTTGAAATCAAACTACAAGCATCCGGGTTTTGGTACTAACTACTAACGAAAGACTAGTTACAAAGCAAAAAAGCCAAGTGAAAAAAGACAAAAGGAAAAAAGGTGAAGGCCTTACCTGGCCATTAGTTAGAGAAAAGTAACTAAATCGTTGAAGTTGTTCGAGGTGTTATGTGGTTTTGAATGGTGCAGTGAAGTGGAGTGTGGGGGAGAACGAGAAAGAGCTAGCGTGAAGTGGAGTGTAAGAGAGAGAAAGAGGTTGGAGTAGGATAAGACCAAGAGACGTGATGTATTCATACTTTGGTAATCCGCTCTTTAGAGTTTTAATAATTTAATCAGTAAATTATGTGTACTATTTAGACCATTGTGGTTTTTCTTTAATTTGTTTGTTACCTATTATTTCTAAAAGCATTTACGGAGCCAAAAGATTTTTAAACGGGGCACTAAAAATTAAATAATTAATTTTGTAGGAATATCAACCACAATAAATTAAAGTAACATTATATAAATATATGAATTTTTAAAACTATGAGGTCAACACAATTGAATTAAAGTCATACTTTTATCAGGGTCAATATAATTAGAAAAATTATGCAAAATTATTGATGAGGAAAAAGAATAGGAGATATTACAATCTATAAGTTAAATTTAAATTTGTACCATGAGTAGCGTCAAGCCGCACAAGAGAGGTAAATAACTATAGCTCTCTCATCAGGTTAATACTGTAATTACTTTGATATTTTTTATGTTTTAGTGCGCACTAGTCTTAATTTATTCGTCCAATAATCAAGATTCAAAAGTTAGGTCAGAAAAAACTCAAAATCGACTTTTTAATCTTTACCCAATTAAAGGATTTGATAGAGACTTACGTAACAGTAACATGATAAATTATTGTGAGAACTAAAGTCCAGCTGTAATTTTATAGTAATAAAACACATAAGCAAAGTATGACGAAAATGTGAACTAAAGTATTGTATGATCTGAAACTTTAATTTTCCCAAAAGAGAAACGAGATGTTCGTTTATGAAGTGTACACTGAGCCCAAATTTCGGCCCAAAATTAATGCTGGCCATTTATGCATTTCTATTACTTCCAATGATTGAATGAGTTTAGAAACAAAGGTTGCCAAATTATAATTATATAAATTATAAATATAATTATAATATAATATTAATATAAAGATATAAAGATAGAGGAGGCAGCTGTGTCTGTGGTTAATACAAATAAACGATAACGGTTTAGCAAACATGAGAGACATACAGATAATACACGAAAATTTCTACCAGTGGAGCCTTGGATGAGCCTCCAATCACTACAAAAAAGATGGTCTTTACATAGACTTCATAGCTAGACTTTTTTATTTATGTTAATTATTTTTCTATTGGTAGATTTATTTGATGCATTAAATCTAGCAATTTTTTTAGCAAGACTCAATTTCCTATCAATAGCTCCTTAAAAATCTAGCAAGTTATTTTTGATAGACTTTTCGAATCTTGTAATATCTAATGTAGCAACAATAAATTGCTAGACTTTTTTAAATTGCTACACTAGATATTACAAGATTAGAAAAGTCTAGAAAAAATAAATTGCTACATTTCTAGATTTAGTACATCAATTGAATCTAGCAATAAAAAAAATAAATCTAGCAATAGATCAATGTCCAACATAAATAAAAAAGTATAGCAATAAAAATCTATGTAAAAACCATTTTCTTATAGTGAGTTTGCTCTCAACCAGTCATGTAAGCAAGTAACTAGCAAATTAAAGAAGAGAGAACCTGACTGCATGACCGAAGGACACCTAAATTCAAAACTACAATCCTCCCTTAAACCACCACCAACCCATGCAACTTATTACAAGAATAATAATCTGAATATTATATAATAACAAAGCACAATTACCTATCTATCAAACAAACTACATATAGGTTTGGCGTTTCAGGGATGGAGTATAATAAGAGTAAGCTGATGCAGCCAAGGAGGGGCGACACGTTAAATCTTTGACAGTTTGTTTTGTATCTACTTTTCTGTGAAATGGAAAAGTGGTGGAAGGTTTCCTTCCATTTATATCAGAAAAAACAAAACTACATCTGATATATTGTGTTATTAATGACCTCTTGAAAAGTCATTTCTATGCAATCAGCCAAACTCCTTTTTGAGTTCTTCACAATTTTTCTTGTTTTCATTTACAAAGTCGACTGTCCATTTCTTAACTATAGTTCCTACAACTAGTTTCATATATATTTAACTAAGGGTCGCTCACCATATGTTTTATATAATAATGCATCAGCTTTGGAGGTAGATTTTTTTTTAAGCTTTTCTTTTCTTTTCTGTTTTTTTTTGTTGTTCCTCTTTCTCTTCCTTGTATTTGAAGGCTCTGTTATATCCTTTACTACCAGCTCAATATCTGGCTTCGACCACTGTATGCTTTTCTTTGCATGTTGAGTTACTGCAATCGTAGTTTCTGAAGCGCGGGATGTGTTATCAAATACTTTCTTTGACTCTGATACTTGTGCATTTCCAGATATAATCCTAGGCTTTTATTCCCTTTGCATTTTTGGATTGAATTTTGATGGTCTGGTATGAGAAATTGGATTTACAGAAGGAGAAGATAAATAGTTTGTGACTAAAAATTGAAGCTTTTAATTTGTTTCTGCAAAATTGCAGGATGCAACTGCCAAACTGGAGGTGGTGTGAAGGGTGGAACTGGACCTCTTAAGTGGTTATTATAAGAAGCCAAGTTGAGATTGACATAATTTTGTAGAAAAAAATTATAATTATATTGATATAAATGCATTGCTTCAAATTTAAGGGAAAAAAATCAATTTATGACGTATCTGAATTAGTTATAAAAAATATTATGGCAATCATGAATATTAAAATGATGATCATTGAAATTCTTATTAGAACTTGAGAGTCAAAATTCTCGGCTTGGTCGCATCAGCGAAAGGCAAAGGCTTCTACCAAATTTATTAATGATTCGTTACATGTTTAATTTTATATTGCTTAGCTTTATGAATATGATTCAGAATACAGTGCGTATGTGTCAACTCATGTGGTGTACCGTGTATTGGAGTATCTTTCGAGCTCACCTCTTGTATATTTGCATTTATACTTAACTAGAATGAGAGATATTTAATTTGGCGTAAATTGGTATCCTTCTAGATCTCATGTAAATTCTCTCTAATAGCTATCAGTAATATCTAACACATTTTCTAATAACGAGAAAATTAATAGTCATGACAACCAAAAGAATAAAAATAGTGTTCTTATTTCATTCACAGAGTTTGATCTGTACCACAATTGCAATTGAAAGAAAAAAGAAGACGCCACCAATAACTGAGCCTATTGCAGATCCAATCATGGCAAGCTTGAAAATTACTAAACTGACATTGGTCTTGAATGCTTCATGCTGGTCTTTGCTATTTATTACATGTACAGCATGCTTTAAACCCTGAAAACATCAATCAGATGGCTATAAAACACGATTACTCACAAGATTTTTCATAATAAAGGCGATTAGTGCAAAAAAGTTAAAACTTTTTTATTTAGATGATGCTAACAAAAACCAGTACTTAATTACTTCCCACCTATTTTTAAATTACTGAGAAGAATTAATGTGTCACAATTACAGAAAATAATAGGATCTAATTGTAAATAGTGCCCTAACATAAACCACGAGAGTTCAAAAAGAGGGGCTTGTTAAGTAAGGACTTCTGTTTTCTTCCATTTCCTCATAAGATAAATTAAAATGTTCATTGGATGAAACTATAAGCTAACTTGAGCTTTAAAAAAATGTGATTCTTAATTTCTTACTAGTGTGACGAGGCTGGAGAAGAGGAAGAAGCTAAAAGAGATCACCTCGAACACAATAAGGTTGCGAGCCTGATCATGACTGGCATTGCATGATGGCTGGGTATTGCTACCTAGCACCACTGTCGGGGCAACAGAGAGGCCGACGAGCACCGCTGCAGTTGCGAGGGAATTGGCTCCTAACATTTCATCTAGCGCCATGATATGGATGCTGGTCTTGCCAGCATCTGCACTACTATTATGGACGGAACTGTCAATCACATATAATGAGTAATTGGAACTATGATAGTAAAGATTTATGTCCTAATGTTTTTCAATCCTGAAAATACACAAAATTTTGGCTGAAACAAAAGATCCATTATTCTTAATGCTTTTATAATATGTAAATTGGAAAAGTATATTTCTACCATAAATATACCATAAAAGATGATTGAGGATATGAAATATCAGGGTACAATAAGCACAAGGATTAAAGTAAAGACAATAGAAAAAGTGCTTACCTCTCCATAATTTGACAGAGAGCAACGAGTTACTTGAAAGTTGCAATATTGCCACTTTGATTTTGTGTGGAGAGAGAAAGGAGAAGGGGGGTTAGGGAGGTTAAGACCTAAGACCACAAAGATGATGTGTTCATCAATTAGGTAATCTACTTTGTAGCATGAAGCTAAATCCAATGTATAAAATTTATAATCCAATGATTCACCTACACAATGACCTTCATATAAAGTAAAATTGACACATCCGTATTTTATTATATCAATATCAAGTTCGTAGCTCTGCCATGTGCCATCCATCGTTGAGTGGTTCCGCTTTCTCTGGTTTCTTTTTTTATTTATCTCCTTGTAATATTGCGATTTAATAATTGATCAAGGGTGGGAATTTTATTGGTCGCTGAACTTTTCTCAAAATAAAATTCAACATGTAAGTGAAAAGGAGAAAACAAATTAAAAATTTAGAAGGTAAATAATAGAAATAGCTGTCAAAACCCCAAGATGGGAAGATTGTTTGAACACAATCAATGTTAAAAATTAAATACCATCGGGCATCCGGTACGTGGGAAATTGATTACTGTCACCTGCAGTTTTGCCATCCCTGTCATCGCTAAATATAAAATGAACATATATAGCAAACAAAATGAACATATAGACGACTTAAGTGAACACATACAAACAAATAAGTTTAATGAAAATAAGTTGAATATGTATGTAAACTTCTGAACAAGTAATGACAACATTTATTTGTTTGTAAGTGTTCACTTAGATTGTCTATATGTTCACTTTATTTTCTGTATATGTTCATCTTGTATTTAGCGATGGCTGGGATGATATATTTGTCGATGACACTTATAATTCCTTGGTGAGTTGAATTTACAAAATTAAAAGTAATTTGTTGGGCCTGTTGTTTTTTCAGAAAAAGGTACTGGGCCCTTTCATATTTGGACTATATATGTTAAAAGTGGGCAAGTGGCCATCCTAGGAACAAATTAGCTTACAGATAACACTTTAACATCTGTAAGGCAATTTACTCATCCAAAACTTATTCCTTCTACAATGAAATCATGGAATCATTATATTTTATATATAAGGAAATATTTATAGAAAACAAGTGATTGTTTATTTTTCTGAAGCACGATTAGATGCATCTTGAGTTCGTTAGTGAATGTAAAATAAACAAAAGTGGAATGTAGGATTCATGTCCTAATCAATATAGGATAGGTCTTATACTATCTGATAAAAAATTGTAAATTGGTAGGGAAGAGTATCTATCAGGATCGTCCGTTCTTTTCGGAGGAAAAGGGGTCGTGCGTTCTTAATTCGATGTATTTAATCTTGAATCTTCAAGGCTTGTCAATCGATTCATTCATTTAATAATCAAATAATACCAAATTTGGTAGCAGGATTCTGTGGAAATACAATCCATATTCAAAGTACCTTTGACTGGAAATTCGGTGACCCAACACTTTAGCGGATAATGGGGGTACTGTTCTTCCTTCTCTACAAATTCTGAAAGTTGAAATGACATCTCTCGAATACCGTAAAAAAGGAGGTATTTTTTTTTGGAGGAATTCTGTTTATAATACAGATTTGATTAGGCACAGCGTTAGAGATCATTCGGTTTTTTTTTATTGTTATTTTGAGTTTGGCGCACGTTTATAAAGGAACATATTAATAAGTAACCATTAAGTTTTTTAAAAAATGATTTTGTCAATTGGTGCGAAAATTTGTCGATTTTTAAAAAAACTTGTGAATGTAATCTAATCGCATATTTTGAGAGAACATTTCATCTTATTCTTTTTTTTTATGCTTTAACTTTTTAAAGCTTTTTAGATTCTTTTTTCAGAACCGAAATTTGTAATTTGTAACTTCTTTAATTATTCAATTCAAAGTTATGGGGCTTGACCTCTAATTTTCTTCAAAAAGAAAAAAAAGAGAAAAATCTAATCACATATCTCACAAACCGGCTTAATAAGTATCTTATTTTTCCCCCAAGAATCTGATGGATCGGCTTAATAAGTATCTTAATTTTTCCCCCCAAGTATCTATGATGGATATTTTTCATGAATTTCAAATTATATCAATTGTTTGTATGGTCTATATATTCAGTAATAAATACTACAAATTTTTTTGATAAATATTGTAATTTTATTATATTTAATTATTTAATAAAATTACTGTCGGTCCAATTTTTAAAAGTTATTTTTAAAGAAAATATAATTCTTCTAGACAAAAAATAAATTAATTAATAAAACGTGCACACAATTTGTTCTAGATCAGATTTCGAACCTACGTACGTACGTACGTACCCCGGCCCTATAAAAGCTGATGACTCATTAAGATGATGTAAGTCAACTGCTTTTCCGGGTCAAGGATGATAATTAATATTTTGTTAATGATTAGTAAAAAAATAAAAAACTATACTTATTTCATCAAATGAACAAGTTAAAAAATAAATATTAATTAGGAAGTTTGTATAATAGTTAATGCTAACTAAAGACCGTACCAATACATTAATTCTGGAATCTTATTAGTACACTTAATTATATTGGTAAATATATATATGATGTACTGTTGTTCTATACGTTCCCAAAAGCACCTAAAACATATGGAGTTAGCCTTCGAAAAAACAGATTTGGAACAAAATGACACGAGTGCATTAATATAATCTCCTTAAAGCATTCTTATCATGCATTTTGTTCTGAATATCTACCCTTACAAAAGTTGATTGACTTTCCCACATCACTACTTAGATAAAATTAATAGGAAAGATTAAAATGGCTCGGATTTCATCTTTTTTTTGTTTGTTTTTCGAGCTTACTTGTTGGTAGAGGCCTAGAGGCTGTCATTTGTCAAGGTGAAAAGGTCGATCGGATTTTGTTGCAAATGAGCAATCATACGATGGCAATCAATCGATATATATCTATGTATGATGGCATCCTAGCTAGTACTGTTAATTATAATTTTCATAAGTCGTGAAATCAAAATTAAATAATTAATTAATTATTGAAATTGTAGAGAGAAACAAAGAATTTGAAGAAAAAATCTTTACTGATACATTGTATGAATGTTGTGTATTACAAGAGAGGTGTTGTCTAGTATATACAGATGCAAGAATACATTCCTTTGTAATAGCTATTGGAACTCAGTAACAGAATACAGTTAAACTCAGAGCCGAGACCATTAATGGCGGCCATGACAAGCTCATCATTAGTATAAGGAGATCCAATTGAAGTAAGCTCATCCGCAATTCTTCTGAGATTTTGAAGATAATCAGTGCAAGAAGAGGTACCTTTGTTAGCACACTGAATTTGCCTTTTCAAACTCGTCACGCGAGATCTGGAATTTGAAGCAAAAAGCTTCTGAAGCTCAAGCCATAGAGCCATGGTGGTGGAACACGAGACTACCTGAGATTGCACTGCCTCAGTCAAAGCCGAGCGAATCCACCCCAAGAGAAGCTGATCTTGCCTGCGCCATGACAGAAATTCAAGATTGACTTGAGGTTGACCTGAATCTGCAAGGATCGTTGGTGAAGGAGGAAGTGACTCGATGAATTTGGCGAGATTGTAGCCATGAAGGAGAGGAAGTATTTGGGATCGCCATGATAGATAGTTCGTGGGCCGTGAGCTTGGTGGAAATTGGGAGATTGATTAGTACAACTGGATCTGAAGTGACAGCAGTCGCCATGAGAGGAGAAGAAGGAGAAGATGA
The DNA here is from genome assembly GCA_028095005.1 of Rhynchospora pubera. Classification (NCBI taxonomy): domain Eukaryota; kingdom Viridiplantae; phylum Streptophyta; class Magnoliopsida; order Poales; family Cyperaceae; genus Rhynchospora; species Rhynchospora pubera. Next base: position 333,341,816 of record CM051460.1, read on the forward strand.
AGTGGTTGGAGGTGGCTCAATCGCCATTGAAAAGGATCTGATACCATGAAATTGTACACAGAAACAAAGAATTTAAAGAAAGAATCTTTATTGATACATTGTATGAATGTTGTGTATTACAAGAGAGGTGTTGTCTAGTATATATACAGACGCAAGAATACATTCCTTTGTACCAGCTATTGGAACTCAGTAACAGAATACAGTTATTCACTCAGTAACTAATTACAACAGAAGATTAACAGAGAAGGTAAAAATTCCTTGACATAAGATCTTCTGTGGCAGTGACAACCTGTAGATGATGTAGTGTCAGTGATGTACCTTAATAATTATATTTGAAGAGTTCGTACATACCCATGTATGCACTCAGGGGCGGATCCAGTGGTGGGGCGGGTGGGGCTAGAGCCCCACCTACTGCCGTCAAGCCCTGAAGCCCCTCTTTAGCCTCAATGAATTTTTTCAACCATTGGAGCACTTAAAGGTGGGGCTGAAGAACATAAGAAGAAAAATCGTTCGATCAAATAATTTATTATAGCACTCAGCCCCACCTAAATATTTTTACTAGATCCGCCACTTTATGCACTATACTTTCAACGTCGCAATTCGTTATTTTCGTATATGTTTTATGTAGGATTAGTCTGTGTTTTTCCCGGACTTGATTGCAACTGTCTCGGCATGTATGCCTACACCAGATATCGAACATGAACAGTATGTGCATCTTAATTAACAAACATGCCAGCGCTTCTATGACAACGTATATAAGGCATATCGAACATGAAGTCTCATTCATAATTAATAAAATAGAATATATATATAAGGCATGCATATTGTAATCAAAAGAGCAAAAAGATAAAGATTATACATTAATCTGAAATTAGTAAAAGTTACGTCCTAGAAATGGCACATTGTTTTTATGAATTTCATAGATTCGAAATTATAATATAAGCACTTTGAATCAAATTAAAAATTTGAACGAACGGCGCACATGTATGTGTTTGTTTATATTGGATCAGTGCTCTTAATTTGTGGCAATTCATTTATAAATATGTTACTTTTTGAAACTCTAGGCCGGAAGGCTTTAATTTCATCTAGTTTTGAGTACCACAACTAAATTGGATTAATTTACAAGACTCCTGCACTTTACTTCCATTTACCCTCTCTTACACCCTTTTTTTAGACATATATTAACCCTCTCTTACACCTTGCCTGACCTAAATTTGGCATTTCTGACACAATTCATCTAGCAAGTTGCAATTATGAAAATTAGTTAATGCATCAAAATTTGTTCCACCATTACTCGAATGCTAGAACAAGAACCACCCAAAAACTAACTAGCACAAGTATTGAATTAATATTGTAATCATAGTCACACTTCATTCGGACGACAGTGTAACCTTTGCTGGCAAAAGATTACAGAAACATGCTTTAATAGGGTCACAACTAACAAGAACTTTGGGATCGATGAATTGACAAATAACAATCACCTTTTCTTTCTATTCCTTTTTGTTTTAAAGAACTGAACTATATATATTGCTTTCCTTCATTTTAGTTCCCTCCACTAATCGTCTAGTTCTCTTGAAGTCTGGAATTTACTTTTTATTTCGTTATCACAAGGTGAGCCTTTATGCTTTATCTTAACCTAATCAAAGTTGAGTGAACGTATTTCATGACATACGTACTTACATTTTCTAGGGAGCTGACATCTGTATGTCGGACAATTCGTTTAGAAATGAACATCGATCATCCTAATAATTAATAAAAATTAAGAGAGACTCAAACTAGTACTTCATCCATATTCAGACCAACCAAGGACTCGTGTACACAATGAAAAGAAGAATAATAAAATTTGAACGAAAAATCTACAAGAATCTCTACTTGGCATTATTGGGAAAATAGCTAGAATAACACAGAGGTAGAGAGAGGAAGGAAGAGAGTATTAATTGCATGCATGGCCAACACATCGCTTTTGTTGCGGAAAAGATAGGCATAGAGCTCAAATGTTACACAGAATAGAGATCGAGTACCAAAATGGTAGAATGTTCTAAAAGACTAAAACTAACAACCAAGAACTGAATTGATTAATCGGACATCACATTTGGGAAAGATTTATCAACGTAGCAAATAAATATTTGAAACGGTTTTCTTCCTCCAGCAGTTTCATATGGGAAAAAAAAAAAAAACATCAAACAACAATAGACAAGAAAGAAAAAGGAACTTGGGTTAAGGACCTTTTTGTGCCTAACTATTCACTAAACCTAACTGAAATGACCCAATTTCAAAGCTTCATGCCTAACCATGACAACAGCAAACTCTCAATAAAGCGAAAGTAATGAAAACCTAGCAAGAACTACAGAGACATGCATGATCATCTTTTTGGACAAAATGTGCACAATGAACTATTAACTCCTATTCTTAAATAACATATCAATGACTAGGTCAAGTATCCTTTTTTTTTTTTTGTTAAGATAAATGGATGAATAACTAGCTAGTTCTAACTTTCATTGACTCTCTCCATCTCTCTTCAAGGTCGTGGGTTTTGAAGGAAGAACTGTGTACCAGCCATGATAGCACTCAGTGGAGCCGGGTATAGTGGGTCCAATAAGGCAGCCTGAGTCGCTACAGTAGTTGCAGTTACTGCAGCTGCAGTTGTAGTAATTGCCGCTGCGGCAGCTGATGATGTCGACTCGGCATGCTGACGTGGACTAGGAGTCATTCCAGAACCTTCTGGGCCATGGTCATAGAGTATTCCCTTAAACAAGTGACCACCAATATTAACAGCTGCTTGGTATGCGTATTCATCGTCTGCATCGTCTATAGGACTCACGCGAACACAACGAAATACAGCTGGTGAGCTCACCTCTGCAGGAAATGCAACAGATGCTTCCATGCCTCCTGTAATTACAAGTTGCATGCGACTTGATCAGGTTAAACAGTGTACAGGAAAGATATTGAAGAAAAATACCATAAATCATCACCATTCTCGCTGCAAATTGTATTTGATTTCTTTCATTTTATTGTGAATTCAGAGTCAAAACACTAGATAAAATGTTCAGAAACTTCAACAAGTATTTCATTTTATTGGAGCAAATTGCATACAAATATACTTTGCTTCGTTACCCAGAAAGCTTTATATATATATTTATATATGCTAGTGACATGTTAAGAACTAGGGTTTGAAACGACACCAAGCTTAAGAGAAAAAATAAAATTTTATGAGATCTCCCTTACTACGATTGGAAGATCTTGGAAGAATAGAGAGAGAGAGAGAAAAAAATAGGTTTCAGATTTTCTTTTTTCCTTTTTCATTACGAAGTGATATGCGTTTTCATCTTTTAAAATTGTAATCATATATTTCTTTATATATATATAACAGATGAAGAACGCCAAAACATTTAGCTAGTGAGACTAGTGATTGTATGTATCATTAATCCTACTAGCGAGATCTACTATTAATTTAGAAGAATATTCTCAATATTTTTTTTTCCAAAAGGAAGAAAAGAAACAGAAAAGAAAAAAAGGGATAAAAATTTCAAATCTTACCATTTCAAAATTCAAATATCGGAAAGAAAAGACGAGCAAATTAAGAGAGGCCACAGAGTGTTTCAAAAAAAATTTTAGAGAGAGAGAGAGAGAGATCAAAGACATTATATATATATATGCAGTGTCCAGATCACAGATCGGAACAAAAATTGGAAGAGATCGTTGTATATATCTTTACCAGATGTGGTGGTAAGTGCATTCACCAAACGAGAATTACCAGTATGCAACATCAATTCTCGCGGCCTCTTTGAACTCTCGCCGCCTCCTATATCTTGTAGGACTCCCACACCACCAGTCCTATGGCGTTGAGCTTGTTGAAGAGCGGCAGCGGCTGCTAGCTGTTGTTGTCTTTCCCGCCTCTTGGCGGCCGGGACCCAAGTGCTCTTCACGTGAGTTGAGCACTGAAACCCTCTACTCTTACAGCATGTTCGGCATCTCAGATTGGAGCAATCCTTCTTCGCTTGGTTGCCGCAATCCTGGCAACTAGTTCCCCCGCTTGCACCTCTCATACCTCTGGCCCCGGTGCCACTACCGGTATGTTGAACTCCGGTAAGTGGTTCGTGGGAGAAGCTGAGTAGGCTAGAAGAGGGAAAGAGGTGGTGGTGGGAGTGTTGTTGCCATAGTTCAAAGCCACGGGTGTAAGAAGGGACCTGATTGTCAGAAGGAAGACTCTGATCTCCTCTACCTAGAGAGAAACCAGCCATTGTAGTCTCTTGAGTTGGAAGGATTAAGAGCCATTAACTGAAGTGAGTGCCTATAGGTGTATTAAATAAGAATGAATATGAGAGAGAGGATAGAGTACTGTACTAGCGAATAGCGATGGATATGAATGGAAGGGGGATTAAATTAAAGGTGTAGGATCCGTACCTTTGTGTGAGGAAAAAAACAAAGAAAGGGAGTTAATAATAGAAGCAAGAGAGAGAGTTGTTAGAGATGAGAAAGCAGGGTTATGCTCTTTATCTGGCTAGTTTGTCCGCGCCACACGACGGGCGTTGGGATTTGTTTTCTCACTCTCTCTCTCTCTCTCGTGTTCTCTTTCTCTACTATTTGTTTCTCTTTCTACAGATTGTGCGACTGAGGCCAGAAGAGATGGAGAAAAAGAGTCAGAGAGGGTTAAAAAAGGAGGATGATTAAAGACACAGAATTAGAAGAGAGCACTGCAACGCCGCCATGGAGTCTGCTGCCCCTCTCTTTCTCTCTGCCGCTTGCCTTTCTCTCTCTCTATTTATGAATTTTCTTTTTACACCTACCCCTCTCACCGTTTCCCACTCTTTCCACAATGGTGAGATGTTAGTAAAATTGCATGAACACCCACTCAAGTTCCTTTACTATGTTATTATATAACATTAAAGGCAATTACCATATAGTTTAATGTGAGCTTATTTAATAAAAATTAATAGATAAAATGCATACTTATGTATCTTGACGTTATTTTGCATTAAAAATTACATACATATTTTATTGTCTTTCTTTTGAAAAAGATTGTTGATGTACCTTCATAAACATATATATTTGATAGTAGATACTTTACAAGTTTATATTACCCTCACAAAGCTTCCTTGATATATATATGTTAATATGCATATGTTGATATATGTGATCCACTCAACTAAAAACGAACAAATTACTTCAATTAGTAAGTATGAGTTTTTAAAAGTAGCTCTTATCAGCAATGAAGTAGTATGCAAAATTTTGCAGGATTTAATGTTTTTTCCTATTTTAATTTGATTGTTCTAGAGGATAAATTTGTAAAATTTCGTAGGAGTAAAGACTATAAAAGAGCAAGCACCATCATTTTAGGAATAATTCAAAATGATGAGAAGGTGACAGTGTGAATTATAGTGGGAGTGATGAGAGTATTGGCACTACGATATTCTCCATTGGCATTAAGACACATACCTCTCCACTATTCCTTGATAAAACCATACCGGTACACTGGTACGTAAATCACTAACTGCCCTACAAATTTAAATGAGGATTTGCTTAAGAAAATCGTGCCATGGATATCAGCTATACAAATTTTAATTATGCGTCTGTGTGAGTGAGCTTGTCGGTGTGCCAACCAATTCCATATATAATTTAAACATTATTGAACATGAGTAAATTTATTGTGAACCATGATGCATAGAGGGTTCCGTGCACTATGACGGTTTGATCGGTAATTTTACAAATTGACAAATCTAAATTAACCAATCCAATCTATATATTGAAATCTCACAGCAAACAAAATTTTACAATTTTTTTATTATTTTTTTAAAGATTTTTAGAACTTACCATTTTGGCTACAAATTAGTGTATTTATAGCAAAACATGGCAAGCTTTAAAAAAATTGAAAAAATAGTACAAAAAAAAATAAAAAATTCAAAAATTTTGTTTGCTATGAGATTTCAATATATAGATTAGGTTGGTTAAATTATATTTGACAATTTGTAAAACCACCGGCCAAAACGGTCATGGTGCACGAAATAAATTAGACTGACAAAATAAATTATTTTTAATACTATGACGGATGTGATTGATCATGGCTCAAATCAGATTGAAAAAAAATTAATTGACTAAAAGAATGTCAAATTTATTGGAGGCCCTATAAATAACTTCATGTATAAATTTGATGAATCATTTAAACATTTATATTTGATAATATCTTCGTAAACGTTGAAGTTTTTCACATTTTTATTTTTAATTGCACTTGTTTGCAGCATAACTAATTAGACAGCTTTAGTGAAAATTGGATGGCTGCATTTTTGAGAAACTGGAGACAATTGCTTGTAAAAGAATTGGAAATGATTAAAGAAAGGAATACATATCAAATCTGGCTGCAACAATGGCCTTTTGGTCTCCATCAACGTAAAGAAATCTTCAGCCGTAGTTAGAAGATCAAACGGATCTAAATTTTCCACGTGGCATACAGGAGGCCGTCCTTGGTTTCCGCAAAACCCGGTACTTTTCTCTGTGACTATTACTTTAGAAGTATCTTTGTTTCATTAGCGGTTTGGTTTCTCTCCAGTCTTTGTAAACTACAGAGAATCTTTGCTTAGGACCTCTCTAAAATTAAACCTTTGAGAAAACGGGAGGGGAAAAAAGGAGATTTGGAGGGTTCCTTGAAAACGATCGACCACATGGTCATCCCAGGTTCGTACCCATAAAATAAATATTTTTGGTATAGGTTGACCAGATAACTTTTATTTTACAGACGTCATACATATCAAATAATTAACACAATACTTTTCCTCGTGACTTTGAATAAAATTGAGCATTATGAGACATCAACATATAAAAGACTAATAACATGAAATTATTGATATTGAAATAATTTGTGAATTTAACACTAAAAATATCGATTTGGCTTTAAATAATGAACTGAAACTGTTCCAATATCAACACATTCAAATATAAAATCTTTAGTATTTGTATGATTCAAGCAGCAAAAAATAATAAAAAGGAAATCAATTAAAAAAATTTTGATTTTTTTTGACCAAACGTGTATATAATGCTTTTACTTGATAATGTTTATGTTAGAAAAAGGGTATGAAGTCGTTTTAAGCGGACTGTTTTCTAGGCAAAGGAGCGGACTGTTGCCACTGAGCGACCTAGCGGGTCACTTACTAGGAAAGCGGACTGCTCAGATCGACTCCTATATAAATTTCTTTCCATAATCGGCTTGGCTCTCTCTATTGTTATGAATCTAAGTGTTCCTCTATAGAAGAAAGACTAGGGTTAGGTTTAAGAGGGAAGAAGCCAACCATGTGCTTGGAGCCATCGGGTGCACACGCACGAGTAGACCACTCGCACCCTTCTTGGAACCGTAATTGTTCTTCGATTTCCGTTGCGTGTTCTTAGAGGTAGCAATTCGATTCGTGGAATCGTCGATTGAGGGGTGGCGAACCGAGTTTTTGGATTCACTCTTCCTCAACCTCCTGAGGTCAGAACCGTCGTGGAAGAGGTATCTCGACAAGCCTCAACCTCTATTTTGTCCAGTAAAAGTGAATCACTAACCAACCTAGCGAACCACCAAGACTGGGACAACTTCCAGGATAGTGGTCTTATCAATCTGCATCTATTTGCAATAGGCTGCTCATGCCTTGAGCGATCCACTAGCCTTGTGACTAATGTGCAGACTGAAGGAGTACATGAACCTCGTAGGTCGAACGTGAGAAAGTACCCCGCCGGCGACTTGAGATTGAATGGTGGAAAATGTTCATGGCTGCTCTAGATTGATTAGTTCTGCTGAAGATGATGATAAGCCCAAACACAAAAGACTATTAAGGCTATCGATTCGCATGAACCAAAAAATGTGAAAGATGCACTTTCTAGTTCTGACTCTAAGGAATGGTTGCTGGCTACGAAAGAGAAGATTGATCAATGAAGAAGAATCAAGTCTGGAAGTTATTTGACATACCACGAGGTCGCAAGCCTGTTGGGAGCAAATGAGTTCTCAAAATCAAGCTTAAAAGTGACAGGTCAATTGAACATTACAAAGTTCACTTGGTCGCGGAGGGATTCACCTAATAAGTAGAGGGAGTGAACTATGAGGAAAACTTCTCACATGTGGTTAAGTTTGTCTTTATCTACTTGATCCTAACAATTCTTCGCTACAATGGATCTAGAACTATATCAAATGAACGTGGAAACTATATATGGAGAATTGCAAGAAGAGATATATATGGTACAACACGATGGATTCGTGGTTGAAGGGAAGGAGCACAAAGTGTGCACAAAGGAAATGATCAATTTCCACTGTGGTATATCTAATTCTCTAAGTTATTATTATAAATTAGATATACATATATGTTTATACTGAGTTAAAACTCCATTTGACAATACTCTCTAAAAATAAAATAAAATACATTCTTAAACTACGAATTGATTTTTAGTCATGTTCTGCAATTAATACGAGCAATGATCGATAAAAATATAAGGATATATAGTATGAGGAGTGTTCCAATGCCCACAATTTAAATGTCCCCAAATATCCCAAAACTTATTTTTTAGTTGTTTTTTTTCAAAATACAAAATTCAAATTTCGAATCTAAACTGTTGATCTTACTCTATATAACAAGCGATGCATTTTCATATAAGTTTTATAAATTTTAAAGTTTATTTGATACTTGATCAAGAGATTGAATAATGAACGAATCTAGTTAAATATGATAGATTAATTCTAATATGTTCATATTTTATGCTCTTGATCAAGTTTAAATAAACTTCAAAATTTACAAAACTTATATGAAAATGCATCGCTTGTTATATAGAATAACATCAGCAGTTTATATTTAAAGTTTGAATTTTATATTTTGAAAAAGCAACCAAAAAGTGAGTTTTGAAGCATTTGGAGCATTCAAATTGTGGGCACCGGAACCCTCCTCATATAGTATTGGTCCAAATGAAAGTTATGAGAAGAGTAATTTAGGGCATGTTTGGAACGCTAGGAATAAGACTTATTTCAAAATTGCTTATTTTGAAACATACCAAACACATTTTGGAATAAAGTGTGCCAATAAAAGTTTGGTAAGCCATTGAGCATTGCCCCCATGTCTATAAAATTAGTTTCCAAGGTTAAGTGGCGTTAATTTGGTGATCATTTTTTTAGCCTGGGAAATATATTACAACATAACTTTAAATAATACATGCAGCAGGGGCATTCGAGAAGACAAAGTAATAAATTAAAAAGCTTAAGGATTAAACTTACAGTAAAAAAGCTTGTGTTTGGGACGATTATAGAACAAAATAAAATACATATATAATTGGAGTTTAGCTACGGTGAGTCGCGACTCACGGACCCTCCGGTGAGTCGCGACCAATACTCCTAGATCTAGATCAAAATGACCGATCCAAACCGTCCAATATGATCTCCCTATTGAAATCTCCATGTAGACCAAATTTTTCATTTTTTTCGAAATTTTTAAGTATTTTTTTGAAATTTAGAAAATCGTTAATCTAATTGGTTCTGAACCATTAAAAAACATCAGTTTTTAAAAATCCGAAAAAAATACTTAAAAATTTCGAAAAAATAAAAAATTTGGTTTGCACGGAGATTTCAATAGGGAGATCATATTGGACGGTTTGGATCGGTCATTTTGATCTAGATCTAGGAGTATTGGTCGCGACTCACCGGAGGGTCCGTGAGTCGCGACTCACCGTAGCTAAACTCTATATAATTGAGGTTTATTAGTATGATAATGAATATATAAATGAAAACTTATCCGACTACAATATAAAGAAAATAAGTTAATTAAGTTGACTTACCAATTATTAATTACCAGATCAACGTAGATAAATATATTAAACCAACAGACCTCATGTGTTTTGCCGCCTCATGACTCCCATTATTCCAAAATGGTTTCCTTGATTACTTGTCAGTTATGTGATAAAAACAATCAGTTACGGAGAAAAGCAAAAATTTGAAGTAGTAAGAATAAGATAAATATTAATTTTTAAATAATAATATATAGGCATTTGGATTGCGAATGAAATAGTACAAATGAATATATGGTGTATTTTTTTCTAAAATAATTTATCTGAATATAATTTCGTCTTCATCAATAACATTGCTCCCTTCAATTTTGACTCGGCAAATTATGGTGCAATGGCATGCAATCTTATAATAAAACATGTATGTCTGAAGGCACTATTTTCCAATTGTTTAATGGCGTATCCTTCTTTTCCAAAAATAATTGAAGACAAACAACAAAAAATGTATTTTTTTAAGGCACAACCTTGCCACTTCTTCTTTATTAAAAATTCAATTTTCAATTTAAATAGCGTTTATAGCAGCCGCTTTGCGGTAATATTTGATATATTGCTACACCGCTATAAATTTAGTGCTTCGTCTGATGGCGCAATCTATAGCGGGTTATAGCAGCGAAATTACGGTAAATAGCAGCGCTAAGATGGTTTATTAGTGGAAACAACGGTCTAATTTATAATCTGATGATATAGTATTAGTATTTTAGGTATATTTTTCACATACGAACTCCGATTGGCATATTTCAAAGTTCTATGGAAAGCTTATATAAAATAAACTATAACTTTTAAGTTTTGAATTTTGAATTTTTCATATTCTAATAATTTAATGGTCAAATATGCATAGAAAAGATATATAATTTTAGTTGACATTAATTATTTGCACGGAAATATTTTTATTTTTTATTTTAGACCAAATTAGACCTTCAAAATATACTTGCATGTGCAGATATGCTATGGTCTGATAGCGGCTGCTAAATGATCACTATCCGGTATTCGCTATGATATTAGTTTGTCCGCTGCGAATTCGCTAACCGCTATTTAAATCATTCATTGAAACTAAAAGCGTAAGATCGTTGATGTAAATTAAATTGGAATCAAAACTATTCATTTAAAAATCTTGGGCAGTTAAAACGTACTATCTACATTAAATTGTCAAAAAAAAACACTACTTAAATTGTATGAGAACCGGAGGGAATCGACGCTGTAGGAACAGGAGAGAAGCCGAATGTCAGGGATTGCAAGGTGCAGAAAATGCAGCTTTTAGGATATACCTTGGAGGACTGGACGGATGAATTTTACTTTATTGTATCGCATTTAATGCTGCGCCGAACCGTAAATCCACGGTATATGTCCACTGGGCCCCACCCTAAATAGGCGTGCCCATTGTTTTACTCTTCCTATTGCGCTCCAGTCATCAAATTACTGGCATGTCCATTAACTTGAATTTTAGGCATGCGGCTCTTATTTAAGTTTAGTTCTGCTCCATATTGTTTCCTGCGGAGAGATTCAATATTTATGTTTGGTGTCTCATTATGGTGTAATTTTTGTTTTCTAAATATTTTAAATTACAAATGTTTGAATGATAAATGAATTAATATGAACTGTTGATAATGTTCTATGGCAAATGCAGTTCATTCACATTTTAATATTTTATGTTATACAAAATCAAAAAGTGAAAAATTCAGCGGTTTAAATGAGTTATAGTAAAATATTTCCTGAGTTCTATATTTTGAACACAACAAACTCAATATTGTTTAATTTTTGTAACGTGGATGCATTATTTTGAAAATAAAATAAAGTAAGGGATCACATTTTAATATTTTATAAATAATTTAACCCTGAACGTTCTATAAAACATTAAACATAAGACGTTGATTTTGAATAAGTACCATTAATTTGTTCCTCTAGAAACTCAAAAGCTGTTATGGGATGCATGCATTTGTGTAAAAAAGGAAAAAAGTTGATATGTCACAAACCTTTTAACTTTTAATTTAACAGTGTTAGTTTTGGGAAATGCATGATCAACAAACAAGACATTAAATTTGCTGAAAACAACCCATCATTTCAATTTTTGTCAGGAAATAAAGAAGCACCCAAAAGCAAGTGATTAATATATGTACGTATAAGTAGAGAGACAAAACAAGTCCAAAAAGCAGATGAAATAGTCATGTTGTAACTAATTTTCCCCCCTATTGAGAACCCAATTTTATTTGTGGAGATGTTTGGTTTAAGTCTTTTCTTTTTAATTCTTATATAGTGAAAATACATTTATTAGCTACTAATACACAGTGTATCATGTTACAATCCGTATCAGAAAATCCGAATATAAAAAATGGTTTTTTTGAATGATAAAAAATGGAATGCTGGTGAAAGATATGTAAAAAGGGGTGAGTCTCAATGATGCAAGTGTTTTGTCTCTCTTACAACCTCGAGCCCTGTGCTGCCTCTCAGGAGAGTTGACCCTTTTTCTTCTCTTTCTTTCTGCTTCTTTTCTTTTCTCTTTTTCCTTCTCTTTCCTGGCTGGCATATATACCATGAAGAATAGAATAGAAGCACCATTAATTACTTCAGGCCCACTTACTGTTAACTATTTTATTAACAAGCAATTCTGTCTTATCACCTCTTAACTTGTTGTCTCAAAAAGTTTGCATCTCAAAATTTGTATCCAAGACTAAGCTAGGTCATTAGTAAAGTTGGATGAAGCATCTATTGATTCTATTTACAATTTGAAAAACAGATCCCTGGAATGTAATGCAAATTTGATAAGTGTTTCATAAAGTAGAATTGATGTTTTTCTGTTGTCATCATTCAAACCCAGCAAACTGTCAGGTTTTTCACCAAAAGCAGTGCTCTGATCAATATCCACTTTTGTTTAAAAATGTGCACAGGCCTTAAATATTAATTTATATTATATATGATATGTGTTTTTTTATATTTGGAACGACAAATAGTTGTGTTATATGCTAATAATTTCAAATAAAAATAAAATATTTTAGGCAGATCCCAGCGGTATACGTACGTACGTAAATAAGTAAACAATTTAATTGTGATTAACATTGAAGAATTCGTGAACATGCAAAGCGGACATGGCTACTCTAAGCTGTTAGTTAAATCGAGGGAATTATTGCAAAATTTATTATTAGGGGAAAAAAATATATAGGTATCAGTACTATGAAAGTTCGGGATTGGTGTCCCCAATGCTAACAAACTGGGAATCCATGTGAAGAATATTTAATTGAGAAAACGTGTTCGTATTAACACACTAACCAACAAAAGAAATTTAGATTTTAGACTTCCAGCGCAGCAATTATATATGCGTCGCATTCATTCTTTAATAATATGACAGTTTGCGCGCATGCATATTGATGTGTTGCTACTTGTTAGTCATCATTTGATCCATAATAATTAGAGGTATCACTTACCAAAAACTTATCTTGGATTTTAAGTTTTTAACAGTATACTTTCAAATTAATTTAACAAGCTTGAAAACTAAAAAAAAGAAAATCTCACAACTATGCTGCTAGGTATATATAAATAGGCTATTAGTTATTCGAATTCATACAATTTTAGCACTGTTTAGTGATGCATCAAAAGCAATTAATTTCAAACCAATTTAATCATTTTTATAGACATCATATCTGTATTTTGTTTTTTCTTGGTCCCTAGTTTAATTAAAAAGTTAGTTAGCAGTAGTTTTTGGTTAATTAGTTAGGTCAAGATTAGTTAATATCATTAAATTAATATATCCAAGGGATTTTTATATAAATCGACATCACAATAAAAATTCGTTAATAATGCACTTACAACTGTTTTTATTAAAACCGGAATTTATTTTTGAATTATTAAACATACAAACATTGAGCCCCTTAAAAAAAACCTCCACTTTTATTTTCACCTACCTAGAATTATTAGCTCTTCTATGGTTATCTTAATGGATATCCAATTAAAAATATTTAGTCCGGTGTATACTCAACACTCTCTTGCAACAAATAACCGTCTAAAATATAATGTCTATTGTAACACATAACTTGGTTTACCTTTTATGCGACATACAATTATGATATTGTTCCCTTGTATTATTTCAAAGCAGAGATTATAATAATTTAAGTGGTCATGGTATGTTATTTTATCTTTCATTTTCTTCTCAATAAAGGGTTATATATATTAGGTAACCGTAGCCATACGCAAAATTAATTAGTACACTTTTGTGAAATATAGCACGCTGGTTCTCAACTTCAAATGGAAGTTAATAATATAGATTCCTTTGGTTGAAAAAAAAAAACATATTAGCTGTCACAATGAAGCTTGCTCGACATTATTCGCACATTCATTCATTAATTAACACATATTTATGCTATACTAAATTGAAATAGACAAAACAAGACAACTAGATTTTTAAATTTTACTTTTTCGTCATGAATTAATTTTACCAACCGCAAGAAAATAAAGACCAACGCTCTTCTTAGTTTTCGAGTGACTCTAGCTTTTGTATTATTGTGTTTATAAGCTCTCTTCCCTATTTCAAGTCTCAAGAAGACGCGTATGCGCGTGAAACTTGAATGCATGCATGAACTTCTGCTCTGAGGTCAGTCTTGAAAATTTACGAAAAAGTACTAATTTTGTATAATATAATCATTATGTAATAACTTAGGCACAATTGGTAGCTATCATGAGTTATAGCTAAGCTAATATTATACGCGCAACTGAGAAGCCTATAGTAACAACTGAACTTTTAATTTACTGTTGGAGGCGGCGATTTAATCCTGCGTCTGTTAGCGCTAACATATAGTATTATTATTATTTTTGAAGTCTGGAGCAACATTTATTTAAGCAAGAAATTTTCTAGGTATACTTTTTCTTTTTTTGAAGCAAAAAAAGGGGTCAAGCCCCCATCTTTCATTAAATAAAATAAAATTCATCTTAGCCACTGGCTAAAAAGTTACAAGAAAAGAAAAATAAAACTATACAATATTTGAAATTGCAATGTACGATATTGGAAGAAGAACAAATAAAATATTAAAATATACTTGAATTGTTTTCTATAGTAAATTGCAAAAGTGATGGCACGCTCAGTAGCTTAAAATCGTTCGAACCTAGAGCGGATAATTAACGTGCATGGTTTTATTTAAATAATGAAAAAGTATGTTATATTTTATTTATTTTTTAAAAAATTAAATGTCTATACCATGAAAATTCATGTACATTGAAATTATCCTTGAAATAATGCCTCACCAAAATAAAGGAAATTTTTATCAGAAAAAATCTCAATCGAACTAGAAAAACAATAAAAAAAGAAAAGTGTGCCAAATTTAAACAACTCTAACATTAATGTAGCTACCATTTGCTCCATGTATTTTTCCATGGTGAAAGTTGTTCTATCTCTTTTATTCCAGATAACCCTACACACATCACCTTTACCATTAACGTAATCGAGTCCCGCTCTCTATGGCTGAATTGAATATAATAGATGCCCAGTTCCATACAAAAATCCTATATTTTTATGTTTCCTTGAACATCGCATGAATTATATATCCTAACGCCTTGTTGATGTCTCTATAGAGTTGCTTTTACATTCACATTTCACAACACATGTATGATTAAAGTGATAATAGCTAGGTAGACAACGGAAAACACTCATTTATTTATCAGTAACATAACATAGCAGGCGATGGGTTGATAGGCTTTTGCATCTTGCACAATGACAAGAACCTTTTTAATGTTTAAATGTCTTATTCCATGCCATTATGTAGAATTAATGCCATCTTAATTTTATCCCAAATATGGTTGTTTTCGCGATACATGATTGAGATATAATCAAAATAGACCACATGGCATAGTGTCCTTTTTCTTTTGGACTTTATCCTGTCATTTCTTTCCTTTGTTCTTAAGAAATAACTACAAGACAAAGAAATAGCACAACATAATATGTCACAAAGAATACTGTCACAGTTCATCTCTATGTATTTTCCCTAATCCATGTTAGTACCAATAATACCAGGAACCCCACTCTTGAGGATATCAGTAGGTTCTACAAGGATTCCCTTAGGGGAACCTAGCTACTCTGTGTAGGTACCTCCTCAAAGAAACACCCATATCCCCGCCATGCTAATTTGTATTTTGTATGCTTGCTAATCTAATCATGATTATCTACAAGTCAACAAGTCACAGTATCTCACAAGAATTTCTAATATATACCAAATTTGGTCACATGCTGAGCATAAAAGACGGATAGAACAGGAAGGAAATAAAACCCTTAATTTTACATTAGCAGTTTACTGGACTTAGATCTAGAGGGGAAAAAAATATCAAGAGCACTGAACCTCTTGCACATTTAAAACAATGCCATGTCATAAATTTATACTAATCATTTTGTTTCTTTGTTTTCCGTAAACCGCTTAGATTCTTCTTTTCATATTCACAACACTAATTAACCTTCCAAATGTATTATTCTCCGTGTAAAACATTTTTGTGCCATGTGAAACTCTTTGGCTCCGTTTGGATAGGTGTGGGAAGAAGGAAAGAAGGGAAGAAGTGGGAAGAAGTATTGAAAATTGTATAACTTTATGAAGAGTTTGGATTGTTTATAATTTATTTCTTCTATTCTTTCTTTTTCCTACTTCTTCTCAACGCATCCAAACGGAGCCTTTGTCTCTAAAAAAAAACTATTTGTTCTTGTTAGTTTTCCTATTTCAAAGGAATCTTTTTTCTAGAATCCTATGTGATCCATTTTCAGCGACAACAATAATTTCCACTCAGTGATAACACGGTTTAGTAATATATATTCAACCACAAAAAAAGAAAGAAAATACTACAACAATTGGAGAGGGAACAGATGCTCAGTAATGGCACGTCCAATTAGATAAACCTCTTTTCCTTGTATTCTCTTTGCTTTCTCGTTATGTCTTAAATTAAAAGTTAGGTCACTTTGGAAACCCTGATTGGACGGACATAATGTTTGGAACATTTGTATTTTGTACTGTAAATGGTGGAGCCAGTGAGCTCTTAGGCCCATATGAAGACAACTTGAAAAGTAATGGAGACGACAATGCGTTTTAATTCGAATTAACAAGAAGCAATTTTAAGTTGGGTTAAAAATGCATTAACAAAAAAATGTCGGAATTATTAAATTTTGAGAAATAAATAATGAAAATTTTAACTTTTGTTTCTGATCTTCAGGCTTCAACTATTGAATCACCGTGAGTGAAGCTTTACAGTGTATATTATAGTCTTATTAGCCGTTTCCTATTTATTGAATTACACAGATTGCAATATTTTCTTAAGTTTGGGAATTATAATGGCTAGGTAAACAATTACCATGACAGTTTATTGATTGATTGCTAGCTGTTGATCATTGCTGTTTTTGTTTGAAACCTTTGATATGATCAATGATGTCATTTTGAGATCATTGCTTAATTCGACCCTTGCTTCCCTCTCATCAGCATATTATAGTATCTTATAACTGGTATTCTCGTCAGAAAGTGAACTTTTCATCCAGCCTAATCATGTTTATATAGGGGAAATATGCTCAAGTTTTTCGGTGGTTGATTCGCATAATATACAAGAAAGCATTGATGGGATTTCTAGGAGTATTAGACATTTTGAAATGCGTACAATGTGACTTAACCAATCCATAATTCATATATACAATATCACTATTTCAAGACTAGACAATTTCCCACAGATTACCCAAAAGAGCTTTGAGGAATGATCTTTCCCCAATCTGCATTCAAATCAAAATCAAACAAGTGGCACTACAGTGGTCTCCCACTACACTATCAATCAAGTACATGCACCCGCAATTACCATCACCATCACCATCACCATCACCAAATAAATATCCTTTGAAAACTGATAGGATTACCCTTTGGAAGTATCAATGTATCATCATGTATGATATAATCATGACAAAATAGCGCCTGCATAGTCCGACAAACTGGAGATGGTAAATGGTAAATGCTCTCTTCATGTTGCTTTGGAAAATACCATGCTCTTTTCTTTGATGCTACCCTATAAAGAATCTTGTTCTATAAATGTTATTTATTTTAGTATTTGTTTCTTTGCTTTTACCAGAACTAAGCTACCCTGATAATCTCTTAAAAGAGTTACCAGCTTACAGTATCAATTACAAATTCAGAATTGTGAAAACACATCAATAGAAAACTTGCCAAGCTAACAGGTTCTTCAGCATATTTAAAAAAAAAAATCAAATCTAGTTTATATCAAATATCAATATGAAAAAAAGTCCAATTGAATGCTTGATTTCCAACTACTTCAAAAGACTATTTAAATTCCAATGAAAAATTAAGAAAAGAGACAAAAATTGATATTGTAGCATAGCATACTTAATTTACTTTACAATGACAAATATGATAGTAGAGTTGAATTTAAAGTGATAATTTCTCCAACTATTACAAAATGTGAGAGGTGTTAATTTTATATTCAGACTATTATTTTCTGAACAAGGACAAATGAAACTGAAACTACTCGCAAAAGTTAGGCAATGATTAGTATTACCTGCCATCTATAAGAAAAGGTGACAGAGTAATGTCAATGCTCTAAACACAACTTGGGTCTGTCATAAAAGAGAAACATTATATTAGAACAGCAGAAGAAAGCTAACCATTTTAGGTGCCACCAGATCTTATAAAATGCAGGCAATTTTCTCTCAAGGTGAGATAGGATGACAGATTTACCATACCAACTCAAAAAAAAAAAAATGTCAGAGCCTTTTTGTCCCAAACAAGTTGGGGTAGGCTAGAGCCTTTTTGTATATATGGCTGAGTTTTTACGCTGGTCATTTACCGTACCAACTCAATCTATTAAAAAACAATATCTAAATACCAGACGCATTTGCTTTCCCCATGAAGCTGGTCAGGCTCTTACAGCAAAATAGTCAATTCAGTTGTTCACACTTTACACTTAGCTGAATAGCAAAAGATACTTGCAATGGATACCAGACTGAGTTCGCATCTGGTGCCAGATTGGCTGGTATAAGAAATAAAATCCTTGATTTTGACAAATTAGTGGATAAGGAGTAGAAAGGCAACCTAGTTTTTCAAAAAGAAAGGAATGCCTTCAGATACCTTAGAGAGGCAAAGACCTGACGAACCCTCTCAAAAATTTCATCAACAGTTCCAGTTGCAGTTATCTGTATAAACACAAGCTCTTTAGAATGTGTTATCTGGCCTTGGAGAATCCAGTAAAAAAAAAAAAAAAGCCAACTAATGTCTCATATTTGCAAAGAGCATCCCAATACCATGTTCTCCCAAAAAGTGATCCTTTTATTATGACAAGGAATAATTCAATGAGTTTTTTTTACTCTTAGATGCACATTTTTATGAAAGATAGTGTCAGAATGCACTGCTTTCGAAAAGACCGAGCAACCGGGGATAAAACTTAAGAGAGAAAAAAAAAGCTTTCAAAAAAACCAAAGGGACTGTGGGCAGGTTATTAAATTTTTAGATTCAAGTTTAGAGCCTAATGAAACATACTTCAGAAGGTTATCAAATTTAGAGCCTAATAAAACATACTTCAGTAATGGGGTTTTTGCAAATTCATCATCATAAATTCTTTCAGCAATTTGAGGGGTAATCATTGGGTGATTGTTACAAAAACCCCTTTCTTGAACAATGTATTAAAGTACACGATACTTGACATCTTATTTCAACTTGATTCCATTTTGGAGTTTACACTAGTGATTAGATTAGCTTTAGAGTTTTGATAGGGTCTTCCACAATCTGTAATAATGATGGTACAACATGAAAGATTGTACTAGACCTGTACCAGCAAGCCTTCTATGAATTCATCTAATTTATTCCATTGATGTGGGTTAAGTGCTATTTCGCAAAAAGAATTTGGTTAAGCTTCAGCAGGGAAATGAACATAATCATAGCAGGTTACAGCTATTCATACATCGTTTAAAATCCTAATAATTTACATACATTAGACTGTCTAAAAACCGAAAGTAAAAGAACTCAGTGCCAAAATATTTCAAACAGTAAACTGAGGTATAAAAATACCTTGTGAACTTTTCCTTTTGAAGAGTAATGTTCGACTACAGGCATATTTAAATCCTCAAAAACTTTGAGCCGCTTTCTTATTGTCTCCATATTATCATCTATCCTTCCCTACTTCATATCATGTTAACAAATATATAACAGATTTAGTGTGACAATAACAAGGAAGTTGGAAAAGAGATGAACAGAGTTTATAATTGACCTGATTTCGACCTAGTATCCTTTTCACCATCTCCTCTTCAGGACATTCAAAGAAAATCACTAGGTCTGGCTCTACTCCTATCTGCATATATCTTCAGAAAGTTAAGTGATGCAACCATTTTGTTTTTTAAGCATGACAGATAAATGTCCCACAGAAAACCCAGCCCTGGCCCAATCAAACAATATCTTTAGTAGAAAGTCATAATAAATTTAAAAAACACTGAAAATGCTTGCTAGATCAACATCTGCGAAATTACATTTGCATAATGAATTATAGAAGACTCACAATTTTTTCAAAAGCTATACGATTTTCTTCACTTCGGGGAAAGCCATCAATAAGAATTTTGTCAGAAGTGGCTGAATTTATGGCTCTTTTAATCAAGCTAATTGTTATTGCTGATGGTACTATTTTTCCTTCTTTTATCACATTTCGTATTAGTTCCCTGAAACATAAATCCCATAGTAAATTAATTACAGAAATAAAGATGCACCAATCTGCAATGGGCATTGTTAATTCCATTTCACTTTGACAGTCAATACCAGTACTTAAAGAGGATGAATCAGTTCAGTTTTAAGTTCATAATGGAGGCAGTTGTATTAGAAGCACTACCCGTTTTCAGAGGGTGAAGACATCTCCTCTCTGAGAAGCTCGCCTGCACTTAGATGAGCAAAACCAAATATTGATGCTATTTTTTCACATTGTGTTCCCTTTCCACTACCAGGCCCACCTACAAAAAATTAACAATAATAATAATAACAAAGAACTAATTTCAGCAAAACAAGGTATTTAATAGTGATCCATTCATATGATACCAGCAAGATTTTTGAAATAAAAGTTCTCAAAATGCTCGTTACCTAGAACAAAGGTGATGAAAGGTTTCCTAGAAGAAGCCACACCATCATTCCCCTAGGATAAGACAGAATAAATCAATGCAGAAAGACTGAGATGCATATTTTCTAATGTTCCTATATGTTCAGAAAAGAGAGAAAAAACTAGAGAAATATTTAAAAATCTCATCATCCAGGAAAAAAAGTATGTCAAAAATAATCAATAGAATAGATAAAACCAGATGGGATTTCCTTTTCTTCTGGTTCAACCTTTGGCATGCAGAAATGAATGTTTTTGTATTGATACCAAACATACAATATTGTTTGAAACTACACTGTTATTTCCTCCCAAGCAGTCGCCGGCAAATACTGCATTTACCAAAACAAAAAACCCAACCCCATGCACCTCCAACGCACTCATCATTTCTGATACAGGTTCTTCAGCATACCAAACATGGTATTATTTTAAAATCATCACACCTAGTTGAAGTATGAAAGAAAAGTACCCATTTTGCCAATGGAACTAACACCATTGATTACTAATTTGGTACAGAACACGAGATATTATGGCACATATTAATAATACCAAAAATGATTAAAAGCTGATATACAATCAAGGTTTGCCAAAAAAAATGTACTCACAGCATCAGAAGAGAAGGTATTGATGAGCTTCAGAACTGTGGGGTCCTGCTAAGAAAATTAATACCAATACCATTAATCTAAACTCACACCACTATTTAAAAGTTAATTTTTAGTTCAAGCGTTGCTCCTGACCTTCTCTCAAATACATGGTGCAAAGTACCTCAAATCCCAAAATATCAAACAAATTGAAAATTCTAAATTTAGTGAAAAATTCAGCTTTTAGAACATGCATCCGAATCATGCTCGAATTGAGCTTATTTTCAATTAATTAACCTATTTTTCTAGACAAAATGCAAAAGAAAAAAACGAGAAACCCTTACCAACGATTGAAGCTTCGTCCTGGAAATGGACAACGAAAGATGCGCAAATCGCCTCCACATCTCCTCCCTCTCTCTCTCTCTCACAACCCAGTGTGCGAAGGTTAGTTTGAGAACTGAGTGTGTGTGCGTTTTTATTGAATTTTTTTCGTATTTATTATATGAAATTTTTCCAAAATTATGGATTTATGGTACCCTATTTGGTCGATCCAGGTTAAGTAGCGGATTTAAAAGCCCTCTATTGTAAAGACAGTTTTGGGCCGCAATTGGGAGATATCTAGGCCTTTTCTACTACTTCATGGAAGAGCAATGTTTCCTAGCATCGGTTCTCTCATTTTTAGCTTATTAGACACTTATCATGAAGTGTAAATACAATCCTGATCTGGTGACGCGCTACACCACGTGTCGCGCACCTACGAGCCGTCTGATCTTGATCGGACGGTTTATTTTTGACGGGCCTATCAATCTAGGTTACATGCACGGAGCTCCCTTATCCATGTGATCTTGATCAGACGGACAGGAGCTGCGCGATATCACTTGATTTAAATTCGTGTAAATACGCCATAGATTATCATGAAGTAATTGGTTATGCACTTACACAACTGTTTTTTATGATTAAAATAAGAATATTTTTTTGAACTACTAAACAGGAATCCGCATCATTGAGCCCCTTGACGAAACCTGCACGTTTTTGTTTTTGCTTTCTTTCGAAAAATCGTGGCTCTCCTCACTATCTACAAATAACGCACTAAATATAATATCTGGATTTTTGTAAAACGTAACTTGGTTTGCCATATAAACGACATGCAATTGTGATATTGTTTGCCTTGTATTATTTCAATGCATAGCTTTTATCTTTTATTTTCTTTTCAATAAAGGAAACTATTCCTTAGTTGAGCAGCTATAAATTCCCATAATATATATTGTTCCAAGGTAATCCAAAAATGCTATATTATGCACGGCATTTTTTTGTGTGTGTGAATAAACCAATGCTTCCTATAAAAATAAGTACATGGACGACGATAGATTAATAAGAAATAATATAAATCTTAAGCAGAATATTCAAAAGAAATTATGTAAATTTAAAGCGATTTTTTATCCGCCATAAAATTGCCCAAATTAAGCAAAATTTTACCCGCCATAAAATATAAGAGTGGAAAAGAAGAGAGAAGAAAGAGACAAGGATGAAAAGAAATACACAGAATAGAGCATTACTTCAAATCATCTATTGTCTTCAGATTTTTGTAATAATTCATTTTTTTAATTATTGTATTTGAGTGACCAATTGTCAATAGAGATATATGGTCTTTTTCCTAAGGGACCAAAGGTAGTACCGATACAGTATGTTGGGCCCAAGAGATCACATTTCAAGTTTTTTCGAGAAACTTGTTCCACTGCAGTACGTATCCACAGTTAGGGCTGCATAACGTGGAAAACGACTAGAGGTGCATAACGTGAAAAACGACCACGAAAGTGGTCATTTTCGTTAACAGTTGCATTGATGCACGAAATTTTTATACTTATTGCGTTGATTGTTGTATCCGTTTAACACATGTTGCGTTGATCGTTTCGTTGATGGGAACGATCAAAACGGTTATAACCGTCTTTGACTACCTAATTGTTTTGCATTTTTATTAAGATGCAAGAAAATAAACTATTCTATATTTTGTATGAAACAGAGATAAAGAAATGACAGGTTATGTCATACGGGGAAGGGGGAGGAGGCACATCATCACCTCTCGCTCTCGACGACGATTGTACTGGGTGGTGCAGAGGCAAGAGAGATAGATATGACTATGTTCGGCGGAGAAATGACAGAGCGACGCTGCAGAAATCTAATTTTACTCGTTTCTCCCTCGATCTCTCTGCTGAGGTCCTCTGCAATCTAATAATAAAATCATGATAAAAAATTTTAGACGAAATGCGCGAAATAAACGACCACGAAATGTACCAGTTTCACTAATCGTTCTGTTCTGAGACGAAACAATATTTCTATTTGCGTTAGTTGTTCCGTTCCTTAAACGAAACTGAAATCCTTATCCGTTATCGTTCCGTTCCGGACGAAACGAAACGAAAGAACGGTTGAAACGGCTACCGTTTTCAGCCCTAAAAACGACCACGAAAATGGATTCTTTCGTTGATCGTTCGTCCATTGAACGCAAAAAAATTCTTTTTTTCGTTTTTCGTTTCGTCCATTGAATGCAATTATATTTTGTTGCATTAATCGTTCCGTTATAATTAGACGATCGAAACGGTTCGCCCGTTTATACTTTTTAACCGTGCTTACATGTGTTTTCCTATTGTCTTTTTTTCTCTGGACTGCAAATAAGATCTTATGTTGACAAAGCGAAAAAAAAAAGATATTGAACGTACTTGCAAATAACATCATATTTACTGTACCATGGAACCTTTTGAACACAGAATGATAAAATCGCCTTCTATCAGACCAAACCAGTACACTGTTATACTGAACATATCAGTAAAACTGTTACAACTTATATTGAACATACCAGTACACTGTTATATTACAAATACTTAAAAGAAAAATAAAATCCCCTTCTATCTGAACCAAACCACGTCCAGTGAATGGAGCAACCCCACTAACTACAAAAACCAAAGATAAATCATAAGAAACTAGAATAAAAAAATATCAAAGCAATAAACCCCTGCTACATACTACTACCTACCAGAAACATTACCAGCGGAACTGGCTTTAAAAAAGTTGAAAACAAGCAAAGCTGGAAAACCAAAAAAAAATTATAGTTGTAAAAAAAATAACAAAAGGTGAAAGGAAATTACTCAAAACAAAAAATGTATATATATAGTTCTACAGAAAAATAACAAAAGGTGAAAGGAAATTACTCAAAACAAAAAATATATACATATAAGAAAAAAAAAACTATAAATTTATAAGCTCAAATTATTGAATCAGCATGCTTTAATCAATAATACCTTTGATGATTTTTGGATCTATATATCATACGAAAACCAACTCATCACTTGTCAGAAACTGTGAAGCCTTGTGACCATTTAGATCGTTCATCAACAGTGAAGCCAACACTAGCCACACTCTCCTTACTACAAACTCCGGCATTGCTTATGGCATCAACGTATTGTTGACCCATCTCGTCAGGTGCGACATCAGCAAGATCGGGTTCCGCTTGAGGAAATAAGACAACTTGCAATTTGGCTGACCCATCAGAGAAGGATGAGGCACAATCCGACCTCTGAAACTACACATCAGCTTGACCTTCAACGGAGGAGAGCTAATTTGAGAAACGAGGTTGTCGTTGGGATTTGGGGCCTACGGATTGGAAGGGAGAAACGAAGAATTGGTAGAGGCGTGCGACTGTACGAGAGAGAGAGGAGATGTCATATCTGATCGGTGGAGGTGGTATAGGCGTGCGACTGTGCGAGCGAGAGAGAGAGAGAGAGAGAGAGAGAGAGAGAGAGAGAGAGAGAGAGAGAGAGAGAGAGAGGAGATGTGATATCTGATCGGCGGAGAATGACCTCTGGCAAACCTAACTTTTGTCTCATCCCATTGTTATCTCTGTCATCTCTACTCTATAATCAATTTAATAGCAATATCATACAATTATAAACGAAATAGACGAAATAAACGATAACGAAACAGCTCCATTTCGCTAACCGTTCCGTTTTGAGACGAAATTGAGTTTATATTTGCGTTAACTGTTCCGTTCCATAAACGAAACTGAAATCCTTGACCGTTACCGTTCCGTTTAGGACGAAACGAAACGAAATGACGGTCGAAACGACTACCGTTTTCACCCCTATCCACAGTAGGTATATATCATAATACTTGGAATAAAATCGTAGCAAGAACAAACGGAAATCAGAGGGAAAAGTTCTGATATTAAAACGATTTACGACAAGACTATATGCGTGTGAACAATTACTGGTGTCAAGAAGCAATAACAAGTCTAAATTTGTGATAATAAATATGTTAATAGAAAACTTTGTCAACATAATTGAATCTTCAACAGGTTTGTAGGCAGGTTTTAAAACTTGTAATTTCAAAGAAATTGTCGGGACCTCAACACGCAAGAAATTTCCATCAATTAACACTTGGTACCAAGCTTGTACCAGTGCCTAAAGCCAACAGAAATAACTCCGTTTGGGTGGTGTGGGAATAAGAGGAATAAGGGAAGAAGTATTGGGAAGTATATAATTTTGTGAAGAGTTTGGATTGTTTATAATAAATTTGGGAGTAGAAAGAAGTTATTCACTTATTCTTGTACCCATCCAAACAGAGCCTATATATATGCATCACATATCAAGGAAAGAGGGGCAGTACACTCATATCTAATTAGCAACAAATTACACAAGCCATTTACATATTTTATTCAAGCAATTTCTAGTTGGGAAGATCAATTGAAGCAATGGGAATTGCAAGGATACACGATCAATTCATCGATCAATCAGGTCAAATAACACATCAATTCAAGTGCAATGTCAGCCAATCTAAGTCTAATAAGCATCACAGAGAGGAAAGAGAGGAAGAAACAAAGCGAGATAGCTCCAAAGAAAAAGAAATAAATCCACATTCAAAAATTGAATTCGACCATTGCCTTCTCACAAAACACTAATTACTATTAAACTAAGAAGTAAATCAAAATTTAACTTAGGCGAACTCGCCTTGACACATGGGTTAGCTCTGCACAGAACATAAGTTGAGGTTAGCCTCGTGTTGGTCAAACTCCTCGCGGGTCCCAAAAAAATTGAAGCACTTTGGGCATATGTCCCTTCATGGCAGGGGTTAGAGGTGTGGATTTTCATCTTGGGTTTATTTTTGGTGAACACCTGATTATCCAGATAATAATAAAGAGCTTCTTCAGGAACAATGATAATTGCTCCGTTGGAGATTAATCTCTGGCGCCGCTTTAGAAAATGAGAATTCATGGGTTCTTTCGGCTCTTGGTTCTTGTTCTTGAAAAAGACTAATAAGTTCATTTACAAGTATTTTTCTTATCCACTTCATTGGCAAATAATATAGATATAAATCTTAATAAATTTAATCATTACGACTATATTTTAAGTTCTAACTGATACTCGATTAACTCATATTTGAATCGTTCAACCAACCTAGCATATTATGATGATACATACTCATTCATTAATATGAGATTTTGAATTGAGTTGTCACGGGAACTAAAATGGCAATATATATTTTAGATTAAAAGATTAGCAAAAATTTTTATGATACTCTAAATACAAATGACCTTCAACATTTTGACAAGCTCGAGGAGTGGGGAGATCAAGAGACAAGTGTATTTTAGTCATAAACTAAATATTTCATTTTTTTCAATTAAAAATATTATTTAAAATAATAAAAAAGGCTTACATCCCAAGGTGGCATGATTAGAGGGATTATATCCAATATTAAAAATTTGACGGTTATTCTCAATTGAGGAAGATTTCAAAGAATTAAATACTAAAATTTCAAACTATAAATTAATGCATACTAGTATATTCGGTTCACTCCAATGTTCCAAATGTATATGTAATCATTGAAATCGAATGCTAGTATAAAGGGGCATTGAAGATTATTTTTCTAGATGATAAATTGTAGGCTGAACGAAACAAATATATATAGTTTTTCTATTTTTGTTTGAGGAAACATATATAATTAATTTTTTTTTTTGGCAATCCGAATCAAGATCTCTAAATAAACATAAAGATGGACATGTGCTAGCTGTTAGCATGTAGATTATCAATGTAACATGAATATTCATATTAGATGCATGAAGAGATTAATTAAATTCGGATCAACTATCCAAATAATGCAAAAAGAGAGATTAAGAAATGTAAATTGAAATTAGTTTTCTCTACTTTCATTTACTTCTTTTGTTGAAAGCAGTACATGACAAATATATTTTATTATCTTGATGATCAATAACTACGAGCTGTCCCGAATATTCCTAAATGCATAGTTGATTTGCCAAAAATAAAGTAAAAGAAATTCATTGACGTCCGTTCGGCCCAAAATTTTATTATTTTTATCTAGCGTGTTTGATTCATCGAACCACCCCTAAATCATCTCTTTTTTACAAAATCTTAGGGGAAAAAATCATCAACAATAGACATGAAAATCACGTAACGTAGCTAGGATCCTTACCAGCCTTCACCAAGAATCTGATTTGGTAAAATTCCTTTTTTCATTTGAAAGATTTGATACTTAATATCATCATCACATGTTTTCTGAGCAAGGTGTTGTAAATAGGGTTGTATACAAGCCGAGTTCGAGCAAGTTGGAGACAACAAACTAGACTTAATTGTAACTCTAGTTGGTTCGAGTTGAGTTAGAAATAAATTCGAGTTATTTAAGCTAGCTCAAACTTAACTCGTCTCCAACTCGAGTTGGCTCGCAAGTCACGAGCTAGCTTGACATAAGAAATTGTACTTTTCAAAATTTTTTAATTCATATATTATGTCAATATTAAAATTAACTAATATATGCAATATTATAAACAAACAATAAAATTATCATCAATTTTATTATTTCTATTGATTTGAAGCAATATATGTCTTGAAACTCAATATTTTGTATTTTATAACTAATTAAAATTAAATATACAATAATTTTTTGTGTTACTTTATGATTTTTTTTACTAAAATACTTTGTTGAAAAAATTAATTAAAATTAAATTTTACTAGCCATAATTTCGCGCGAAGCGCGATGAATGATGTACTTAAACTGGCTCCATAATTTTTTTAAAATTAAGAAAATATTGATCATTTAAAATTTGGTAGGGAAAACATAGAATTTTATTATTATATTTTGCGATATAGTTATAAATATCAACATCCATATATGAACAAATTAATATATATTTTATGATTATTTCTAAAACAATGAAAAAAAATATTTGTTTACAAACTCATGATATAGTTGATAGCATAATATTTTTACTCATAAAATTTAATCGAAAAATGATGTGAAAAGTCTTGCAAACAACTAATCTAAAGTAAAAATCGACCCAAAATAGAAAAACTATATCACTTTATTTTTTTGTAATTATTCCAATTAATATACTGTTTAATAAATATATTCTTACAGAATAATTACAATTAATGATAGACATATTGCAATATATAAAGAAATAGTATCTATATAATATTTTTTATATAAAAGTATAAAAATTACATAAGAACTATGCAAAATTCTTTGAAAAAAAATGAACTATACAAAATATCTATATAACATCCATAAATTTTATGAAAACAAAATAATTATGGAGAGACTTGCAAATAATTAAACGAAAGAAGTAAAATTTCTAAAAATGAATGATTATGTAATAAAATAAAGTAAAAGGTTTGTAATAAAAATTATATAAGAACTGTACAAAATAAATAAAAATTGGAGGAGCAAAACAGAAAAACGCCCCGTTACTCATTTCATGCGATGCCTCTTCTTTTTATTTCATTTGACTATTTGTGTATCTCATGCAGCTTTTAGTGTTGCAAATAAAAAAGAGAGAGTTTAATTAAGCTTGTTGCATAGAACAAATATGGGGAGTTTGCTACAAACCATCTTAAAAGCATGCTGATTGGCTATCCACTTTTTCCTCATTTGTCAGTTGTGGAGGATTTCATGTAGAACATCATGTTACATGTTGAAATAAACTATTATCATACAGCCTACAACCCGTTGCACATAAAACATAACCAAATTTGTCACAACATATCCTACAGTGACACTGTAGAAAAGCCCCTCAAATTGTAGTATCAACTAATTATGTCACGAGTCAAACTCACGAGTTGATGAGCCAAGTTGAATCCAACTCAAATTCGACTCGTTAGTTAATCAAATTGATTCAACTCGAATTCTTCCGACTCAAGTTGGCTCATCCCTAAATTCATGAATTATGAGTTTTTTTGCTCATCCCTAATTGTGAGTAAAAATAAAGTGTCATATTTTTTTATATAACTAGATAGTCTACATCAATGCATACAATAAAACAAGTAATAGCTTCCGCAAGATTTACTAAAATTGAACAAGAATGAATTGCTCGTTCGTGAATAAGAATTAGATAGAATAGTTGTGGCCAACAAAATGCCAATGAATAACTATAGTCTAACAAAATGCCAATGAATAAGCATTGTATTATGTCACTTAAGCCTTTTGTCAAACACTTCATAATCTGTTACACATACAACACACTTAAACTTATCTTACACACTTGGTAAAAGCATGAAATAGCTCCAAATCTAGTGCCTAGCCGTAGTAGAAATGTGGGCTACTAAACTCATATGAAAGAATGGGTTAAAATCGTCAATAATCTCGACCTAGTCTCAAGCATTTCAACAAACACATGGTGCTCATGGTAAAACATGATTAGACATTACAATAAAT
Organism: Rhynchospora pubera; assembly: GCA_028095005.1. NCBI lineage: Eukaryota > Viridiplantae > Streptophyta > Magnoliopsida > Poales > Cyperaceae > Rhynchospora > Rhynchospora pubera. The sequence goes on from CM051460.1 coordinate 333,371,977, forward strand.
GCTTGGAAAATTCAGTAAAACTGTTCTACTGTAAAGTGTGAAGTGGTAGAAGCCGAAATCTCGTTCAAAATACATGTGTAAAATATGAAAATGTGTTAGGTAAAAATTTTAGTTATAAATAGAGGTGCATGGGTCACCAAGTCCTCAAACCAAATCAAAACCACTCATAGACAAGTTCTAAGAGCTTGAGAGCACGAGAAATAGCTTGGACAGAAGCAGGCTAGAACAGAAACGGTGCACGGTGTCTCTCCGAAGAGTTCGTCGTTAAGGTAGGGGCCCATCCCGACCTTTGCTTTTCCATCCTCTTCTTTTTGAATTTCAATTCCATTTTGTTATATTGATCGGAAGAAGTATTATATAGTTAGTTTATATGAGTTAGAATGATAATTTTATATAGTTGAACGCATTTGGTATTTGAAATGAAAAGCAGATTTTAAACTATGAAAAACGCGGTTTGGTTCTGTTGGAGAAGAAGCTTCAACGAAGATGGTAATAATTAATTAGATGCTGAATGAATTTCGCCATTTGTTGAGTCTAGTTGGTAGCACCCTAAGCATTTAACTGTCAATTTTTGACCTTACCCAAGTTCGAATCCCACCTCTTGCATTTCTTTTGAAATTCTGAAATTTTATTTAGTTTCCAAGGCAACTTTGAAATATCTAATTTTGACTCCGATTTTTTTAAGTAAACTTTAGTCTATCAGAAAGCTTGTCAAATTTTTATAACACCCTTAAGTTTTTGTGAATCAAAATAAACTCAATAAACGTCAATTTATATTTTTGAAAATCAAACGATATAATGATGTGCTAATGCATTGTTTCTTGTTTTAAAAATTCAATCTTTCCATTAATATTTTTATTTTGAGTGAAAGGTATACCTTTTTCAGTTCTCGAAATTAATTTCAACCATATTATACATTTAATAATGATATGAAACTTTCTATATATTTCATTAATTATATGAAGATTACTCTAGTCATTTTATAAAAAAACTTTTAATTGGAGATTTGTGGAATTTATGATGGTAAGAGTATGTTTTATGGGGAAGTTAATTGAGTTGATGATTGATATACACACGAGGAGAATTTATTATTTTTGACCGGTATCTGGTTGGCGATTTCTTCGGGATTAGCGGTCCGTCAAACGTGGCGGAAGTCGATTCCTTCAGGGTGTTAGAAGGAACATATTTTAACTATGGCAGGTGAAAATACCACTCCATCTGCTGTTGGGAGTGCGAAATAGTCCAAACTAACGACTGACTAGTCTGGTTCCATTCTGAAGTGTGGCCAAAGTATGTTGATGATATTGGTTCCCCAAAAGAAAGTATTTTATGATGAATATTAGTTGGATTTTGATATATTCCAAAGGGAGTATATATTTTGCTATGTTGCTAATTGGTTGGATTTTGATTTATTTTGTTAAGTTGACTTGTTCAATTTTATAATCTTTTAAATGGTACCTCCGATTGACTTCCAGAGGTTGGAAGTCGAGATTGTTCCTACTGAGTTGAAAATTATACTCATCCCTATTTTTAATCCATAGAATATTGCTAATAGTTGGAGTCGCTGCGTGAAGTTAATCTAGAAGTTGTTTAGTTTTATTTATAAGTAGTGTAAGATTATTTATTAGATATTATAAGAAAATTTGTTATTTTAGTATGTTTTCCGCTGCGAGATTATAAACTCGTTTAGATGGACCTGATTTTGTATTTGAGACTTTATTATTTTAATGATGCTCAGTTTATGATTGATGTTAAGTTGTGTACATTCTGAGAAAAAATAATGCTCTCTCTCGGGGTGTGACAGCTTGAACCCGTTATAATACGGGTCGGACGGATTTTTATTTTTCATGTACAGCCCTAGTGAACACTTACAAACAAATAAGTGTTATCATCAATTGTTTAGAATTTTACATGCATATTCAACTTATTTTTATTGAACTTATTTGTTTGTATGTGTTCACTTTGATCATTATATATGTTCACCTTATCTATTTTATGTGTTCACTTTGTGTTTAGCGATGACAAGGATGACAAAAACTGCAGATGACAGTAATCAATTTCCCTTTCCTATTATTGAATTAGACTAATATTACAACAGATAAATCGCAAGATTTTCAAATGACGGGAGACATTGCCCAATCTCGCACCCCTACTCCCTCCGCCCCTGTACTGAACACTCATCAACAACAAAACTCTAACAATTTCAAAGAAAATCTTAATTTGTCTATGCATCATAAGAACACACATAAAATTAAAAATAGTTCAAAAAACCAATACACAAACATAAAAACCAAAGAGCAGATAAGTGTAAAGTGAAGTTGATATGTCAATTTTCTACAAGCTACATAGGCTGTGCAAGTTAATTTGTACATATTAATTGTATTATTTAACCAAAGAATGCGGAGCCATTTAATTAGCACTGAAAAAGTACATTGATTAGGGATACTTACTTATGGTCATACATCGCATGAGGTCAAGCTGTGGAAAAACAAAAAAATTAAGCACAACATTTAGATATCTAGCATTACAGATTTTGGTTTCAATAAACTATTAGTCAGGACAATAGTCGGAGGAGGTTAATGCTCAAGTGGCAGAGTGATTGCCTTCGTATGAGAAGATGCCATTACAAATTGCTGGAGGTAAGCTCACGGATAACAGAGTCGAGAAGGAGACGTAGATCCATGCAATGATGTGATTACGATGCGATCGAAGAAGAACAATTCGAGATGCTATGCTTGTTATCTCTTAGGTTGAGGAGGAACTTAGTAAGCTATTTTATGATGTCTTGTTTGTTTTATGTATAATTCCATGAATAAGTATATTGATGTAATGAATAAAGGGAGATAGCGCTGGAGAACTGGTACCTCACGATTTTGGTGTCAGTGCGTCAGGTTTTAAGAAGTGATGATTAAGAGAGTGTTGTAATAAATTATTTTTTTTTCATTTTAATTTTAATGAAAAGAGTAGTGAACTAATTTAAGCTCACTTATTTCAAAAAAAAAAAAAGTTTTCATGACTATCTATGAATCAAGAATTGGCATACCTCTTTGTCTACCAGCAGAGAAAGTTCGTGCCCTAATATTACCCTTTTTGGGATCAACAACGTCCCAAATTTTCAAAACTCAAGCATGAATTACTTCTTGAATCCTGTTGCTAAATTGTGAGATTGACCGGACTGTTAGAGATATGTCCTAGAAGCCAATCAGTTGGTGGCTATTATATTAGTTTATGTTATTGATGATACTTGATCATTTGTTCCTAGAGATTATTATTGACAGATTATTCAGGTTGAGGATCTGAATTGTAGATCTCTGTGGATCATTCGTTAGAATGACAATAATATCTCTAAAGAGTCCATAATCTTGATAATTAACAAGGAACATTAATTATCATATAAGATTAGTATGCAAGTTAAGTGATGATTAAGTTCTACAAATCATGGGTAAATAGTTACCGACTTGATTGCATATGTGTATGTTACTGGAACATAGCACAGGACATGACCCAATGAAATAAATATATGGATTGTGTTGTGTGTCATTATTTATTTCATACGTGTTTGATTCTGAGTTTGAGATGATTCAGTTTCTCCACATGAGGATAGGTTCTATAAATATCGTCTAACGTTGATTCCTGATAAGGGCTGCTATACGGACTTTATTTATGTTCTCTTGAATTGTGCGGGGAGAAACTGTTCATCAAGACAACCGTATGTCCCTCATTAGTTCTCCTAGTGAGTGATGATATCTACTGGGCCCCTTGATGGAGTTGGATCGTATGCGCGCAACTAGGCGATCAACTTTAGATCAAGAAACGTATAATCTGCAAGAATGACACATTCCTATCTTGGATTATACACGGATATCATGTGACATAAGAACCAAAACAATAAGATACCATTTCTTATGCAGGATTGAAGTGCTGTGTTGGTACAGTATTTGTTTATGCGAATTGGGAATCATAACGTGTTGCTAGATACCGCTTATGATTATTGGAAATAAATGACGATTTATTTTCCATGGCCAACATAGCATAAATCCTCAAAGGGTCACACAAATAGGACTTTGACCATACGGTGTATTATTTATTTGATTGCATTAATGAATGAAATAATATGATATGTTGATTAATTAATTATATACCGTTGCGAACCATTATAATTAATTAAGTCAAGGTATTATATAGAAATAAATTAATGCACATTCTAATCCTGAAATAATTATCAATAAGTTGAAAATTAATTATACTCAACAATATTCGATATAGTTATTGGAATTATATTGAATATATAGGCTTCATTCATTAAAGTCTTTTTGAGCCCAAACAATATGCTTAGCCCATTAAATATTGATTTAATGGGTTTAAGATATAAAAATGGAAAGATATCAAATTGCCTCCTAGGCGTGGCCGGCCATAATGAATGGCATTTTTAATTAATGAGATTAATTAGAAAGGTGAGTAGCAATATAAGTTTTTTGGCGTGAAAAATCACCTAACCTAATTTTTGTTGCATTTTTTTCTCTTGACCATCTTTGTGGCCGCCATCCAACCAAGAGGAGAGAAAATTAGTTTCTCTCTTTCTTAGTTTCTTTCCATGGTTAATTGATAGGTGTCATGTGTTGAGAATAGCTATTTCACTAATTAATTGTTGATTGGAAGAGGAATAGCGAATGGATTAGCTTTGTTCTTGCTCGTGCTAGCACATGAGATTAGAACTTGGTTAATCTCTTTGGTGGACTCGAGGCAACCGAAGGGCAGCTGTGAAGGTGACGAGCACGCCACCGATTCCTAGAGAAAGGATTCGAGCCTTCCGAATACGATTTCGGAAGAGGTAACCTCCTATGCTTCTCCTTTTATGATGTTAACTACCTGAATAACTAGATCCGTTAATCGTGCGTATTAATTCTTTGTTAAATGTTAATAAAAATTAAAATTGTACGTGGACTTGAGTTCCTAACAGTGGTATCAGAGCGCTGGTCGTTATTCAAGGTTTTAACATTTTTAAATTGAGAAATTTGTAATTAACAAAGTTAATTAGTGATGTGTGTGCTTGCTGTCTGGAAAAAAAATCTGTTTTTTCTGTATTGTTGCTTGTTTTTCGTAATGCAAATTTCTCTGGAATTTTTTCTATCTTACTGGAGGATGTAGATCTTTGAGTCTTGGTTCTTTTGGAGCTAGTTTCACTATTTTATAATTAGTTATGAATTTTTAGTGAATTAAATGGTAACGGTGCACAGATCTGCCTTTCTGCTGCACAGTTCTGTTTGTTGGGCAAGAAACACGTATTTTTGGAAAATACCTACCTGTATCTTTTGGATAGGGTTAATCTAGACTTGATACTCTTTCTGAATATGTGTAATTTGTTACCTATTTCGGATTTTATGTGGATGTTCAAGTATGGAAAGAATCGATATCGTCAGATCTGTCTTTCTAAACAAGCTGGTTGTTTTGACAAAATAAAATTATTGAAGGACTTTTACAGAAAAGTGTTTGAATAGAGTTGTTCTATTTCGAATTATGATTCTGTAAAAACTAGTTTCATAATTTTTCGACAAGGTTTGATGCTTCATCTGGGTCATAATTTTTCGGTAGTCAGTCTGTTTCAGAACTGGACTTGTTACTTGTATGACATTTAACTCGAAAATTTTGAATAGACCTTGCTGTTTCTTTTTCCATGGATAGGTAGCCAATTGCATGTGCTAAGTTTTCTGTATAAATTGTTTATATGAAAACTGTAAGGAAGATGATCCTTTAGACCAAATGGTTGAGATGAAAAACAGAAAATCTGATAACGGTGTTTCGCGCACAATATCAGAATTTGTCTTTTTTGATTCTCCCAGATGGTAAAATGATCTCTCCCTGAAATTTTTACTGGTAGTTGTACTCATTGTAAGGAGCTCTCTGGATTTATTTCGGATTTTTTGGAGACCGAAAAATTTTGAATTTTATCGGGTCCCAAATTGCTTATTTTAATTAGTTAAAATATATTCTAATTAATCAATTAGCTGAAATGTTAATTAGAACACTCCTAAAATATCCTTCTCTCTGTTTTTGAATTGTAGATTAAATTTCAAAGGTTTAAACAAGTAGTTGTAATGTTAAACCTTTTTTCATTTGAAAAACGAGCGACAAGCATACACAAAGATTCTAATTAATGAAGTTAATTAAGAACAAGTTAAATCATGTATATTGTATATGTGCTAACTCGTTTTTGTAGGAGGATCGTGGGTTTAGTATGGCTCAAGATTTCAATGCCTTGTGGTTTGTAATTGTATGCATGTTTGAATGTGTGTAATGCGGCCTTTGGTGCCATTAATTAATTTTGATTAATTTTAATGTAACTTGTGAGGCTTGCATGCCCCTAAGGCCTAGGAGGGAATTATGACTTTTACACATGTATTTATTTCCATTAATTATTAGATAGGATCTAGATAATTAGTGGGAGGGCTTGAATTAGATTAGTCTTGCTACATGGAGATGCGGCGAAGACTAATATGCAAGCTGGAGCCATACAAACCCACAACAATGCTTGTGTTTGAGATGCTTACTATTATGTGATTGTTTGAATGCTATGAAATGTCATAGGATAGGTATGGGTGTATGTTGACACGACCACCAAACAAAGTCGCATAATAAATGTCCCATTAATTTGATTAAGCCGACCGCCCTCCTTCTCTCTATCCCCGTCACGTCGTTTGCCCTCTCATGGCGCGGTCCGCCCAAGCGGACGTCATGGTTGTCACTCGAAAGTAGGGGTACAAATAAGATTTGTTAGGAGCAAATAGAGAGAAGTTGCTTATCGATGGACCCAACTAGAGTTTGGACATCGGGGCGAAGTTTGTAAATATATAGATATTCACAAACCAAGAGTCATATGGTTGATATGATTGGTTGGAGAACCTACCTTGTCTAGTTAGGTAGAGTGACGTGCCATAGCAGGCTCTACTTGATGAAAATAGGGATCTTGGAAACCGACTACATTTGGGACATTAAATAAATGTAGTGGGAGTTTTGTTTATCATTATAAATAAAACATTGCATAAACTAAATGACCTTAAATTGAGATTGTCATAGATACTAAATGTGTTAATTTCGTTGCGATCAATCTTTGAATTTGAACTAGCTCGTTTCTAAAGGTATTTACTTATAGAAGTAACACCGATTCCTAAGACATGTTCTTAGTGAAAAGAAACATGAGCATGTTCATTCCCAAAAATATATTCCTCAAATTTTTCCGAACGTAGCATCGCGATGATTGATTGACTTTTACGAAAAGTTATTCAATGAAGCAAATGCCGATATCCTCATTTTAGGATCTCTAGACCTTTGGATTAGAGGATTCATACGGACTAGATTTGACTTCTACGCTCGCATCCACTTACTCAAGAATGAGTTCTTAGAGAAAGTTGATGTTGACTCAATCATTTATGATCGAGTAATGTAGCATGAATTAAGCAAGAGAAACTTCTTTTAAGAAGGTACATGAAGGTTCCTTTAGCTTGCGAACTGAAAGGTTTGAAAAGCTAATTGGTAACTAGAGATATCAAGATCTCCAATATCAAGGATTGTTGATATTGTCAAACGATCTCTTCCTAATTAAATAAAGGATATGATGTTACATTTCGCAAACTTGTTTGTGTAAATTGTAATTAACTAAGTATTTAAGAAATACTTCGCTCAAGTATGAGTTGAGATTTCGAGACCCTCATTTGTGACCGTATGTCACATGAGATGTTTCATTTGCCGTTTATGGAGGCATTTGAAAGGTTGTCCGAAATACCATGATTATCGTATTGGAAATGTTCTAACCCTTCAAGAGTATTTGTCGTTCAAATTATCTCGCTATCTCTAATTCACACTAGTAACTTGGTACTAGTTCATGCGCTCGCATTTAGTGAAATGTGTAAGCAATGAAGAATGAGAGAAAGTTCGAGAGTAGTAGAGTAAACTCCGTATAAGGAAATGGCTTATTAACTTAAACCACTACCATTGGATACGTAGAGTTATCTTTACTAATAAGAATTGTAGGTCAAGTACCTCGTTCCTTACATCCTAAAACTTTATCTCCATTTCATATCGATGATGGATGATTATGTTTTGTATAAAAGACAAGCGATGTTCTTTTATTGTGGATTTGTTTATATGATTCCATGCCTATTACTTGAATATGCTTGAAATGGATAAACGGGTTTTGAATGACAAATAGGATGCGTAAGACTTCACATAAAGTATTTGACTTTCGTGTGAAATGACCTCTTAGTCATACATAAACGAAAATCGCATTATGAGAGTCTACATAGCGTAGATCTCAAGGATCAATTCGATTGCGAATCAATTGAGAGATGCGAGTCATGTTTGTTGACAAAAGCGCCTTTGACCTTTAAAAGGTTTAAGGACAAGTAACTTGATTAGGACTTATATATGTCGATATATGTAGACCTATAAGTACTTGTGTAGTGAAAGGTTATTGAGACTTTACCACTTAGCCATCGATCATAGTAGATATTAACATATCTATTTGATAAGGTATAAGTGTGAACCTTTTGACAAGTTCAAGGAGTTCAAGAGTGAAGTTGAAAGATCATTCAAGAAAGGTAATAGTCTTATAATTAATCATGGTAAATAGCTAAGTCATATGATTTGATGCATTATCTAAAGAGTGTGAAAATAGTTTCACAACTCACTCCATTAGGAACATTATATTAGTATAGTGTGTCTAAGAATGGAGGTATCGAACTTTATTTGATATAGTTCGAGCAGTAATGAATCAGATTGACTTAATCGACTCATATTAGGAATTCGCGTTCGAGGACAATTTTTGTTTACACTGAATAATGTTCCATCGAAGTCCTTTGAGAAAGATTTCTTACGAGATTTGATATATAAGTACATTATTTCTCAAGATTTGGTGTTAAGAAGCTTATTTCAAGATTTGTTGACTGATAAGCTTGAACCCAAATAGGACGCTTAATATTTTTGTAGGATACTTAAATTAATCGAAGGTACTACTTCTACGAACATGATAAGAACAAACTAGTTGTTGCTAATCATGACGTAGTCTTGGAGAATAATATTCTCAAGAAGAAGTAGTGGGAGTAAAGTGAGCATTAAAGGAGTTTATGCGTCACTACAAGAAGTACCGTTGTGGGAAACTTGTCACTCCATACATGGTGCTTAGTGGAGTTGAGCGGAACTTCATTCACAAGTCGTTGTGAAAGGAAGAAGTTCATGAGCACGCTCGCTTCTAATGACGACTTAAACATATCACGAGTTGATGATGTTTGAGAAACTCAGTATATATGAGGATCAAGAACTTATTCTACAAGTCGTTGTAAAAGTAGTTCATGAATTCGAGCACTAATCCTACAAAAGGTCAACGAAAGTGATTGTCTGACCGAAAGGTGCATAGACATCATGACATCCTCGCACCTGGCATATGAGGATCCGTTGATAATTAAAGGACCGATGGAAGAATCCGATTCCACAAGTATGGTTTGAACCCATGTGATCTTTAAGTGCAATCCATGTATGACAACAAGGTATAGACCTTTGTTAATGTTCACGAAGGAGCAATCCGATAGGAACATTCAGATCTTTAAAGAAAAGATTGACATGGATGGCAAGTCGACTATGTACAAAGCACAGCTTCACGTTGTGGCTATGTCTAAGTCGATGACGAGTTGGCTATGTACAAAGCACGATTTTTCGCTTGTAGCTATGTATAAGTCAGTCAATAAAGATCATTCTAGCAGTAGTTGCATTTCATATATAGTGATATGTGAAAAGATATATTAAAACCGTCTTCATTGATTGAATGAAGAAAGATTTTGTGTATATGACACAAATCAAGGTCTTAATTGATGTATTGGTAGAAACATATGCGTGCTTCAAGGATCCATTAATGGATCGAAGCGAGAACTGTGGAATAAATATTTTGATAAGGAAGTCAAGGAGTTGATCTTCATCAAAAGTATCTTGTATAGACAAGATATTCAGTGGGAGCGTAATTGTGTTATTTGTATTGTACAAGATAACTAGATATTAATTGGAAAATAACATTGATTAAATTAATATTGTCAAGATCTCATTGAAGAATGATTTCTTGGGTAAGATCACCTAAATCCTTGGAAACAAAATCTATAGAGATAGATTATGATGGATGTTAGGTTTGAGTAAATGTACATATAATGACGAAGTTCTAGAAACATGAAAGTTAGACTTTATGTCGAACCGCGTCATATGGCATGTAACTTGAGTTTGACTCGGTTTATTGTGACTCATTTCGAGAAGATGCATGAAACAATTCAAACATTCTTTCATTATGAGTTTCATTATGTATGTCACATTTATGCACATGCCCCAATGTGTTGTATCCAAGGAATGTAACAAACTGTTGTCAAGTGGATATGAGGAAAACACGATTGGACAATAATCAAAGGATATTCTCGAGTATCTTATGAGAAAGAGAAATATATTATTCATCTTTTATGACGAAAAAGAGCTCGTGTAAATTGTTACACTGATGTTATTTTTAAAGATTGATATAATCACAATTGAGCTACATATTTTGCTTAAAAGTGGTGTTGTAAATTTAGAAAAGTGTTCTAAATGGGATATTACAACCGTTTCCGTCACCAAAGCAAAATAGATAGCAACTTGTGAAGTAACGAAAAAGGATAGTTTGGATCAATGAGTTCTTAGTCAAGCTAATAAGGTTCTATGCATCTCGAACCATGGCTTAGTCTTGCAGAACCCAATATCTGATTGGTGATCCAACTATGATCTATGACAGTATCACTTGATCTCATATGATGATGATCAAGAATATGTATATAGGAGTATATATATGTGTAGGTTCAACCAAAAGTGGATAGTTTCGCGAACACGGCGAAGACTCTGACATAACCTCCACCTTAAGCAGTATACGAGATGCTATCGAGCATCCATACGTTATGGACGTATGAGTAACATGCTTTAAGCGTATTATTTCTTTTGAGGTTCGAGACATGTATATATATAGATATATGACATCGTTCTCAGTTCTTCATTGGCTAGAAGTCACTGTTGATTGACTCTAGGCCAAGTGGGAGATTGTTAGAGATATGTCCTAGAAGCCAATCAGTTGGTGGCTATTATATTAGTTTATGTTATTGATGATACTTGATCATTTGTTCCTAGAGATTATTATTGACAGATTATTCAGGTTGAGGATCTGAATTGTAGATCTCTGTGGATCATTCGTTAGAATGACAATAATATCTCTAAAGAGTCCATAATCTTGATAATTAACAAGGAACATTAATTATCATATAAGATTAGTATGCAAGTTAAGTGATGATTAAGTTCTACAAATCATGGGTAAATAGTTACCGACTTGATTGCATATGTGTATGTTACTGGAACATAGCACAGGACATGACCCAATGAAATAAATATATGGATTGTGTTGTGTGTCATTATTTATTTCATACGTGTTTGATTCTGAGTTTGAGATGATTCAGTTTCTCCACATGAGGATAGGTTCTATAAATATCGTCTAACGTTGATTCCTGATAAGGGCTGCTATACGGACTTTATTTATGTTCTCTTGAATTGTGCGGGGAGAAACTGTTCATCAAGACAACCGTATGTCCCTCATTAGTTCTCCTAGTGAGTGATGATATCTACTGGGCCCCTTGATGGAGTTGGATCGTATGCGCGCAACTAGGCGATCAACTTTAGATCAAGAAACATATAATCTGCAAGAATGACACATTCCTATCTTGGATTATACACGGATATCATGTGACATAAGAACCAAAACAATAAGATACCATTTCTTATGCAGGATTGAAGTGCTGTGTTGGTACAGTATTTGTTTATGCGAATTGAGAATCATAACGTGTTGCTAGATACCGCTTATGATTATTGGAAATAAATGACGATTTATTTTCCATGGCCAACATAGCATAAATCCTCAAAGGGTCACACAAATAGGACTTTGACCATACGGTGTATTATTTATTTGATTGCATTAATGAATGCAATAATATGATATGTTGATTAATTAATTATATACCGTTGCGAACCATTATAATTAATTAAGTCAAGGTATTATATAGAAATAAATTAATGCACATTCTAATCCTGAAATAATTATCAATAAGTTGAAAATTAATTATACTCAACAATATTCGATATAGTTATTGGAATTATATTGAATATATAGGCTTCATTCATTAAAGTCTTTTTGAGCCCAAACAATATGCTTAGCCCATTAAATATTGATTTAATGGGTTTAAGATATAAAAATGGAAAGATATCAAATTGCCTCCTAGGCGTGGCCGGCCATAATGAATGGCATTTTTAATTAATGAGATTAATTAGAAAGGTGAGTAGCAATATAAGTTTTTTGGCGTGAAAAATCACCTAACCTAATTTTTGTTGCATTTTTTTCTCTTGACCATCTTTGTGGCCGCCATCCAACCAAGAGGAGAGAAAATTAGTTTCTCTCTTTCTTAGTTTCTTTCCATGGTTAATTGATAGGTCTCATGTGTTGAGAATAGCTATTTCACTAATTAATTGTTGATTGGAAGAGGAATAGCGAATGGATTAGCTTTGTTCTTGCTCGTGCTAGCACATGAGATTAGAACTTGGTTAATCTCCTTGGTGGACTCGAGGCAACCGAAGGGCAGCTGTGAAGGTGACGAGCACGCCACCGATTCCTAGAGAAAGGATTCGAGCCTTCCGAATACGATTTCGGAAGAGGTAACCTCCTATGCTTCTCCTTTTATGATGTTAACTACCTGAATAACTAGATCCGTTAATCGTGCGTATTAATTCTTTGTTAAATGTTAATAAAAATTAAAATTGTACGTGGACTTGAGTTCCTAACACGGACAATAAACATGGTCCCCTGCATAGAATATGCAAATAGATAATTTTAAAACAGTTCCATTAGAAATAGAAACAAATATGACAGTGGAAAAATAGATCCCCTCTCCCCCTCCCTCCCAAAATAAATAAATAAATCAATAAAATAAAAAATAGAGCTAACTTTTAAATTCTTACTAGAGATTATTGAAAGGTAAACTACACAGTTTTTGAGAAGACTCAAAAATATAGACAAAATGAAATTGTAACTGCAATAATTATGACCATTATTACCAATATATATTTATTATTTACAATAAAATTCAACAATTTAATTCACAGCAGCACAAAAGAGAAAATCAAATGACATCAACATATATATAGACTCATAGACCTCATATTGTTTGGTTTGGCAATTTTATCTTTGATATGTGGGCGCTGCGAACTCCTCGATCATGGAACCCCCACCTGAGATAGACCTTAATAGTTTAAAATTTGAGAAAGACACAAATATTAATTCAAAATTTTCCAAACAATTTAGACAATAACTCCAAAAATTTTATTGCCAACCTAAAATACTACGTTTCAACTCTAATCCCATTCATATCATTTGAACCGGATTCAGTTCTTTTTCTATGCTAACAGTTAAGATAAAGATTTACTAGTACATATTGTTAATTAATCTGTACGCGACAATTATGCCCTTGCACTATCAGAACCAAAACACATCCATTCATCCATTGTACCAAACTGAAGGGTTCAAAGAATTAAAAAAATAGTTATAAATTAATCAGCAATAAGCTGTAAATTGAGGCTTTATATTGGAAACTCCTTTTATAATGGAAGCTGATGATAAGTAACAATTATTAGTAAGGAATATTACTGACCATAAAGTTGCTGAACTTTATCGAAAGAAACTAAACAAATTCTTTTGTGCAATTATTATCAACCATCATTTGTTTTTGAGTTCGTAAAATAATCATCAGTCAACAACTTAATTTCAAAATCAACAGAAAATGCACGTATCATACTTTGTTTATAAAGGCCAGCTGAAAAAGGAAGTCGTTTTAATTGTTTTTCGTTTCGTTTCGTCCGGACGAAACGGTTAACGAAACAACGAAACGATTTCGTTTGGTTGGTCGAAACGGTTAACGAAACAATGAAACAGTTTCGTCCATGTGTAAATCACGAAAATTTCGTCAATTTTGATCATTTCGTCAGGACGAAACGATCAACGAAATACAAAATCTATTTCGTCGCATAGGACGAAACGTTCGACGCAACAGTTCATTTGCGCCATCGTCTCGATCATTTTGCAGCCCTACATTAGAGATGTCTGAAATGCAATAGAGAGAATACTGATAGTATTTCATTTACACTCTAGCCCAAACAATAAAAGGCATTAAACCCCACAACAAATACAGGTTTAAAACCCAACAGCAAAGTCCAACAGAATCAGGTTTTGGATTCTGAAAAGCCAATGGGTTCGAGACAACCCGATGGTAAAAGAATTTTCAGGTCCGGCCGGTTTCTATCCGAGTCTAATAAATCGTAACCTGACCCAGTCAATTAATAACAGATCTGAATCCAACAGGTATCTTTTTCAATTTTCAAGAGTCCTTCAGATAAGAACTGATCACACAGTTTACATTGCAACCCAAATAACAACAGATAATAATGGATAAGCTCGTGAACTGAACTATTGGACCTATTAATTGATTAATGTGATTATGTGAGTTAAAAACGTCGCAGTACTAAAATATGCTAATATGCTACTGGCACATAGTTCATAACATGAAATTTCACTGATAAAAGTAGCACCTCATTTGTAATCCTGAGAATTCATTAAAAAATAAATAAAATAAAAGAAATTATAAATAAAATTATTGATCATTGTTTGTTTTAAGTACGTTTTCATTTGTAGAAGGAACTAATCAGAAACTTTGATGTTGGTTTCCTTTTAAATTTCCTTTGTTATTACCGGTCATGAAGCTGCAATATTAGGGAATTAGTTTCATCTTTTGAGATAAATTAAAGCATAATCGTGGTTCTATAACAATTGGACCATAATCATATCCTGGAATTCATTGTGTGATTGTTCTTTGCACCAAGCAAACTGATAAAAAGAAATATATACCTCTTTGATGTGAGTCTGAGCCAACATATCATCATGCCAGCTTATACAACGTTCGACTTTCTTCCGATCCTTTCCTCTTGCTAATCTTCTAATCAAGGGAAAAAATAAACAGTACTTGGGAACAGGGGTGGCTACTGTGCATCAACATAAGGCATCATTTAGTACAAACTAGACTTTAGTCTAGAAATCAAATTTATAGAGTCTATATATGGTCTGATCAGGCTTAATATTTTAACATTCTATTTAAATGATAAATGAACGTAGGACATGAATTATCCAAACTTGCGTTGTATTTCTTCACTTTTCAGTCTGATTGATCCAACTCAAGAAAAAAGAGATTCAAAACCACATATCATAGCTAACAACAATATCTAACAAAAACTGAACGAAAAAAATTACCCGTAAAACCATCTCAATACAGTCTTTGTGCCTCTTGCAACGGCTGAATCCATAAAATCGCCAGTCGCTTTGAGATCTGGGACAATGTTTAAGGTGGCGGCTGATCAAAGCATAGAACTTTAAGAGCGGACGGAGGCCATGAGTCAGTACTGAAATTTCCACATCAGTCACACTTTTGGTGCAATATGTGATTTAGAGGAGAAGAGAGAGGATTCGTCAAAGAAAGGAAAAAAATTAGGCAGAAGTGACACATAAGAAATGAAGATTAAAGAAAGAAGAAGAGGTAAGAAATTGGTAGAAATAAATCGGAATTGATTAGTATCATTCCAGTGTTTCTATCATCCCCATCATTCTTTACAGATGCGTTTATTTTTTTTCATTTTTAGAAAACGTGTTTGAAATTCTCTCTTCTATTTTCGGAAATCCAGAAAACGTGTTTCTTTCCGTATCCCTAGCGATGCGTACGCTACTCCCCTCGCCCCACCCCTCCCGCGTACGCTCCCCCTGCCCCTCTCACACACTTCATAACCCGTTGAAATTAATATTCATAAATGTTGAAGCTAATGTCGTAATTGTTGAACTTGGCATAGTTAAATGTTAAAGGTAATATTTGAAGTGGGCATATTTAAATTGTTGAAGTTGTCATATATATTAACTTCAACAGTTATATATATTAACTTCAACGTTTAAATATGCCAACTTCAACTTCAACAATTGGTCTATTTATTAAAATTAAATGTTAATATATATAACTGTTGAGGTTAATATCATTACTGTTGAAGTTAATATATATAATTGTTGAAGTTAATATCATAAATGTTGAAGCTAATATATATAACTATTCTAGTTATATATATATATATTAACTTTTAATATATATAACTGTTGAAGTTAATATCGTAACTATTCTAGTTATATATATTAACTGTTGAACTTAATAAGTTAGTGTTGAAGTTAATCTATAACTGTTGAAGTTAATATGTTAGGGCAGGAGAGGAGAGCGAAAAATGGATGAGTATTGAATTTCCATTTTTAGAAAATGCGTGAATAATTGTTTCCTAAAATAGAAAACACGTGGGGATGATGATGATGACAAATATCAGAGATGATCCTTATCACCCAGAAATAAATATTTAAAAGAAAATCAAATAAGAGGCGCTTTTAAATTCTACCTTTTCATAATTAAACAAATAGCTTATTATTGATGAGTGGTTGAATAGGTTCTAACTATATATCATCAAATCATGAATAAGTAAGCTCTTTTTCTTTCTAATTTTGTTTTCCACAATTTTGTTGGAATGTTGGGTTTGTCCAGCCAGTTATTCATGACACACGTAATGAAAATTGTGGTCTCATTTGGATAATTGACACATTAAATTATTTTTTATGTAGTTATAGATTGCTACTTTATTATTTACCTATAAAATATGACGCCCATACTGCTATAGAATTGTGTAGAACATAAACTTGAGTATATAGTAGTATGATACTATGATCTCTTTAATCTTGGTATTTGTTTTCAGCTTTTGTTGATATGTAAACTTTTATTTTTTATTAATGGAAAATTGTGAGCAATTGCTGACCCTAAAAAAAAAATAGTATATTAAAAAAAAACATCTAGAAAATAAGATTTTATACATAATTAAACCAACTTGAAGAGAGTATCTGATATTTTTCTTAAGGTTTTTTTTTTTTTTTTTGTAACTTCGGATGGCATTGTTTTTTTTTTTTTACATTTAGTGATACATGCATCCAATCTCGGCCCAAATAAAAAATGCAACAACCTAAGAGAGAAAAGCATCTGTTAGATTTCGTGGTACTATATGCACATGGAACGTCACAAAAATGCCTCCTCACTTCTATATTCGTGGTTGATCACCGGATGGATATTGCCATATTGGCACAATGAAATATATATTCTCCGCGTGAGTGCGTATATTAATCTGCAGATTCTGCATTAATTTCAGTAACGATATAGAAAAAGTAAAAATAATAAAAATATAATAAATAAAATTTTGTGTAGTAATTTAGTGACTAAAAGATAAATCAAAAAGGAAATTGGAAAAATGCAGGTTTAGTACCAAAACATGTTCATTTTAATAAACCGCATAGTCAGTCACATGTTATCTAATAACAGACTAAAATTAAGAATTATAAATTATTAAATGATTCTATTCTGAAATGAGTAAAAACCAAATTAGTAATTATAAAATATATTGGAATGACATAATTCGGTGCTATTTCGTATAATGGGGTGCCATTATATTCACCGTACGTTTTAGAAAGGACAATTAGCGTGGCGAATGCAAAACTCATGATGACTTACAGGGGCGAAATCCAACATGGCCGAGCTCTCTTATTATATGTATCGATCGTCGTATCAGTAACTTTTCCGGTTTCCGGTTTTAATGTATTCTGGCCAGAATGGCACGATATTGGAAACACAAACTAAAACTACTCTGCAAATAATTCCACCAAGACCCAAATAATGTTGGTAACATTTGTATTTGTAGTGTAAATTATAATTGGTAATGAGCTCTAGGACCCCTAAGATATCATGCCATTTCTTTATTTAGTTGTGTGACAAGTATTCCTGGCCTGCAATTTATTACAACCAATCGAATCACATACATTAAATTTAAAAATCTTGAGCCATATTTTTCTTTAATTCTTTGTTAGCCAAAATGATCCGCTGCAAATTCCAAAAAAAACAAACCATTTTGTCATTTGCAACAATGTTTAAAGCATAATACAGATGTTGAAGCACTGCATTAACATTTTTTACACGAGCAAATAAAAGACCATGCAAGCCTACATCTTCAACTGGCACCACATAGCAGGAACCAACCACCGTGCCATTGAGTGAGAAATGGAAAACCTTTCTATACTACCATCTTCACAGCAAAACACGCCATTATCAGCACGAAAACCAAACTCCCAATTTACCTGTCCACGGTAGAAATCATCAGTGAAATAAATGCAATTCGGTCTGCATCCAGGAATTTCCGTAGCAGAGACAGAAATTGATCCATTTTGGCCCACAAATAAGGATCTATCCCCCAATCCATGAATCATCCTCCAGGTTTCTTCAGATTCTTCAAACTCAAATAGCTCAAAGTATTGTGTGCTGTATGAATCATCAGGATGTTCTTCTCCAAATCTCCGGATAGCCAACAATTTGCCATAGCACTCCACAAGATACAATCTTAGCTCATAAAGGTCTTCAAGGCCTTCAATGCATGGCTCACCTCTAGAGGGATGCCCAATATCATCTCCTGATTGGTAACAAGGACCAAAAGTGTCCCGAGCCACATAATTGGCCCCATCAATATCCACTATAAGCAGGTTGTACCCATCATTTATTGCATAGATCTTCCCTTGGAAGAATATCACATCGTGTAAAAATTGCCAGCACTCGTGTGACTTGAGTTTGGATTCGTTTATTACAATTGGAGTCCATGAAATGTCTCCTAGCCGACAAACCAAAAGTTCCTCATACGTTGACATAATAGCAGCAATTATGCAACCATTAGATGACAACGGGCTACCTGATACTGCAATCTTGGTCATTATCTCAGACTCGATCATCGGAGTATCCAACATACCACGGATAAAATTAAGTGCATAAAATGGGTAAGGGAGTTCAAATTGCTGCATGGTAAGTAGGTTAATGAGGCTTATCTTGTATTCTTTGTCACTTAAGCAGACCCAACCATTGGATGACCCATAAATAAATTTGTCCCGAAGCACACTTAAGCCAAACTCATAAGTTCTTGAATCAGAAAGTTCATACAAAGTACATGTCTCTGATTGATTATTGTATGGGAGGAGGAGGACAATTGAGTTTTGTTGAAATGGGCCATGCACTTCCTTTGATATGTAGTACCAGTCGGCGCAAGCTGCTGCAAATTTACGATGATGGGGGTAGAACCACAATTTTTTCGCAATTAGACGAGCTATATCATCCTGCAAATTTGACCAATCTTGGCTCCTACACAAAAAAAAAAAATTTACATTAATGTAGTATATACTTCAGTCTGAGGTGATGTAATAATAAATTAATCATTTGAGGATTTTTCCTTATATAAAATCACAAGTCCAAGCCAAATCATTACATAATCATTATAAAATGACAAGCACATGAAAGAAAACCAATCAGAGACAATTCTGTGTATAAGATTTACTGTGGTGCTCAGTTCAACATCAACTTCTATTCAAAAATCAAAAGTAAGAAAAATGTATTAGATCGCTATAGTGCTCGGACAACAGACTGCATACCAATTTATAATGATTTCACACAGATTTACAAACACAACTAACTAATGGGAAAATCACATTTCTCAAAATAGAAAATGAGTTTCCAGGGCAAAAGGACAAAACTTGGCGAGAATTTACCTTGGTAGTTTCAAAAAAGAAAACAAAAAACTGCGTGAGAGAGATGATTAAGAAAGAGATGTACTTTACCTAAGAGGATGGTCCTGCACACAGTGCTGACCTGAATCCACGAGGGCAGAATCCATCTGGTAAATCTTATTGACGGCACTAGTGACTAGTTGGCTATATTTGGTGAGAGAGGAAGATTTTTGTTCATACTCATTAATTTTGAGCAAAAAGACTTCTATTGCCGATTTTATTAGAAGCGCAGGCGGGAGGCGGCGTCTAAAATAAGTAGGAAAACAAAATTTCCAAATACATCATCGACTTTCCTATTTTGCAGTCTATTATTATTTGCTACGATCCGAAACTTGCTATTGCCTTTAAAATATTCTATTTTTCTTTTTATGTTAGAAACAAAGAAACTAGTCTTTCCAATATCCGCTGGGAAGCATCCAATACAACTCGGCAAACAAGTTAAAAAATGTGTATCACGATGAAAAGATTAATTTTCTGTGGAATTCTCAGATTTTATAGTACTAAAACGAGTCTAGTTGAAGCTTGTCACCACGTATTAAATGCTTAAATTGACCCGCTCCATATATTAACCTTGGTCTGCCACTCTGCTATACTAACCGGATCACGCAGTCCAAAACCGGCCGGTTCAATCCTCCTTCCGGTCTAAATGGACCGGCTATTTTAACTATTTTCTCCCTAGTGACCTGAGATTGAGAGAGAGAGGCGAGTTTCAAATCAAATAATTAATTACCTTTTAACAAAAAAGGTTAAAGTTCAAATGCATAAGCATCGGACTTTATGCAACACAGTCAAAGATGTCTTTTTACTTAAAAGCATGTAGCCCGATTTCTTTATTTATCAGTCAGATGCTTATAGCAATTAATTAATAGAAATAATTATTCAATGTTCATGTATCCTAAAGCTCGATTACTTAGCACGTGCCAAAATATTGTACGTAAATTCATGACTTTCTTTATTATGAAATATTATTGGTTTAGACAAAATTTAGTTATCTCTGAAATATTAACCTCCTTTTTAAATTTAATACATATTGTTGTATTTTTTATTTTTACTGAGTTCTTAATTAGTGCACAACATTTGACTTTTTTCACTAATTTGACCGCTAACCAACCGCTCAAATCAATTAAACAATCTAACCGAGAGCTTATATTGATTATAGTTTTTTTTTTTTTTTGAAAGCTAGGCAGAGGCTATCTAGAAGTAAACAGGGAAATTATATCTCTACTACTTATAACACACCGACGATAGAAGTATTACATCCTAGGTCTAGTATGTAAACAAATATTTTTGTCATTCAATTGATTTGATCTGTGGTTGGAAAAATAATGGGTCTAAGGGGGAAAAAAATTGAGCATAATGGGTCTAATGTGTCCAATGTTATTGTTTGAAACGTATTTTTTTTTCCCTGCATTATTCGCTTTTGAAGAAGAAATAATGGGTCTAATAAAATGACTCCTGCTAATTCCATAAAAAAATGTAGAAAATTTGCCAATAATTTTTTGGCGAAAAGGCCCTCCTATTTCTAATCAAATTGCACTTCAGTAATTTAATTTTACCAGAACTTATTGAACTTAAAATGCAAAGTAATTAATCAACGCAACTAAGACTATCTTATGTAGTCATGTGATTTATTATGAAATTAGCGTCGGCATGTGATTTCTGTACATTTAGCAAAAAAACACGAAAAACCACCCATCGATCTTCTAGGGAGAGCTCAATACAGCTACAATTTTGAGAGGCACAATAGAACCAATATGCAATATTTGTTGCAGATCACCGTATAAATTTGGCGCGATCAATTAATTGGTGCGTATATTAATTAATGTGCATTAATTTCTATAACGATACAGAAAGTAAAACAAATAATAAAAAAAAAAAGCCCACTATTCTAGTCGTTCAATAGAACCAACGGAATAACCAACTTAAAAATTGAAAAACCTTCAAGCATTTTTCTTTGATTCTTTCTGAGCGAAAAAATACCTCAGCATTTTCAGACAAACAAACTAATTTCTGATTGCAACAATTTTAAAAGCATAGTATAGTTCATCAACTGCAGTACAATGAAAACAATAAGTCTAAAGACTCTAAACAATGTATTACCTTTTCTACCCTGCGTTTGGATCGTTGGAAGAAAGAAGAAAGAAGAAAAAAAAAATTATAAACAATCCAAATTCTTCATAAAGTTACACACTTTCCAATACTTCTTCCCACTTCTTCCCTTCTTCTCTTCTTCCCACACCTATCCAAACGCACCCGAAGCAAGAAAAGACCATTGCCAGCTACTGGAAAGCTTATATCTTCAACTGGCACCACATAGCAGGTACCAACCACCGTGCCATTGAATGAGAAATGGGAAACCTTTCTATGGTACCATCTTCACAGCAAAACACACCATTATCAGCACGAAACCCAAACTCCCAATCTTCCTGTCCACGGTAGAAATCATCCGTGAAATAAATGCAGTTAGGCCTGCAGCCAGGAATATCCATAGCACACACAGCAATTGATTCATTTTGGCCCACAAATAAGGATTTCCCCCCCAATCCACAAATCATCCTCCAAGTTTCTTCACATTCTTCAAACTCAAATAGCTCAAAGTATCGTGTGCTGTATGAATTATCTGGATTATGCTCTGCAAGTCTTCGGACAGCCAGAAATTTGCCAGAGCACTCCGCAAGGTACAACTTCAGCACCGACAGGCATTGAAGAATATCACATCATAATCCACTATAAGCAGGGTGGACCCTCTGTTTATTGCATAAATCTTCCCTTGGAAGAATATCACATCGTGTAAAAATTGCCAGCAATTGACCGTCTTAAGTTTTGATTCATTTATTATAATTGGAGTCCATGATTTTTCTCCTAAACGACAAACCATAAGTTCCTCGTACGTCGACATAATAGCAGCAACTATGCAATCAGTAGATGAAGATGACCTACCTGAAACTGCAATTTTGTACATTATGCAGGTTTTGGCCAATGGATCTTCCAAGTTCCAACTCATCTCTATATCTAATGCATAAGATGGGTAAGGGAGTTCAAATTGCTGGTAAGTAGGTTAACGAGTCTCATATTGAAATCTTTGTCATCTAAGCAGAGCCATCCATTGGATGACCCATAAATAAATTTCTCGTGAAGCACACTAAGTGGAACTCATAAGTTCTTGAATCAGAGAGTCCATACATTAAACACATCTCCGATTCATTATTGTATGTGAGGAGGACGATATAATTTTGTTGAAATGGGTCATGCACTTCCTTTGTTATGCGGTACCAGTCATTGCAGGCATTGTACCCAGAAAGCCTACCAGAAAGAATAAGGTTTGAAGATTGTCAAGAGGTATAAGTAATTTGACCGGAGATTGTATCTCAATTTTTTGTTCTTGCTAATATTGCTTCATGGAAAGTCCTTAGAAATCCAGAAAATGCATCGGATCCTGAGACCGCTTAAACCCAATTCAGGACAGGAAGTGCTTGGGTTGTTAAATAGTTGTATATATAACTAGCTAGAGAGTTTTATCAGATTACATGCTAGCTAGTTCTGTTTCATGACAAATAATTCACAAGATTTACCAAGCACAATTAATTAATACATCACAGTCCTAAACATTAAAAAGAGTTCTCAAAACAAGGGTGTGAAAGAAAGCGGGTACGATAAGTGCAATTTCATGATTGCTCATCCGTCTCATCCCAGCCAAAACAAGAAATTGGGGAGCGTCTTTCATTTTTGGGCGATGACACCTCCATCCTTCTCTTTTCGCTTCCCTCACTCTTCTTTCCTTTATCTCGCACAGTTCCTTTCCTTTTCTCTCATTTCATTTGTTCCTAAGGCATTTTTATTCCTCTCATCTTTTCTCTCTTTACTCTTGTATTCCTCTCATTTGCACTTTATACACTTATATTAAGACTATCACTTCTTATAACTAACTGAAATTTTATATTTATAAAATGATCCCTTATTATATCGAATAAACTCACAAGACAATCCCTTATTATAACAAAATGAACATTTATATTACATGATAATCTCTTATTATATTTAATAAATATACTTATGGAATGATTACAAATAAATCTCAATTGGTTAAGACAAAAAAAGAAAATAAAGAAAATACAGCTTCCATATTTCTTCCCTTACAAATTAAATAAGCTTACTGCCAATGCACTTTGAATGGACGAATAAAATTTGCATTCAATACGGCAACAACAACAACAACTAAGCCTTTTGTCCCAAACAAGTTGGGGTAGGCTAGAAAGAAACCCAATAAGAGAACAAGTATACGTGCATTTCGCACGTTCCCAGTTGAAGACACAAAGCCCAGCTAGGATGTGGTTGCATAAGACCACAGCATTCAATACGACAAGGTTAAAAAAAAATGTAAAATAAAACTTTAATCTGGCAAAAAAAAAAGTTCACAGTGCATATCTGGCAAAAGTTCACACCGTTTTTTGTACATATCTTTTTATTTAATGAAAATCTTGTAGGGTTAACCCTACCCTCAAAAATAAAAAAAAACTTTAATCTGGCAAAAGTTCACAATTATGCACAAAGTGTCGTGTTTTTTTTTTTAATTTTTGTTCCAGAAATGTCTAATGTGCTTCTTATTTAGTTCCATTTATAATTCCTTTTTTAAAATTTTCTTCAAATCAAACAGGATTTTTCATATTATGCTCCCTGACATGCTTGTATCAGAGCTAATAATTTTTTCAAATTAAACAAGATTTTCATTATGATTTTCTCTAATATACTTGTAATATTTGTGCACAAATTCTTGCTCTAGTGATTAAATAAAAATGATAATGGAGGAGGCTTGCTTCAAAGGTTGTAAGTAGTCCGGTTTGAAGAGCTTCCAAGCGAACGGGTCAGAAGGAGAATAAATCAAGCGAGAAATCGTGGGAAGATTAGTCTTCAGACACGTGGTAAATGTTATAGTAATTGTGATTAGAAAGGCATATTGTCAATTTAAAAAATTAGAGAAATGCCTAATTAGAAAAGATTTTGAAGTGGTACATGATTATTTATTTCTTAAACTTATTTGCGGACTAAGGGTTTGCCAATGAGCAGAGCTTGAGAGAGCTAACTCTATGCGAGCTTGATTTTAAATTCAATCAAGTTTATTAAATCAAGCTTAATTAAACACGAGTTGTAATCGAACCGTACATGAGCTAAATTAGAAATCTTTTATATATAATTCATATTTTTTTTATGTAAGCATTATACAAAATAATTAATAGTTATTATTTTGTAGACTATTTTTATTTATAAACTAACATTATTTTATAATAAGATTGTTAAAAATTCATATTTATATCTAAGAAATAAATACATTATATATCAAATTATGAGCTAAACATTATAAATTAGTAAATAAAATAATATATTGAACTGTTTTCGAGTTAAATTCAAACGAGTCAAATTAGCTGCGAGTTCAAAATAAAAGTCAAAATTTATCCTGCCAAATGTGTCTAAAACGAGGCTAATCAACTCGAACAAGCATTTTCGCCACCGGTATTAAGTACCGACCGAAGTGGATTAATGCTTCCATTGGAGATTGCTAAATTAGGACTAGGTACTTTTGTTTGAGAGAAATCTGTTTTGTACTTTACGAGAGTAGGGCTGTCAATGAAACTCGTTTATCCAATCCATACATTATCGTATAAGACGGGTATGGGTAAAGTTTTATTTTCGTTAAGTTAACGGGTACGGGTACGGCTAAGGAAATTTTTTCGTTAATTTAACGAGTATGGGTACGGGTAAAAGCTATTTCGTACCGTTTTCATAACGGGTAATTACCACAATTAAAAAAATACAATTACATTATACATATGACATCTTATATTGCATGATTGGTAAAAAAATATTGCTAGATTTTATTTAAGATTTATAATTCTTTCCATTCAGTGTACGAAAAAATAAAAAAGCATAAACCTAAAATATTCGCCACCATTGTTGCACTTTATTAATATACTTATTGATATAATTTATTTATACAGAGTGTACAAATTTTATTATTATTATATTCATTTTTTTTCCGTTACCGTATCCGTATCGTTAATTTTTAACGGGTACGGGTAAGATACGGGTAAAGTTATTTTTAACGGGTATGGATAAAATACGGGTAAAAAAATTTTAACGGGTACGGTAATAAAAATACATTCTTCTACCGTACCGTAACGTTACCATTGACAGCCCTGTACGAGAGTTTAAACGCCGCCTGCGTTCTGACAAAATCGGAATAACTTCGAAAGGGGAAAAAAACATAAAACGGGAAATAATAATCTTCCTTTTTCCGAATAAAATCGAGCGAAGTTATTGTGAAGCCAAAATATAATAACTCGCAGTCGGTCACTTTTGCAGATGGACCTTCCCCCTGTCGATTCAGATCTCCTCTTCGGTAAAACTTCTCTGTCTCACACACCCCTTTGTCTTGGGAACTCTTTTTAATGTTTAGAAATTAGAACTGTGATGTGTTATTTGTATTTTGTAAATCTGTATAAAATTATCAATTTTTTTTCTTCATTTTATTTATCATGCATCATAACACAGATTTACAGAACTAACATGTAATCTGACAAAAACCCTCAGGGATAAAAGTAAACCTAATTATTGGGGTTAAGTGGCTTCAACATCAGATGGATTTTTTTTGTTTGCCTTGAGTTTTTTTTTTTTTTTTACCTCTTCATCAATCAATACTACCGAGAACCAAAATTGGGATATGCTCTGTGGCTGAATTAGTTACAACTCTCAACAATCTTCAGATCTTATTTTTCTGGCAGGGTTCCCAATTACAATGCAAAGAAACTCTTTTGGAAAAGGAAAAGGGAAAATGTTAAAATTTGTGGGTTTTCACCATAAAAGTTCTATTGTTATCTATCTTTGAAACACGTATGGTGGAAAACTTGAAATACAGCCTTTTGGATAGAAGCAGTTTTGAACATGTGGGATTTATGGGCCTATTATGTATCATTATACATGTGTGTAAGGAAGGGGATGTTCTGTCTGGCCACTGTCACTATTTTCTATGATCCTTTTCCAGTACGGGATGGTTCTGATAGAAACATTGCGAGTGGGGAGAGATGGTGAAATGACACTAGAGAAGAATGAATTAATTATGAGTTATACTTGTCTCCCTAGAAACTTTTTGCATCCAATGTCTCTAATAACTAATATTAACATGATAGTCATGTTAATCTCCATGAGTGCCAGAAAGTGTGGTGGGTTTTTTTGGGTCTGTGGACCTGCGATTTTGTTGAGCTTGACTATGGCTCCGTTTGGATGCAAAAGAAGAAGGAGGAAGAAGAAAGAAGGGAAGAAAAAAAATTATAAACAATCCAAACTCTTCACAAAGCTACACACTTTTCAATACTTCTTCCCACTTCTTCCCTTCTTCCCTTCTTCCCATACCTATCCAAACGGAGCCTATAGAACCAGTACCCAGTGATGCACTAGCTTGGAAAATACTGAGACTCACATATAGACTTAGTAGGGAATAGGGATGCATTAGTTCTGTTCTCACCCAGGAATGCACTCGTTTTTTATCCTGTAAAAATACTAAACTGGGTAAATAACCTTGCACTCAAGCAAATAAGAATTCGGGTTTTGCATCACATGTTCATACCAAATCCCTGATCTATAGCATCACATGAAAATAGAAGATAGAACTTGTCAAATTTGTCTTTACAAATGCTGAGGCCTGAGGGTGTAAAGACTGTCAAGCCTCGAGGGATCTTTACGGGCCTTTGTGTTCAGCAGTAATTAGTATGAACATGAGCAATGATATTGTTTGCTTTGTATATATACCTGTTAGCTCTTAATTTAGTGTGTAGAATGTAGATACACTTCTAAATTTTTGTTTACTGGATATATTACTAACTAGAAGTTTATTGTGCAAAATGCTTTACTGGAACCAACATTAAAAACAATAAATGATTTGTTCTACTAAATTTGAAGATTTTAGCCAAGTTGAACTTGATGAATTTTGGATCAGATTTGGCAAATTTATGTCTCGGTAAAATTATAAATTATCAGATGTGAACCAAATGGGCCATTATGTTATAACTTGTAAGATGTGAACAAAAAAAAATGAACTTAGTGTAAGATCTGTGTTTTGTTTCTACTTTCTAGTGGTTATTTTATGAGTTTTTCTGAGCATTGAGAATAGTTCAGTTCAGTTTTGAGTTTTGGAAATACGAAATGAGAAAGTTTAATATGCATCATAGTGCATAGAGCATTCCGTGCAAAATGGTTTTTTCGAGAATATTTTGTAAATTGACAAATCTAATTTAACCAATCTAATCTACATATTAAAATCTCATACCAAACCAAAATTTACAATTTTTTAGATTTTATTACTACTTTTTTCGAATTTTTTAAAACATGTTATTTTTGGAATGTTGTACATATTAGATTTGTCAATTTACAAAAATACTCCCGGAAAAGTCCGCGGTGAACGGAATATCCTATCCACTATAGTGCATATTAAACTTTCTCGATATGAAATACTTGTAAATTTATTGAATGTGTTGATTCTCCCTAATGCAGCAACGAAGTTTTAAAAATTAAGGGCTTATAAGTTATAATATTCAGGTTCTTCTGTTTATGATACGTAATTTGGTATGATAAGTATTTTGAGATAATATTATTTTATTTTTGAAATAGAAATTGTTGACTCTCTCCACTCTCCTTCTCCTTCCATTTTTCACCTCTTCTATTTTTTTTCATTCTTCCTTCTCTCTAATAATTCTACATACCCTCACACTTAATAATACTAAGTGATTTCTTAATATGCATAAATGTTGGAGAAAGTTTAATATGCACCATAGTGCATAGGACATTCCGTGTACCGCGGTCTTTTTCGGACGTATTTTTGTAAATTGACAAATCTAATTTAACTAATCTAATCTACATATTGAAATCATATAGAAAACCAAAATTTACAATTTTTTAGATTTTATTACTATTTTTTTCGAATTTTTTAAAACATGTCATTTTTGGAAAATTGTAAATAGTACAACATTCCAAAAATGGCATGTTTTAAAAAATTCGAAAAAAAATAGTAATAAAATCTCAAAAATTGTAAATTTTGGTTTGGTATGAGATTTCAATATGTAGATTAGATTGGTTGAATTAGATTTGTCAATTTACAAAAATATTCCCGAAAAAGTCCGTGGTGTACGGAATGCCCTATGCACTATGGTGCATATTAAACTTTCTCTAAATGTTGTTATAACAAAGGAGTATATTATATTTACTAAATTAGTATTATTATAAGGGAGTATATCTAATGAGTCTAAAATAGTATCCA